>CM071594.1:72580000-73830000 GCA_036435485.1 Saposhnikovia divaricata
GTAATTAAAAATTAAGGACGAAGTCGACAGAGAGAGGTTGAGAAACTGAGAACAGAGAGAGGATGAGAAATGAGAATGGAGAATGGAGACAGAGTGTGAGAAGTGAGAACAGAGAGAGTGTGACTGGTTCTATTTATAGAGTGGAGATTGAAAGAGCCGTTGGTGAAAGAGCCGTTGGTGAGAGCCGTTGAAGAACAGCCGACAGCGACAGGGACAGCCGACAGGGACGTGCAGAGTTGCAGTTGCAGACCGTTACCACGTGCCGAACGGGCCGTGGCGTGCCGAACGGGCCGCAACGTTCAGATTTTTCGTGTTTTTTTTTTTTTTTTTTTTGGCTAATCGTGGTTTGTTGTATTATTGTATACTTGTATATTTAATATGTATATAATTTTAGTTTCAAATATATTATAAAATAATAATAAAAATTTATTAAGAACATATAATTTAATTTTTTAATTTTCTAATTTAATTTTACTCATTCTTTCATTTTTTTTAGCAAAAAAAAAAAATATTTAAACGTGCCGAACGGGCCTCCACGTGCCGAACGTGCCGTGCTTTGTTTTTGTTTTTTTCGTTTTTTTTTGCTAATCCTGCTTTCTTTGTTGTATACTTGTATAATGTATTTAATATGTATATAATTTTAGTTTCAAATATATTATAAAATAATAATAAAAATTTATTAAGAACATATAATTTAATTTTTTAATGTCCTTTTGCGTTAAATATTACCAAATTAGTGTATATATTATAAAATTTGTACTCCTAAAAAATTATTTATCAATTATATAATTAAATTTTCACTTGAGAAAACAAAGATTTTAAAATTATGAGACTAATTGTAATTTAATTTGATTCATTCTTTCATTTTTATTTAGCAAAAAAAAAAAACATGATTTAAACGTGCCGAACGTGCCGGTCCGAACGGCCCGTGTTTGCTGTTTTCCTCACGGGCTTCACGTGCCGAACGTGCCGGGCTGCGGTTTACAGTTTCTGGGGTCGCGGCACGGCTCGTTCCCTGTAGCGGGCTGAACGAGCCGTGCTGAGCTCGTTACTGTAGCGGGCTGAACGGTTTTCTGGACGAATAATTCACGAACGGTCCGGTTTGAACCGCCCGTTTGGCCAGCTCTAACATCAACTAGATTCACCTAATGCAAACTCCTTGACAACTGAAAGTCCATCTTAAAAACAAATTAAACTAAAAAATCAAATCAAACTCCCTCTATAAAAACCCCCATTCATCGTTTTATCCCTCGCTATCAAATACAAAACCCCCAAATCTCAAAACCCTAGTTTCTCCCCCAATTCAATTCTCTTCGAAACCCTAATCAATGGCGGCTACGGCGACAAGCTCCGACGTATCCGACGGCCCAGTTCTCAATTTCGTCAACAAACGCCTCCGTGCTCTCCGTAAGAAGCTCAATCGCATCGCTCAAATGGAAGAATCACTTGCTCAAAACAAAACATTGAACAAAGAACAAGAAGAGGTTTACAAGTCTAAATTCTCCGTTATTGTCGCTATCGAAGAGCTCGAAAAGCTCAGACAACCGTTAGCTAATGCTGTAGCTGAGGAAATCGATCTCGCGATACAAATCAAGAAAGGACAAGGGAATGTAGTGGAGGAGAGTGAGAGGGAGGAAAGTGGGAAGATGGGTGATCAAGATTTTGGGATTAAGGAGGTTTTGAAGTTGGTCTATTTTTCGGGGTTGTTTGATGTTAAGAGTTTGAGTGATTTCGAGAGGGTTTTGTTGACGAAAAGTCACGAAAGAGGGTGTTGTTTGAGTTATGATCATGTTTCGGATGAGGATGTTGGGAATGATTTTTTAGGGGAGAAAGATTTGGACTTGATTTCCAAAGTTGGAAGTTTAGTGGTTTCGAGACCGGTTGATACGGGGTTGTCGCATAAAGATGCGTTGGAGAAGTGTGTTGAGCATGCTAAGCTTTGGATTTCGGGGTCTGATCAGCCGATTGAGGAGGGTTCTAATGTCACATGTATGGTTCTTTTAGTGGATTTTTGTTTTTTAAAGAATTGATTTGTGTGTGTTATGGGTTTGAAATGAATTGTTTGTGATGTTGTTTCAGATGCTTTGTTGAAAGAAAAGCTTGCCAAGATTATGGCTTCTCCTTATGTTACAACAATGCCGGAGATGAAAGCACCAGTTGAAGTTGTGGCAGGAAATTATGGGTCCTTTCAGGCTCAAGGGGAAGGGTTCAACGGGCAGTGTCAACAAAAGGTGAAAACTTTATCCTTATTTTTCTAATCGAACTAAAGTTATAATTGTACCTACACTCTTCATGTGCATGAAGATGTATTACTAGTATATCTCTTTTGTGAGGCTCAGTGAATGGTTGGTGATTGATAGTTTTTGAATGAAGAGTTTGTTTTTTTGTCTTATGAAGTATTTTTTGTCAAAAAACTGATCTATCATTCAAATGTTAATAGCACTATTATATGTTAAAATTTGTAGCGAACACTAACTATGTGGCCTTGACTTTTTCGACCAAAGAGTGATGTCACTGTTTTTGGGTGGTTGTGAATTTATAAACTACCATACATAAGCTTAGCATCCACTATTTTGTCTTAAGGTACTATATATGGAAGACACTTCTGTACTAGTTTTTTGATTAAATGGTGTACTGCTTTATATGTGAGAACTTTGGTGCTTGTTTTTGCCAACAATTTCAAATGGTCTTTATGTAATTGGGTTTAGTTGTTTGTTATAGATACTCTCTTGTAGTCTCTTTTTCAGCCTCGGGCCTTTTTCTTTGTAATTTTTACCAATTTTAATCTAAAAGGAAGTCTGGTTTATCGAAATCTTCTGTAATCCCAGTCTTGAAAAATATATTCGAGAGATAAATGTTTATTTTGACAGTTATCAGTAATAATATAGGGTGTGTCTGTGATGTGTAGTTAAAAGTACTTATCGCCTTATCAAGAAAACAAACTCTGCAAAAGGCATATAGAGTGGTGTCTATTTTACTTTAGTATGAAGCTTATTCAAGAAACAAATGAGGCACACACTATACTGGCACGGTGGCACCCTAAGAATTTGTCTTTTTTTCTTGCCCTCGGTGATTTCTGGATTTCATGTAACTTCCAAGCATATATTTCGAATACCTTTTGTCTTTCAATAGTATTTGTAGGTATGTCACAAGGTCTTCTCAGTTTTCTTTTTGGCGTCAATTTTTTGTTGAGGCTTTTGTGGTTTAAATGCTCTTTAAAGTAAATCTGGGACTGCACCTCTATAGCTACATGTTTGCTTATAGTTGATGTGTTAAAACTGCATTTTTATTTGTAGGTTATATATTTTTATACAAGGGGGAAATAGTGAGGAATTAAACCATGACCTTTGTCATGGTTTTACAACTAGGCTAAACCCTTAACCTTGCATTATATTTTGCTAACCATTTGTTGTAGTGAATGAGAGTCACTTCAAGTAAAACACTTCCTGAATAGAGCATTAAGTAATGATACTTAGGTATGATGTAGTATGCTTGCTGGACATGGGAGAATATTTAGGAATGTATGATGGGAACTCAAAGCCTAGCTGTGACCAAATTTTTGCTCTACCAATCTTGCCCTCAACTCCGGTCTACCATTGCCAGTCGACAATCAATGCATTATGATCTCAAATATAACTAGATTCATTGAGTTATACAAACATTCATTGGAACATACAAACACTGATTTAATGTCATCTGGTTCATTGGCTTTTCTTTGACAATGATCAGTAGATCCATTTATAATTTTGATTTTGGATTTACTTTGCACGTATTTTTGGGGTTAAACTGGTTATTGATAAATTCTGCTAGCAGTATCGTGAACTCCTTTGGCCACTGACAAATTTAATGTAGCAATATTACAAGCTATTTCCAGTTTTATGCTAAGGTTATTGTGATGATCAATCTTATTTTAATACTTTCACGTGTATATAGTGCTTATATTGGGAGAGTCCTTACTTTCATTTGCTGGTATTAGAGGCAACAATAGCTATTTCATCCCTTAACGACTTTAACAAATCTAAGTTAACAAATGAATGATTGTTCTCCTTTTGACATTGGTGTATGGTTGTACACTTGTACTCTCATATTTTGTCCCACTTTCATCCTCTGCCGAGTTCAACATTGGTTGTAATTTTAAAATGCCAAGATATAACACTACACAATAGACAATCGTGCATTCGTGGTCATGAGTTTATTTGACTTGTCATTTGTATGGTATGTAAAAAACTGAATTTCTCATATTCCTTGGCTCTCAATATTCTCAGGATGAAGATTTAGCAAACCGTGAAGTGAATGAATCTTCTGATAATCAGGGCGGTCCTGTTGATGAATTGCAGAAGGTATGACTTCTGTTTTGGAATTAATTTGCTTGCATAAAAGTGTGTGCTTGATGATCATATTTTTTTAATTTTCTGCTTTTGTAGGGTGAATATGAGGTTGAAAACTCTACAGACTTACCAGCTCAATCAGAGTCGGTCGAACCACAGCCAGAATGGGAACAAAATGTAAGAGATGTGGAATCAAAGGAGCAACAGTTTAATCGCCGGAGGCAGTTTCAAAACCAACGAGGTGGACGTGGCGGGGGTGCTCGTAGGGGATATTCCAATGGCCGTGGTGGGGGTGCTCGCAGGGGAGGTGGGCCTTACCAGAACGGTCGCAACCAGTACAATGACCAGCCTGGAAATTACTATCCCAGAAACAACTATTATAGCAATAGAGGCAGCAGGGGAGGAGGTAGGGGTGCCGCCGGCAACACTAACAACCATGGTTCAGCAGTTCCATCAGAATCTTGACCTTGCTACTAGCTCTCCTGGTGCGAGGGAAAAAGTGTTTTGCTCGTGTGAAACATGGATTGAATGTGGGTTTCTGTAGATGAGTGTTATACTCATGACCCTTTTGTGTAGTTCAATCAATGGAGGACTTGTTTGGTAAAAAGGATTTTTTAGCAATGACTTTATATTGAACTGCAAGAATGGTATCTTGGTTTGAAAATTCTGTCAAAGGAGGGATAAATCCCCCGGCACAGCCACACCCATCTCAATTTATTTTTTTGAAACCAAAATTTTCACAGAAAGGTGCTAGAATGTTACTTCTCCCCAGTTGAAAAAATTGCGGGAATTGAGTTTAGATTCTTTTAAAAGAAAATATATGGGTTTGGCACAGTATTTTTATTTCTAAGTTTTTTAGATGATATTATTACTCACTAGAATGGTTAGAAACTTAGAATGTTGATATGGAAGAGCGTAAAAAGATTAGCACTTGCAATGACATTTAGCTTTCTTGCAACATCCTTCTTTTGATCAGCAAGTATTGGTATACATTAAATTACATCATTTATCTTTCTTGCAACACCCTTCTTTTGATCCGCAAGTATTGATTACATTGAATTACATCCTTTCGGATGATGAACCTGGAACACATCCGCCAGTAGGATATTGTCATAGCAACATTGCAGCAACACCCTTCTTTTGATCCGCAAGTATTGATTACATTGAATTACATCTTTCTTTCGGATGATGAACCTGGAACACATCTGCTAGTAGGATAGTCATTGCAACATTGCACACCCCAGCACCACAGTAACATGCTCAACGTCTGATACATAACATAAATAAAGATGTTAATCTCTGCACACATACTTGGATGTCTGAATTTGGTTTTTTTAATATAGAGCTACGTTCCTTTTTTAATTTGGCATTTGTTATGAAGAGGTACATGATTTAATTAGCTGTAGCATTTTTCTTCAATTAAGTTACATGAAAAGTTTTTCTACTTGTCATTTTAAAGAAAATGGTTCTAGGTTGGACAAATGATGATCAATGAGCTTTAAGCCTTGGATCTTGAACTACCAAGCTGAGTTTTTAGTTGTCTTTTAAGCAAGGAACCAGGTGGGCTAGCTCTGTTTGCAAGAAAATATTGTTTGTCAAATAGATGAACATGATAGGTTTTTATTTCATCTGGCAACTGGCAAGACAAATATTCTGTGCTGCTTTCAACTTAGGAAAAGTGAGTGACAATTTTTTATTTTGACATGCTGCAAGTTAAATGCACCTGAATATGACATCCAGAATTTGTCAACCGAATGTCATTCTATCCGTTGCATTAAACATCTTGGATGGAGGGTTGAGATGGTTAAGTAACGTTTAAAATACATATTTTTTATACTTTAAAATACGTATTTTAATTTAAAATTATATAAACTATAATATAAAATTTATTAAAATTTTTGTAAAATAAAAACAATTAGAAAAAGAAAAACGAAATTTCAAAATTTTCTCTCTTTTATTTATTTTACAAATTTATAAAAAATTTAAACAAATAATTCAAATCGCAATGTTTAAATTATCAAAATTAAGAGTGCTATTACAAAATTCAAATTTGTGCAATTACAAAGTGCTATTAAAATTGAGAAAAAAAACAAAATTATAGAATTAAATCCCAAACAAATAAATCCATAGCAGGATATAGAAGTAGCAAACATTAGCGAACATTAAATATACATCCAACGCACAATCAATTAAATATCTCTTAAATATGAAACACAAAACAAAGAAAGACTACTGCAGCTTCTCTGCCACTAATCACACTTCAGTTGCCAGTTGCCACCAACTGCTTAGCTTTTCATCATGTATACTATCCTGCTTAGCAAAAAATAAAAATGTTTCAAAACAATGTGCAATTTTTTTTTATGAAGTGCCATATACTGATACAATTTAGCTAACTCATAGCAAGAAACTCAGCCTACCCTAGAATCAACAAAAATAAGATTTTGCAATTACTAATTCTACACAGATTTTGGGACAATTTCTTCTTTGCATCTTTCCTTTTTATTGTCCAAAATACACTAAAAAGGTGAAAGAGATCTTTATATCCCTATCTGAATATCATTTTAGTTTCGTGAAACTAAAATGTACTAGTAAGGATCTTTAACATATATAAAGGGAAGAGGAGCTACTTACTTGTGTCGTGAATATCAATTCCTACTTTGCAGCTTTCAACATTTTATCAAGCACCAACTTTCGCAAGCCGATAGGAGTGGACATCAAGCCTTTTACTTGCACAGGACTTTTCAACAAGAACACGAAAGCTTCTGCCGCCAAATCTTCTTCCAACTCCATAGCATTAATAATACCCCACAACTCCTCCATGGGGATTGGCAGCTTCTCGTTATCAACCATTTCTTTAAATGCTCCTGCCAATATGCCTATCGAGTCATCCAACTTTGAAGTTTGTTCATCATCAGTTTTTGCTTTTTTTGCCCGGCTTTGAGATTTTGTACTAGAAACTTGAGCATTAGAAGCACTTTCATCGATTTCAGTTTCCAAAAGAAGCCTCATCTCTGATGCATTCACAGCAGATTCACCAGTAGCCCGATCATATCCAAACATCTCTACCATCCATTTATAATGCCTCAATGGCTTATTCTTCCATTCTGCAGCTTCTGGTTTTGCCTGAAGCATAAAATTTAAGAAAAACATTGCAAATTTAAAGGTTCAGACAAGAATTGTACCAGGGCTGGTGATAGTGTGTAGCGATTCAAGTAATTTATTGAGAATTGTATAAACTTACAGCAAGAATAATGTGTTTTACAACTCTGCAGGAGGGTTCAGATGATACATTCTCAATAAATTGCCGCTAAATAATTTTTACAAGAACCATCACAAGGTTATCTCGAAAACTGCTTAGAGAACTTTTCGGGAGACAATCCAAACTCAACCTCGCGAAACTAAACACAAATTATAGCGCAACAGTTCGAATAACGGGAATCAAACTAGTATACACATACAATTAAACATTAATATATCAGTATACAATCAATTAAAATACAAAATTCAATCACAGGAACTGAAATTGATCATAAAAATGTTGATTATAGACCTGAAATGAAAGTGGAGAAGTTTGTTTTGTTTTGTTAATTAAGTCCAGAATAGTGGATTTTTTTAGCGAGAGAGAGAGATAGAGGCGGGGGAAGGAGAAATATCAATTATATACATATAATAATCTACCAATAGAGAGAGGGGAGAGGTAGAAAGAGAGGGGAGAGAGGGGGGGAGTGGGAGAGAGAGGGGGGGAGTGGGAGAGAGAGAGAAACAAAAAGAGAGGGCGGGAGAGAGAGAGGGGGAGTGGGCGAGAGAGACTGGGAGAGAGAAAGAGAGAGACAGAAGAAGAGGGCGGGATAGAGAGAGAGACAGAGAAAGGGCAAGAGAGAGATTGGGGAAAGAGAGTATACCTTTGAGATGTTCACGTTGAAGAGCAGAAGAGGAGGGCGAGACGACCGAAAGAATTGGGGGAAATATTAGTGAAGCTAACACCCTGATTTGGGGTGTTGAAAATATTCTGTTTTGTTATAAGGGTTGAACCCCCTCCGACCCTTCCTTGCAAAAATAAAATTTCCCAAACGTGGTTTTTAAAGCCCAGCCCACCCCAGCCCTTCCTAACCCCCTATCCAAAGAAGCCCTATAGGTATAAAGTGATCAATGGAGGATTTGTTTAGTAATTTTTTTGGCAAAAATTTCATATTTAACTGCGAGAATTGTATCTCATCCGGCTATGAAAAATTCCGTAATAGGACTTAAGAGGCTTAAATATCTCCTAAGGCTATTTAACTACAACCATTTCAGCATTAGCATTGGTTACTGGACTTTCCCTTAAGAGACTTGAACAAAAACTGTACAATATGTGTTTTAGTGTCTGCAACCTTAATTCCAAGTCATAATGAGACAATAACAAACAAAGATACAATGGCAGAAAAAACAACTATATGAGCATCAACAATCAAACGCCGAGCTTCAAATTCACCTCCTACTCTACAATCATACGAAAAACTCTAAACGTGCAATACACACTCAAAAGCAGTCCAATCACATAACATATAAACATTTGAACCAAAACGCAAACTCGAAATTGAAACACACACTCAAAATCAAAAATTACATGACGATATGCACACACAATACACCAAACACAAAAACCACTAACATACATAATCAAAATGCATTTCAAGAAAAATTCAAACTCCGAACAAAAAACACACACTCAAACTCAATTCAATCATAGATCACTACACACACAAAAACATAAAAAACAATAAAATACATATTCTAAAAGCTCCACAACCTTCAAAAAATAACCTACTACTATAAAGTCATAGCAAAACGCAAACTCTAAACATGATTACATAGTCAAAATCAGTCCAATCACATAACAACATACACTACATTTCAAGCAAAATGCAAACTAATCAGTGAAATCACACAACAAACACAAAATGCACGAAAACACGTAATCGAAAGCTCTAACAACCTTCACTGTCCTCTCATTCCGCTCCTCCTCCATTTCGACACTCCTCATATCCTTCTTCTCAAACCAATTCCTCGCGCGACGCTCCTTCTCCTTTTCGAGACTTGCAATGCAATCCTTTATCTTCTGTCCTTTATCAGGCAACTTACGCGCCATTGTCGCATACGTATTCCACCTTCTCACAATCGATTCCGCGAGTTCATCGTCAGTCAACGACTCAATGCGAAGCCGATTGTTCTCGCCGGAATCTATTTCCGGCCGATCATCGCCGCCGCCGCCGTCTTTGCCGTCTAATAGCTTGTTCCAGTCCAGTGATAGCTTCCTCTTCTTGTTACTCTCCTCCATGCATATATATATATATATATATATATATATATATATATATATATATGAATGTATGTATAGGTGTGTGTATATGGATTGATGTTAGAGAGAAAATTGGGGGATTGTATTTGTGTGTATATGTGTATGTATAATTGAGGGTTTTGTGAAAGTTTAGAAGACTCGCTCTGAGTAGTCGTAACGATTCAAATGACACGTCCATAATGTCACTAAAATAAAAAAATGAGGGATATTTGGTCATTCGATCTTCTCTTTTGGTAAGTCATTTCACACATTTACTTACCATGAGTAGCCTTCCAGACAGAATTTGTTACATGAAGAATATCAGAGAACAAATCTTGTCCACTCATTTCTCTTCGTCTTATCGCAGTTGTGATTAAGTCCACAGTTATCTATGTAAATTAACGCTGTTCTGCGTATTAGAGGAACTAGCCTCTGATATATCAGTCCTATTACGAGAATAGAGTTCTAATTTCATAATTCTTTTTAAATTTCGAATTTCATTTTCTATTATGGTAGAAAATCTACTGTAAAAGACGGGTTACTCGTCTTTTATAGCTTCTAAATCCCAAATTAGGCATCTAGTTGCTATTTGGTTTCCAGGGGAAATAGTGTTTCTAGAAATCTTTAAAAGATGATCTAGATATTCAAGGTTAGTCATGTCAACCATGACATTACTTTTAACGTTAACAAACCAAGGTTTATCGCTCATGAATATAACAATTAATCGAAATTGAAATATAAAATTTTTCTAAACAGGGTTGTGAGTTTTACTAGACCTTTTCAATGATCTATATCTGCATGGATTGATCTTTAAAACTTCTTTTTCGTCAAAATCTTTCAGTTATTATTCCTCGTCTTCAATCCTATGAGCGGCGTTTCCCTACGGCCTCCTGCCTAGCGGTACTTCCTGTGCTCCAAAGTGGACTCCAGAATAACTCGAAATATAACCAAGATTCATAAAGAAAAAGATCTTTTATTGATTCATATAATTATACAGATACAGACTCATTATGAGCCTGTTTACACACACAACCCCTAAGGGTTTTACTCACTCATTGAAGGTAGTGTTTTTCGTAAGTTCGTTCACAGGGAAGGACTATCAATATTGATTTCAAGTAGATTATCTCTTACAATCTAGAAGTGTGGAAAAATGGGGGTTTTGAGTTTGTTACGGTGTTTTATCAAACACCTTGACTACAAGAAATAACTTGCTAGAGAAATACAACTAAAGGAATGTCAAACACTCAATTTTACCAACACAACAAGCACAATGAGTAAATTGACAAGATAAATATATACTTGACTCAAGGATATAGCAAATCAAGCACTTCAACCCAACAAACAAGCATGATATATCCAACTCTACCTAACCAAGATAATTGGTGAAGCACACAATCACTTATTTCTCTTCTAAAAACACTAATTTAGTGAAGCACATAAATTAGCTCTCTTTACATTAGCAACCAATAATGAAGCACTATCAATTTAACCAAGTCAAGGAATTAAACAAAGAGAGGCTAGGACAAACCCAAGGATGAGAAGCTCAACCTAGGTATTTGCACTTGAATCTTGAGGATTTAGGTGAACTAAACCTTATGCTACTAATGAATGCACTAACAATTACGGATTAGCACAAACAATTAGCAATTACAAGAAGAGTAAATTAAAGCAACTTACAATTCTTCAAGAAAAATCATAAACAATACAACTCCAGAATTCAAGATAGAGTGAAATAGATCTTACTTAAAATGAAGTGGGTTTAGTACAAGAGATGCTTCCTTGAGCCAAATATGTAGAGTTAGTTACTCATAATCCTAACCCTAATTGTGTTCTTTTAGAGGTAAAATGAAGATGAAGATGTTAGATATGAAGAGATAAGATACGAGATGTGTTTGGCTTCTTTTCTATTAATACACAGCAGGTTCTGTACGGCCTGTTGAACGGCCGTACAACAACCCGTACAGAAAAACTGCTCCTTTTTAAATTCTTTGAACTGCCTAGCGAACGGCTGTACAGCGGCCCGTACGAAATAAAATCTTTAAGATAATACATTAAACACCTCCCGGCATCGCGAGCTTGCATCCTCTAAATTCCCTTTTAAATCATCTTCGCTTTCAAGCCCAAAATAATCCATCTTTTCAACAATTAAGCATGAGGCACTGAAAGATGAAAAACACAATTAATATCGATAAAAATACAATCGAAACTAACAAAAATGCAAGAGAATAAAGGACAAAACGTGTATAAAATACACATTATCAAATCTTCCCCCACTTGAACTTTGCTAGTCCTGAGCAAACTAATATTAACAACAAGATCATTAAACTAAATTTATTACTATAAATGATAAAATGGTTGAACAAAAGCATTCAAACCATCGTTTAAACCCCCAAGTAGCCTTGGAGGACGAGTTTCGTCTCGTGAGGGTTTATAGATGATGTACCCACAAAATAACAAAAACCACTAATAAACAAGAAACTAACAATACCTACTAATTAAACTAACTACTACACTCACATGTCCGAATCGTCATACAAATAGGAAACAAGCCAAGCATGGTGCTATATCTACTCGTAACTAAAATCAAACATATAGAGCTATTCACCTTGTCATCCACTCTAACGAGTTAACAACTAATTCAAGAATCAAGATACACACCTAGTGCAAAATGTAACCATGACATTAAAGCTAGAATGAATGCACTTCAATCGTGAACACTAGACAAGATTATCACAAAGCATATATGGCTTCGCATTAAGAAGATGAAATTGTATGATGAAAAATCTCACATCTCTCAATTATGCATCACACAAGTATGGGTTAGAGATTTCACTCAACTCCAAGTCTAAATGCATGCGCTCTACTTGACCTTGCATGTTCACCTAAATTTCGAATTGCACCAAAAACAAGGAATTTATAAAATGGGTTGTAATGGGGCTTGGGTGAAGGTGTGAAAATTTAAGTTCAATGAAGGTGTAAAAGTTTCGCTACTTGAGTCAAAACGACGCTTGCTCTCTTCGTACACCAAATTCTCAACTAAAGCATATCTCTACTCATTCACAATTACAAAACACAACCACATTTACCAAGAAAATTGAAACAAAATAAAGTACAAAGATTTATTGCTTTTTATTTTATTTTTATTTTTTCACATTTTTTTAACATCCCCTTTATTTTTTTTTATTTTTTTTTAGCAAAGGGTATGCATTACATATATAAATACTACAAAGAACTTTGAACCACATTTAAACATGCATATCACACTAGTTCCCACTTACAATAAATAGCATTCTTCCTCTTAACAACATCTCCAAATTCCCATGCTCATCAATCAATTCTTTCCAAGACTCAACTAGCTCAATTAGGTCGAGAGTGAAGTATTTGGCTATGACTCATGTATAAAAGAGGAAAGTGACGAAGAAAAACATGGATATAAGCTCAAAGGGGGTAATTAGGGATTATTTTCATGGTTCACAAGCTAAAAAAGGCCAAAAAGGCTATCCTAAAAAGAATTTCTTTATTATGGTGCATCCATAAATGAAGGTTTAATGCAAGCCTTAGAGCAAAAACAGACATAAAGACGGAGAAACACACAAGCAAAAGAAATCATCGTTCAAGACCTCACAAGGTTTAAGTTGTAATAACATCTTCTCGATTAGATTCCATGCATGCTAAGAGATAATCGTCATATTCACAATTTAATTACAACAATCTAGACTTTTCATGCCATTTTAAGTGTGTGTGTGCAATAAGGTGCATCAAACTTATAGATTCACATCAAGTTGGTAATGCTAGGCATGAAATAAGAGAAAACAAGACTACAAGCTCACAATGTCTCAATTTTTACAAACAAGAAAACAAGCTTTATGACCAAACTTGTTCCCAAATGCAAACGAAACGGACATCAAAATAAACAATTCTTCCCCCACTTAAAACATGGCATGTCCTCATGACAAATAAAACGAAGTAGAGATAGGAGTGAAATAGAACTCTGTTAGTCACAGAGGCATGTCTGAATACATCTAATAACAAGCCTAAGTTTTTTGTAATGCTATGCATTACTTACATGACCTCTTAACTGAGGGAACCTCTAGTTGTAGAGTTTCTACTGGTTTTGTACTTGTAATAGGCATCAAATTCTAGCTGTGTAAATGTACCTATTAAGTCAAGAATAATGCTTGAAAGAAGTTCCAAGGTTCATGCCTCAAGCAAGGAGATAAAGGCTGCCAAATAATCACAGTTGGGATTTGAAGAAATGAAGAATTTGCCTAAGTACCAATTCGAGAAGTACATTTGTCTATTCGAGAAGTCTAGCATTCGAGAAGTCAGGGATTCGATATCTCAGAAGACACTATTCGATATCTCTGAATACACTGTTCGATATCTCAGAGATTCGATATGTCTATTACTCTGTTCGAGAACTCAAGGAGTCAACAGGTCAAAGGTGATATTCGAGTTCTCAAAAGGGTCAACAAGTCAATGCTCTATTCGATATCTCAAAGACTCAAGATGCTATTCGACATCTCAGGGATTCGATATGTCAAAATGTTCTATTCGATATCTCAAGGACTCCCAGAGAAAAGAGCTATTCGAGAAGTGATTCGATATGTCAATATAACACTATTCGAGAACTCAGAGTTATCGATTAAGTCAATTCTAGTTCTCGAATCATTCACTTAGCCACTTTTCGAATACATTCTTGGAGACAAAATACTGAAGAATTATACAAGTCAGAAATCTGCAACAAGCCAAGACGCTTTATTTGACTATGTACTATAAAGCACATTGGAAAGCCTACAAAGAAGCTTGGAGAGATAAGACAAAGGGACAAGGAGCTAAAGAAGTGGATCTGAACAGGCTTTGCAAAGTCAAATCTGTAGCCGTTTGGACTCTTACTCAAATGAGATAGACAGACTGGAAAGTATTTTGTTTTACCTACCTTATTTGTAGTAAGTAGGTGTATCCATGTCTATAAGGATACAGCCTCACTTCCTTAGCTGTTAAGAGATAAGTTTTTCATATACATCACAAGAAATATTTCTCTGAGAAAAACGTAGCTGAGAATACTATCATTTGTATTCACAGATTGTAGCAAAATCTTTATCTAATAAAATATTAGATTAAAGTGATATTGTGTTGTGTTTGTCTTTGTTATCCGCACTTACATATCTCACACACTCAACACATATCTTGCTGCAAAGATTCAAGAACAAAGAAAAGTTCAAGAATCCATTCACCCCCCTCTGTATTCTTTTACTGTATTCAATACTCAACAAGTGGTATCAGAGCGGGCTGTTTAATCTAAACAGAAAACGATCATGAGTTCGAATACACCAAAGACTACAGGTACGGTAAAGGTCCCTAAGTTCGACAAAGAGAATTACAACCTCTGGAAAATAAAAATGCTGTTGTTCATCAAAGCTGCCAATCCTCTCTACCCTGACATCCTCAAGAATGGTCCATTTGTACCACAACAAGAAATTACTGAATCTACAGTGGGCACAATAGTCATTCCTAGATCATATGTTGCAAAAGAGCCATCCAAATGGACGGACTCAGAGAAGGAAAAGGTTGCCCTAGACAGTCATCTCATGTTGCTGATTATAGACTCCATGGATATGTCGATGTTTGCCAACATAGCATCATGCACATCAGCCAAGGACATGTGGAACCACATCGAGGTGTTATGTGAAGGGACAGAGGAAGTAAGAGAGAATAGGAAACAGATACTGGTCACACAGTATGAGGCTTTCATGGCACAGTCCAAAGAAAGTATTACTGATATGTTTGAGAGATTTCACAAGCTGGTGACTGAGCTTCAAATGAATGGGAAGGTTTACAGCACTAAGGAATTAAACATGAAGTTTCTACTATCTGCACCAAACCATCTAGAGCAAAGGGTCATATCTCTAAGAGAAAGAGATTTGAACAAAGTCACATATGATGTGCTCTATGGGGTTTTAAAGACTCATGAGCTTGAGCTGCTTCAGAAGAGGGCTATCCAAGCCAACCAAGGCAGAATGATAAACACATCCTGTGCCTTGATTGTCAACAAATCTGTTCAAGACCTGGAAGCATCTACAAGTCAGCTGAGAATAGAAGAGACAGTAGATAATGAAGAAACTGAAGAAGAAGTAACTGAACCTGTTGATGAAAAGGAAGAAGATGAGTTCTACACTCTTGAAGAGTTGGATGCCATGGAAAACACTTCATATGCTTTTATGGCTAGAAAATTCCCAAACATCATATTTAAGAGGAATCAGCCCTTCAAGCCTAGATCTCAAAATCATTCATTCAACAAGAGCAAGGCACCTGTGAAAGCAAACAAAAACAGATTCAAAACCAGCTATGTGGATAGGTCATCTGTGAGATGTTATAGATGCAATGACCTAGGGCATTTTTCCAGTGAATGCAAGAAGCCTAAAAAGAAGGATAAGGAGTTTCTTGAGCTTGAAGCTAAGTATGAGGCTCTGCTAAAGAAGCATACACCAGGTAAGGCCTACATAGCTGAAGGGAAGTGTTGGGATGACTCTGATAGTGATGGAGAAGAACGAATTCTGCAACTATGCCTTGATGGCCAACTCCAAGGAAGAACCATCTGCATCAGACTCTCAGGTACCATCCCTCACTACCATTGACATGTCTGTTTCTGAATACAAATCTATGGTTGAACAACTATCTGTTGAGATGTTTAATATTCATACGAGTATGACTGCTGCTAATGAAGAAATTGCTAAAATGTCTACTAAGAATGAACTGTTGAACAAAAGAAATGAGGAACTAGAACTAACTACTATGCAAATAGAAAACCTTAAACAAGAAATTGAATATCTAAAGAATAAGGTTCTATGTGCTTGTCAAGTTGAGAAAGCTCTTAGGGATGAATTAGCTGAAAATGAATTTAAATTGAAAACATTTAAGAATTCCTCTAGTCTATTGCAGTCCTACCATGAGAAAAATCTAGCTAGACCTAAGGCTGCTATTGGACTTGATTATGACACTCTTAAACAGAGGAAAGGCGATGCAGTCATTGAAGATGACATTGTTGTTCAAGAGGAAGTGCTACAGGTTTTGAAAAAGGCTAAGACCCCAATATTTAAAACACCAACATTGAGATTGATGAGGATGCCTTACTCATTAAGCAAATGTTGGATGATGAATATAAGGCACAATCAAATGAACAACAAGCATCCTCTAAGAGTGAGAATGTCAAAACCAAAGCCAAGGAGCCAGTAGGAGGTAGACCTAGACCTGAGAAATTTGTGAAGTTTGTTTCAGTTGGGAATAATGAGTTTGAGAAGAAAGTGGCTAAAAAGAAACAAAACAGGAATGGCAAATTGGGAATTAACAAGGACAACAACTATACTTATGTGCCAAATGCCCCTAGGAAAGTTTGTCAAAATTGTTTTAGCACTAATCATTTAACTCATGCATGCAAGAAAATATCTGGTAGTGTTGCTAAACCATTCTATGATTGCTCTGTGCCTTTAAGACATAGAGACTCTCCTTTCTGTGATAAACTTGATTGTATGCCATGTAACATGAATGTAATGACTAGTTGTTTTAATTTGAGAAGACAATTCATGGAAGGTTGCATCAGTCACAATGTTCACACACACACTACACAAGAACAAAGTCTTCAAGTCCTCCTAAAGTTAGGAAGGTACCTCTGTCACCTAAGTCTAAGAACCCTGATTCTAAGACTTCTAACAGTGACAAGAAGACTAACATCAAGAAAATTGATAAGCATGTTGTTTATGATAAAACTGTTGCTAAGCCACATGGACCCAAACTTGTTTGGGTACCAAAGGAGAAGTAATACCTTTGTGTTTGCAGGGCAAAGAAAGTGAAAAGAAGGTCATGTGGATTTTGGACAGTGGATGATCAAACCATATGACTGGTGATATGGCCCTGCTATCATAGTATGAGGAGAAGGCTGGCCCAATGGTTGCTTTTGGAGATGACAGCATTGGCAACACATTGGGATATGGCAAGTTGGAAATTGGAAATGTCATCATTGAAAATGTAGCACTGGTCAAGGGGCTCAAGCACAATCTACTGAGTGTTGGTCAATTTACTGACAGAGGCTTCAAAGTTAATTTTGACAAAGATGAATGTTTGATCACCCACAAGAAGACTGGTGACTTTGCTCTATCTGGAGTAAGGAAAGGAAGCCTATTTGTAGCCAATATGAACTCTGCAAACAAGGACAAAATTTGTTGCTTTTACTCAAAAGCATCAAATGAAGATAGTTGGCTGTGGCACAAGAAGCTATCACACTTTCAAAGGCATTAATTCTCTAGTCAAAAGGGAGTTAGTGAGAGGCATGCCCACATTTGAATTCTGTCAAGAAGGAGTGTGTGAGGCTTGTCAAAAGGGAAAAATGAAAAGATCAAGCCACAAGTCAAAGAAAGTGACATCAATAACCAAGCCCCTACAACTAATTCATATGGACTTTTTTGGGCCTGTCAATATTATGTCACTAGGAAGGAAAAAGTATGCTCTAGTGATGGTTGATGATTTCACAAGGTATACATGGGTAGAATTTCTGGCATCAAAGGATGAGGCTCCACAAGTAATCATTGAGCATATAAAGAAGATAGACAAGGAAGCAAAGGCCAACAATGCAAGTGTGATTGCATTAAGAAGTGATAATGGAACAGAGTTCAGAAATGCCATGCTTGAAGCATTCTGCAAAGAGAATGGTATTTCTCAACAATTCTCAGCTCCAAGAACTCCACAACAAAATGGAGTTGTTGAGAGAAAGAATAGAACTCTGATTGAGGCTGCTAGAACAATGTTACTTGATGCAAAGATGCCTACATGTTTTTGGGCTGAGGCTGTGAGCACTGCATGCTATATCCAAAACAGAACCCTCATCAACAAAAATACTGGAAAGACACCTTACAATTGGATGACTGGAAAGAAACCTACTCTAAAGTATGTTCATATTTTTGGAAGCAAATGCTTTGTGTTAAAAGACAATTCAAAATATGTTGGAAAGTTTGATGCAAAAGCATTTGAAGGAATTTTTCTTGGCTACTCTATGGAAAGAATTGCATACAAAGTTTATGTCATCAGTCAAAAGAAAGTTATGGAAAGCACAGATGTGACATTTGATGACAGCAAACTACCTGGATTAGAAGAAGCCAATTATGAAGATAAAGATCCTTTGAAGTTTGACAATCTAGATGATTCTGATGAGGAAATTGAAACTGAATTTGAGCCCACAATCCAACAAACTCAAGTGAATGAAGAACCTGTGTCAACCAACAATGAAGAAACAAGCATCCAAGACACACCTGTGATTAGTGGCAACTTCACAGGGGGAGGAAATGTAAATGATCATGATCTGGATGATGAAGCAACATCAAGGCTGAGAAATCAATCTGAACATACAAGGAAATGGGATAGATCACATACTGTAGATCAGATAATTGGAGATCCAAATACAGGAGTGAGGACAAGGAGAGCAACTCTAAATGAATGTCTCTATGGTTGCTTTCTATCCCAAGTTGAGCCTAAGAAACTTGATGATGCATTGTTGGATCCTGATTGGATAATTGCTATGCAAGAGGAGCTAAATCAATTTGAAAGAAGCAAAGTATGGGAACTTGTGCCTGCACCAAAGGATAGAACCATTGTTGGAACAAAATGGGTTCTGAGGAATAAGATGGATGAAAATGGTGTAGTCATAAGAAACAAAGCAAGGTTGGTTGCAAAAGGATACTCTCAACAGGAAGGCATTGACTATGATGAGACTTTTTCCCCTGTTGCTAGACTAGAGGCCATCAGAATTTTCTTAGCATTTGCTGCACATTCTAATTTCAAGGTTTATCAAATGGATGTCAAGAGTGCATTTCTGAATGGGGAGTTGGAAGAAGAAGTATATGTGCAACAGCCACCTTGCTTTGAGGATCCACAATTCCCTCACTTTGTCTACAGATTGCTTAAAGCATTGTATGGACTTAAGCAAGCTCCTAGGGCATGGTATGACACACTATCACAATTTCTACTGGAGAATCAATTCACTAGAGGCACACTGGACAAGACACTGTTTTACAAGAAACATGGTGATGATATTATCTTAGTACAAATCTATGTGGATGATATCATATTTGGCTCTACAAATAAGAAGCTGTGTGAGAAATTCTCTAAACTCATGCAGAGCAAATATGAGATGAGTATGATGGGAGAATTAACATTCTTTCTTGGGCTGCAAGTTAGTCAAAGGAAGGATGGCATTTTTATAAGTCAAACCAAATACATCAAGGATCTATTGAAGAAATTTGACTTGGAAGAATGCTCACCTGCAAAGACACCCATGGCCACTACCACCAAGTTAGATGAAGATGTTAAGGGCAAGAAGGTAGATATCTCAATCTATAGAGGCATGGTTGGTTCTCTACTCTACCTCACTGCTAGTAGGCCAGACATCATGTTTGCAACATGCTTGTGTGCAAGGTTTCAATCAAATCCAAAGGAATCACATATGATAGCAATAAAGAGGAATTTTAAATATCTGAAGGGCACACCAAACTTGGGGTTATGGTATCCTAAGAACATAGGGTTCAATCTGGTTGGTTATTCTGATGTTGATTATGCTGGATGCAGAGTGGATAGGAAAAGCACCTCAGGTAGCTGCTAGTTTCTTGGACAAAGGTTAGTCTCTTGGTACAGCAAGAAACAACAATCTGTGTCAACTTCCACAGCTGAAGCTGAGTACATAGCTGCTGGAAGTTGCTGTGCTCAAGTGCTTTGGATTAGAAACCAACTTAGAGATTATGGACTTGTGTTGGAAAGAATTCCAATCATGTGTGACAACACAAGTGCAATCTCTATAGTTTCCAATCCTGTCAATCATTCTAGGACAAAGCACATTGACATCAGATATCACTTCATAAGGGAGCATGCAACTAATGGAACCACTGAGTTACATTATGTTCCCCCAGAAAAAAAACTAGCTGACATATTCACTAAGCCATTAGATGAAGCCACCTTCACAAGGTTGGTTAGTGAGATTGGAATACTGAATTCTTCAAATTCTGGCTAAGTGAATATATCAACTAGATTGTTGCAGCAGTAAATACTTACTTTATCAAATGCTCAATATTTTTGAAGTAAGTATTGGCTGGAGTATGATTTATAAATATTCCACAATGCTGCATATATTGAAAATCATACATCTTTAGCTTGAAATTTCTGTGAAATTTTGAGAGAATCACTATTTAATTTGGTAGAATATTCTTCAGTGAATATTTCTGGTAAATTTTAAAAGATAGTGAAAGTTGAATTTTGTGAGTGAAAAGTATAGTTCGATAAGTCAGACTTCTCGAATGGTTCATTGTTTTGTCATGGCTCGAGTTCTCGAATAGGCCTATCTAGAACCCTCTTGAGTTCTCGAATAGTGTCTTTTGGAGAAATCGAATAGCACACTCTGAGTTCTCGAATAGAGTATTTTAGTTCTCTAGTGATGGAGTTTTCGAATACTGTATTTGAGTTATCGAATCATTTGAAAAGGCTGATTTTTCACTGACACTTAATCGCTTTTTGGATTTATATTCAAAATTTCATTTCGCTCATAAAAACATATTTTATTTAGCTTAGAATTATTTTCTGAGTTAAATAACTGCCAGCTGTGAGTTACAAACTGCCTGAGATATCGAATAAGCCTTTCTTGACTTATCGAATAGTTGTTTTATACTTCTCGAATGACTTGTCGATACAGAACATATATCTAATCGACAACTCAAGTTATTCATATATATACAATTTCACAACTGTTCAACTCATTTCGTTCGATTTCTCAAGCATCTAAACTCCTAAAACCTCTGAAAACCCTAACTGCGAATTTCTTCTCCAACCTTAATTCTCTTTTCCTCTCTACCCAAATGGCAAACACTCAACTCACCATACCATCTCAAACCAATTTCATCGCAATTACCAGTGATGTGGAAGCACCAAATGCTAATTTCAAGTGCTTTGTTCGATGGTTGTCTGAATCTTACATCAAGGGTGCACTATCAGCCAACCGAACTCTGTACATAGACTTATTAGAACAATTCTGGAGGACAGCTACAGTGGAGGTCCTCGCCCTTGAGAATGCTATTACCTCATATGTTGTCTACTGCAAGATTCAAGGCGAGGATATTACTATCACTACCGCAGACATGAATCAAGCCTTGGATTTGCAGCAAGAGGCATATGACTCCCTGGCCACAGATGCTGAGTTGGAAGAGTTCTTTGAATTTATCAGCTACTCAGATGCTATTAAACTTGGGAAGCTGAATAAGAAGTACTTGAGAAAGGAATGGAGCTATGTTTCTACTACACTCCTTCATGTATTCACTGCAAGGAAATCGAGCTTTGACCAGATTAGTACACCTGTGCAGCATCTTGCCTATGCCTTGGCTCATGGGAGAAAGATAGATGTTGGACATCTCATCATACAGGAGCTATATGGGAGACTTGGTAAGAACACGGCCAAGAGAGGTACTGAAATTTTCTTTCCTCGTTTTATTCAATCAGTACTTAATTTTAAAAATGCTTCATTGATTGAATTGCCTGGATTAGATAAAAGTAAAATAGGCTATCCTAGGTCCATGACCAAACTCATTTTTGGTAACTTGGAGACTAGGAATGATGTGGATGTAAGGCTTAAGATAACTCCCCACATGGAGGGTTTATTTAGGTCTTACCCCCACAACATGCCAATATTTGAGTCTAAGTCTCAGTTAGCACAGCCTAAGCAAGAAGAACAAAATGCTAACCCAAGGCTTGCTAACCAACCCTCTCTGACAAACACTCTACCAAACACAGTGCCAACTGCATCATCCTCTCAAAAGGGTGATGTTAGTAAAAAGAAGAGAAAACAGGTTGCTTCTGAACCTTTAACCATCTTAACTGAAGCAGCCTTGGCTGTAGAACTAAGTTTAGAAGATGAGGAACCTGAGTCACCTATCATTAGCCTAAAGAAGAAGAAGAAGTCTAAAACCACCTCTTTAGTCACCCAAATGGCTGAAGTTGTAAAATCAGGGGCACACAGCTCACTAGATGTATCCTCTCAATAGGGTGCATCTATAGAATCAAGCATCCTCCCCAATGCACCTACCTATAAAGAGTCAGCACAAGGGAGTGATAAAGCTGGCACAACACTGAGTGGAGAGCACATCACAATTGAAACTCCCTCTATCTCTCAGGGGGAGTTGCCAAAATCTAATCTACAACACACTTCTCTTCCAGAATCTACCACTCATATTTCTTTGGAGCCTGCAACTCAAGCAATTGAGGAGCAAGGCATTGATCATCAAGAATTCTTTTCTCTTGATGAGCCAATGGATTCAAGTGACTTGGTGCATGACACCTTGCTCACCACCCAGGTACCACATTTAGATGGTCAGGGAATGCATGCTGGGGCATATCCTAATGACACCATCACAAACACAGAGGATTCACTAGTTTTCACTAGAGACTCTGTGCCTATGTCACCTACTGTTGTAACTCATCCCACTCCTGTGGAGACAACAGTAGTAGAGTCTTTCCATCCGGTTACAGAAGTTGCATCTGTAACTGAGGAGTCTAGCTTGCCTAGCTCTAGCTCTAACTATATGTCTCAATGATTGAAGCCTGTGCAACATGATAGTGCTTCAGGATCAGGGCTTGTTCCACCACAATTGACGGTTGAAGCACTCCAAAGCTTAATTGTGGATCAGATCCCTGAGTTCACAAAGATTGCTCAGCACCTTCTCACTGCAGACATAGCCAATCCAGACTATGAAGCTATCCTCTTATGCCACAGAGATGATGTAGAACAACAGAAGGCAAAGATCATAGATGAAACCGAGAGAGATGGAAATATAGATGCTTGGCTACAAAGAACAAATGACATCCCTCTCTCAGAAGGTCTCCAGTACCTCAGAGAAGAGTACATCACTTCACTAGGGTCCAATGCCAAATCTCTCACCCCTACTGATGTGTATGAAGCAGTGAATGACATCTACAAGGGCATTCTCAAGGCTACACACTACCTTGGAAAAGGTCTAAAGACAGAAGTTAATGAAGTGTGTTCAGCCACAACCAAGGAGGTGCATGAGATAAAGAGGACTTTTGATTCCAAATTCCCTCAATTGGAGACTGTAGTCAAGGATATTCTAGCCTGTAAGTCTACTTGCACCAAGATGGACAATGCTTTAGCCATTCTCAAAGATGCTGTCACAGGACTGGGGCACAAATTCCAAAATCTCACTGATCAGACAACTGAGGCCAATGCCATGCTTAGGACACTTTTTGCTAATCAGTATGGAGATAAGCTAATCACTGAAGTCCCAGTGCATGATATGACTAGGTTTGAAGTGCAGAGAGACTTAAAGAACAATCCCTGTCTGGCTTCAAATCTACTGAATTGTTAAGCAAGGTAGATGCACTTGAAAAGGAGGTAGCTACTCTCACTCAGTCTAATGCTCATCTTACAGACAAGGTAAAAACTCTTACTGAGCAGTTGAACACTCAAGCCACCACCACAGCTGATGTTCTTCTGCATCAACAATCTATGTTGGCTGCCATGATGAAGCACATGGGTCTCCCTCTACCTGATGAATCTTCAACTCCAAAGGTCACTTCTACAGCCTCTGTGCCTGACAACAAGCCTAAGGGGGAAGAAGAGGACATCAAGGAACTCAAATCCAAAGGGGGAGAGACCACTAGAAAAGGGCATCAAGTTCAATGAAGGTGGCCATCAAAGAACTTCAAAATCTTTAACTCATGTGCCTGGCAAAGGAAAAGACAAAGTTGATGAGCCTCCTACTTCTCTGCCAGTTGTCACTCTACCAACTGTGCACATCACTACTCCCAGTGGTCAAAAGCAATCTATCATAACCACAGTGGTTGAAGGGAGTATGCCATCTGATAAACCTCCATTCTCCATATTTAAAAGTGCCAAGCCAGTAGAATTGAAGGTGGTCACTGAGGCCAAGCTACAAGAAATTGCAAACTCAAATGTCTATCATGATGATGCATTCTTGGAGTTTCTGAAAGTCTCAAGAGAACAGGCTGGTGATGCTTTATCATATCATAGGAGTTTGAAGAGTCAGATTGACTTTCTCACTGTAGTACCAAAGAGAGTTGATAGCCTATGGCTCAAAGAGATAATGATGGTAGGAAAGAATAAGATATGGCACTTAACCATCAACACTCTACAGGGTCTAAAGCACTCAGAAGTGGATGTGTTCCTTGGAATGATTGAAAAGAAGGATGAAAACTGCAAGAGTCTCTTTGATGAGTTAAGGGATGGTCAACCAGCAAGGCTACCTGAAGTATTCACAAATCCTAGAACCATCATCTATCAGGCTGCAACAAGAATTGATGATATCAAGCAGCTGGTCATTCCTAAGCATCTAACTCCTCAGAACAAATCTCTCATTATTGCCATCATTGAGCAGCTGAACAAGAAGAAGGGTTTAAGAACAGCAGAAGAATTGGAAGCTATATCTTATCTCAGGTCATACATTGCAACTGGCATTGTACCTGAATCTGCTAAGTTCAACCCAAGCAAGGATGGTGATCAAGACAAGGATGGAGATAGAAGTGATGGAAGGAGAAGACATTACAGGAGTGATAAGGGTGATGAAGATAAAAAGAAGAAGAAGGATGGTAAGGAGAAGAAGAATGATGATGACCAAGGTAAAGTCTCTGAGAGGAAAAGTGGAAGACAGCAAGCCTTAGGCATTGCTGACAGTAACCTCACCACAACACAAGACTCTAAGTCTAGGGTGAATACTGTTAGTAGTGACCTACCAAAATCCACATCTATGGCTTCTGCAACTGTCTTGCCACCTCAAGAAGAGAAGAAGATTCAAGTCAAGAAACCATCTGTATATTTCAAAAAGCAAACTGCTAATGGAATACTACAATGGTCTACAAACAAAGGTCACATGCTACTGCCAGGCAACCATGTAAAAAGGATCAAATTCAAACAAGCTGCAAGGAAACCAAAGCTATCCAAATCAAGGACTCTGACAATCTATCCAGGCTTAAAAATCCAACCACTAGATGAAGATTTTGATGAAGACCAACTGCAATTCTTACAAGCTCAAAGAATCTACCATGTTGCCATTGTTGATAACTGCCTTGAGATCAAATATACTGATGGAAGGGATGAGAAATTCAAACAAGAAGGATGTCAACACTGGGGCAAACTACATGACATAGAAAGAATCATTGCATTGATGAGCTCAGAAGATAAAGTGGAAAGAGTATGGAAGCTGGAGCTAATTGATTTTGTGAAGATGAAGAGAGATCATGAGGAGAGAATCAGAAAAGAGTGTCTTGAGAAATGGCTAGCAAGGGAGAAAGAAATTGAGAGACTGGAGATTGAAGCAGAAAAGCTAAGGGCAAAGAGATTGTGTAGAGTTCAGTTTAATCCCTATGTGGTGAAGTATAGGAGGAGAAATGGGGATCAGGTCCACATCAGAATGAACCTACTCAACCATTATCCTGCAAACATTCTAAAACCAGTACTTGAAGATTTCAAAGACTCAATTTTGCTTGAAGAATAGGATGCTATGGCAGAAATAATAAAAGCTATGGATGAGAATACAAGGAAGGAGAAAGAAAGAAGACAGAAAGCATATGATGATTTGCAAGCCAAAGCTATGGAAAGGGAAACAAATGAAAATGGCTAGTTCTTCATTATAGGCTGTAAGATTACTCACCCTGTAGTTCTATCCACATTGCTAATCAAAATTCATACATGTACTGTCAAGTTTTATCTTTATGTATGTTAGGCTTGTTATCAGACATGAAATTGTGACTAAGGGTCTTAATCACAATTTGGGGGAGATTGTTAGTCACAAAGGCATGCCTGAATACATCTAATAACAAGCCTAAGTTATTTGTAATGCTATGCATTACTTACATGACCTCTTAACTGAGGGAACCTCTAGTTGTAGAGTTTCTACTGGTTTTGTACTTGTAATAGGCATCAAATTCTAGCTGTGTAAATGTACCTATTAAGTCAAGAATAAAGCTTGAAATAAGTTCCAAGGTTCATGCCTCAAGCAAGGAGATAAAGGCTGCCAAATAATCACAGTTGGGATTTGAAGAAATGAAGAATTTGCCTAAGTACCAATTCGAGAAGTACATTTGTCTATTCGAGAAGTCAGGGATTCGATATCTCAGAAGACACTATTCGATATCTCTGAATACACTGTTCGATATCTCATTCGATATCTCAGAGATTCGATATGTCTATTACTCTGTTCGAGAACTCAAGGAGTCAACAGGTCAAAGGTGATATTTGAGTTCTCAAAAGGGTCAAAAAGTCAATGCTCTATTCGATATCTCAAAGACTCAAGATGCTATTCGACATCTCAGGGATTCGATATGTCAAAATGTTCTATTCGATATCTCAATGACTCCCAGAGAAAAGAGCTATTCGAGAAGTGATTTGATATGTCAATATAACACTATTCGAGAACTCAGAGTTATCGATTAAGTCAATTCTAGTTATCGAATCATTCACTTAGCCACTTCTCGAATACATTCTTGGAGACAAAATACTGAAGAATTGTACAAGTCAGAAACCTGCAACAAGCCAAGACGCTTTATTTGACTATGTACTATAAAGCACATTGGAAAGCCTACAAAGAAGCTTGGAGAGATAAGACAAAGGGACAAGGATCTAAAGAAGTGGATCTGAACAGGCTTTGCAAAGTCAAATCTGTAGCCGTTTGGACTCTTACTCAAATGAGATAGACAGACTGGAAAGTATTTTGTTTTACCTACCTTATTTGTAGTAAGTAGGTGTATCCATGTCTATAAGGATACAGCCTCACTTCCTTAGCTGTTAAGAGATAAGTTTTTCATATACATCACAAGAAATATCTTTCTGAGAAAAACGTAGCTGAGAATACTATCATTTGTATTCACAGATTGTAGCAAAATCTTTATCTAATAAAATATTAGATTAAAATGATATTATGTTGTGTTTGTCTTTGTTATCCGCCCTTACATATCTCACACACTCAACACATATCTTGCTGCAAAGATTCAAGAACAAAGAAAAGTTCAAGAATCCATTCACCCCCCTCTGTATTCTTTTACTGTATTCAATACTCAACAAACTCCCCTGAAAATAAACAACAAGGACCGGGAGCACCACTCATACTTGCCAAAATCCAACTCCGAAATTGCATGCCACGAAATGAATAGTGCCAAACACTACAAACAACCCCCAACTAAAATAACCGACACGCCAATATCTAACGCCCTTTAAAGCCATTTAATACACAAATTAAGGATATATAAATAACTAATTTTTTTTGTTTTTTAAAAAAAAATAAAAAAAAATAAATAAAATAAAATAAATAAAAAAAATAACTAACCAATTATTAATAAAATCACGGATCAAATTTAGAAGTGAAACTACATTGATTCTTGAATTTAAAAACTAAAAATAAAAAATAAAGAATTGAATAAAATAAATGAAATAAAATTAAAATTAAAAAGAAAATAAAAAATAAAATAAAATAAAATAAAATAAAATAAAATAAACTAGCTAATCAATTAATAATAAAATCAAAAATCAAATTTAAAGTGAATTTAAATTGATTCTTTAATTTATAAAATCTTAGTTTTAAAAAAAGAAGTTAAAACTGAAAATCAAAATGAAAGAAGTGAATAAAAATAAAAGAAATAAAAAAACAAAATAAAAAAAAAACAAAACAAAAACTACATAATAAAGCCAAAAACAAAAAAAAACAAAACAGGGGATGGGGGCTGTTGTTGTTGCAGTGGAAAGGAACGGCGCAGACTTAGGGATTGTTGGTGAGTGAAGAGGAAGGAAGAGGGGATGGTGAAGGGAGTGGAGGTCTGGTACGTGGCGTTGATGGTGGCTGGGGGACTGATGGTGGTGTTTGTAGGTGATAGAAGATGGGGATAACATGTGGGTGTTGGTGAAAATGGTGGAGGAGTAAAAAGGGAATGAGAGGTCGGGTGAAGGCATTGATGGAGGCTGTTCGGATTGAAAAGGGAAGGTGGGCTGTTGTTGTAAAGATGCTGCAGATGGAGGTGCGAACGGAGAGGACTGAGGAAAAGAATGGCTGTTGAAGAAGTTGGAAAAGAAGAGAGGAGATGAGAGGCTGAGTTGGTGGGTTTGAAAAGGAGTTGGTGCGTTGTTGGCGGGAGAACGAAACAGAGACGATGGACGCGGTGGTGAACTAAAAATGTGCAGCCGGATGTGAAAAACGACGGAGGCGGGGTGTGGTTGCAGGAGAGGTGGGAGTAGTGAAGAACAGAGGAGGGCTGTGGAGGTGAAGAGTAGAGCGAAATGGGTGATGCAGCGCTGGTGCGAGGTGAATGAGAAGGGAAAGTTGGTCGGAGGAAAAGGATAGAGGATAAGTGGGTGCGTAGAAGGACATTGGAGGTGGAGTGGTGATGGAAATGTTGTTGCTGGTGGTGGTTTTGAAAGAAAGGGGAGGCTGGAGGATTGTGCGAAATGAAAGGTAGGAGAAGACGGGAGTTGTATGGGAGGCGGTGTAGTCGGGTTGTGGAGGTGGAGAACAGAGGATGCGAAGAGGGTTAGGAAGGATTGTTTAAGCTCTGCCTTTGAATTTTTGTTTTTGTGAGCTGCAGCTGCACGGGCTATGCAGCAAGTGGGTAGGTAGTTGAAAATTCCTCTCATTTTGTAATAAATCATTGGCAGACGCTGGAAAAAACGTGCACGGGCTAGTGCACGGTTTGCTGAACGGTTTGCGCCCGTACGATAGCCTGTGCAACCATAAAATTTTACAAAATTGTATTATTTTTTTTCAAAAATTCACACAAATCCTTGAATGCTTGAATACTATATTAATTCCTAAAAACATGAACAAACACATCAAGGCAAGTGTGGAACAAATATAAAATTGTAAAAATTAGAATTAACGATACTAAATATTATTGAACGGGACATTATTTTTTTTTAAAACTCTATTATAATCTAACACACACATAAAAATATATAAGTACATGCGTACCTTGGGTTGCCTCCCAAAAAGCGCTTTGTTTATTGTCGTTGGCTCGACTTATTTATATAAGTATTATAACCAATGAGGTGAAAAAGCAAATAAATGCATATACCTACGAATCAATAATAAAAACAAGGTGTACAAATATACCTTTGAACCATAAAAATATAAAATATTTTTATGATCTTCACATCTTCAAAAGACTTTGAAAAAGCAAAGTAGCTAGAAAAATCGTCAGAATAATCATTATAACTACGACTCAAAAATTGTTCCCAAATTGGATCCTTATATACCCAAGCAAAAATTTCAATTTCATCAATCTTTAATTCCTTCTCAATTTTAATTGGACATTCATCAATTTTTATCTCATCTACCAATTCATTAAGCTCAAAGGTATTTTCTAAATTTGGAAGATCCTCCATTGCATCCAATTTATCATTATCAAGTATAGGACAATCGTCAACTAAACAAGCAGATTCATCATGCCCAAAATTTTCATCAATTACAAAACAAGAATCGTGATTATTAGGAGAATTGACCTCCGCTAATCGACTCACGTTTTCGGCTAGTTGACTCATTTGCTTTTCCTAGTTGGATATAATTTGAAAAGTGATGTTTTGAAATTGGAGGTTGTTTGCCGCCATTTGCTTCATCATTTCTTCAAGTGATGACAATGTAGATGAAGAAGACCCTTGATGGTTTTGGGAATTATATTGCGGATCATAACATTGATTTTCAAAAGCATATGAATAATCGATGCTAGGAGGGTAATGAGCATAGCATGAGTTTGTAGAATATAAAGAATTCACCTAATACGCATTTAAATTCTGAAAAGAATTAAAATCTTGATATCGTTCTTGATCGTGGGTGAAATCTTGAGCGTTATTCCAACCAAAATAATTATCCATCGTCTCCTGAAAGAGTTAGTTGTCGATCTCCAATAAACATGAAGACACACCAATAAAAAAAACAAAGAAAGAAAGAAAAACTATATACAAAGATAAAATCTAAAATATAAGAAACAATTAACTCAAAATTAATATTTTTTTGATCTGAAAACGATGTCCACTAGTGTAACTTCGTCTTCTAGTAAAAAGTAGATTCTTCTCTACTTTTCCTCCATCACTCTTTTTCCAGCTACCTTATCTTCTGGTGTAGTGGTGAGGCTGCAGTGTCGGCAATCAAACTGGATGCTAAACTTCTTTATTTCCTTTTGCTTTCTTTTGCAAAAGTGATCTTTATGAGATCCCACAGCATCTTTGTGCAATAGCTGTCTTCTGAATGCTACGATCTTACTATAGTCTTCTTCAGTTAACCCCTTATGGGAGTAAGACGTCATTAAAGAATAACATGTTGCAAGATTAACCTTTGATTTATCCTCCGGATTAATGCTGAATAACTTATTGATTAAAACCAATAATTTTTGCTCAGCAAGCTCTCTTAAATCCTTCTTTTCCAAGGTAGACTGCATGGCTTTACTTGGAGAGTAGATTTTTTCCTTTGCAATACCAACCTGGACATAATGAGTTGGTTGATTTGCTGGACAGTCATATTCTTCTTCATCTTCCCAACAGATAATTGTACTGGTAGTTTTGATGAAGATGTCAACTTCTTGGCCTTTAAGACAATTTGCTTTGTATGCCTTAATTGCTTTTCTAAACTCTTTAGGGAATCTAGAAATTTCCAATAGATTACTAGCAGTAGGATAAACTTGTGCTAATAATCCATATTGATATGCCTCTTATACCATGTCTGGATCGGCATTTGGATAGAAGTTGAAGTAGCTGACATTCTTCTTATCTGTTGTGAAGAAATGCTCATCAATGAACTCTGTTCTGTGGCTGACCTTCCATATTGATAAAGATATTTGAACTTTGAATATGTAATTTTGATAGTTTCAATATGTTCTTCTAGATGTGTCAACAATGTCTATTGACCCTTTAGAATTGTTCCCAGCACCATCTTGCTTGAAAATTCCTTCTTTTGAGTAATCGCACTTGCATAAGTTGGTTGTAATGCATCTGCGTGACTTATCAGCTCAAGTGGCGGCTTGGACTGCTGAGTAGTATAAAGATTTGAAGCTACTCGTGCTTCTGCAAAAGATTTATATCTCTTGTGCTTGACATTAGAGAAACCTTTAACAAATTTCTCTGCAATCTCCCATGTGGTGTAAATTCCTGCATTAGGACCATCAAACACAACATAATAGGCTTTAGGGCCTTTGTATCCGAAGGGGACTGCTGAAGTTTGACCTTCAGTTTTTTTAGGGAGTTGAATTCCCCCGTTAGGTCTCAAATTCAAATATGAGGGTTTAACTAACGTTATGGTGGTCTGTACCTCATTTTGAATTTTTGGCAAATTCACAGCCTTCAATGGATTTGTTGAATCTTTACCTGGAGCCGTTTATTCAGGATTAGTCACTTCTTGACTCATTTCTTAGGAAGGTGAAGTAATTACCTTTTGAGACGAAGTCGAGGCTTCGTGTTGGATTTTTGCGAAATCCACAGGCATCAACGAAGTTGATATGCCTTTACCGGTAGCCGTTTGCTCCGAGCTAGTCTCAGATTCGTTCATTGAAGAAGAAGGTTCAGAGATAAACTTTTGATGTTCAGGAAGAGAGTACTTCCTTGCAGATGCTATTTTTTCTCGAATTATTGAAAGTCTGTTTTCCAATGATTCGTATTCTTTTAGCAAAATCATTTGTTCGGCTAGTAATTTTTCTATGGAGAATTCCATATTTTTTATCTCAAAGAAAGAGATTTTTATACAGCAGGGCTCTTTGATCTAAGCAAAAGATCATTGGTATAGAGAGGATGTTTTGGTGTGGTTTCCAACTGCTGAATTCCTCTTCTATTTATAGGCCTGAAATGCCTTGGATACCTGCAAATAAGATGTGACATTCTCCTGTAGATTTTTATTTGTCATACCTTTTCCTGTTGCTGATATTCTCTGGTTAAGAAGTCGGCAAGACAATTCTTAACTCCGCTAAGGTGTTCAACCTTAAAACTATATCTAGAAAACCATTGCTGCCATCGCGCAAGTCTTCCATGCTTGTTATCTCCTTCAATCTTTAATTTAAGGAAATAAGTAAAATTCTTATTATCTGTCCTGACAATAAATTCAACAGGGGTTAGATAAATAGAGAATTTTGTAATAGCTCTTTTGACCACCAAGTATTCTTTCTCATTAGAATGATATCTTGTTTCTGCGTCTTTGAAGCTTCCTGATGCATATCGGCATATTAATTCTTTTTCATCGGAATTAATTGCTTTGAGAACTCTACCCCAATGTTTGTCGGATGCGTCTGTCTCTACAATAATCTTGTCTTCAGGCTCTGGATGATAGAGCTTTGGAAAACTTACTAACTGCTTCTTAATTTTCTTAATATAGAAGTGTCAGATTCTATCCATTTCCATGGATTTTCCTTTTTGAGCTTAGCCTGCAAAGGTGATCTTCAAGCTGCAAGTTTAGGAATATAATTAGATGCATAAGTTAATATACCTAAAAATCTTTGCAATTGCTTCTTGTCTTCTATCTGATCTAGAAATTTATGTATATGTTCCAGAATATGATTTTGAGGACAATGCGTGCCTTGATCAATTTCCAATCCTAGGAAATTAATGCTTGTTTTGAAGAGTTGAGCATTCTTCTTGGATAAGATTATGCCAAGAGTTTCACACTTCTTCAATACTGCTATCAAATGTATAAGATGATCTTTTTCATTGTTAGAAAATATAAGAATATCATCTACGTAAATACCACAGAACTTTTCAAAAGGTCTGAATGCTTCTTGCATATGCCTTTGAAATATTGATGGAGCTTGTTTGAAACCAAATGGTAACACTCTCCACTGAAAATGTCCTTGGGGACATGTAAATGCTGTCAATAGCTGCGATTCTTCATCTAATAGTACCTGCCAAAATCCTGATTTACAGTCTAATGAACTAAACATTTTCTTACCTCTTATAAGGGCTAGTAGACTATCCTTATTTGGTAAGTTGTGACCATCTCCTATAGTAAGATCATTCATCTTATAGTTGACAACCATTCTTTTCTTGCCTCTTCGTCTTTCAGATTCATTTTCAACTAAGAATGCTGGTGACATGTGGGCTGATTTACTAGGGATAATTACCTTCATCTCCAGTAATTCTTTAATTTGTACTACAAATTCTTCAACATCCCGTGGACTATATTTCATAGGTTTTACTCCGCAAATATCCTTTGGATTATTGAATTTGATTGATGCTTTCCTCCAGTGCTTGGTCTTCTTTGGATCCAATGGATTGTCTGAGCATACTTTATCTAAGAGTTGTTCAATCTTAGATTTCCTTTCAATATCTTGAGATAAATTTGTTAAAGAAAAATTCATTTCTCGGTATTTTAATAACATATCTCTCCCCCTCTCTAAAAAGTGAATTTTGTTTTGGAAAATGTTAACAGGTGATAGGTTTTATTTTTGAATTCTTTTTCTTTGATGCTAAGAAGTCAGGAAAACCTACTTGATTAGCTTGAAGAACTTTCTTAACCCATACTGGTTCACCTTTGAGTGTAAAAATAATTGTTTTACGATCTACTTGTATAAATGGTTTGTAGGCTAGACAAAAATTATTACCTAAAAGAAAGTCTATACCTGATTCTTGCTGATAGATAGTAGGAATATGAAATATTTCTCCAGCTATCATAATATCAAGGTCTTTACATAGCTTATTAATCACAATGGTTTTACCATTAGCAATTTTTACCTCGATAGGTCTTTCGGCATTCACCCAATGTTCTGGGGGAATAACGTATTTACTTGCTATGCACATGCTTGCACTTGTGTCAACATAACAGTGTAATACGATTTCTTTATATCTGGAAAACTTAAGTGTACCTTTGATATAAATTGATGATGGAATAGTAATGTTTGTCATTACTAATTCTTCTTGTGAATCCTCAGTCGCTTTCGTCTGTTGATTCATCTTCTGACTCGTTAGATGATGGTCCGGGGTCAATTTCTTGTATGGTGAAAATTTCTTCCTTCTCATCATATTCATCTTCTACAGGTTCATAACCTATGTAGTAGATTTCTTCTAATACCTTGAGTTTGTCAGGATATTTCTTCCTGTTAGGGCATTCATTTGCGTAATGTCCTTCTTCGTTGCAGACCCAACACCTACAATTTTTCTTTCCTTTCGGACAGAGCTTTTCTTTGTTAGAAAAAGATTTCTTCTTAACATATTTTCCTGGTTTAAAAGATTTCTTTTTCTTTTTAAACCTGTATTTAGAAGATATTTTCTTTTTAGAGTATTTCTTCTTATACTTCTTGGTATAATTGGGATTACAGCCAAAATTATAAGATTCTTATGAAATCCTTTCACAACATTTCTTGCCGAAAGCTTTCAGTCTCTTTTGCGTACGACTGAAATCACAATAGCTTTTGATTTATTTCTTAACAATTCTTTGAGCAAAGGCTAAACTATGCTGTGTCAGGACTGTTCTTTCCTGCAGAAACTTAGTCATAGATTTTTCTCCTACTAATGGTATCTTGCGCATGTATTCTTCTATATAAACATGATAACCTGTTAGGTCACCTGTGTTGATCATATGCTTTTTCATATTCACAAAAGAATTTATCAATTAAGCATATATCACATAATTGCATTTTACTAAGAGCCATCTTAGCATTTTGTTTGATTTTATCTTTTTCTAAATGTTAGGTCCAATATGTTTGTAGAAGGGGGGGTTGAATACAAACAGTACTGTTTTATCGAAATTTGTCCGGATAATTTAATTTATATTTTGACAAATTTGAGCGGAATTAAATGAAACAAAATTCAAGTTGAATATAAAATTATATTAACTTGAGGGGTTTGTTACAAATACAGTACAGAATTTATATCTAGTTAATAAAAACAAATTAGAAAATTTGACATGAATTTTTCTAGATTTGTTAATAAAAATCAAGATATAGATTAGGAGTAAAAACTCGCTAATAGTACAAGAGTATCAAGTAAATCAGTTCTATCGGATCAGATATTAAAAATTAGATGAACTTGATTTTCTATATATTTTTCTGCTTCTTGTGCTGTGTTCTTGATGAGAGAGAAGAGAGAAATCTGTTCTTGAATGTAATATTTTGATGTGTATTCCTTGCTGATTGCTTCTGTCGATATGTCTTGATATATAATAATCCCTGCATCTTTATCTTCAATTATAACTGTCAAGACAATCGTCAATACAATTTATTCTTCCAAGACAACCAATTTTGTACTGCAAAGACAATAGGTAATACAATCGTCAAGACAATCAGGTTCTTCCAAGACAATCGGCAAGACAATCAAATTCTGAGATCTTTGTCTTGCTTTATCAAAATTATCATTCTGTCTGAAGCTTTTTCTTTTTGATCATTATCAAGACAATCAAATTGAACTGTCAAGACAATCGTCAAGACAATCAAATCAGATTTTTATTCTACTTTTCAAAAGCATTTCAGACATTATCATTATCAAGACAATCGGCAAGACAATCAGAAATAGTCTTGCTTTATTGATTTCTTCTTCAATACAATCGGCAAGACAATCTCCTATTGTCTTGCTGTTCTGAAATAAGTCTCCAAGACAATCGGCAAGACAATGGATTGTCTTGCTAGTTCATTTTTCAGAATTAAATTAAAATTGATTAATAAATAATCATTTTAATTTATTCTTACTTAAATAATTAATCAGATTTAATTAATCTAATAATTAATTTAATTAAAGAATTAATTCAAGATGAATTAATTAATTAATTAAATTGACTACTTGATTTAAATTAATTAAATAAGAACAATTATATATCCTTGAATTGTCTTAATTCTTTTCTGAACCACTGAAAGTAATAAAGGAATACCACTGAATATTTTGTTGACGTTCCATGCACGGTCTGGTTCATGAACGACTAACTTCAATGACTGTCCTTTATTTTTCACATTAAAAATGTGATTCATTTTTCTTCTCATCTCTTTCTCCTTCTTGTACTTCACTGTATACTGTCTGAACCTGTCACTCTAGAAATCTCTGTCTTAGAAATAAATCCACTTCTTTGATGCTATAAAGAGGCTTGATCAGCAATCTGAACTTCTTCCAGTGTAAAACATCAAAACTATAGATTGACTTTAGGGTTTTTCTTCTGACAGATAGTACCTCCTAAGATTCCTGTGACAGTTAAAGTTATTTACTTATTACAAACTAAGCTTAAGTTGAGTTGAGTCCTCGAACTACAAATAGGCTTTGTCATATGCCTTTCAATCTCCCCCTATTTGTTTGTTAGACGATAACAAGCAAATTCCTAGAGGATTACTCAACTAACTCAACTTAACTTAGTAAAAGATAAAACTTTAAACACAAAGTAAATAAAAGAAAAGTTCTGGTTTCTATTTAACATTTTCCAGATTCAAACATAAAAGATAAATACAAGATAGATGATCCTCTAGACTGATCATATAATACAATTTTCTATCTTGACCTATCTAAGCTCTAAAGATATCACATGTAGAGCTGATCTTCACTTTGAAGTTTCTTCATCCCTTATCTCTCCAGGTTCAACTTCATCTTCTTGCTCTAGAAATCTTCTGATATTCTCTGTGTCAAATCGTTCTTGATCATCCAAGGTTTTGATCAAATCCTTGTCAAGTACACGTTCATAATCTGACACAAGACCTTTAGGTTTCTTAGGCAAGATTCCAAGGTTACCCCATAGCCGATTCCGAAGAATGTAATATTTCTTTTCAAAGCCAGTTAAAGCATATGATCGAATAATGTCAGCAACAAAGATACTTTCTTTATCTTCGAATCCTGTAGTCCTCAGCATATGTTCTAACCAGACCAGATGAGATGCAGTGTATAACTTCATCGACTTAGAATCAAGGAAACAAGAGTGTAGTGTATTACCCTTGAGAAACTTAACATGATGTGGAGTTTGAATAACTTGTGGACTATTCCTTTGCGCAAACTCCAAAAGTCTTTCATGAAGTAAAATATTCAGTTCAGAAAACCTTTTTACCTTTATGGACATAATCCACAGTTCCATCAAGCTTCTCTGTTGAAAGATTTGAAGTGACACATAGAGAGAACCCATTGTACGAGAGTCAATCTGAATTATCAGTTGATCTGCACATCTATCAAATCCAGCTACTATCCTTGAGATTTCCAGCATCAGTGCATCCATATATTGCAAGTAATCTGGATTGGTCTCTTGAAACTATTGAAGTAGTTGGAGTAAACGTTCATCATCATTAGCAGTGTTCTGAATAGAATCAAAAATCTCTCTTGCTCTATCCCACTTTGGACCAATCTTCAATTGAATATCTCTTTTCCTTTCCTGTACACTGATTGCATGTAGCTTTTGTTTCTCTGCATCTTCAGCTTGCTTCAGCTTCAATCTCTCATTCACTACCTGTCTGGTCTTCTCAAGCTTAGCTTGTCTCATCAGACGATCAGCTTTCTCCTCTTGCAGTTCCTTCTCAAACACAGGATCATCTTGCCAGTTTGAAAGATCTTCTTCGATATCATTTAATTGTTGTACTTCAAACTTACTATTCTTGAGATCGAAATCAAACTAGAATACATCCAGATCATGAGCAGCTTTTTCTTTTCCCTTGGTAGACTTCTCAGACTTCTCCTTATGCCCCCCTTGACCTCCTAACTTACTTCCTCCTGCTTCTCCTGACTTACCTGCTCCTCCATCTCCAGACTTCTCCCCCTTAGTTGAGGAATCCTCTACAGACTTTCGTTGACTGTCAAGCTCCCTATTTGCATCATTATCCCCCTCATTATCATCATCATAGTCTTTAAAATATGCTCTTTGTTTTGGTGTGATATTATGAGTAGGTTTACCAATGTTATATAGATGATCAAGTCCTTCAAACATGTAATCATACTTTTCTTCAAGCTTCGCAAAGGTTGTAGAATATGATTGAGCAGATTCATGCATTTCCACTTGAAGTTCATCCACCCTATTAGAGAGTCTGTCAATAGCATTTAGAATGTCTGTTCTTTCTGTAGATGCTTGAGAGTTGGATTGTATCAATGTATTGATTGTTGGAGTGAGTGTAGTCTTTATGTTGTGGACATTGTCACGAATAATCATGAGCTGATTATTGACAGAGGTGCAAGAAGAAGACCGTTCATCCACTTGTGCTTTTAAAACTTGTTTTTCAGCCTCAGTTTCCATTAATTTCTTTTGCAGTTCGTTGATTTGAGCCATGAGAGACAAAGTGTTTGTGTCAGTGTGTGCGCTCACCTGATGTTCACTCAAGGATATGTCACTCTCCTTTCGTGCATGTGTTTCACTCATATTTAAGGTGGTCCTCACATCACTCAACACTAGCTCCTTTCCTTGAGCTGTACCTGCATAAGAAATCACCCTAGCCTCTTCTGGAGAGGTCAGTGGTGGTGCAATGGGAGTTCGCAATTCCCAATCCTCAGTCATCTCTATCAATTCATTTGGATTTGATAACTGAATTTCTTCAGTGATAGGATGACCAAGTTGCCTTTCACTTTCACCAGATAAATCTGCGAGTGAAGAATCCCTTGAGGGAGCCAGGAATGTTCCTCCTGGGAGGGGAGATGATGACTCTATTATAACTGGCAGAGAGTCAAGATTTCCCTCTGAAGCCTGTGAAGGCTCTTCTACCGTAACAATGGTAGGCACTGTAACAATCCTATCGTGCACTCCTTGCTCAGTGTCCTTAACAACATCAGATTCTATGGTAATGTTTTCCCCCATTGTGAGTAATAGAGGTGTGCTTGACTCTGTACAAGGTGCCACAGCCCTTTGGCGAATTTCAGTAATTGCATCCTGTTGAGAGGATGAAATTAGTAACAGTTCATCGGCCATTTCAATGTCCAAGTCCTGTTGGGAGGAAATGGATGGGCTAACAGATGCCTCAAGTAGTAGGTTTCTTCTCTTCTTTGGTGGAGGCAGAGCTGTGGGATCACTCACGTTATCACTTCTTCTATCAGCTCTTTTTGTCAACAACTTGCTTCTGGCTTTAGGTTTAGAGATTTGGTTAGACACAGTGTTTGGCTCTAAGACCTGGGATAGAGGCTGTGGTTCTACAACCTCTTGGTCTGACCTATCAGCCACTTGGGCTCCAGAAACAGTTTGAGAGATAGAAGGCAATACCTGCTCCATTGATGCAGTAGCTGTACCTGAAGGAATAGATTGTTCCATTTGATGTTGATGTTCAGGGACAGGTACATTTTGAGGTTCAGGTTCAGGTGCATTCAAAAGTTGAGGAATGACAGGTAGATTTATGAAGTTAGACAAATATGGTGTAATATACACTGGCAAATTTATCAACTTTCTATGTGTATCAAGGCTAGTGAATATTTTCTTGGTTTGCCTGCCTGATACCATAGGGTTGTCATTCCTAAAAACTGTTTGTTGACCAGCAGGAACAAGATGATTAAATAACAAAGTTAAAAATCTAGGATAATAACATAGAACTTTCTTACCCTCATCAAAATCCCTTCTGGCCTTAACAATCCTGTTAATAATAGTACTCCAAAGTAGGTTACCAATATTGATTCTACGATTTTTAGCAACAGCATAACCAATAGTTTGTAACATAGAGGTGAGCAAGTGAAAGTTACCCCTGGCTGAATTAGCAAATACCTTGGAGATCGTGTCGAAGAATGCATCCCATTGTTGAACCAGATTCCTTTTACTCAGGTTGTTCATATCAATTACTCCATGATAATTAATATCAATGAAGAATTGATAGAGTTGTTCACTGGTTGGAAATGGATCAAAATTATCCGCAGGAAGGCCCAATACGGTAGTAAGGGTTGATTCTGTCACGACGTGGTGTGTACCATCAAAATCAAAAGAAAATGAGGTCAAGTCTTCAGACACCACAGCTTCTGTGCAAATCAATCTCAGTGGTCCTATCTTAATTGGGGCTTCGATCGAAATGGCAGTTCGGATAATTGAATCGTCATTCAAAAATCGTATCCAAGGCCTAAATCGATCGTAGGGACAATCGTTCGGATTAAAATAACCAACCAAATTATGTTTCATTATCTCAAAATTATCAGCCATTTTTTAAACACAAAAACACACTTTAATTTAAGGAAATTAAAACACTTCGAAAATTTTCAGAATTAATAATTAATTAAAAATAATTAAAAATTCGAATTAATTCAAAGTTGTCAGAAAAATCCCAAAAATTTATATGATGTTCTCTTGATCACTGGGAGTCTCAATCTATTTTTAGAATTCCCAGAAAAATTCTAGAACTCTTGAAACAATCAAAACCCGATTCAACTTTTTGAAAAATTTGATTTTCAAAACTTAACCAAACTCGAAAACAATCGGTTCAAAAGAAAGGTAATTGAACGATCTATCCAAATATGATCTTAGATATCAGTTTGGTTGAGTAAAATTGAGCAGCAATTCAGTTCAAGTCTGCGTGTATTGTATGTATATATGTCGAGAGCTCTGTGTGAAGACACGAGAGATTGTCTTGGCTGAGATGTGTTTGAGATTTCTGTTTTTTTTTATTAAGTACCAAACAACACTACAAGACAATCGGTTTGATTGTCTTGCCGATTGTCTTGGTAGTATAAACACTATCAAGACAATCGTTTACAATTCTGAAAAATAAAGGAAAACGAAAATAATTTTTTTTTTTAATTTTATAAAAATACAAACTAACATTACAAGACAATCAGTTGATTGTCTTGCCGATTGTCTTGGTAGTATAAATACTATCAAGACAATCAACTATTTAACTGATTAAAATAAATTAACACACATATATTATTATTTTGTTTTTTAATTTTTAAAATAGAGAAAAGACACTCCAAGACAATCTTGTCTTGCCGATTGTCTTGGTAGTTCAAAACTATCAAGACAATCGTTTGTTTTGAGTAAAACAAAATAAAAACAAAATAAAAACAGAACAAAAAATCTGAAAAATATTTTATTATCAACAAAATAACCTTCCAAGACAATCTGTGGATTGTCTTGGCGATTGTCTTGATATTATAATCACAAACAAGACAATTAATTAAACTGCTAATAATATGCTAATAAAATACAAATTAATGTGCATAATTAATCCAATTAACATACACTCTAATATATTATTAAAAATACTATAAATAAATATTTTACAGAAACATGGATTAATCTTTTTACGAAAACAAATATAAATAACAAAAGGACAAACATTACAAAACATTTAATAAAATAATTATTAAAATAGAAATAAATATCTACAAATATTCTAAAAATACAGAAATATGAAGTATTAAATAATATGAATAAACAGAGTGAAAAATAACTAAACAAGCAAGAAAATCAGTTGGTAAAATAATTATACAAGTGATTTTAAACAACAAATATTCATAGAATAATCATTTGCAAAATTATTAAAGATCAAATTTCAGATATTAACAGTATTAATTACTAGGACTGTTTAACATACCCAATTCACTAACAATTCTAGTGAATGAGGATTCATTAAGCGACTTAGTAAAAATATCTGCAGTTTGATCTCCAGAGCCTACAAATAGTAGTTCCACAGTACCATTCATTACATGCTCTCTTATAAAATGATACCTTATGTCAATGTGCTTTGTCATTGAGTGCTGCACAGGATTGCTGGCGATTGCTATGGCACTTGTATTATCACATAAAATAGGGATATTTTCCAATACAATGCCATAGTCCATTAATTGATTCCTAATCCATAAGATCTGAGCACAACAGCTTCCAGCAGCTATATATTCAGCTTCGGCTGTAGAGTTGGAAACTGTTTGCTGTTTCTTACTGAACCAGGATACCAGTCTTCCACCTAGGTATTGACAACTCCCAGATGTACTTTTCCTGTTTACAACACTTCCTGCATAGTCATAATCTGTATATCCAATTAAAGTAAAACCAGATTCATTAGGGTACCAGATGCCTAAATTAGGCGTACCCTTTAGATATCTTAAGATTCTTTTGACAGCAGTGAGATGGATTTCTTTAGGATTCGCTTGGAACCTTGCACACAAGCATGTGGCAAACATTATATCTGGTCTACTAGCAGTTAGGTAAAGCAATGAGCCAATCATACCTCTATAGCCTGTGATATCTACCTTGGCAGAACTTTCACATAAACCAATTTTGACAGCTATAGTTGATGGTGTCTTTGCTGATGAGCACTCCTCCATGTGATATTTCTTGAGGAGCTCCTTAATGTACTTGGATTGACAAATAAATATTCCATCTTGTCTCTGACTTATTTGTAAACCAAGAAAGAATTTCAGTTCTCCCATCATGCTCATTTCAAACCTACCCTGCATTAACTTAGAAAACTTCTTGCATAGAAGCTCATTAGTAGACCCAAATATAATATCGTCCACATAGACTTGGACTAGTATTATATCATTCTTGTGTCTTTTAGTGAAGAGCGTTTTGTCTATGACACCTCTTATAAAACCATTTTCTAATAGAAATTCGAAAAGAGTGTCATACCATTTTCTTGGGGCTTGCTTAAGACCATAGATAGCTTTGTAAAGAAAGTAGACAAAGTCCAGATGATCTTGATCTTCAAAACCAGGGGGCTGTTCTACATACACTTCTTCATCTAGCTTACCATTCAGAAAGGCACTCTTGACATCCATTTGATAAACTTTGAATCTTGAATAGGATGCATATGCCAAGAATATTCTGATGGCCTCAAGTCTTGCCACTGGAGCATAGGTCTCGTCATAATCAATGCCTTCAGCTTGAGAATAACCTTTAGCTACCAGTCTTGATTTGTTTCTTATCACAGTGCCATCTTCATCTAGTTTGTTTCTGAATACCCATCTTGTGTCCACCACTTTTCTATTTTTAGGTCTGGGTACCAGCTTCCATACTTCTAGTTGCTTAAATTGATTGAGTTCATCTTGCATAGCAATCACCCAATCAGGATTAGATAGAGCTTCTTCTACTTTCTTAGGTTCCATGACAGACAAGAACCCAGAATAGTTACATTGATTCTGATTAGCTCTTCTTGTTTTCACACCAACATCTGGATCACCAAGAATCAGCTCAAAAGGATGAGCTCTATTCCAAACAGTTTGTCTGGGAAGAACTGATCTTGATGATTCGCCTTGATCTTCAGTATGATGATGAGTATGACTTGTTGACCCTTCATTATCTCCCCCTGAGTTGTTGCCAGTTTGACTTATTGATGGTTCAAGAGTATCAGTGGTGTCTTGAAAATTATCATTGTTTTCACCAGCATCACCTTGATCATTACCACCAACATTTGGATTATTATTATCAGCAACAACGTCAGGTTGATTGTCATCATCTGAATCTGAGTCTGACATGTCATCAAACTTAAGCTTTTCAGATGGATCTTCATTTTGGATACTTGGGAGTTTTGTGTCATCAATTGTAACATTGACACTTTCCATAGTTTTCTGTTGATCAATAAGATACACCTTGTAGGCTCTTCTAGTATAACCAATAAATATTGCTTCATGTGCTTTTTCTTCAAATTTACCACCTTGATCTTCTCCTTCTTTCAACACAAAGCATTTTGTCCCAAATACATGGAAGTACTTGAGAGTTGGTTTCTTTTCATGTAGAGCTTCATATGGTGTCTTCATTAAGTCTTTATTGATAACTGTACGGTTCTGGGTATAGCATGCAGTGTTGACAGTTTCAGCCCAAAAGCTCAATGGAAGCCTTGATTCACTTAGCATAGTACGTGCAGCTTCAATCAAGGTTCTATTCTTTCTTTCAACTACCCCATTTTGTTGAGGAGTTCTGGGAGCCGAGTACTGTCTAGTTATACCCTTTTCAGTGCAAAAGTCATTCAGAACTGCATTCTTGAATTCAGTTCCGTTGTCTGACCTTATAGCTCTTACTGGATGATTAGAGTCCAGCTCAATTAACTTAATGTGATCAACTACCAGTTGTGGAGTTTCATCTTTTGAGTTCAGAAATAGTACCCATGTGAATTTTGAGAAATCATCAACAATCACTAGAGCATATCTTTTTCTTGACATGGACATTACACTAACTGGACCAAATAAATCCATAAGGAGAAGTTGTAATGGTTCAGTTATTGATGATGTGTTAATGCTCCTGTGAGTTGCCCTTTTTAACTTCCCTTTTTGACAAGCATCACATAGACCTTCCTGAGTAAATTCAATCGAAGGTAAACCTCTCACCAATTCTCTTTTAACTAGAGAATTCATTGTTTTGAAGTTTAGGTGAGAAAGTTTCTTGTGCCATAACCAACTTTCATCAGTGGATGCCTTTGAATAAAAACATCTAATTTCTTCTGTACTTCCAGAGTTCATATTGGCTATGTACAAGTTTCCTTTTCTTACTCCAGTCAACTGCGGCCTTTCATTTCTCTTGTGTGATATTAGACAATTCTTCTTGTTGAAATGAACTTCATAACCTCTGTCACAGAATTGACTGATACTGAGCAAATTGTGCTCAAGGCCGTTCACAAAAGAGACATCTTCAACGATAACATTTCCAGCTTCTAATCTGCCATATCCATCAGTTTTACCTTTGCTGTTATCTCCAAAGGTAACGACTGGGCCGGCCTTCTCCACCACATTTGTCAGCAGGGCTCTATCTCCGGTCATATGCCTTGAACATCCACTGTCCAGAATCCACATGACTCGTTCAACCTATTTCAAACCCTGCAATGACAAATTGGTTAGACTTTCTTCGGAACCCAAATTTGATTGGGTCCGGAGTACTTAAAGAATTGGCCTTTATCAGGTAAAGCAACACTTTTTATTTTAACAACATTTTCTTCAGGTACTGGACATTTAACCCTGTAAACAGCTTTAACTTGTTTTGGTTTCAGCTTGGGTAACCATGTCTTCACCATATCCTGAGAAGGACTTGGAGTCCTAGTCTTAGAATTAGGTGGTGTTACAGTCCTGGATCTAACATGTTTATTTCTGCTCATATACTGTATAGGAACATTCTTATCAACACATGCATGATTACCGTTAAAGTAAGCAGACATTATATTAAAAGCACAAGACATGAAATTAACAGCATTGCATTTCTTATGAGCAGTATCAATAACAGGAATAACACTCATGGTAGATATGTTGTTGCATTTATTCATGTTGTTACTTCTACTACTAGTTTTCAAGGAACTAGTAGACTCACCAACTCTTTCTGTTTTCTTAAACACAGACTTTCTATCTTCATCCTTTTTAACAACTTGATTACTTTCTAAGACTACGCCATTAGCTAAATCCTCAATGCGCATCTCTTCCTTAATGATTAAAGATGTTGTATCCAAAGGTTCTGCTATGGATGTCTTAAAGAGTGGGTTACTAACACCCTTAAGCACTAATGGTATACCCCTTTCTACAGCACTGACACGATTAGGGGTATTAATGCTTTTTCGTCCAATAGCTTCATTATAATCAAACCCAATTCCTACGGTTTGATTAATGACTTGTTGGTTAAACAACTCTTTAGCCACTTTACATGAATTAGAAGTAGCACTAACCTTTATTTCTAGTTCAGCTATTTTTTCACGTTGTTGAACCACTATCACTGCTAGAGACCTCTCAAGTTCTTTTAGAATTCTTATTTCTGATTTTTGTATAACATGGCAATTTTGTACATCGTGCAATTCTGATAATTGATTTCTAAGATCTGTATTTAACAAATTGATCCTTTCAATCTCTCTATTAGCATTACCTAGTGTATCACTAAGTTGATAAATATATTGAGTTTCAGTACAAGATACCTCAGATGAAGTACCACTGGAGTTATCAGATTTTGCCATCGGGGCAAGATTGCCATACTCTTCATCTTCAGAGTCTGTATCATCCCAACTCTTTCCAGCAGCCACATAGGCTTTACCTGTCTTCTTCTTCTAAGATCCAAAGTCTTTTCTTTGGTTTTGTTTTGGCTTCTGACATTCAATAGCGAAATGTCCAAGTTCATTACAGTTGTAGCATCTAATTTACTTCTTTCAACTGTTCCAGTTTTGTAACCTCCTCTGTTACTTGAGGATGAAGAACCTCCTCTCTGGAACCTGTTATAGTTAGATTTGTACCTGAACTTGGGATTCTTCCTGAATCTGAAGTTACTAAATTTCCTTACCAACAAAGCCATGGACTCATCTTCCAACTGATCTAGCTCTTCTAACGAATAGAAGTCCCCTTCATCTGGACTAGCATTCGTTTGACCAACTTCAACTTCAAGTTTACCACTGTCAACATTACAAGGTTGAATAACCTTATCTTCCACTTCCTGTTTGTTCTCAACAATAAGAGCTGTAGAAGTATTAGCAACTCTTCCTTTTCCATAAATCTCCTTTTGTTGAGATTGTTCCAGTTCATAGGTTTTTAAAACACCAAAGAGTCTTTCTACAGTAATTTCACTTAGATTCCTCGACTCTCTGATAGCTGTAATTCTATGTTCTAGATGAACAGGCATTGACAGTAGAAATTTTCTGTTGATCTCTTTCTGAGTGTAGTACTTGCCATGCATCTGTAAATTGTTGACAAGTTTGTTATATCTTTCAAACACATCTTGAATACTTTCATTGTATGCTGATCGAAAGTGTTCATACTCAGATGTCAGAATTTCTAGACGATTCTCCCTAACTTCCTCTGTTCCTTCATTCACAGTTTCAATGGTTTCCCACATGTGCTTTGCTGTCTTGCAGTTAATCACATGACTGTACATCACAGAGTCTAGAGAATCTATTAAGATCAGTCTTAAATTAATGTCAAGTCCAGCTTCCTCTCTTTCAGCAAGAGTGAATTCAGAAGAATCTTTTTGTACAAACTTTGCAGGAGCAACAACTTTTCCATCAGTAACAACTTCAGGAGTTAATCCAAAAGGTATTATTGGTCCTTCTGATAAGACTTTCATGTATTTATGATTTGCAACCTCGAGTAACATTAACATTTTGTTCTTCCACATAACATAATTGTTTTTGTCATATATGGGAATTTTCACAGTTCCAACTTTAGAAGACATGATGAATTTTTTAAGAGAGTTAAAAAATTCGGGGATGATTTTTAATCGAGTAAAATGGGATCTTTGATTTGTGTATTAATCAATCGGCTCGGATACCAATTGTTAGGTCCAATATGTTTGTAGAAGGGGGGGTTGAATACAAACAGTACTGTTTTATCGAAATTTGTCCGGATAATTTAATTTATATTTTGACAAATTTGAGCGGAATTAAATGAAACAAAATTCAAGTTGAATATAAAATTATATTAACTTGAGGGGTTTGTTACAAATACAGTACAGAATTTATATCTAGTTAATAAAAACAAATTAGAAAATTCGACATGAATTTTTCTAGATTTGTTAATAAAAATCAAGATATAGATTAGGAGTAAAAACTCGCTAATAGTACAAGAGTATCAAGTAAATCAGTTCTATCGGATCAGATATTAAAAATAAGATGAACTTGATTTTCTATATATTTTTCTGCTTCTTGTGCTGTGTTCTTGATGAGAGAGAAGAGAGAAATCTGTTCTTGAATGTAATATTTTGATGTGTATTCCTTGATGATTGCTTCTGTCGATATGTCTTGATATATAATAATCCCTGCATCTTTATCTTCAATTATAACTGTCAAGACAATCGTCAATACAATTTATTCTTCCAAGACAACCAATTTTGTACTGCCAAGACAATAGGCAATACAATCGTCAAGACAATCAGGTTCTTCCAAGACAATCGGCAAGACAATCAAATTCTGAGATCTTTGTCTTGCTTTATCAAAATTATCATTCTGTCTGAAGCTTTTTCTTTTTGATCATTATCAAGACAATAAATTTGAACTGCCAAGACAATCGTCAAGACAATCAAATCAGATTTTTATTCTACTTTTCAAAAGCATTTAAGACATTATCATTATCAAGACAATCGGCAAGACAATCAGAAATTGTCTTGTTTTATTGATTTCTTCTTCAATAGAATCGGCAAGACAATCTCCTATTGTCTTGCTGTTCTGAAATAAGTCTCCAAGACAATCGGCAAGACAATCAAGGATTGTCTTGCTAGTTCATTTTTCAGAATTAAATTAAAATTGATTAATAAATAATCATTTTAATTTATTCTTACTTAAATAATTAATCAGATTTAATTAATCTAATAATTAATTTAATTAAAGAATTAATTCAAGATGAATTAATTAATTAATTAAATTGACTACTTGATTTAAATTAATTAAATAAGAACAATTATATATCCTTGAATTGTCTTAATTCTTTTCTGAATCACTGAAAGTAATAAAGGAATACCACTGAATATTTTGTTGACGTTCCATGCACGGTCTGGTTCATGAACGACTAACTTCAATGACTGTCCTTTATTTTTCACATTAAAAATGTGATTCATTTTTCTTCTCATCTCTTTCTCCTTCTTGTACTTCACTGTATACTGTCTGAACCTGTCACTCTAGAAATCTCTGTCTTAGAAATAAATCCACTTCTTTGATGCTATACTGAGGCTTGATCAGCAATCTGAACTTCTTCCAGTGTAAAACATCAAAACTATAGATTGACTTTAGGGTTTTTCTTCTGACAGATAGTACCTCCTGAGATTCTTGTGACAGTTAAAGTTATTTACTTATTACAAACTAAGCTTAAGTTGAGTTGAGTCCTCGAACTACAAATAGGCTTTGTCATATGCCTTTCACTAAATCTTTAGCATTGATGTAATCAATTCATAAAAACATAGTATATATTCCATTTATGATTGTATTAAAGGCCTCTATGGGTTCGAGATTGTCGAAATTCCATGTTGCATCTTTAATAAATCGATTTACGACTCTAGCTATTTTGTGATCAACTAATACCAAAACTGTCTCAGCATCGTTATAAGCAATTGGATTAGTTTGTATTATTAAACTAATTTCATTTTCCCATATATCGATTAAGGTTTTTCTACCTGATTCACAATCGATATTTAAAACATTTGAACCAAATAAACTTTGATTCGTTTTAAACTCAGTAGTAGGTGGATAGAAATTACCTTTTCTTCTATCTACTAGTTTCTTTGTTCCTGAAGTTGATGCGAATGGGTTTTCATCTGTATGCACACCCTCTTCTTGTTTATTCATCCTGAATGTGTGTTGACCAAACTCTTCATCTGATGAATCTGTGCCTTGAGAATCTGATTCTAGTGAACTAAATTCTTCAATGACATTCAAATAATTAATAGAATTAAATCCAAATAAAGACTGTAATTCTAAATTATTTGCTACTTGTTGATTAGCTAGATCATCATCTTCTAATCCAAGTAATTCCAATGCCATAGCAAATTGTTCTTCTTGGTGATCATCTTCAATTTCTGATTCAAGAACTTCCCAAAAGAACTTTTCTATGTCTTACATATAGTTCATATTTTCTTATTAGAAACAGAACCAAATGGCCAAGTCATACTGTTCGGATTTTTACTTGTTCCGAGTTCTTCGTTTCCTACATCATGGTTAGGATAACTATATCGATAACGGCTTTTACCTTTATCTTTGTTACCTTGTTCTGGAGTGAGAACAAGCTGTTTTTCTTCTAAAGTTTTTGGTTGTTTACCAATTGCTTTATCGTTTTGATAATCCTGAATTGTTGTCTTCAGTTTTGTGATTATCTTTGCTGCTGCAGCTTCAATATTGCCTTTGACATCATTATCTGCATTTTTCTTAAGCAAAGCTAAAATTTCTGTTAGCTGGGGCTTAACATTATTTGAAGTCCTCAATTAATTCTTTAACGCTTATTTTTAAATGATACTAGCAAACTTATCAGATAGATCATTTATTCTTTTAGACATGCTTCTAAGGAGCATATCATTTCCTTCTGCTAATGGTTCCATAATGACTAGGTTTCCTCTAGCTCTAAAGCTTCTTCTAGGTTTTCCCTGTAAAGAAGGTCTGTTTCTAGCAATATCAATTACCCAAGTATGGTCTGTAGGAGTCAATTCTGCAAATTGTTTATCTTCTACTGAACCTACTTCAGAGAATACGTATCTAACTCGATGTATTCTTTTTTCTTATAGTCGATACTATGATGACTATTAGTTAAAGCATAAGCTACTAAATAAGTGATGCTAAATACTTTATCACCCTTTTTCATCAAATCTTTTCTTTCAAAATCATGAATAACAGATAAGATTTGATCAAATCTTTCAGTATCCAAACTAACTGCGTATTTGGGTTATACTGTAAACATGAATTTTTGGTATGTTAAATTAGCTCTAGCAGCACATAAAATACTGTCGTTTCTTGGTATAATTATATTATCCAATAAAACCATTTTTATTGGTGAATCTATACCTTCAGGGAATTCAGATTTTATCAAAATCTTAACAAGTCCTAAATGAACCATAGAGATTGTTGATCTTGTCTTTGAATCCATTTTATGTAATTGTCTATTAATCTCTTCTTTAGTGATTAAAGGCAAATACACTTTTCCTGTAGTATCTTTTATATCTACATGCATCTCTTTAGTAGATACGTAATAAAAGATATTGTTTTTTCTTTTTAATCGATCCAACCAGGGAACATTAAAAATAATTTCTTTCTTTAAATCAAGCTTAGTGTTCCTGATTTTAGAATTAAATCGTGTTTTACTAGAAAACTGGCTTGAAAGCCTTTTTCTGATTTAGAAAACTCGATTTCTAAATTATCAGAAGTTTCCTCCTCAAGAATCTGATTTTTCTCTTTTAAAAGATTCATTTTAAAAGATTATTAACTAGGCTCTGATACCAAGTTGGGGAGGCAATTCGCGGAATTTGAATTAGACATAAATCTAATTTTTTATAAATTTTTCAAGTCATAAAACAAGTCTTTCAAGTGTTAAAATAAGTTATACAAGTATTAATATTATAATGCAACTTGCACATGAAATGAGTGGTAGAGAGCAATTCTCTCAAATTCTCCACCTAAGGGAGTACTCTTTAGAAGAATCGCCTACTTACCATTATATTAAAATGTTTACCTAATACTTCTTCCAATTCTTTACCTTGTGTTTGGGCACGGAGACCAAGGATAGTAAGTGTAAATAATTTAGACCTGTCAATTGTGTCGTATCGTGTACTTTCGTTTCATGTACTTTTGTGTTTCGTGTACTTAAAGGTGAAACCTGTATCCACCCAAAATGAATCCGTGTACTTGAGTGTGAAAATCGTATCCGCCCGAAATGAATTCGTGTACTTTCGTATCGTGTTTCGTGTATATATTATATAAAAACAAAAATAAAATTTAGTTAAAATTTATCAGTAAATATTATATTCATATGAAATATACATAAAATATTTTACATTTTCATATATAATTTTTCTTTTGCTAAACCATATATAAATTTAAATACAACTCTATAAAAACTTGTAAATATGTATATTTTTGTGTAAAATGTATATATTTATAAAAATAATATTAATATATACAAAAAATCTATAACTAGTAAATTATAAACATCTTTATTTCGTGTACTTTCGTGTACCCGAAATGAAAACCCATATCCGACACTAAATATTTCGTGTAATTTTGTGTTCGTGTAGTTTCGTGTACCAAAAATCAAAACACAAAATCTTATTTTTCGTGTCATTTCGTGTCGTGTTCATGTGTCACGTGTCAAATTGACAGGCCTACGTGTAATATTGTTAAAATAAATGAAGTAGTGAGTGTAATAGTGATTTTATTATTAAAATAAGTGAAGTACTGGATGTAATAATGTAAAGTGTTGAAAAAGTGGAATGAAGTAGTGGATGTAATAATGTATTATTGTTAAAAATTACTATTTTTAGTAATGTAAAGGATTGGTGGCACGTTCCAAAAAGAAAAGTGTAAAAAATGAAAGAGACAGGAGGAAGTATTCTATATCTCTGACAATTATGATGTTTCAGGATTTCAAAAAAAAAAAGTATTTATTTTCAGGAAATTTTGAAAATGAACGGGACTCGAATCAAAAAATTGGAACGGAATATATAAATACTTTTCACTTGTTTTTATTAACAGTGTCTAATTAATATTAAAAGGGGTGTTAGCGTAAAAAGTCAAATTTCAAATTTGATTATCGAATTTATTAATTGAGGGCAATATTGTAACTTCGGTTTATTGCGTAAAGTAATTTGTTACTACATTTAGCAATTATGTCTATTTTTTTTTTTTGCTAAATTTCAACTTTCTTTGATCAATATGGCAAATGTGTGTAGTTACTGCATTTATCTAATTAATCTATCTATACTATTATATAAAAGCCGAAACATTAAAAGTTTGGTTAGTCGGTTGGTCGGTCGGTCGGTCGGTCGGTTGGTCGGTCGGTACGGTACCTGTTGATTTTACTTATTTACCCTTACTTAATTACAGATCTACTAACTAATCAATTTCCTTCTTGAATTTGAACATATTATCTTTTATATTTTTCAAGAACTAACTAATTTCCTAAAATACAATATCCTTTTATATTTTATATAACTAAAATTTCTCCTTTATTAATCAATTTCCTTTTTCAGGTTAGACATACCTTTTATACTAACTAATCAATTTCTAACTAATCAATTTCCTTCTTGAGGTTAAACATATTATCTTTTCTCTTTTTCAAAAACTAAATAATTTCCTTTTTCTGATAAAATATAATATCCCTTTATATTTTATCTAACTAACTAATTTCCTAAAATACAATATCCTTTAATATTTTATCAAACTAAAATTTCTCCTTTATTAATCAATTTCCTTTTTCAGGTTAGACATATTACCTTTTCTACTAACTAATAAATTTCCTTCTTGATGTTAAACATATTACATTTTCTCTTTTTCAAACACTAAATAATTTCCTTTTTCTGATAAAATATAATATCACTTTATATTGTATCTAACTAAAATTTCTTCTTTATTAATCAATTTCCTTTTTCAAGTTAGACATATTACCTTTTCTATTTTTCAATAACTAAAGAATTTCCTTTTTCAAGTAAAATAGAATATCTTTCATATTTTATTTAACTAAAATATTTCTTTTTTTAAAAATAGTACGAGCAGTTTTGTTTAATAAAATAACATAATTATATTATAATTACTATTAACTAATCAATTACCTTTTTCACCCAAAACACGTTACCTTTTCTTTTTTCTCTAATTAACATCTCTCTTTTTCCAATTATATCATGAACGATTACCTTTTTTCAACCAAAACACGGTACTTTTTTTCTTTTCTCTTACTAAAATCTCTCTTTTTCCAATTATATCACAGATGTTTCTATTTAATAAAATAAAATAATAATATTATAATACTAATAATTAACCGATTACCTTTTCAGCTAAAACGTATCATCTTTTCTATTTTTTCTAATTAAACTCCCTTTTTTCTAGAAATATCATGGGCAACATTAATTTCTCATTTTCTAAAAACTATGAGCAATTTTATTTAGTAAAATGACATAATTAAATTATAATTATATAAGCTAATCAATTACCTTTTTCACATAAATCATGTCATTTTTTTAATTTTTACGTTATCTTTCTATTTTCTCTAACTAAAATATCTCTTTATCTAATTATATCAAGGGAGGTTTTATTTAATAAAATAATTTAATAATATTTTAATATTAATAATTAACCGATTACCTTTTTCAACTAAAGTGTATCATCTTTTCTATATTTTTTTAACTAAATTCCTTCTTTTAATAGAAATATCACGGACAATATTAATTTCTCCCTTTCTAAAAATATTTCGTGCAATTGTATTTAGTAAATAAGGTAATTAAATTATAATTGCTATAAACTAATCAATTATATTTTTCACCTATAACATGTTTCCCTTTTAATTTTCTCTAACTAAATCCTATCTTTTTCTAATCATATCACATGCATTCTATTTAATAGAAATAATAATTTTATAATTATCAATAATTAATAGATTACCTTTTTCAACTAAAACCTATCATCTTTTCTATAATTTCCAACTCAAATCCTTCCATTTCTAGAAATATCACGGATAATATTTGTATAATTATTATCAAATCATCTCATATAATAATGTAAGCCTCCAAAATTCATCTTTTAAAAAATTAATTTAAATAAATGAAAAAAATTATATAATATTAAAATAAAAAAAATCCGTGCATCGCACGGGCTTTAAGCTAGTACTATTATATAAAAGCCGAAACATTAAAAGTTTGGTCGATCGGTTTGTCGGTCGGTACAGTACCTATTGATTTTACTTATTTACCCTTACTCATCCTACTAATTAATCAATTTTCTTTTTCAGGTTAAACATATTATCTTTTCTATTTTTCAATAACTAAATAATTTCCTTTTTCAGGTAAAATATAATATCTTATATATTTTATCTAACTAAAATTTCTCCTTTATTAATCAATTTCCTTTTTCAGGTTAAACATATTACCTTTTCTATTTTTCAAAAACAGAATAATTTCATTTTTCAGGTAAAATACAATATCTTTTACATTCTATTTAACTAAAATTTCTCCTTTTATAAAACCACTACGAACAATTTTGTTTAACCAAATAACGTAATTATATTATAATTACTATTAACTAATCAATTACCCTTTTCAGCCACGTTATCTTTTCTCTAACTAAAATCTCTCTTTTTCCAATTATATCATGGACAATTACCCTTTTCAGCCAAAACACGTTAACTTTTTTATTTTCACTTACTAAAATCTCTCTTTCTAATTATATCACGGGCATTTCTATTTGATAAAAATAAAATAATAATATATCTTAATACTAATTATTAACCGATTACCTTTTCAGCTAAAATGTATCATCTTTTCTATTTTTTTCAAATTAAATTCCTTTTTTTTCTAGAAATATCACGGGCAACATTAATATCTCATTTTCTAAAAACACTATGAGTAATTTTATTTAGTAAAGTAACATAATTAAATTATAATTATTATAAACTAATCAATTACCTGTTTTACATAAATCATGTCACTTTTTTAATTTTCATGTTACCTTTCTATTTTCTCTAACTAAAATATCTATTTTTTCAATTATATCACAAGCGATTCTATTTAATACATTAAATTAATAATATTATAATATTAATAATTAACCGATTACCTTTTTCAGCTAAAACGTATCATTTTTTATATAATTTCTAACTAAAATCCCTCTTTTAACAAAAATATCACGGACAATATTAATTTCTCATTTTCTAAAAATATTACGAGTAATTGTATTTAGTAAAATAACGTAATTAAATTGTAATTACTATAAACTAATCAATTACCTTTTTCACCTAGAACATGTTATCTTTTTAATTTTATCTAACTAAATTCTCTCTTTTTCCAATCATATCACGGACATTCTATTTAATAAAATAAAATAATAATTTTATAATTATTAACAATTATCCGTATACATTTTTCAACTAAAACCTATTATCCTTTCTATATTTTCTAACTAAAATCCCTCATTTTCTATAAATATCACGGATAACATATATATATATTTATTATCAAATCATCTCATAAAAGAATTTAAGCCTCCAAAATTCATGTTTTAAAAAAATAATTTAAATTAATGAAAAAAAAATCATATAATCTTAAAAAGAATCCGTTCATCGCAAGGGTTTTAAGCTACTCTATACTATACCATAAAAGACGAAATATTGAAAGATTTGATACGGTACGGTACAGTACTTACCTTATCTATCTATACTACTATATTATTGAAATAAATTATAACATAATATAATTAATGATAATTAGTCGATTGCCTTTTTCACATTTACTTTTAGTTTAAAATATTATCTGTACGGTACTTACCTTATCTATCTATACTATTATATTATCAAAATAAATAATAATAAAAATAATGTAATACTCCCTCTGTCCCTCTCATTTCTTTACAGGTTTTTTCACTACTTGACACGCATTTTAAGGCTCTTAAAAAGTATAGTTCCCTAAATTATTTTTAAAATTTTCTCTTTTTGTATAAAAATAGAATTGTTCTATTCTACTTTTATACAAAAAAAGAAAATTTTAAAAATAAGTTATGAAACTATCCGCAAAATGCACCTTAAAATCCGTGCCAGAATTACGTCCCCGAAGGTAAAGAACCAAGGGGACAGAGGGAGTATAATTAATGGTAATTAGTAGATTGCCTTTATTAAGTTTACTTTTAGTTGAAGATATTACCTTTTATAAATACCTAAAAACATCAATCATTAATATTTTCCTTCTAATTAAAACACGTTACTTTTTGATTTAAAAATAATCTTATAATCATTAAAATATACCTGAAATTATCACACCATATTTTTCGATTATTAATAAAAAATATTAAAAATCTGTAAACATTGTTTGTAATAAGGAAATATTAGTATAATCTGTATCATTAATATATTTAATTTATAATATTAATTAAGATCTATTGCATAATAAAAAAAATCCTTGCATCGCACGGGCAGTGAAAATTTGTCGGTTCGATTTTCGACAGGGTCATTCTAATTATTAAAATAAATAATAAAATAACATAATGGTAATAAGAAAAAACAATTATTAGGAGAGATTTTATGTGGGTAATTAAGTAAAAACAACAGGTACCTTACCGATAGACCGATCAACCAAATTTTGAATGTTTCGGCTATTATAATATAGTATAAATATAAATATAAATATAAATATATATATATATATATATAGTTAGATATAATTGATGTAATATTTCAGTGTTTAAGTGTAACAGTGATATATCAGAGTTTAACTGGAAGGAAGTCAGAGTTTAGTAAAGTCTGACTGACGGAAGCTGGACAGAGTTTAGTAAAGTCTGTCTGGAAGCAGCGCGTACGGAGTCAACAGAAGATATTAGAGATCAATTGAAGATTGATATGGAAGCGAGATCTTTGGAGATTGGATTGCTATCAAAGAGATCGAGTTGACTTAGGAGACGTGTGACAATCTGTAATTGATATCATTGTATAGCTGATTATTAGGAATATCAATTAAAGATTGTATCGAAGCTGTATATTTTATAAATACAGTTAGGTTAACCCTAGAAGGGTATCGTGCATTGAACTATCTTTATTGTAACCTAGCAGCTCTTTGTGATAGTTTATATCACGAAGAGGGTTTTTAATATCAGAAGATTTAAAGTGCATAATCATCTTACTTGTTAAACTCTCATACGAATTTGATTATTAATTGTGTATTCGGCCTAACAAGTGGTATCAGAGCCAATCTGTTACTTTATTACAGGTTAAGATCCAAACACAACAATAATCATGTCAGCAATTCCTCCACCAACACCTACTAGTTCTGAAAAGGCTCCTACTACTGTGAGTCGTTATGAACCAATCAGGGTTCCTATTCTCAGGCCATCAGAGTATGCCATGTGGAAGGTCAAGATGACTATGTTTCTGGAGGCTACAGATCCAGAATATCTTGACAGGATTTATGAAGGCCCTCACAATCCTACAAAGCTATCTGCTGCAACTGCTGGTGAAGAAGCTAAAATAGTTCCAAAGGAAAAGAAGGACATGACTCCTGAAGATCTATCATCAATTGCTAAGGATGCGAAGGTTAGGCATTTACTGCATAGTGCTTTAGACAATGTTATGTCTAACAAAGTGATTAACTGCACCATTGCAAAAGAGATATGGGATGCTCTTGAAGTCAGATGTCAAGGAACTGCTGCTATTAAGAAGAATAGGAGAAACATACTCACACAAGAGTATGAGCACTTTGAGGCTAAACCTGAAGAGACCATGACAGAAACATTTGATAGATTCTGTAAATTGCTTAATGATCTGTCATTGGTCAACAAAGAGTATGATCTAGAAGACTCAAATCTCAAGTTTCTTCTTTCTCTACCTGAAAAGTGGGATGTGAAAACAACCACTATTAGAGACAACTATGAACTTGCTGAAATAGAGATTGATGAAATCTATGGGCTGCTCAAAACTCATGAATTGGAAATGGAGCAGAGAAACAGGAGATCAAGCAGGAAGGCAAAGTCTGTTGCTCTTAAGGTTGAAGAGAAGCCTAAGAAGAAAGAGGCATCAAGAAGGAAAATGAAAGGCAAAGCTTTGGTCATACACTCAGAAAGTGAATCATCAAACTCTGATTGTGATTCAAACTCTTCTGAATCATCTGACTCTGAGGATGATGAAGAAGAAATGAGGAAAATGGCTGTGTTGATGGTGAAGACCTTCAAGAAAATGGGTTTCAAGAATTTCAAGAAAGGGAAAAGGTTTTCTAGAGATTCAAATGAAGACAGAAAAAGTTTCAGGAAGTCTGAAAGAAAAGAGACCAAGTCTGGGAAGAAGGATAAGTCTGAAATTCAATGCTACAAGTGTAAGGAGATGGGTCACTATGCTCCTGAGTGCAAGAAGGGTAAAACTGGAAAGGTACTCATCACAAAAGGCAGAGATTGGGCAGACACTTCAGATTCTGATGGAGAAATTAACTATGCTCTCATGGCTACTACTGAATCAGAAACTTCTGAAAATCAGGTACCTCTAACTACCTATGCTTATAATATTGATGACATTTCTCAATTAAGAATTTATCTTAAGTCATTGCATATAAGTTATAGGGATCAGACTTTAGAGAATGAGAGGATAAAGTCTGAAAATTTTGAACTTAAGGTTAGAAATAAACTTGTTGAAGAAAAACTTGAAAATATGCAACAAGTTCAGAAAGAGAGAGATGATGCTGTTTCTATAGAACAGGATTTGCTTCAGAAATATAAACAACTAGAATCTGAGTTGGAGGAAGCAAATAAGAGAATTAGGACTTGGACTAATTCTGGAAAGGACACTCAACAGATTTTTCAAACAGACACTGTAGGTCTAGGTTATAATGAGGGAGATGAACTTAGATTTCAAAATCAAGTTAAAATCAGACCTCATTTTGTACATGGAGCCAGTAAATTTTTGTCTGATAATGAAAAAGAAGCTGTTAAAAATGAACCAGTAAAAACTACTGTTAAACAGGTTAATATTGGTTCAATGACAGATAAACAACTCAAACATAAACTGAAGGAGTTAAAATCTGTTAAGAAACAGGGAGTGTCAAATAAGAACAGAAATGGAAAAGTAGGCATCACTTCAGGAAATAAACCAATGCTTTTTAGTTATGCTCCAAGAAAGACGTGTCATAACTGTGGTAGTACTAAGCATCTTGCAAATTTCTGCAAGAAAAACAAAAAATATAAATTCTTTACCTTCCAAGTCTGAAGTAAAGAAGGATTTTGCTAGAACTAAGCCACAGACTTTATGCACACACTGTGGAAGCACTTGGCATTCCATTTATACTTGCAGACAGTATCATGCTATCTATCATAATTACTATGAACTTAAACCCAATCTGAAATGGGTTAAAGTTAATACTGCAAGTGTAAACTCTGATACTGTTAGCTCAAACTCTGATAATGTTAATTCCGCTGCTAAAGCTAACAAAGTTAAGAATGTCAAAGGATCCAAGCAAGTCTGGATCCTTAAATCTAATCCTCAGTAATTGCTTGTGATTGCAGGGCAACAGGGAGGCAACCCTAGTTGTGGACAGTGGATGTTCAGGACACATGACTGGAAATAAAGCACTGCTATCAGACTATGAGGAGAAGGCTGGCCCAAAAGTTTCCTATGGTGATGGCAATGTAGGAAGAACATTGGGATATGGCAATATTAATCTTGGAAATGTCATCATCAACAATGTAGCTCATGTCCCAGGACTCAAGCATGACTTGCTATCTGTGAGTCAAATCTGTGACAAGGGATATCATGTAGATTTTCAACCTGAATATTGTGAAGTTATCAGCAAATCTACAGGAAAGGTTGTTCTAGTTGGTCATAGGCAAAACAACATTTATGAAATCAAGCTCTTAATAGACTCTGTTGGAAAAGCTGTTTGCCTATCTACAAGAATGTCTAGTGAAGAGAGTTGGAAGTGGCACAAGAAACTCTCACATTTGAACTTGAACAACATCAATGAATTGATCAGAAAGGATCTTGTAAGAGGACTCCCAAAGGCTCTGTTAAATGTTGATGGCCTATGTGATTCATGTCAAAAGGCCAAGAAAAGGAAGTCATCTTTCAACAGCAAGACAGAATTTTCAATCACTGATCCTTATCATCTTCTACATGTTGATCTCTTTGGTCCAGTAAATGTTATGTCTATAGCAAGAAATAAATATGCTTTAGTCATTGTTGATGAATACACTAGATTCACTTGGGTGTATTTTCTAGCAAAGAAGGATGAAACTACATTAACTCTGATGGAGCATGTGAAACTTCTGGACAAAGGATCAAGTAACAAAGTCAGAATCATCAGAAGTGATAATGGAACTGAGTTCAAGAATGCAACAATGGAAGTATTCTGCAAGGACAATGGAGTGAAGCAAGAATTTTCAGCACCTGGTACACCACAACAAAATGGTGTAGTAGAAAGGAAAAATAGAACCTTGATTGAAGCTGCCAAAACTATGCTTGATGAAGCAAAATTGCCAACTTATTTCTGGGCAGAAGCTGTTCAAACTGCTTGTTTTACTCAAAATGCTACACTGATCAATAAGCATGGAAAAACACCATATGAGATGGTGAAGAAAAAGAAGCCTAACCTGAAATACTTTCATATTTTCGGGTGCAAATGCTTTGTTTTGAAGACTCATCCTGAGCAGTTGACCAAGTTTGAGCTAAAGGCAGATGAAGGAATTTTTGTTGGCTATCCACTGTCAACAAAGGCATTCAGAGTTTACAATCTGAGAACTAAAGTGATCATGGAATCTATACATGTGTCTTTTGATGACAAGAAGATAACTGGACTTGAAGACATAGATGAATATGATCAACTGAACTTTGAAAATGAAGATTTAAACTCTGTTGAAGTAAACTCTGATCAAACTATTCTGACAGACTCTGTTGAAACAAACTCTGAATCTCTACTGGTAAACACTGGAGAAACTTCTCAACCATAACAAAGGGAAGAACCAGTTGAGGGGGAGCATGATCGAGATGAAGACTCAAACATTGATACTGAGTCAACTGAAAAATCTGAATCAAACTCTGATGATTCAAACTCTGAAAATTTAAATTCTGACTCTGGGCAGTCAAGTTCAGGGGGAGTCTCAGAAAATGAAGAAAGACCACAACAAAATCAGGAGAGCATGGATCAAGGGGGAGGATCACATACTGACAGAAGTCATTTGCCTTCTGCAAGGAAATGGACCAAATCACATACACCTGATTTGATAATTGGTGATCCAGATGCAAAAGTGAAAACAAGAAGTGCCACTGCAAGTGAATGTTTGTTTCATGCATTCTTGTCTGAACCAAAGAAAGTGGAAGAAGCTCTTCAAGATGCTGACTGGATAACAGCAATGCAGGAAGAGTTGAATGAATTTGAAAGGAATGAAGTTTGGACCCTTGTACCAAGGCCAAAGAACAGATCTATTGTTGGTACTAAATGGGTTTTCAGAAACAAGACTGACAGTGAAGGTGTTATCACAAGGAACAAGGCTAGACTGGTAGCAAAAGGCTATTCACAGCAGGAAGGAATAGACTATGATGAAACATTTTCTCCAGTTGCAAGATTGGAGGCAATCAGAATTTTTCTAGCATATGCCTCTCACAAGAAATTCAAAGTGTTCCAGATGGATGTGAAAAGTGCTTTTCTGAATGGAAAGCTTGAAGAAGAAGTGTTTGTTGAACAACCACCAGGATTTGTGGACCCAAAATATCCAAACCATGTCTACAGGCTGGATAAAGCACTCTATGGACTTAAGCAAGCACCAAGGGCATGGTATGAAACTCTGGCTCAATTTCTCTTAGAAAGTGGATTCAACAGAGGTACTATTGACAAAACTCTGTTTTATTTCAAATCTGGGAGTGACTTGCTTTTAGTTCAGATACATGTTGATGACATTATTTTTGGGTCTACTAATGATAAACTCTGTAAGAAGTTTGCCAAGCTCATGCAGTCCAGATATCAAATGAGCATGATGGGAGAGCTTAGTTATTTTCTAGGCCTACAGGTGAGACAAACAGATGATGGTATCTTCATTAATCAAGCAAAATATACCAGAAATCTTCTCAAGAAATTTGGTATGCTTGACTGTTCATCTGCATCAACTCCCATGGCAACAACAACTAAATTGGACAAAGACACAGGAGTTTCAGTGGATATGACAAACTACAGGGGCATGATAGGATCTCTTCTTTACTTGACAGCTAGTAGGCCTGACATCATGTATGCAACCTGTCTTTGTGCAAGGTTTCAGGCAGATCCTAGAGAGCCACATCTGACAGCTGTGAAAAGAATCTTCAAGTATCTCAAGGGCACCATATCATTAGGTCTGTGGTACCCCAGAGAATCAGATTTCAAGCTACTTGGGTATTCTGATGCAGACTTTGCAGGCTGCAAGATAGACAGAAAGAGCACTAGTGGAAGTTATCAATTTCTTGGTGACAGACTTGTCTCTTGGTACAGCAAGAAACAGAAATCAATTTTTACATCTACAGCTGAAGCAGAGTATATTGCAGCTGGTAGCTGTTGTGCACAGATCTTGTGGATGAAGAATCAATTGCTGGATTATGGATTGAGGTACAGTAAGATTCCTATTTACTGTGATAATCAAAGTGCTATTGCTATGACAGGTAATCCAGTACAGCATTCAATGACCAAGCACATCAGCATAAGGTACCACTTCATCAGAGAACATGTGGAAGAAGGGAATATTGAACTACATTTTGTGTCTACAGAACAACAGCTTGCAGATATTTTCACCAAACCATTGAGTGAAGCTACATTTACAAGACTGGTCAATGAACTAGGAATGTTCTCTGGTTCTGACTAGGAATGTTGGTTAGATTCAAATTTTACTTATGTAATGTGTTGCTCATATTTCCTTGATTTGTTAAGTGCTAAGTGATCACTGTTGATTAAACTCTGTTATGCATACTCTGTTAACATGTTTTTCTTTAAACACTGCCAAACTCTGTTAAACTCTGTCAGCATGCCTGTATGTCATACACTGTTAATAAGTTTGATAAAATCTGTGAACTCTGAGTTGATTTTTGTCTGAGTGAAAACACCAATGAAGAAATATGTATGAAGCATGATTCTCAGCAATTAATCATGAATCTTTCTGAGTTATTGTGATCTAATCTTAGATTGTACAGAAAGTTAACACAGCACGATACTGGTTCATATTTATAGCATCTCTTAGTTTATTTTGTCCTAAACTCTAAGTCTATAAATACTGTGTGCATTGCCTTTCATGAATAACTACTGATGTTGATGAACTCTAAACTCTGTTAGTTATACTCTGGTAGATTAAAATGCTTACTGCAATACCCCAAAGAAAATGTATATAGGTTGCTATACTCCTTTGAGATTATGTTGGAGACTAGGATGACCCAGGAACTTATTGGTATATAATATGTGCTAAAATTCTCTGATTTTTGGTAACTATTCAAAGACTAGGATGACCCAAGAACTTATCAAAATAATAAGGGCTAAATTTTTTGAATTTTTGGTGACTAGCTCCAACCTCTAATTACTGGAATGAATAGAATAATAAAAAAAAATAGCAATAGAGGGGGTATAAAATAAATTAAATGTTACTGTATATAGATTGATTACTACAGTGTTTAGCTTTCATCATACAGTCAGTGTTTACTATGAGAGTTTGTGCATCCAGTGTTTATTGATTTACTTTATGGATTTTATGAAAAATTAGATGCTTTAAAAATTGATTCGGTAAACTCTGCTTCACACACACATATTTTCACAGCTGTGCAATTTTTGAAAGGGTTTCGGTGATAAAGTAGGAGAATTGACAAACGCTGTTGATTTGTGGTTAGTACTCTGAGGTAAATTTTCATTTGGACAATTTGAAAATTTTGGAGTAAATAGTGCTTTTGACAACTGTTAATGAGTGTATTGTGTTAAAGTGTCTTGGAAATAGGAAAGAGATACAGCGGTGATAATTGCTATTTTTACTGCGCATGATTAATTGATCCACTGCATGAATGACAAGTGTCCCACTCACCCATTATTGTGTCCCACTCACACATTAATCTAGGAACTGTTGAGTGTTTGAATACATAAACGATTGAGTTTTAATTTTTAATTACAACTCTAATTACTTTTGTGTACAAACGATTGAGTTTTACTTTCACCCACTCACTTTTACATCTCACAGTTCTCTCAGTTTTCACTTGCGCATTTTCGCAAACACTTTTCCTACATACACTTTTCTTTGTGATTTCTTGCCCATTTCTTGATTCAATGGCTTCTAAACCATTCACTGTTCTTGGTCTACGTTTTGTCCATAACAATTATGCAGCCCCACTCAATCATGAACGTGTTCCAGAAGCGTTTCATCTTATGCAGAATTTCTTGAGAGACTCAGAGATTGGACAAGCTCTGGTTGAACCTAGTACTCTCTCTGCATCTCAAATTGCCACTTTTTGGCAAAACTCGGTCTATGTGGATGGAGGAGAGAATGGGACTCCAAACATCATCTTCACTCATGATGAACAAGAGTTTGTGATTACTCCACAAACTGTCAGAGAAACGATGGGGTTTGATACACACACCTCTTATGCTTATGTTGCTGAACCGCAATTGAGACAGATGCTACAGGAGATAGGCTACATGGATTCTCTTGACAAGCTTGGCAGTGTAAAGAGGCCTAATCTCAGGAAGGAATGGAATTTTTTCTTCGATTGCGTTACAAGGACATTCCAGAAGAAGGTCACTAACTGGGATGCTATTCCAATGGACAGTCTACAAATCGAGTATTCTCTACTTTATGGCAGTAATTTTGATTTTGGTAGATATGTTCTAATGAATCTAGGTGATAAACTGTCAGAGTCTACTACAGTTTATTTTGCTCGATTTTGTCAAATGCTATTCACTGCTTGTGTATCTGGTTTAGAGATTGCTGAAACTGATGAAATTCAGCCTTTTAGAGTCAACAGGAGAATATTCTCTGATATGACTAATAAGGATGCTGGTAAAGAAAATCTACCTGCCTTTGTTCTGCCACTTGCTTTGCAGAATTTTCTCAACCAACCTCAAGACCAACCACAACCAGAACCACAACCTGAACCACTAAACACTGATCATACTCAAACCTCAAACACTGAACCACCTACATCACCTACCCACACTGTACCTACTCAACAACCTGCAACCTCAAAACCACAACCTGCATCCACTCACAACACTCCATCACCAATCACAAACACTGCTTCAACCCAAAATCCTCAATCTCCAATCGTAAAACAATCTTCACACACTCAACAACTAAACACTGAACCATCACAATCTCAACCACAACCACAGCCTAAAGCAAAAAGAGGTAGAGTAAAGCAATCAGCAGCAACCACTGAAAGACATGCAAGAGTTAAGAAGACAATAGAGACAAATATCAAAGCAAAACAGACATCTCCTGGAGCTGTTTATGCTAGAAGAAAGATTCAAAGAGCAAAAAGACCTAAGTCACCCTCTGTGGTAGCAGAATCTAGTAAAGAGGATTCAGATGAAGTGCCTCTAGCTAAGAGAAGAAAATTAGTAATCTCTGATTCCTGATGATGTCAAAAAGGGGGAGAAAGTTGCAAAAACTGCTTGCAAACAACTTCAATCCTTTGAGAAGAAGGATAATGCTGCAGATGGAGGTGGATCTGATAGAAACAAAAGAACAATTACAAGGTCTAAAGTAAACTCTGCTACAGTAAACTCTGCTAAAGCAAACACTGCTGAAGGTCCACAGAATGATACAGAGCTAGCTGCAAATATGTTTCTTGAAGAACATGGAAATGATGTCACTCTAGAAGATGTAAAGGCTGAAGAGCTAAGGCTTAAAGCTGAACATGAGAAAAAGCTTAAATCTGGGAAATTCAAGAAGAAAGATGAAAAGGCATTAAGATCAATGAAAATGTCAATGCTGATAAGAGATTGTCTCATTCAAGAAAGCCAACATCAGATGAGGCTAGATTGAAGCTTAAAGAAAAAGTTGTTGAAGTTGATAAGAGTTCAAAGAAGTTAAAGCAAGTTACAACCTCTGTTTCTAAACATGTTGCACAAACTACTCTTCCAATTAATGGTTTTGTGTGACCTACTATTCCTGAGAATATTGAGAAAGTTCAATGAGGTGATATTTTTCAAAGCAGAGCAATGATTGCTAAGCAACCTCATGATTTGGCTGGTTTAGGGTCAAACAGAGAAAGGACTTTGAATATTACTCCTAGAGATCATTCATCACTGGCTGCTCCAGGCAAGGGTGTCCTTCAAGTTAATTTGGACAAGCTGGAATCAGTACAGTTGATTCATCAAAGAAGTCTAAATAAAGACTTTCTGCTGTATTTCATGGAGGATGGGACTGTTTATAAAGTTGGAGAGCATGATATTCATTTGAAAATGTATGAAGAACTGCAGTATGTTTTACATATTTTCAAAGTGAATAACAGTCGTACTTACCGAGCTGCAGAAGTGCTTAGATATCAGAAGGAAAGATCAAAGATGATTTGTGGAATTAAAGACAAGTCTGAATATGTACCAAAGTACTTAGATTACAAAGGAAGAATGGTTGAAATGAAGAGAAACAGTGCTAAGCTGAGAACTGATCTGGGTATCACTGTGCTTGAATTCAATTCAGAATCAGAAAAGTCATACTTTATCAGACTTGGAAATGAAATGAAGAAGAACATCATCTATGATTTGAGATCAGCTATTTATCAGACAGATGGTACAGATCCTAAGCTTCGAGAGATCAAGTTACAGATGGAAAGAGCACTTGAAGTTGCAGAAGAGAGATTGCTAACAGAGTATTTGAGGACAGCATGGGATGTTGAAAGGATTAAGTAATTTATGCTCTGTAAGTTTTTCATATTTTCTGTAATTTTGTTAAGTATCAGTTTAAACTCTGTTTAGTTGTTAAACACTGTATATGATTATTTGTTTTTGACATCATCAATTATTTATTAACTTGTGCATTTTTGCTAATGAACAAGTTGGGGGAGATTGTTAGATATAATTGATGTAATATTTCAGTGTTTAAGTGTAACAGTGATATATCAGAGTTTAACTTGAAGGAAGTCAGAGTTTAGTAAAGTCTGACTGACGGAAGCTGGACAGAGTTTAGTAAAGTCTGTCTGGAAGCAGCGCGTACGGAGTCAACAGAAGATATTAGAGATCAATTGAAGATTGATATGGAAGCGAGATCTTTGGAGATTGGATTGCTATCAAAGAGATCGAGTTGACTTAGGAGACGTGTGACAATCTGTAATTGATATCATTGTATAGCTGATTATTAGGAATATCAATTAGAGATTGTATCGAAGCTGTATATTTTATAAATACAGTTAGGTTAACCCTAGAAGGGTATCGTGCATTGAACTATCTTTATTGTAACCTAGCAGCTCTTTGTGATAGTTTACATCACGAAGAGGGTTTTTAATATCAGAAGATTTAAAGTGCATAATCATCTTACTTGTTAAACTCTCATACGAATTTGATTATTAATTATGTATTCGGCCTAACATATATAATTATCAAATTATCTTATTTAAAATTTTAAAAAAGTCATATTATTATCAAATCATATTATTTAAGCATACAAAATTCATGTCTAAAATTTTTTTAATTCAAATTTTAAAAAGTTTATATAATTATAAAAAACATCTGTGCATTGCACGAATTTTAAGCTAGTTATGTCTAATTTTTAAGGTGAGGAAATATACATTAAGCAGCAGCTTAATATACATGTGAATAGTAGTTGTCTATAGGCTTGCAAACATTTCTGTAGTTATAACTTCATGATATTTTTTTTACGGGAACCTCAGTTGATCAAGGAGTAGCATACATGTTGATGTTTTTGGCATTAGTATTATATATGGATATTTATAAAAATATTTAAATTTTTGAAAAACATTTTCAAAAATAATACATGAAATTGCAAATGAGATTGCAATGCTGGCATCACAGTTGAAAATCGATTGTAAATAAAATTGCAAATGGGATTGCAAACCACGTTACAAATTTTGCAACCGTATTTTTGATATTTTTTTTGTAATTTGAATATTTTTGAAAAAAGTCCTATTATATATCTCATTCATTCCATGGATGCATCTTTCAACTTTCTTTGATCAATATGGCAAATGTCTATAATTATCACATTTATCTAATTTTTTCAATTAATTAGTTATCCTCGTTATCCCCGTAATAATTTTTGCTACTTGTATGTATATTGAGCTACGGTTTTATACACTTTTATAATGAGCTGATATTAGGTTATTTTATCATGATTATGTATGTTTACAGAATTACATGTTTAATTGCCATTTTAAATTGTTGTTGGAAGAATTTGTAACAACACGAAATCAGAGTTTTGTTAAAATAGTAGAACAAATTTGTATAAATGTGACTATTTTAGGGAATTAGAGTTTATGAAAAAAGAGGGGGTTAGATTTGGCAGGTGTCTCGATTTGTCTCGTGTATCGGATTCCATCTGCCAAGATGACTACGTACCTTTGTTTATATAGGATCAAGTCCACGTAATTCTGTGCAATTGTGTCTATCCCTAAGAGACTTTAGGAATAAACTTTGTTAATGTGGTAATTACTGATTTTATCTTGTCGTTATGATATCTTCCTGATTTGAAGAATATCGTTTGGAGATATTTTCTGTAATTGATTGATTGGGATTGATTTTTTCCTCAAGGAGGATAAAACTTAGCGGTTAAGCAATAATTATTAATCTAAGTTAATAATTAATAAATATTAGAAATTTAGGAGTTATTAGACATGCCAAAAATTTGTCATAACAAAAACTATATTTTTTTAACATTAGATAAAATTTTGCTCTGGTGAGAACCCTACATTATGGTGAGAACTGAGATCTAATCTCAGCCCCAAAATTTTTAAACATTTAAATACTAACCACACAAATTAAATACCCACATATCCACACACATGACAAACACTACACATATTGTACACCCACCAGCACCCACCCACCCACTGAATACCGCCGCCCGCCCGCACTTCTTCAGCGTCGCCGGTTGCAACTTTGACCGTTTCTCCCACCGCATCGCAGTCCAAACACTTCTCATTACATTCAGGCAGGTAAACCATCACTATTCCGGTGACTTGAAGTGAGTCCGGAGGCGACGAGTCTTCCTTCGATTCAACTGATTACAAGTCAACAATGACAATATGTTTGTATTAAGAATGTGTATTTAAACAGTTTATATATGTACTGTAGAGAGATGGATGTGCTAATTGTACAGGAAATTTGAATGAGATAACTGCTGGAATATAAGAGAGAGCGGAGAGTGATAAGAAATATAGAGACGTGGTGTGTGTATTATTGTGGCGAGCAATACAATAATGAGTGGATATTTGGGGGGATAGTAGGACAGTGGTGTTTTTTGTTTGATATTGGTGTTTTTTTGTGGTGGTTTTCAAGATGTTGTGGTGATTTATTGGTGGTGACCGGATGTGACGGCAGCGTTGTGGTGGTTTTGGTCGCGGTGATTTATGTATGTAAGCGGTGATTTTTTGGTGCTGGCCGGAGGTGGCGGTAACGTGCTGGCCGGAGGTGGCGGTAACGTGTTGGCCGGAGGTGGCAGTAGTGTGGTGATTTTTGTTACTAGCAGTGGCGGCGTGGTGGTCGGAGGTGGCAGTAGTGTGGTGATTTTCTGTTTACCGACGATGATTTTCTGGGTTAGCCGTAATTGGTCGCCGAAGATGATGACCAAGTTGGTGATTGATCAGAGTAGAGAAGAAGATGATAGTGGATTAAATGAAGGTTAAAAAAATAAAATTTGAAAATATTAATTGTGGAGTTAGAATTTAATTTAGATTTATTCATAAAAAAAGAATTTAATTTAGATATAAAAAATGTATGGTTAAGATTAGATCTCATATCCCACTTGAGGAAAATCCACATTAGATATATAGTAATTACAATTACAGTGTCCACGTTTAGAAGTGTGAGTAATTCTAATTTAAGAATCAAAATTTTAGTTCACTTATTTTGCAAAAATCAAGTAAATTTTAAAAATATATAACATTTTAGGTGAGAAGTAAGAAAAGTAAAATAATAAATGTTTTTTTATTATATTAAAAATAATTGAAAAAAAATGATTTGCCCATATTTTGATCCGAATCCATTATCATCCAAACCAAATTCTATTCAAATACAGATTAAATATGAATTTGGATTAAAATCCGACCCAAACCCAAATCCGATCTATATCCATATTTTGTCACCCAACTTGAGCACAATAGAAAACCTCAAGAGAAAACATCGATTAGTAGACTCGTGAACATACTTGTGAAAACAGGTTTATGAATTGGCCTGACACAGTAGATGTTATGGGAGATTTATTAGAATAAATAAATATCATTTTATCAATATTAGCAATATTATTAGTCATATTAGCTGTCAAATGTCAAAGACAGAAGTGGCGGGAATGTCGTTAATCTTCTGTTATAAATTCTGATGTGTACCCATTAGTAGAATTATCCAATTAATTGAAATGTTATGAAATAACAAATTCTGTTTCTCTCATCTATTTTCTCTAGCTTTCTCATCTCCTTTAATAATTCTGGTTCTTGTTCTTAATTCTCATTCAATCCCTATCTAAATCTATCAATATATCTCTATAATATCTGGTAGTAATTCTGTACTACATCAATGGTATCAAAGCAAATGCGTTCCTGTTCGCTGCGATTAATGGGTTCTTGGTGATTTTTAGGGTTTCGAATCGGTGAATTCTGGAAAACGCACACGTATAGTTACCGCCATGGATGTCAAAAGCTTGGCGGGGCGATGGGAGCAACAAAGCCAAGATCAGAACAAGCTCTGGGAGGAACAAATCAAACGATGGGATGAACGAAACAAGCAATTCCATGAGCTGATGGCGTCTTTCAGAGAAAGGAAAGGAATGTACACCAACTGTTTGACAGAAGTTCCAAGAAGAGATCTTCCTATATTTGAAGGTATCAACCCTAGACTTTGGCTTAGACAGTGTAACAAGTACTTTAAGGTGTATAACATTCCAGAAAATCAACGAATGGAGGTAGCATCTTTATATATGGTGGGCAAGCCTAAAGTGTGGATGTCTTCTTACATGGAAACAATGAAAGGTGCAGATTGGACTGATGTTATTTGTTGTTTAGTTGGGAACTATAGAGATAAAATTGGTTTAGATATAGAAGACCAAGAGTTCAAGAAATGGGAGGATTCTTTTCTTGAAAATTATAGGGTTGACTGTGAGGGTTTATGGAAGAACAGTAGTGAAACAATTCCAGAGAAACATGATTATTTGTCTTTGGAGGATGATCATGAGGAGAAGGTTGTAGCTGATGTGGTAATGGATCAGAAGGATATACAAGAAGATGTGCCTGTGGAGAAGTTTTTAGGCGAAGCTGAAATAGCCGAGGAGGATGTAATTGATGTGCTTCTTGAAAAATTGGAGATGTTTGATGGTGTGCTTGTTAGAGATTTTGACAATACTCAATCTGAAGATGGGGCTAAAAAGGATACAATGGAGGTCAATAAGGATATACACGATTGGGTAAAGTCTGATTTGTGGACTGAATTGTCCAATGGAGGGGAGCTCTGCAAGTTCATTGAGTGTCATGATGTTGTTGATTATGCATTCACTGGTAACTTGGATTTTGTATTTACAAATGGTAGAAAAGTAAAACCTCTTCCTTGGAGGGATAAAAATGAGCTTGTCAGAGATGGCACTACTGATATGAGTCACCATGGAGAATCTATGTATAGCTCCGGAACCTACTGGGGCGAAGTTGAAGTTGTTAATTCTAATTTTTCTTCTCAAGTGGAATTCGACATTTATATAATGAGTCCCTCTGTTTCCCAGGACCAGCTCTATAGCATTGTTGACTTCTCATCAAAATGTGCATATTCGGGGACAAATGTCAAGTTGCTTATCACTGGAAAATTCTTGAACAGTGATCAGGACAATGTAAATTGTACAGGGTCATGCAGGTTTTGGGAAATTGAAGTTCCTGCTGGGGTTGTAGCAGAGGGTGTTCTTTGTTGTCAAGTCGATGCAACCAAGGAAATGGATGAGAATGATCACTGGTACATAGTAGGGGTTGAAGTTCTTCGTCAAGGGAATAATGGAAAACTGTCCGAGTTGCTTACATTTGTTGGAGTTCAGAATGACGTGATAGGACGGTTTCATACTGCCTGTTATCTTGAGGATGTTCTGGGGTGTGCGAAAATTTTGATCAATGGTGGGCACATGAGACCACTACCATGGCGAGATAAGTTTACAAAATCATCTTCTCTTGATGTTGAGTTTGGTACAGTCATTGTAGTCCATTGTTTAATGTACTCGAGATGCTCAACTTCAATCACAAGAGTCATTTCTATCTCCATTTGTGTCGAGAACTCCAGCCCAACCTATGTCGTGCACTCCTATATATTGAGAACTCCTACAACATTCCACCTTATCGAGAACATCCTTTTGTCTGACTTGGCTGTTGATTTTCCAGCTCATTGCTGATTGGAGGATAGGTCTTGAAGGAGATTGCTGCTGGTTTAGTCGATGAACACCCAGAATTTTCAAGGCCACAAAAGACTTGAGGGCAAGTCTTTTTGAAGAGGGGAGATATGTTATGGGAGATTTATTAGAATAAATAAATATCATTTTATCAATATTAGCAATATTATTAGTCATATTAGCTGTCAAATGTCAAAGACAGAAGTGGCGGGAATGTCGTTAATCTTCTGTTATAAATTCTGATGTGTACCCATTAGTAGAATTATCCAATTAATTGAAATGTTATGAAATAACAAATTCTGTTTCTCTCATCTATTTTCTCTAGCTTTCTCATCTCCTTTAATAATTCTGGTTCTTGTTCTTAATTCTCATTCAATCCCTATCTAAATCTATCAATATATCTCTATAATATCTGGTAGTAATTCTGTACTACATCAGTAGACTCGAAAATATTCATGAACAAGATGAACAAGCTTAATTAATACGTCCATGAACAAATTCGGTCAATTATAAGTAAACTCGTAAACCTGTTCACGGCTGTCTCGATTAACATCATATTTACATTGCTCCTTAGATTTTAATCCGCTAGCATCGTACTTCATTCTTGCTAGTTATACTTAACTTTTCTATAAGTTGCAGAATTAAACATTTGAATTGTGTAGATCAACTTAAATGTATTGTGCTCAATATTTCCAGGTTGAAATTTAAAATGGCAATTTCTAAAAGCAAAGAAGTGATACGCTGCAGGAAGGGGAAAAAAAAAACAGACTCTGTGTCCAAGTCTTATAATGTGTATACTCACAATGTAAAAGTGCCACCATGCATATATGCAATAGCAGGAGGTACAATCATTTCACACCAAGTTTGTTTGTGCATTCTCTTCACTCCAAAATTATTTGTATGAAATTTATTTCATATCACAATATTTGCAATGTCGACATATGTCTTTTTCAGATTGTGTACCTGGAGTACGTTTTATACCAGGATTGTCATTTGTCATTGCAACATATAGATCTACTTGAATTTGCCGAGGTTACTTGCTCAACATGATCTGATACAAAATACAAAAATAACATGTTAATCTACCATTTTTAATTTTGAACTTTATATCCAGAGTTACGAAACTTTTTTTGTGAAAACATTTTCTTCAATCAAGATGTTTTGAGATTGTTTTATTGCTCGCTCATTTAATGAAGATCAGGGCTGGTCTTGAACAAAGGCTCAGTGCAATATTTTTTTTGGAGCCCTAGCTGAAAAAAATGTTAATTCAAATTGAAAAATAAATAACCTAATCAAGTGTAATGCTAGAAGACTCATTCCCATGCTTTAAATTTATAATCGATACATCTAAAATTGGTAAAAAGGACAAAAAAGAAAAAAAAATAATAACCTCAAGAAGTGACCTTTACGGGCATTATTTGAAGCAAAATGTTTCATGATCAACATTGATCAAAAAAGAAATTGGGGCCCCTAAATATTTTATAACTAAACAAATATATGATAGATCATAGAATGGACCTTATTTTGGATAAAAAAGAATTGTACACTAAAAAAGATACTCGACATTCATATATCTGCAATAAACTTTAACAATTTGGACCCCTAATATATGATAGTACTAACATTGATAAAAAAGAATGGACCTTATTTTGGATAAAAGAAATTGTACACTAAACTAAAAAAGATACTCGACATTCATATATTTCATATATCTGCAATAAACTTTAACAATTTTAGACCCCTAATTTGGATGGGTGTAGTGCGACTGCACGGTCTACACTAGGTCAGACCATCCATGATGAAGATAAGATTGTGTTTACGGATGAAAATACAGAGCTAAAAGCTTTGGATCTAGAAATAGTTAATCTACAGAATCTTCAGTAGGTGTCCTTAAATTCGGAACCAGCAGGTGGGTTATTGTTGTTTGCCACTCTTTTTGTTTGTCAAACAGATGAAAGTGAGATAGGTTATTCTGATGCGCCGCAACTTTAATCGTTCTGTCCATTGCATCATCGATCGTGTAGTATAGAAGCCGGTGTGTTTTTAATGGGAACTCGAAATGCGTTCACGGCCTGCAATTTTCCTACAACGCAGATGTCGATTATATTACGTAAAGAAAGCATCCTACAAAAAATTTGATTAAACAATACTACTGTATATAAAAGAAATCGGAATAAAGTACATGTTCGAATCGAAATCCTGTAATCCTGCACTAGCAATTCCAGCTTGACATCACGAATAGACTATGAGGCCATTTGCTTTACCTTTGGTTTTTTTTATTCAACTCAAAGCCAGAAAAATTTGCGAAAAAAATCATTTATCACTAGTATTGTGAGTTGGGGTATAGAAAAACCTTTATTTTATGTGGACATGAATGAAAACACAAACATTCTTTTCTTACATTCACATGAGTGAAGACATTGATGCGTGAGTATTTAATTTATGACCCGATAAATGCAAATCTTTGCTATTATTGTTGACTTCACTAAAGGCATCGAATCAAATCCAGAGGTATATAATTTTTAAGTTTCCCACTAGCATTTTCGGTCCTATAAAAGGGGTCAGCCAGTGCATTCTTTATCGTCATGATCAAACTAAAGCAGGAAACAAGAAAAAATTCTTCGAAATTTCTTTGTTACTTCTTTTCCAGTTTGCAAATTTTAATCCAGAAAAGAAAGATGGGTGCTAATCAGTCTACCGTGTATGCTTCAAACGGAGCCAATGAATCGTTCATGCCGAAAACGTTTGCTTCTAATGGAGCCAATGAATTGTTCATGCCGAAGAAGTTTGCTTCTAATGGAGCCAATGACTTGTTCATGCCTAAGAAGACTGGTCAAGTCTTAGTATTCCATTCCTCTTCCAAATGGAAAAGCCATTTCCAGTCGTCCAAAGAAACAAATAAGCTGGTCAGATACAAAAGCTAATATTTACATATTCCTCGTAAACCGAATCTTCTGTGTTGCACTTCATAATTTAACAATAATCTTTTTCATCTTAATGTTTGTTTGAAGATGGTTATTCATTTCACGGCTACATGGTGCGGACCATGTCGCATCATGGAACCTATAATTCGCGACTTTGCTGCTAAGTATGTGGGAGTGGAGTTCATCCAGATTGATGTAGATAAGTTAGAAGTACGCTTGAGCTATCTTGTTTCGCGTTTTATTTCACGTTCCTAATCCATGTTTCACAATTAAAAGGATGAGGCTAATTGCGAATGCATGTTATTTACGCAGGGTGTGGCTCGAGAGTATGCTGTGCAGGCATTGCCAGCATTCATAATGATAAAGAAGGGAAAAGCAGTCGACAAGGTTGTTGGAGCAGATAAGGCTGCACTCCAGAAGAAGATTGAGAAATACATGGTCTAAAACGTGAGATAGCAAAATCATAAAATAAGAAAACACGAGAAGCAACACTTTGGAAAAAAAAAAAAAACAGAATAAGCAAAGAGAAGTACTCTCTGTTTTAGCCTGAAATAACCTCCTCTTCTGACCAGGCTTGCACTCTATGCTTTGTAATTATAATATTCTAATGTACCAACTGCAACATTTGATAACCTTTTGTAAATAATTGCACTTGTCAGCTGTGCTTGTGAAACTTGTGGGTTGTAAATAATGATTGAAGCAAGAGTCAGTTATTAAGCTATACGATGATGGAAAGACTGCTAACTTTCTGAACTATACGACAGCATCTTCCTGTACTTGAAGTCATCAGAGCTGATCCCATCACTTGACATCTTTGAGTTGAGAGCCTTGAGGCTGAGTAACCTGTGATCTAGTAAGTTGGTGGTAACTAGTACACGGAATGCTCTTATGAAATGCTTGATTTTCAATTGCTTATGCAGTATATATGAAACACATTTTCTGCATTCTTCTATAAAAACTTAAAATTCCCTTAATACACTTTATCGACATAATCTATAAGAACTTAAAATTCAACTGAACCATTCTCAGTAGAGATCATTAATGCATGCATGCTTCTGAACAGAAGATGGTACTATAACAAACAGTTTAATGCGGCAAGTTAAATGCACCTGAAGGCTGAATGTAACATCTAGAATTTGTCAACGGAATGTCATTCTGTCCATTGCATTATCGACCATTTAGTATCGAGACGCCCCTGTGTTATCTATGGAGGAATCATGTAAAAAACATCTACTTGGTTGTACTGTACTCTGAGATGAATTCACGGCCTGCAATTTTTATATAATGTCGATTTTATTATTTACAGAAAGCATGTGATATATAGTTTTGATTAATGCTAGTACAGTACATGAAAGAAAACGGAATATAGAACAGGTTCGAATAGAAACCCTGTAATCCTGTACTATCAATTCCAGCTTCATATCGTAAGTAGACTATGAGGTCGTTTGGTTGTTCCATTTTTACTTTCTGAATTCAAGGTCAGAAAAGGTTGCGAAAATTATCATTTATTTACTTTCTCTATTCTAAACATCAAGAGCCAAAAATGACACTATTTCCATTTTAGTGTAAAGATATCTCAAGTAGGAACAGAATGGATACCTTTTTTTTTATTCGAACATGAGTGAAGACATGAATGCGTGATTATTCAAATTTATGATCTATGATTAGAAAAATGTAAAAAAAGTACAAAAATTGCAGATGTTTTCCGCTGTTGATTTCACTCAAGGCATCAAATCAGATACTCCATTATACAATTTATTATTTTAGCCACTACCTCAGTCCTCAGTAATTTCCTTCTTTTCCAGTTTGCTAAACAATACCAAAAAAGATAAGAAGATGGGAGCTAATCAGTCTGCAGTGTATGCTTCAAATGGAGACAATGAATTGTTCATGCCTAAGAAGTCCGGTCAGGTCTTTAACATTCCATTCATCTTCTAAATGGAAAAACCGTTTTCAGTCCTCCAAACAAACAAATAAACTGGTCAGTAACAAAACTTGATCAATCCATATTCGTCGTTTACTGAATTTCTCTTCTTCCACTTCATAAAGTGTTGTAAATCCGAGCTTGACAATTTTCATAGAGAAAATTACAGAGTATGACTGTATTTTACATCGAATTTAAAAAATGTGGCCAAATTTTGTAGTTTGCAAATTAATGGTCGGTTTTAATTTTCGCGTTTATAAGAATGGCTACTGCTAACTTTTTTTTTTGAAAGAATTGCCAGATTTTAATTCCAGTTTTTCAAAGAATGGCTCTCTTTCACGTTCATAATTAACATGAGCCATTCTTTTAAAAGACCACCGGTCTATAGTTTCTCAAATTTACCATTTATAAAATTGTGAGCAATTAGCGCCTCAGTGAACACAAAATCATAGACATATTCAGCTAATTTCTTAGCTTGTAAAAATTCGATCTCGTACTCATCAACCGAGCCTTGTTGTTAGATCATCAATTTACAAAGATCCACTTTATAGTCATCAAAACGGACTAACAAATCATGTAAAAATATTTTCAATTCGACTCGACATTTTTGTTACGGTTTTGATAAAACCACCTATACCAGGTACTAGCTCTCTCTTCAAAGTGATGACCAGCTAATCTTATCTTCTCCACATCCAACTAATGTTTAAATTCAAAATAATTCTGAGCCTTTAATATTATCCATCCCCGTGGATTGGTAACATCAAATATCGGTAACACATAGGATTGTTCTTGACAAATTTTGTCAAAACCTTGAAGTATATTAACACTTGAATTGACATGACAAGAATCATTACTAATACGAGCAATTGCCACAGTACATAGATTCTCTACTAGGACTTTGATCAAATAACTTGAGGTGCAGAGATGTGGGTATGCGGAAATCAAGCACTATTGACACAGGTGGTGGTTCATAACATGTAGCATCTGCAGAGAATGAGGTGGATGGTATGTGGAAGTGTTAGATGCCTTGAATCTAGAAGCCGTCAGATTTGACTTATGTAGCCGGCGGCGGCGGCACTGTAGCCGCCGGACTTGACTTTTGGCACCACCTACCACACCACCTAACCCCTTAGATTTGTCTATAAATAGGAATGCATATTTCTCTTGTAAATCATCTGAAAATCTGAGATCTGTAATCTGTTTATCCTCAAGACTCTTCTGCATATATCATCTTTCTTGCTTCCGTTATAACAAACTGGTATCAGAGCTTGGTTGAAGCTGCTGTATTTCTTTCTAAAATTTTCGTTGAAATTTTTTCAAGCTCGCCGGAGAAGACGACACTGTTCAGCACCGGAAAAGACGACACTGTTCATCACCGGAGAAGAAGGCACTGTTCACGATATTGTTTACGTATACGTACTGTTCACGTATATGACAAAGTTCACATATACGATATTGTTCACGTATACGGTACTGTTCACATATACGGTAATGTTCACGTATACGGTACTGTTCATAAATACGATTCTGGGAGAAAGATGTCTGGTGGTATTAACGTTAAGGTCGACAAATTTACTGGGAGAAATAGTTTCAGTCTATGGCAAATCAAGATGCGTGCCTTGTTAAAGTAACTAGGGCTCTGGGCGCTGTTGAACACAAAAACGGTTGCTTCTAGAAGCGCTGAGATGACCAATCTCGAAGAAAAAGCACACTCAACAATTCTGTTGTGCCTTGCAGATGATATTATTACTGAAATTGCGGAGGAGGATACCGCGTCTGGTTTATGGTTAAAGCTTGAAAGTCTCTACATGACAAAGTCTTTAACAAATAAGTTTCTTCTGAAGCAACATCTGTTCAGTCTGCGAATGCAGGAAGGTATGCCTCTTCGAAATCACTTAGATCAATTAAACACAATTTTATTAGAATTGCGTAATATCACTAGTACAAAACTGGCTTTTTACGTCGGTTAAATAAGTCTTATACGTCGGTTAAATGACGACGTATAGAGGGGCGACGTATAAAGTCACGAGTCTTTTACGTCGGTTAAAAAGGCGACGTATAAAGTTTAATATACGTCGGTTAAAAAGGCGACGTATAAAGTAAAAGAAGGGCGACGTATAATATCGAAGAAAGGCGACGTATAATGTCCAAAAAGCCGACGTATAAAGTAGAAAAGGGCGACATATAATGTCGAAGAAAGGCGACGTATAATATCCAAAAAGCCGACGTATATAATTATGCTTTATACATCGCCCATGTGGGAACCGACGTATATTGTCTAAAAAAATTTAATTTTTTTTTTCTCTATGCCCAGTCCCAAAAACCTGGTAAACAATCAAATAACCTACTTTAACAAAATTTGTAAAAACCTACAATAATTAAAATTTCTCAATTTAATTTGAACACAAACATAGATTAAATAACATAACACTTGAAAAAATACATCCAAAATGTTCACAAATTCTCAATCTAACGGGTCAAGCATATCATGCACGAGATATTGTACAAGTAACACTGAGATAATGCAATAACAAAAATTTAAAACTCTGCTCTTCCACAAAGAATCCAATGCAACAGCAAGCGACATACCCTATTTCAGTTCCTCAACTTAACCTTCATGCTCCTCAACTCTCTTCTGAACCAAACTCTGAAAACTAGATTAGCTTGCCAGAGCCTAACCACAACCAAACAAAAAATGCATCAGAACAGATAACACCTCCTCAAAACAACCTAAAGAATCATATTCAAACACACGCCACAGATGCTAAAACATTGCAGTAGGTAAGACAACAGACCCTTGTATGTTCTTTATAAGAAAATTATCTTTAGAATCCTCCGTAGGGGCAATGCAGCACACGATTAATTAGCAGTACATTTGCAGACGAAACTCCAAAATTAGATGACACGACTAGATCAATCCAATATATGACCCGAAATGTCTTGTTTATTAAACATTTTATTCACTTAAGCTTACATATTCTTTTTTAATCATATTTCAGTATGTATTGAACATGACCTGAAATTCAATGACCCCTATCTAGCATCACATCTCTAATTAATATAAGACTTAGAGCCCAAAAATAAAGGTGGAGCTAGAACTCAAAAGATACATTCATTAAACACAAAACTACAATTTAATTGGCTGATTTGGACAACTTACACTAAAGGAAGAGACCTTTCAGTCGCATTTTTATTTTTGGATTCCTAGTAAATGTTCTAATGAATATAAACTTGAAACTTTGTTCATAACTCTAAATGCAAAATCTGCCGTGTACTTTTCAGAGTATTACATGTCTCTGAGCTAAAAGTGGCTTATATTTTAAAACAATATTTTCATAGCAACAAGTCCAATATAAAAGAAAGATGACCGACAAATGTTTGCACACTTAATAAATGAATATTCAGTATCCATCTCTTCTATTAAGATGGACACACTAAATGATTGTTTGTTGGGCGTGTCATGTAAATCATTGTTGGTTGGTACCTTAGCCATAGCCAGTAACTACTTACCAGTGCCTATATATAACAAAAACGAAGTGAATCTAGAATATAAGTACTGAGAACTCTGCTAATTCTAAATATAAAAATACATTCATTGATAAAAAAAAGTACTCTGGATAGCAATCTAGATTGCTTACCTGATGAATGGTCATTTCTTGCAAATTAATGCGAGTGTTATCACTATCTTTAGCCAAAGAGGTGATATCACTGCCAAAGAGATACAGCACCATTAACATCAAAAGAAAATCATTAATTTCAGAATTTTGATGAAACAAAAGGAGACATCTACAATAATGTGGACCACCATCTTAACCTTCGAGAGTAAACATCCAGTAGAGAATCTGCAACACCTTAAAAAGTATATAGAAGAATATTAATCTGGCCAATATTCTGTCCGTAAATGTGAAAATCTAGGTAAACAAATTGGGGGGGGGGGGGGGGAATATGTATAACAATAAGATGTCCTGGTGCAGTAAAGAGCCCGCATGACTTGAGTCTTAACTATTTCTTCTAACATAGTTACAAGTAAAACGCTATGCATATCCTTCCTAAACTAACCTCAAATCCCAATATCTGCTATAATGGTCATAAAATAACTCATATACAGGTATTCATACGAGCTCAAGAAACAGTAATGGTCGAAAGTTTAGATTTGGCCTCATTTATTACAAAAGTCATATATACCTGTATACAGGATATGCATAGCAGGCTTATTTGGATAAAGGGCTCTTCTTCTCTAATCATAATTTATGTTAGGGTATGCATATCCTAAAACGCTATGCATATTTCTTATAACATAAGCTTGTCTTTCTCCTGTATCAAGATTTTTCTTTAAGATTGCAGTAGATAGTACATACTTGTATACTTGAAAACCTTAACAAACACAACACTTCAAAACAAGCTTAAATCACATTCTATGAATATTTATATAACAGGCATTATTCTACAATAAATCTTGGGAAAGGGTGTATAATTACTGTGAATTGGACATGATGTATATTTCATCACTTCCCCTTTCTGTTGTGCATCTTCTGAAAGAGTAGATGCGTAAAATATGGTGTCTCCCATTCCAATACATCATGCTTCTGGGGAACAGCTGGACAAATAAAACCTGGAAAGAGATATGATTATCCTTGGAAAGAGATATGATTATCATTTCATCTAAAAATTCCACCTGGACATTTAATCAAACACCAAATAGACAATTTTACACTTAAAACGTTTAGAACATCAATATCAATCTCAGATGCATCGATAATTCACGGAATTAATCACGCAAATAATTACAATCATTAATCACTGTATATCCCGGTCAATTAAATAACACAGCCCAGAAATTGACAAAACCAAGTAACCAACACAAGAATGTTGCTGATGGCCAAAAAAACAGCCCCGCGAATGGAGCTCCCGTTTAGAAACTACAACACCCGAAACTGAATCACAACATACTTACAGATACACATCACCGAGCCTATAGCCAGTAAAACAAAAACCAAATTTCTGTCATACCCATATGATTACACACACACACGGTATTCACAGATACGCATATATACCACAGCGATAGTACCCACAAACACTATACACAGTATACACACACTTGACAACACACAACACTTAATTACACACTCTAAACGCGGTAGAACACCCACACACGCAGACCAATGGACACCCACACACGACTACAACTCTGCACACACTCTTGGCTACACGCAGATAAACAGTAACACAATGCAGGGGAAATTCGAACAGGGGAGGGGAGGAACGTTGCTTACCACACACAAGGCCGCCCAAGACCAAGGGCACACACACACTTGTAAAGCTCGAGAGGCAGCGTTAGAACAGAGCAACTGAGCCCGTACTTCAATTAGAAGAATTAGGGATTTTGGAGGTTTTAAATTGGTGAAGTGTAGAAATAGTAAAAGATTTAAGTGAATTTTGTTTTTATTTTAAAAAATCAATTTAAAACCATTCTATTAAAATGTAAATTAAATGGGTAATTATTGAAAAAATCATATACGTCGCATTTTCCTCAACCGACGTATATAATAACATTATATACGTCGCCTTCTTCTCAACCGACGTATAATATCATAATATACGTCATCTTTTTCTCAACCGACGTATATAATAGCATTATATATGTCGTTTTTTTCTCAACCGACGTATATAGTAACATTATATACGTCGCATTTTCCTCAACCGACGTATATAGTAGCATTATATACGTCACCTTCTCCTCAACCAACGTATATAGTAGCATATATGTCGCCTTTTTCTCAATCGACGTATATAATAGCATTATATATGTCGCCTTTTCCTCAACCGACGTATATAGTAGCATTATATACGTCGCCTTTTCCTCAACCGACATATATAGTAGCATTATATACGTCGCCTTTTTCTCAACCGACGTATAATATTATCATATACGTCTGCTTTTTCTCGAACCGACGTAAAAAAGGTTTAAAAATGTAAATATACGTCGCCTTTAAGCGGAACCGACGTATATAAGTGTTTTATACGTCGCCTTTGGGCAAAACCGACGTATAATAGGCGACGTAAAAGATCAATTTTGTACTAGTGTATTGATGTTAAAGTTGAAGATGAGGATGCTGCTTTGATTCTGTTAGTTTCTTTACCATTGTCGTATGAGAACTTTGTGCAATCATTTATTGTTGATAAAGATACTATTTCTCTAGAGGAGGTTAGATCTTCTCTTCATTCTAGAGAGCTGCGCCATAAGGCGGCTGGTACAGGTGCAGATAATCATGCTACTGGGTTTGTAGCTAGCGGGAGTATCGGACATGGAAAGTCGGGGAAGTATAAATCCAAGAAACCAGCTTCTAAGGGTTCGAGAGCTAATGATGTTTGCAATTACTGTAAGGAGAAGGGACACTGGAAATCTGACTATCCCAAGAAAAGGAAGCAACAAGATAAATTGGTGGATACTACTGTAGGAACTGCTGCTGTTCGAAGAAGATATTGCTCTAGTTGCTATCAAGGACACGCATCACTCTGATGTGTGGATCCTTGACTCTGGAGCGTCTTACCATATATGTCCGCGCAGGGAGTGGTTCACAACCTACGAAAAAGTAGACGGTGGAAAAATTTCTATGGCTAACAATTTTGTTTGTGAGACTGTTGGAATAGGCTCGATTAAACTTCGGACACATGATGGTAATTTCTGCACATTGAATGATGTTAGGCATGTTCCACTTATGACGAAGAATCGGATATCTCTAAGTATGTTAGACAACAAGGGTTTCAGTTTTAAAGGTGAAGGTGGAGTTTTACATGTCCGTAAAGGTTCTGATGTGGTTCTGAAAGGTGTTAAACGTGGTACCTTGTATCTTCTTCAAGGTTCTACGTTAACAAGTTCTGTTGCTGTTTCATCTTCGGAAATTGAAAAGGAAAATATGACCAAGTTGTGGCACATGAGGCTCGGTCACATGAGTGAAAGGGGGATGCAGATTCTGTCAAAAGCTGATCTTCTTTGTGGTCATAAGGTCACAGGTCTCGAATTTTGTGAACATTGTGTTTTGGAAAGTTACATCGCAGCAAGTTTCCTAAAGCAACCCACAGAACAAAAGGCACACTTGATTACATCCATTCTGATTGTTGGGGTCCTTCCCGGGTGGAGTCTTTAGGGGGTCACAGATATTTTGTGTCAATGATTGGTAATTTCTCAAGAATGACATGGCTGTTCATCATAAAGCACAAAAGTGAAGCCTTTAAGATTTTCAAGCAGTGGAAGACGCTAGTGGAGAATCAAACAGGGAAGAAGATTAAAAGGTTGCGAACAAATAATGGCCTGGAATTTTGCTCGTCCTAGCTTGAAGATTTCTACAAGAATGAAGGGATTGCTAGGCATCATACAGTCAGGGATACACCACAGCAGAATGGTGTAGCAGAGCGTATGAATCAGACACTTTTGGAGAGAGCTAGGTGTATGCTTTCTAATACTGGACTAACTAGAAGATTCTGGGCAGAGGCGATTAGTACATCGTGTTATTTGATTAATCGTGGACCTCACACAGGTATTCATCTTAAAACTCCTATTGAGAAATGGTCTGGTAAGCCTGCTGATTACTCCAATTTAAGAGTTTTTGGTTGTACTGTTTATTATCATGTAAATGAGGGTAAATTGGAGCCACGAGCTAAAAAGGGAGTATTTGTAGGCTGTGGGGATGGAGTTAAAGGTTATAGAATCTGGTCTCCATCTGAAAATAGGGTTATACTGAGTAGAAATGTAGTCTTTGATGAAAATTCTATGTTTAACCCTACTGTGAAGTCTACGATTGTTTCAGAAAGTGGTGGTGTTGAGAAGCAGGTGGAGCAAGGAGTCACTCAAGATGAGAGTGAACCACAACAAGAAGTTCAACAACCACTGTCAGAATCAGAATCATCAGTACCAGTAGTAAATCAGCACAATTTGGCTCTTGATCGATCGAGGAGAGCTAAGTATGGAGTGCCTCCAAAGAAATATGGTTTTGAAGATATAGTGGCATATGCACTACATGTAGCTGAAGAAGTGGATCCTAGCTCTGATGAGCCATCCACTTACAAAGAAGCGGTGACATGTACTGAATCTACAAAATGGTTTGCTACAATGGGAGATGAAAGTCACTTCAGAAGAATAAGACTTGGGGATTAGTCAAGCGGCCTCGAGACAGAAAGATTGTTACTTGTAAATGGGTCTACAAGAAGAAGGAAGGAGAAACATCGGTTGAGGGTATCAAGTATAAAGCTCGATTAGTAGCTCGTGGGTTCACTCAGAAAGAGGGAGTAGATTACAATGAGATTTTTTCACCAGTGGTCAGACACACTTCCATCAGGGTGCTACTAGCGATAGTTGCACATCAGAATCTGGAGCTTGAACAACTCGATGTGAAGACAGCTTTTCTGTATGGAAAGCTGGAAGAGGAGATATACATGATTCAGCCAGAAGGTTTTCAGGTTCCTGGTAAAGAAGACTATGTGTGCAAGTTATTGAAGTTCTTATAGGGATGGGAATCGGGTCGGATCGGCTCGGGTTTGGCAAAATCCAAATCCAAACCCGATTTTTTGGATAAAACCCGAACCCGACCCGAACCCGAAAAATACCCAAAAACTAAAACCCGAACCCGATCCAATGGATTTTGGGTGGATTTCGGGTATACCCGAAACCCGAAATCCAAAAACCCGAAATTTTCAATCAAGTTTTATAGAATACACACTTTAATATTTTATACATTATAAAATGTATTATTTATATTATATAAATAAATTATATTCTCTGCATTAATTTTAATATTTTAATATTTAATTTTGTTATAAAATTTTACATATAATCAATTTTTAAATGAATTTAAATCATTAAATTAGCAAATAGATTTGATATGAAATACAACTTAAACACTTAGAGTCTAAAATTATTTTAATATTTTGGTTTTAATAATACAAGGTTATTTGTTATACGATGCACCCATGACTTTTATATAAAATGTATTATATTATGAAATATATTATAGTATAATATATATATATATATATATATATATATATATTCGGGTTTTTTTCGGGTTTCGGGTTCGGATCGGGTTTGGATCGGTTTTCGGGTTTCTTCGGATCTGGTTTCGGATCGGGTTTCATAATATCGAAATCCAAATCCAAAAAATCGGGTTCGAATTATCCAAAATTTCGGGTTTCGAATCGGGTATCCGTCGGATCGGATTTTTTCCCCATCCCTAAGTCCTTGTATGGGCTAAAGCAATCTCCGAAGCAGTGGTACAAGAAATTTGATAGCTATATGATAGGTATTGGCTACACCAGGAGTCCGTATGATTGCTGTATTTATCACAGTAAGACAGCAAATGGTTCTTTCATTTATCTGGTCCTGTATGTAGATGATATGTTGATAGCTGCTGAGAACAAGTCTGATATTTAGAAGTTGAAAGGTCTCCTCAGTGCTGAGTTTGAAATGAATGATTTGGGTGCGGCTCGGAAAATTCTGGGAATGGAGATTTATAGGGATAGAAGCAAAAGAAAGCTCTTCTTGTCACAGAAGGGATACATTTAGAAGATTTTGTCAAGGTTTGGCATGTCTACAGCAAAACCCATAGATACTCCTAGTGCTGCAAATGCACATCTGTCTGTCGCTTTTGCACCTAAGTCTGCTGAGGAAAAAGAATACATGTCTCGAGTTCCCTATGCTAGTGCAGTAGGAAGCTTGATGTATGCAATGGTCTGCACTAGACCTGATCTTGCACAGTCTGTCAGTGTTGTTAGTAGGTTCATGGGTGATCCAGGCAAGGAGCATTGGCAAGCTGTGAAGAGGATTTTTCGGTACTTAAAAGGTACATCTGATGTTGGTCTCATTTATGGAGGTGATACTGAGTGTTTGGTGACAGGGTTTTCAGACTCTGATTATGCTGGAGATGTTGACAGTAGAAGGTCTATGACTGGTTATGCTTTCACTCTGGGTGGTTCGATTGTCAGTTGGAAAGCTACTCTGCAACCTACATTGACTTTGTCTATTACAGAAGCAGAGTACATGACATTGACAGAAGCCGCAAATGAAGGAATCTGGTTGAAAGGATTGATCAGTGATCTAGGTCTACATCATGATCAGGCTACAGTATTTTGTGACAGTCTCAGTGCAATCTTTTTAGCCAAGGATCAAGTCCATCATGAGCGGACTAAGCACATAGATGTGAGATATCATTTTCTAAGAAGTGAGACGAGAATTAAGGTGAGAAAAGTGGGTACCGCTGATAACCCAGCTGATATGCTTACCAAGCCGGTTCCACATAGCAAGTTTCAACATTGTTTGGACTTGCTAAATGTTCGGAGTTGTTGATTGCCCTTTTGAGGGCAAAATCTGAGGCAGAAGAGTTTTTTATCTGGTACATCTGGCATTATTCTGATGCATCTGGTACATATGTTATCTGTTTTTGTAAGAGGATTCACGTCAAGGTGGAGAGTGTTTTATCTAGTACATCTGGCATTATTATGATGCGTCTGGTACATCTGTTATCTGTTTTTGTGAGTGGATTCAAGTCAATGTGGAGATTTGTTAGATGTTTTGAATCTAGAAGCCGCCGGATTTGACTTATGTAGCCGCCGCCGCCGGCACTGTAGCCGCCGGACTTGACTTTTGGCACCACCTACCACACCACCTAACCCCTTAGATTTGTCTATAAATAAAAATGCATATTTCTCTTGTAAATCATCTGAAAATCTGAGATCTGTAATCTGTTTATCCTCAAGATCAATATAAATTATTTCTCTTCTGCATATATCATCTTTCTTGCTTCCCTTATAACAGGAAGTATACTACATGTATATAGGTAATTTATCCGTAGATGTAAACGAGGAAGAATACATAGGTGAGTTTTATATATTGATTGATGTTCTAACATGTGATTGGAGTGCACACTAAGTAAGATGAATAATCAGATGTGAAGCAGCTTATACAGGTGGATGTGGTTCACCAACCTCCAACTCTGAAGCACCACCCACATTGAAGAAATTCAAATTATATATCCTTGTTTTTTGATTTCTCAGAGTTGATTGTGCATAAATTAACAAACAAAATACTAACATATTCTCATTCATTCATTATCCAGAAAGAAGAACAAGTACGGTATTTAAGCAACTACAACACCTCCATTAGTCTATTCTCAAGCCCAAATCTAACACTCTTCTTTTGCCCAACAACAATCTAGCCCAATAACAATATCCGGTCCAACTCATGACAATTACCAACCTCAACACTCTGCCTGCTAATTTCCCCCCAAACCACGTCCAAGCACTCAATACATTATTATCTTCCCAAGAATACCTCCACCCCTGTGGCCTCCCTTATCTTCTCCCTGATGGTATGACTCTTTCTGTCTCCTAGCTCACTCTCCCCCTCTCTCTCCTTTTTATTGTCATTTCATATATGGAGTTTTGTACATGTGTGTGTCCGTGTTTGGTTGTGTGGTGGTCTTTCTGTTATTACTTATAATCCTTATGTCAATTTTGCAAACAAACATGGGATAGGACTATTTTAAAGGATTATTATACTTGAACTTGTCCACCACCGGACAAGTCCCTCTCCCAACACTTTTATGTGTTAGAAGGGAATCGAACCTTTCACCTCGTGTAGCACAAGGCAAGGTCATATCAACTGAGCTAGAGCTCATTTGTACCATACGCACTTTATCATCCACAAAAAAACATCTTTCAAAAGTTGAAACTATTGACACATTGTTAAATGTAATTTGATATTTCTTTTTACAGATGTTCTAAAATTCGAAGTAGGCACCTCAAAATGCTTTGAGTCCATTTCAAGCCGTGATTTAGACATTTTTACAAAAAAATATCGGAATCTATACTAGGCTTTCAACATCCAGCTGGACAGTCATTAGTTACGAAAGAAAAATATTGGACAATAATAAGCACAAAAGCTGGCGTAACATGAGCAAGTGATAATGTACCTTCTTTGTGTTTATGTTATTACCAGAAAAATTGAACTTAGTGATAACTGAAAATGGCAGTTTCAGTAATTTCACCAAACATTCCCTCCACTTCACACTCTCCTCCACTTCACAAACATCATTCTTATCTTCTCAATCTCTTAACTAAATCAACTTCCCTGTCTGAACTCAAACAAATTCAAGCCCACACACTTCGTACAACATGTCCAAATTTCCCAGACACCCTGTTTCTCAACTCACTAATTTTCCATTTCTCTTCATTGCACGATCTTGACTACACTTTTCGCCTTTTTTCGCAGTTTCAAAACCCCAATTCTTTTATTTGGAACACCCTTATTCGCGCTTGCGCGAATAGTGAGGATAAGAAAGAAGAGGTGTTTGGTTTGTATAAGAGTATGTTGTGTGACGGAAGTGTAATGCCTGATAAGTGTTAGATATTTTATATAATATCTATTTTTGAAAAATAAAATTTTAATTTTTATATTTATTGTTTTAATATTTTGTTTCTAAATATTTTCCTTATTTAATAATACAATTTTTTTACCCGTTGGTTTCTTCCCGTTGGGCTCTATGTCAGTTACAATTGTTCTTTATTATAATATTTTATGAGATCATTATTTCTATTACGTTACTTTGTGAGTCTCTGTTATATAGGGGTTGTTTTCTTGTTTTTGGGATGGAGAACAACAGACTTCTCTCTGCTTCACTTTGAACAAGATCAATTCATCTCTTTAGCTTATAATTATATTATTCTTTTATTAATTATTGTATATAATTTTCTTGCAAATCATATCATATTGAGGGAGATTAATTGAGAGGAGTGTCATCTTCTTGTTCTTGTAAGGGTTCAATATATAAGAGCCTTCTATATATTTATTTTGATTTTTTAGAGACTCATCATTACTTGAGTTAATTCATAGTGATGTATGTGTAGTTGATAAAACTCCTACTAGAGGTGGTAGAAAATATTTTTTGACTTTCATAGATGATTATTCTAAATTTTGTTATGTGTATTTGCTTAGAACAAAAGATGAGGTGTTTGATTGTTTTAAAATTTATAAAGCTGAAGTAGAAAAACAGAGAGGAGCAAATATTAAAATTCTTAGGTCCGATAGAGGTGGCGAATATATTTCTAATGAGATGGCTTCATATTTTCAGGAAAATGGCATTATTCATGAATTTTCGCCTCCTTACTCTCCACAATCCAATGGAGTTGCGGAAAGGAAAAATCGTACTTTAATGAATATGGTAAACTCTATGCTTGTTAATTCTGGTGCTCCTGAAAATATTTGGGGTGAGGCTTTATTAACCGCATGTCATATTTTGAATCGTGTACCTCAGAAGACTAGTAAAATTACTCCTTATCAATTTTGGAAATGTAAAGCTCTAAATCTTGAGTATTTAAGAGTTTGGGATTGTTTAGCTAAAGTTAGTATTCCCGGTCCTAAAAAGAGAAAATTAGGATCTCAAACGGTTGATGCTATTTTTGTTGGTTATACCCCTGATAGTGTTACTAATAGGTTTCTTGTGATTCGTTCTGATATTAGTGAAATTTCTGCTAATACTATTGTTGAAGCTAGAGACGCAACTTACTTTGAGAATGTGTTTCCTTATAAGACTAGAATATCAGATATAGCCGTTAATACCTCTCGTTCTTTACATGATGTAGCTTCTACGTCTAATTCTTTAGATGAACCTAGAAGGAGTAAAAGAGTTAGAATTGAAAAAGACTTTGGTGATGATTTTCTTGTTTATTTACTTGAAGGTGAGCCTTTATCTTATTATGATGCTATGTCTTCTTCTGATGCTCCTTTTTGGAAAGAAGCAATAAATAGTGAACTTCAATCAATAATGGAAAACAATACTTGGTATTTAATTGATTTACCTCAAGGCTGTAAGACGGTAGGTTCTAGATGGATTTTTAAGAAGCAACTAAAACCTGATGGTTCTATTGATAAATACAAGGCTAGGTTAGTTGCTAAAGGGTTCACACAAAAGAAAGGAATTGATTACTTTGACACTTATGCACCTGTAGCTAGAATTTCTACTATTCGTACTTTGTTAGCTTTAGCTTCTATTTATAATTTGCATATTCATCAAATGGATGTTAAAACTGCATTTTTAAATGGTGAACTAGAAGAAGAGATATATATGGAACAACCCGAAGGATTTATTGTTAAAGGGCAAGAGCATAAGGTTTGTAGATTAGTTAAGTCTATATATGGTTTAAAACAAGCCCCAAAAGATTGGTATGATAAATTTGATAGTGTAAACACTAAAGATGGGTTTGTTGCTAATGAGTTTGATAGATGCTTGTATTCAAAGGTGATAGATAATGAGTTTGTTTTGTTATGTGTATATGTTGATGATATTTTGATTTTTAGTAAGTCTTTGTCTAATATCGTAGATGTTAAAAATTATCTTGGTAATATGTTTGATGTGAAAGATCTAGGAGAAGCAGATGTGATTTTAGGGATAAAAATATTTAAGAGTGAAAAAGGTATTCATTTATCTTTGAGTCATTTGATTGAGAATATGCTTAAAAAGTATAATTATTTTGATTGCAAACCTGTGTCAACTCCATATTCACCTAATGTGCCTCTTAAAAAGAATATAGGAAAACCTGTTTCTCAGTTAAAATATTCTCAGATGATTGGTTCCCTTCTTTATATTGCTAATAGAACTAGGCCAGATATTTCTTATGCTGTTGGTAGGCTTAGTAGATATACTAGTAATCCTAGTAAAGAACATTTGAAGGATTTGGAAAGAGTTTTTAAATTTTTAAGAGGCTCTATAAATTATTCTCTTGTGTATTCTGGTTATCCAAATATTTTAGAAGGATATTCTGATGCTAATTGGGTTTCTGATTTTTGTGACATAAAGTATACTTCAGGTTATATTTTTATGTTAGGTGGAGCAGCTGTCTCATGGGGTTCCACTAAGCAAACTGTTATTGCTAGAAGTACAGCTGAAGCTGAACTTATTGCACTCGATACTACTTGCATGGAAGCTGAATGGCTTCGGAATCTCTTACTTGATTTAACATTTTCGCTCAATAATAATCCACCTGTTTCTATACATTGTGATTATAAAAATGTTCTTGATATGTTGGAGCAGAAAAATATCAATGATAAAATGAACAGACATCTGCAGATGCGGTACAAGTCAGTCAAGCGCTTGATGAAGACAAGATATGTTACTATGAATTTTGTGAGATCTAAAATGAACTTGTCCGATCCTTTGACGAAAGGATTATCTAGGAATAAAGTCCTAGATTCATCGAGGGGTATGGGGCTAAACCCATAATGTAATCATCGACAGTAGCAACCCTTCTTCTTATGAAGGTCAGAGGGTATTAACAAGCTGGACTGGTGAGCTGCGTGAGAGCCTTCTTTTTTATGGAGTTTTACTTCTTTAGAAGTTGTATACATAGATACATTCTTCTACCCCATTCCTATGATGATGAAGTGCTCATATAGTGAATGGTAAGGTTGAGTATTTATACTCTTAATAAGTCTTAAAGCAGGATTTGCGAGGTACTTTTCCGTTCACTAGTACCTTTGAGGACTTACCTACGTGAGAGTAGTTGTGTGGCCGCAACTGTGAGACTTGGGTTAATCTCTAGAAACTCTCATGAGTCGGTCTTTTGCGCATGGCCTTTATAGCGCAAACCCGAACGATTGAATTTTCTATATTGCGTGTGCTTTCGTTGATACTTGGTTAAAAAGAGCCCACTTCAAGGCTTTAGTCCACTAAGGTTCGTTCAAGTTGAGATGATAGTCACTAGGTACAAGTTCAAAGTCGGAAGCTACTTGTGCTGAGTACGTAATATCGTGTGCTCACTATTGTTATTTTCTTATCACATTATAATTTTTTGTTATTAAAATTTTATTTTTTGGGGCCGATTGTTAGATATTTTATATAATATCTATTTTTGAAAAATAAAATTTTAATTTTTATATTTATTGTTTTAATATTTTGTTTCTAAATATTTTCCTTATTTAATAATACAATTTTTTTACCCGTTGGGCTCTATGTCAGTTACAATTGTTCTTTATTATAATATTTTATGAGATCATTATTTCTATTACGTTACTTTGTGAGTCTCTGTTATATAGGGGTTGTTTTCTTGTTTTTGGGATGGAGAACAACAGACTTCTCTCTGCTTCACTTTGAACAAGATCAATTCATCTCTTTAGCTTATAATTATATTATTCTTTTATTAATTATTGTATATAATCTTTTTGCAAATCATATCATATTGAGGGAGATTAATTGAGAGGAGTGTCATCTTCTTGTTCTTGTAAGGGTTCAATATATAAGAGGCTTCTATATATTTATTTGGATTTTTTGAGCACCGGAATATTCGTCGTTCTTTCTTCTTCTTGTTCGTGCACGGGGGAGGATAAACCGAAAGGGGGTGTTGTACCGCTAAGGAGTTGCAATTTCAAACCTTGCACGAGAGTGCAGCGTTCATTACACGACTCACCCAAATTAAAATTTAGTTTAATTTCTTGTTCAATTCGATTATTCATAATTTTATTATATTGCAAATTACGAGTATTAACGATTAATTCATATTGTGATGTTTATTCGTGATTTTTGCAGGCTTTGAAATTCTAAATTCCTAACAATAAGTACACGTTTCCTATTGTTCTTAAGGCCTGTGCTTACTTGTTTTCGATATTCGAAGGGAGGCAGTTGCATTGTCATGTTTGGAAACTTGGGCTTGGGTTAGATGTTTATGTGAATAATAGTTTGATTCATTTTTATGGGTCTTGTGGATGTTTGGATGAGGCCTGGGGTGTTTTTGGGGAAATGGAGGAGAGAAATGTGGTTTCGTGGAATGTTATGATTGATGGGCTTGTTCGAATAGGGGAGTTTGATGAGGCGGTGAGATTGTTTAGAGAAATGCAGAGGGTGTTTGAGCCTGATGGGTATGTGATGCAGAGTATGATTAGTGCAAGTGCTGGTATGAGGTCGTTGGCGTTAGGTATGTGGTGTCATTGTTACGTTTTTAGGGAGCTTGGTAGCGAGGTTAGTGAGTCAATTTTGTGAGGATGAAGAAACGTGATGTTCATTCGTGGAATTCGATGATTCTTGGATATGCTATGCATGGAAAGGCTGAGGCAGCAATGGAATGTTTTGATTGTTTGGTTCAGGAAGAAGAGTTAGTGCCTAATTCTATCACATTTACAGGGGTATTGGCTTCTTGTAATCATAGGGGTTTGGTTGTCGATGGTCGCAGATATTTTGATGTTATGGTTAATGAATACAGAATTCAGCCTGTACTAGAGCACTACGGTAGCCTAGTTGATCTCCTTGGTCGGGCTGGACACATTGATGAAGCGCTTGATATTATTGCAAGCATGCCCATGAATCCCGATGCTGTGATCTGGAGAAGTATTCTTGATGCTTGTTCCAAGAAAAGTGGAGGTCTAGAGCTAAGTGAAGAAGTGGCAAGGCAGATCTTCGAATCTGAAGGTGTTGATTCTAGTGGTGCATACGTGCTTCTTTCAAGAGTCTATGCGGTAGCTAATCGGTGGAATGAGGTTGGTTTGATAAGAAACTGGATGACTGATAAGGGAGTGAAGAGCCTGGTTGTAGCTCAATAGAGATGTATGGTATTTCTCACTCAAGTACTAAAGATATATACGAACTGCTTGATGCCATAGACAAACGACTGGAGGCAATAGGGTATGTCCCTGATGTTTCGCAAGCGCCAATGGTAGATGAACCGGAACTTGTAGATGGAAAAAGACTTTCACTTAGGTTGCATAGTGAAAGACTTGCCATTGCTTTTGGGCTCTTAAACTTGCCACCAGGAGTGCCGATACGTGTGTTTAAGAACCTTAGAGTGTGCAATGATTGTCACAATGTGACCAAACTAATTTCTAAAATTTACAATGTGGATATAATTGTCAGAGACCGTGCTCGATTTCATCATTTCAGAGATGGGTCATGCTCATGTATGGACTATTGGTGACGATGTGTTGTTCTATGTTGTAGTTATGTATCAAAACTAGTCACTTATAGCTGAATCAGAGGTAAGCCTGAACTCATTCTATTTTGTTACTCTAATGGCCTTATACGTTAAATAAGTTGGAACAGTTAATATTGTTATCATTTCAAATAGAAACAAATCCACCAATAGGATTGTCATTGCAACATTGCCAACCCGAGCACCAGGGTAACATGCTCAACATCTGATACATAACGTAAATAAACATGTTAATCATGTACACATGCTTCGATGTTTGAATTTGGTTTTTTCTGTGAAGGGTTACATTTCTTTTTAAATTTGGTATTCCTTATGAAGAGCTACACAATTTAGCTGTAACATTTTTCTTCAATCAAGTTACATGGAAATGGGTTGACAAATGATAATTCCAGGAGTTAATGAACCAGGTGGGCTAGTTTTGATTGCAAAAATATTTGTATGTCAAGTAGATGAAAGGTTTGTATTTCATCTGGTAAGACAAATATTCTGTGCTGCTTTCAACTGAGGAAAAGTGCGTCTGGGGTCCATTTTACAATTTTACAAATGAACCTGAAGGCTGAATGTAACATCTAGAATTTGTCGACGGAATGTCATTCTGTCCATTGTATTATCGACCATTTAGTATAGAGACGCCCCTGTGTTATCTGTGGAGGAATCATGTAAAAACATCTAGTTGGTTGTACTGTATTCAAGATGAATTCACGCCCTGCAATTTTTATATAATGTCGATTTTATTATTTACAGAAAGCATGTGATATATAGTTTTGATTAATGATAGTACAGTACATGAAAGAAAACGGAATATAGTACAGGTTCGAATAGAAACCCTGTAAGAGCATCTCCAACCTTCACTCCTGTTAGCCATAAAAGTCTACGTGTCATCATTTATAGAAATCACCACCACTCCAACCCATCAACCTGTTAGCTATAATTTTAGAAAACAAGATACAGATCCTCTATATTTGGAGGATATCCAAAAAATTATACATGACATTTAAAAATATCACATCCACTTATATTGTGACACGTCATCAATTTAGTTTAATCTTATATATATTTACTAATTGAAATAACAATAAAATATTTTTTTTGAAATATAGCTAACAATTATAGCTAACACCATTGAAGTACAACTCTTTACAGGTTCAGTAAATTTTACATAATCATTATTTTATATTCTTTTAGTTAACCATTTTAGTTAGTACCGTTGGTGATGCTCTAATCCCGTACTATCAATTCCAGCTTCATATCTTAAGAAAGCATGTGATACAAATTTTTATATTGATGTGCGGCAAGTTAAATGCACCTGAAGGCTGAATGTAACATCTAGAATTTATCAACGGAATGTCATTCTGTCCATTGCATTATCACCCATTTAGTATAGAACTAAATGGTTTATAATGCAATGGTTGTACTGTACTCTGAGATGTATTAATGCCCTGTAATTTATATTCTATATTAATGTGCAAAATCATGTTTTAATGGTACATATTAGTACCAAAATACCAAAGTACCAAATTTGGTTATCACTTAACTCGAGATTCGATTCCTTCCAACTACATAAATATACAAGATTTATTTATTTAATTTAATTTCTTTAATTTCACCCCGTGTTCGATTCCCTATAACCACATAATTAAATAGCATTTATTTGTTATATATTTTTATCATTCAATTCTTTACAAGTTTATATTTAAATAAAACTTATTAATTATATTTATTTATTTATCTATTTTAATTTTTTTAATTTCACCCGTTTTCAATTCCCTATAATTATATAATTTAATAGTATTTATTTATTTATTATATGTTTTTATCATTCAAATTTTTACAAATACAAATAAATAATATTCATTAATTATATTTATTATCGATAATTTATACGTGCCCACCCGGCCCGTGCTTGGCACGGGTTACCGGCTAGTTTTTAAAAAAACGCAAATGTCGATTCTGTAACTTAAAAAAAAGCATGTTTTCTATAATTTTGATTAAATGACACTGCTGTACATAAAAGAAATCGGAAAAAAAAAACATGTTCAATAGAAACCCTGTAATCCTGTACTATCAATTTCCAGCTTCATATCAAAAGTAGACTATAAGGTTGTTTTGTATTTTTTATTTTTTATTTTTTTTGGATCCAAGGTCAGAAAAGGTTGCGAAAATTATCATTTATTAACTTTCTCGATTCTAAACATTTAGAAAGCCAAAACGACATTGTCTATTTTAGATTTTTAGTGTAAAGAGAACGAAACAAATAATATTTTTTATTCGAACATGAGTGGAGACATGAATGCGCGAAGATTGATCAAATTTATGAACTATTATTAGGAAAATGTAAAGAAAAGAAAAATGCAGATGTTTTCTACTGTTGATTTCACTCGGGCCATCGAATCAGATACTCCATCATGCAATTTACTAATTTAGCCACTACCTCTGTCAGTCCTATAAAAAGGAGTAGCCTTTGAATTGCTTATAATTATCAAACTACAGCGGGAAAGAAAAAGATTTATTTGAATTTTCCTTCTTCTCCAGTTTGCTAATTTCAATACAAAAAAAGAAAGAAAGATGGGAGCTAATCAGTCCGCGGTGTATGCTTCAAATGGAGCCGACGAATTGTTCATGCCCAAGAAGTCCGGTCAGGTCTTAACTTTCCATTCCTCTTCTGAATGGAAAAACCATTTTCAGACCTCCAAACAAACAAATAAACTGGTAAGTAACAAAATTTGATCTACCCATATCCGTCGTCTACTGACTTTCTCTTCTTCCACTTCATAAAGTGTTTATATCTGAGCCGGACAAATTTTATATAATTTTATGTTTGTTTGAAGATGGTAATTCATTTTACGGCTACATGGTGTGGACCTTGTCGTAACATGGAACCTGTCATTCGTGACTTTGCTGCTAAGTATGTTGGTGTGGAATTCATCCAGATTGATGTAGATGAACTGGAAGTATGCATGACTCTCTCTCTCTCTCTCTCTCTCTCTCTCTCTCTCTCTCTCTCTCTCTCTCTCTCTCTCTCTCTCTCTCTCTCCCTCCCTCCCTCCCCAGCTCTCTGTATTCATTTCAATTCTGTATTCCAAAATTACATGATGATGCTAATTGCTAATGCATGTCGTTCGTGTAGGCAGTGGCTCGGGAGTACGCTGTGCATGCATTGCCAGCATTTATACTAATAAAGAAGGGAAAAGCAGTTGACAAGGTTGTTGGAGCAGAGAAGGCAGCACTTCAGTATAAGATTGAGAAGTGCATGGTCAGGCCAATAAGCATACTTTAAGTAAACACAATAAGCAAAGGAGTTGTTTGAAATAAGGACCTCTTCTGACCAGGCAAATATTCAATGATTTGTAAAACATTCTCATGTATCAACTGCAACTCTTGATAACCTTTTGTGAATTATTGCATTTCTCAACAGCGATTGTAAAAGTTGTCGGCTTTAAATAAAATTAGAACAAAAGAATATTTGAATGCGACTAACAAAAGTCAGTTATTAAGCCTACATTATAATTGAAGACTTCTAAGCTGTACAACAGCAGTTTACTGCGAAAATTCTTATTTAACTGCGAGAACTGTATCTCATCCGGGCGTGAAAAACTGCGTGATAGGACACTTTGGAGGGTTAAATATCTCCGACACTCATCTAATTTTTTTTTTTTTTTTTTTGAATGTCATAAACTGGTGCAAGACTTTTACTTTGCCTTGGTTAGAGAAATTGTGTATAATAAGATTACCTCAGCCTCTTAGAGATTGAAATTTTAACAGTAAATGGACTGAGACGCATATGAGCAGCTCTACTCCCGACTAGATAAAAACTCAGCTAGAACAAGGATCGTCTATGAACAAGCTGAACTTGAACAAAAATTTAATTAGAACTTGATTCGTCAATAAGACGATACTTGAGCACAAGAGAAAACCTCGATTAGTAGGCTCGTGAACAAACTTGTGAAAACAGGTTTATGAATTGGCTTGATAGTAGACTCGAAAATATTGGTGAACAAGCTTGATTAATACGTCCATGAACAAATTCGGTTAGTAAACTCATAAACATGTTCACGGCTGTCTCGATTAACATCATATTTACATTGCTCCTTAGATTTTAATCCGCTAGCATCGTGCTTTGTTCTTGCTAGTTATACATAACTTTTCTATAATTTAAAGAATTAAACATTTGAATTGTGTAGATCAATTTAAATGTTTTGTTGTAACATCCCAAATCGATTAGAATAAGAGTGTTTGGGGCCTTTATATAGACAAGTCAATAACCAATGTGTACCAATTTGCTAGCATTTTTGGACTGACCTGTGATTGGTTGTTGGGTTCGGTATACATTCGGTTGTGGGCTTGGATGTTATAAATGGTATCAGAGCCGACTCTCGAAAGCTTGATTCGTCAAGTTGCCGGAGGTGGTGACACGAAGGTTGGTGGTATTATCCCACAATGGACAGAGGTCCGGAGGTGGGGACACGGAGCCAGCCGGTATTATCCCACAATGGTTAGAAAGGAACGATTTAAGTGGTGGAGTTTGTAACACCCCAGTCCCACATCGAGGCTGCATTCAGGTCAGTTTAATTTGGCTTATTTCGGATTCAGAATCAGGACTCGTGCAGAGGCACTGCCCGGGTTCCGAATGTGTAATTGTGGGCTCGACCAGGACGTCGACCCAATAAGAGGGGGTGTTTGTAACATCCTACATCGATTAGAATAAGAGTGTTTGGGGCTTTTATATAGACAAGTCAATAACCAATGTGTGCCAATTTGCTAGCATTTTTGGACTGACCTGTGATGGATTGTTGGGTCCGGTATGCATTCAGTTGTGGGGTTGTATGTTATATTTGTGCTAAATATTTCCAGGTTGAAATTTAAAAATGGCAATTTCTAAAAAGCAAATAAGTGATACACTGCAGGAAGGAAAAAAAGAAAACAGACTTTGTGTCCAAGTTAGGGCTGTCAAAAAAATTCGAAAAATCTGATATCCATTCGAAATATCTATATTCGTATCCGGGAAAAAGCGGATATTATCCGTATTCGATTTAAAGCGGATATTATCCGTATCCGGATCCGAATCTTTTAATATCCGACAGATATTATCTGTATTTGTATCCGAAAATATCCGAAATTAAGTATATATGATATATAAATATACAGTTATATACTTTATTCAGTTTTAAATATACTAGCATATAACCCCTTGCAATACACGATTCTTTTTTAATATTTACAATTACATAGGTTATATTATCAAACATATTTTTAATTTATATTTATTAAGATATATATATCCTAAATTTAATTTAAAATTTATACACATCCAAGTATTTATGCTAACTATTTTTTGATGATATTACCTAATTTTCTAAGTAGCTAGTACGGATGTTAGAAATTTTAGAAATTTTAAGTTTGGTGGTTGACTAGGGTTTAGGGTTTCTCGGGTTTCGATTTTCGATTTTTTTTAAAAAATATTTCTAAACGATCCAACCGTACGGATGTTAAGATCCATCTTTTTCAATGTTATTGCCGAAATTTTAGAAAAAAATAAATTTATTTGATTTTGTAATTTAACGATCAACTATTACTTTGACTGGTACCCCTAAACAAGGTTTCGTCCCTGATTCATGTTTCGATTTTTTTCAAAATATTTATCGACGATCCAACCGTACGGATGTTAAAATCCATCCTTTTAAATGTTATTCCCAAAATTTCAGAAAAAATAAATTACCTGATTTGGTAATTTAACAATTAACTAGTACTTTGACTACTACCCCTAAAATTCTGCTTTCAAAATTTTACAAACTTAATTATTTTGCAAAGCTTATTACATGAATATCACTATTTCATCGAAAATCTTGAAAATATTATATGTTTTGCTAATAAATTATTGCAAAACGAATTGTTCTACGAAACACATTTGGATTGCAAAACATATATGTTATGATTGCAAAACATAAACGATTTTCAAGATGAACATATTGCAAAACGTACATGATTTTCAAGATTATCAATGAAATTATGATATTTATATAACAGAGGTTTGCAAAATAACAAATTTTAAAATATTTTGAATGCAGAAGGTATATGTACTCCACTCCAATTAATTTAGTACTCCATAGAACTTCTCTCTCTCTCTCTCTCTCTCTCTCTCTCTCTATATATATATATATATATATATATATATATATATATATATATATATATATATATATAATAAATCATTGAATTATTAAATGTGATTTTATAAAATTATAATTATCAATTTTATTTAATTATTTTATGTCCTTAATGGATTCGTTAATTTTTAATTGGGGTTAGTTTTAATACTCGATTAAAATTTTAGCTTACTTAACAAAACTTACTTAACCTTTTTTTTATAGTCAACCGAACACCCCCCAACCGAGTCTGCTCTCTCTGTGTTATATACACTGTATATATATACTTAAATCTTTGAAATTATATATCAAATCATTCGTACCTTGGTTTGAAAATCCGATTACATATTCGAGTTCTACTAATCGAGACCGTCGTTTTGATATAAATATCATTCGATTCTGAGACGAAATTTTTTTGGGTGATTTTTGTATAATTCGATTTTATTCGAGTTTGGGCTTGATTTTGAGCATGATAGGTTGTAGATCGTTGTGTTTGTGTATATATGTTGATCTTGAATTTTTCTGGGCATGTTTTGGTTCGTCGGAAAATGCTTGAGGTGGCCGGAATCGGTCACTGTGATGTTTGTTCGAAATTTTCTTTTAGCCATTGTGTAGATCGTTGCATGCTAATAGGTATATGTTAATTTCATAATTTTTCAAAATTGTTTTGGCTCGCCAAAAATTTTTCGATTGAACGAAAAACTCATGTTCGTAATTGTTTTGTAATTTTGGGTTGATATATGTTTAGATCGGGTCGTGTTTAAACATATTTATTAATTTCATAATTTTCGGGGTTGGTTTGGAGTCGCCGGGAAATGAACTCCGGTGACCGTGTTCTTGGATGTTTTTCAAGTTCTTGCTTAAGTGTTGGCTGCTTCATGTTCTTGATGTTCTTGCTGTAAGTAGGACAAAAAAAGGGAATATCCAATTTTTAAATTCATTTTTTGGAAAACAGATATATCCGGCTAATATCCGTCGGATTCGGATACGAATATTATTTTTGGTATATTCCCGGATTCGGGTACACTTTCAAACTTTCGGATTCGAATTCGGATATGACTGTATCTGTATCCGTATTATCCGATTGACACCCTTAGTCCAAGTCTTATGTGTATACTCACAATGTAAAAGTGCCACCATGCATACAATAGCAGGAGGTACAATCATTTCACACCAAGTTGTTGTGCATTCTCTTCACTCCAAAATTATTTGTATGAAATTATATTCATATCACTATATTTGCAATGTCGACATGGAAGAATCTTCGAAAATTAATAATAGCAATGGCACTTATTTTTCTTGCAAAACCCTCCCTTTTTTGGGGGCAACCAGCGTAACACTTGTTATAACAGTCTTTTTCAGATTGTCTACCTGGAGTACATTTTATACCAGGATTGTCATTGCAACATAATATATCTATTTGAATTTGGCTTCCCAAAAAGTCGGATTGGGCAGAGGCTTACTTGCTCAACATGATCTAATACAAAATATATATAAAAAAACATGTAAATCTACCATTGTTAATTTTGTACTTTAGTTAGATGATAACCCGTGCGAAGCAGGGTCGAGAAAATTAATTTAAATTGATCATTAATTTATTATTTTGAATGATCTTAAAAAATTATGTTATTTATACAACTCAGTTGGTTATAATAAAGAAACAATCTATCTATCTATCTATCTATCTATCTATCTATCTATCTATCTATCTATCTATCTATCTATCTATTATATATATAAAGGAAATTCCCCAGGAGTTTGGTGGAGCTCTAGAATCGCTCAATTCATATTTATCTATTTTTCTAGAGCTCCTCTATTTTAAATAACTAAAATAAAATTTTCTTCTTTAAATCCTATATTTTAGAAAAGAAATCAAAACTTCCTTTTTTAACATAAACATCTTTGAAATAGAAAAGGTTCTCAAATTTGTAGGGAAGAAGAATTCAAATTACATATTCGAAATAGAAAAGGTTTTCGAGCTTTGTAATTACTCGAAAGCTATTTATCTAATTTTCTAAATTATCTCAATTTTCAAATATAAAATATGTAATTATGGAAATAATTGTTGTTATTAAGGCAACTCTCACCTCTAAACTATATTATAGTTAGGATATAAAAAACGAGTTCTAACTTTTTTTTTACAACAAAATCTCCCAATTCTAATTGAATCATGAGAAAATCTCATCGGTGTGCAAACAAAAATCAAAATTAAAGAGGATTTTAGTATTTAAATTTTTATTATTGTGACATTTAGTATGTTTATAATATATACAACGTTAGACAAACCCGGTACCGAAAACATATGAATAATATATTATTTATCTTATTAACATGTATATTTAATTTATACAATGTTGTGTTCACTAATCTTTATTGATATTATAGATATATTATTTTAGATTTATTAAAAATTCGAAAGCTATTTATCTAATTTTCTAAATTATCTCAATTTTTAAACTAAAATATGCAATCAATGAAAACATATGAATAATTTATTATTTATCTTATTAAGATGTATATTTAATTTATACAATATTGTGTTCACTAATCTATATTGATATTATAGATATATTATTGTAGATTTGTTAAAAACTCGAAAGCTATTTATCTAATTTTCTAAATTATCTCAATTTTTAAACTAAAATATGCAATGAAGTAATTGGTGTACATAAAAAGGAAGTCTAACCTTTTTTTTAACAACAGTATCTCCCAATTCTAATTGAAACCTAAGAAAATCTCACCAACTTGCAAATAAAAATAAAATTCAAAGAAAATTTTAGAAATTAAATTTTTATTAGTGTGTACTGATAGGTCCATAATTAATTATATTTTTAATACCTATTTTATGTCTATTTTCGTAATTTTATTAATTAATAAATTGTTTTATTTTGTTTTGTAGGAAAATAAATAAAAACAGATTTCAAGCAGGAAAAGGTGCAAAAAGGGAAAGGAGGTGGAAAATACTTGAAGTCAAGGAAATTGGAGGAAAAATCGATTACTTATCGGAGAAGAAAAGGGAAATTGAAGAAATTATATTCAAGATCGGATTGTAATCATAGGACCCAAGCTCATTATTTTTCCCTATATATAGGGCTCCTCTCTTGTATTTGAGACACCACTTTAGACATCAATTTAGACACCGATCTAGATTCATGATTTAGGAGTAGGAGTAGATTTAGTTGTCCTTCAATACAAACAATTTTTATTTGCTTTATTAAAACACTTTTTCTGTTATTCAATTCATGCTTTAAATTCTTGTTTGTTTTTCGATATCATGTCTAGCTAGTTCTCTTATCCTAGGATGAAGATGAAGTTGATTTAATTACTCTTGATTTCTTCTCGTTCTTATTAATTGATTCTCATGATTTTTCTTGGTGCTTAATTGTTCAATTGACAAAGTGATTTTGATATATTATTGTTACCGGATTTATTTTTCATAGCCTATGCTTGCTCCTTGAAGTTTTGATAGGTTATTGTTAGATAACAAGTTTCATAGTATATGCTTGTCTCGTTAATTGATATATCCTGTTTGTGAAGAAAAGAGGATTGGTTTTAGGGCGAGGTGATATTAATTGTGATTGATTAACGGATTCGGATTCCTAGATTTTCCATATTATTTGATAATCTTTGCAAATTAGGTTAATTAAAACTCATCTCAAACCTATTTGTCTAGTTCGCCTGATTTAATTATTAGGGTTTTGAAAATTCGTAGTCTCTGTGGATCGACCTGTAATTGCTACAACTAAACACTGTGCGCTTGCAGTTATTTTACACATCAAGTTTTTGGCGCCGCTGCCGGGGACTATTGGTATTTTTCACTCCTTGATATTAATTCTTCGGATTAGTTTCTTGTTTTTTTTTGTTTTTTTAGGGAATATTGAAGCGGAGAAAAGCTTGGACAAGAAGATCGCTGGAAGGCCTCGCTGTCTCTTTTGAAATTTTTGAAAGCGCTTTTCGGTATTCCGTATCACCTCTCTCTATTTTTTCTTTATTATTAAAAAAAATAATTAAATATTCAAAAAAAAAATCAAAAAATATTAGTTAGTTAATTGTTTGTTAATAACCAATTTGCTTCATCATTCATTCTCTCACATAGGATCACATCATCTAGATTACACGTAGTGTAGTGCATCCATAAGTGTTTACTTTCTTGTTCTTTGTGTGTTGCATCATTTAATCAATCTTAAGGGTGCCACCCAATTACAAGATAAGGTGAGGGATTTCATCACCCTTTCTTTGGCCCACAAATCACTAATTCGTTCATCTTGCATTCCCTTTTCCTTAATAAAACTAAGTAGACGTTGGCCCCTAGGATTTCGCGCTCAATTAGGAAGAGAATCTAGGAGGAACAAATCACTAAGTATTCTTTCGTTTGGTGTCTAGGCAAGCGTGACGCTTACCTGGCTAATTTGGATTGGTGTCTAGAAAGGTGTTTAGCCTCTTGGCAATGCTTGCACCTGCCTGGCCAGTCAGGACGAGTGCTTTTTGAGTTGTGACTTTTAGTAGTATCTTATTGTTAGGAGCAAGGTCTAGAATTTTCTTAGGATAATATAGATTTTTCTTTTTAATTTTCCATTTTTTTTAGGTGTTTACTTATAGATATTGTCTGCTACGTGCTTAATTGTTTACTTCTCTTGTATGCAAAGTGGTTGGGTTCGAGACACTACATCTAGATTAGTAAGACAAACCAATCTGTCATCTCCTAAAGTAGTAAGGCAACTTGAGTTTTCTTCACCCACTAGAATTGAGTCAAAAGAAGTTTGAAGTTCCATTAGTTATCATGTCTATTGCATCTATAGGAGTTAATTTGATAGATGAGGTTGTTTCGTGGTCGAATCTTGAGAATAGTTCAATTGAGTCTTTTCTTGATGAAGATGTTTTGTTAGAGTATGAGTGTAATAAAGAACTTCATGAGGTTTATAGAAATTTTTCTTCTGATGAGATGTTAGATGAATTGAATGCTATTTGTTCTAAGCATGAAACCCAACTTGAGGATAGTTCTTTTGATTCTAAGTCCATTGTTAAGACTTCTGTTGGTGAGCCACCCACTTTCATTTATAATCCATCTTTTTCCATTCTTGATCAGTCTTTGATAGTTGATAATGAAACTTATCATGTTCTTTCTAGTGATTTAGTTCATGACCAAGAATTTCAAGTGATTAATTTGATTAAACAACATAAAGAAGCGTCTAATTGGTCTATGAATGATGTTAGGTGTATGAGTTTTATTCTGGTGCATGATTAAGTTTCTCTAGTGGATAATGGTGTTTTTGTGGGTGAGTTTCACATGTGTGTTGATTGTGTTACGAATGTTGTTTTCCCTCGATCTGGTATTGGTTAATATATATGTTCGTAATGTGTCTCCCATATAGTCAAGTTTAGGTATAGGGGAACAACTGTGTGTGTGTGTGTGTTTCTTTTATATGTGTATATGTGTCTGTGTGTGTGTGTTTTATAGGTAATAATGTTTCTCTGTCTTGCCTTTATCAGGTATTCTCGTTCTTTTACTTTGTCATTTTTTCTCTCATTTGCATACATTGAGGACAATGCATGATTTAGGCATGGGGGAGAGATTTAGTAGTATTATTTTTACTAAAAAAAACCCAAAAAAATTGAAAAATGAAAAAAATACAAAAATAATTCTAGCCTTGTGAAATGATTACTTGTTATAAGTTGTCTTGATGCACCCTTACATGCTATAGTACTCTTGTGTTTCTGAAGCTTTTGATTGAGAAGTGATATGCTAAGTTCTTGTGCACACACATACACTAGCGAGTTGAAACTAGTAGACTTATAGAATGTTGTAAGTAATTAAAAGGACATGAATATGTGCAAGAAGATTTGGTTTCCATGCTTTGAGTACAAGTAGGTGCATTAAAGAGATTTTTGCTTGGGATTGATTATGTTTTGCCACCAAGTGAGATTTTGAGCCTATATGCATATCTTTTGCATTTTATATTCGTTTGCTTGAGTGTCCACATGTTGTTTGCATTGCTAGCACTTGTTTGAGACCTTTCTTGAAATGCATGACATTATTTGATGATAAGATGATAAAGGCATTTAGGAATAACCAATTATTATCCAAATTACCACACCCTTTATATATGATCAATTAGTTACCCCTTTGAGCTTAATCCTATTTTTCAGTGACACACCACATTACTTGCCTAGACCTTTTTCTTGTGCAGCCTTATATATACTTGTTCCCAGTTGTCAAAGGCTAGTAGGAAGTTGAGGGAGTAATAAGGTGTGTGAGATGGATTTACTTTTGTTCATTAATTTCGGGGAAATATTGCATTTTGTTGCTTACCTGTTAGTCGTTGTTCGATAAATTTTTTAAGAAGGATTGTGGTTGTGTATATATTTATAGTATCTATCTTAGCTCTCCAAAAAAAAAAGAGAAAAAAAATTGAAAAAAGAAAAAAAAAAGAAGTTATATGAGAGCTTACTTATGTTTCTGTGTGATCCTTTTTCATTTGACTAGTCAAGCATTTTGTTGGGAAAAAAAAAATCAGAAAATATGTGTGGGGAGGATGTATGGTGTTGTGTATGATATATAATGATTCCTGCTAGCTTTTGACACTTCACCTTATTTGGCTTTATTTGACATACCTTGTCCCTAGCCCCGTTACAACCCAAATAAAAGACCTTTTGATTATCATTATTAATGTATGTTGTGTTAAAGTTAGATTGATACCAAATGTCAAGCATGCTTATGATTTTGTTGGAATTGAGTGATACACTTACCCAAGACATTGCAAATTCACTTTGATTCTTAAGTTGATGTAGCATGAGATGACTTGTATGTGTGGTGTTGCATTGAGCAATCATTTACATGAGCTAGATGGATTTTGTGGGTACATTCACTATAGGCCATCACGAGACCTCACTCGTCGACTAGGGCTGTCTAGGGGTTTAAAGGGCTTGTTGCATATGCCAAATGCAACCGTGATCACCTACGGAAGTGGTATTATATATTAGGTAGTATTTTATATTATATTTTTCTCGAGGACGAGCAAAAAGATAGGTATGGGGGCATTTGATAGGTCCATAATTAATCATATTTTTAATACCTATTTTATGTCCGTTTTCGTAATTTTATTAATTAATAAATTGTTTTATTTTGTTTTGTAGGAAAATAAATAAAAACAGATTTCAAGCAGGAAAAGGTGCAAAAAGGGAAAGGAGGTGGAAAATACTTGAAGTCAAGGAAATTGGAGGAAAAATCGATTACTTATCGGAGAAGAAAAGGGAAATTGAAGAAATTATATTCAAGATCGGATTGTAATCATAGGACCCAAGCTCATTATTTTTCCCTATATATAGGGCTCCTCTCTTGTATTTGAGACACCACTTTAGACATCAATTTAGACACCGATCTAGATTCATGATTTAGGAGTAGGAGTAGATTTAGTTGTCCTTCAATACAAACAATTTTTATTTGCTTTATTAAAACACTTTTTCTGTTATTCAATTCATGCTTTAAATTCTTGTTTGTTTTTCGATATCATGTCTAGCTAGTTCTCTTATCCTAGGATGAAGATGAAGTTGATTTAATTACTCTTGATTTCTTCTCGTTCTTATTAATTGATTCTCATGATTTTTCTTGGTGCTTAATTGTTCAATTGACAAAGTGATTTTGATATATTATTGTTACCGGATTTATTTTTCATAGCCTATGCTTGCTCCTTGAAGTTTTGATAGGTTATTGTTAGATAACAAGTTTCATAGTATATGCTTGTCTCGTTAATTGATATATCCTGTTTGTGAAGAAAAGAGGATTGGTTTCAGGGCGAGGTGATATTAATTGTGATTGATTAACGGATTCGGATTCCTAGGTTTTCCATATTATTTGATAATCTTTGCTAATTAGGTTAATTAAAACTCATCTCAAACCTATTTGTCTAGTTCGCCTGATTTAATTATTAGGGTTTTGAAAATTCGTAGTCTCTGTGGATCGACCTGTAATTGCTATAACTAAACACTGTGCGCTTGCAGTTATTTTACACATCATGTACGCTTTTTATAATATATACAACGGGTGTCGGCCTAAAAAATCGTGAGACAAAATTAGTATAGAAAAAAATATGAATGATACATCTTATTATCAATGTATATTTAATTTATACAATATTTTGTTCATCAATCTATATTGATATTATACATATATTTTTATCAAATTTTTTCTTAAATAATCATTATTTAAATTTTTTTAAAAAAAGTTAGAATGCCGCCGCGAAGCGCGGCTTAGTCAACTAGTTATATTTATAACATAATTTCAACAATTCTGAAAGATACAAATTTTGGAATGAAATCAAATATGGAGACTGAAATATTTAGAAAGAGTTTTTTACTTATTAATAAAATTTATTATTAATTTAAGATTATTTTAAGAAAATCAAGAAAATACGGTATATATGGGTCTCATGGATACTATTAAAATAAAAGAATTGCAATTGTTTTAAAATTATAACAATTTTACTATTTTATTAAAGATAACATGGAATCCTAGAAGAAACAGGAATAAAGGGCTGTAATTACAGTGTTGCAGATTTTGGAAATCGGAACTATTCGGTTGAGGTACCGATTTAAGATTTATCGGGTGATTTGGTTGAAAAATCGGCGATTTATCGGCAATTTTTACAAAATTGGCCGAATCGGTTCCAAAATTTTGACCGATTTATCGACGATTTTTCAGAAATCGTCCGATTTCAATATCAGAGGCTGGAAATAACTGCAATTGTTCCAGGATTACAATAATTTTATTATTTTATTAAAGATAATAAAGAATTATATAAGAAATATGAATAAAGGGGTGAAACCAAAAAAAGGTGAAACCAAATTTAGTACAATAATACAATTTAAAACAGGGTTTCGTTTATTAATATGAAAAAAAGAACTAATATGAAAAGCTAATGTCATGCGAAGATATGAGTTTTCATGAAGATTTATCTAAATATAATTAGGCTAATGCTGAATAAATTGACTTTAACTACACATTAAAGAGCATGCAGAAACCTAGAAAGCGATTATGTTGAAGAAAATATTAGAAATGGAGACAGCAGGGGAAGTGTTAGGGGTGCCGCCGGACACGCTAACAACCATGGTTCAACAATTCCAACAGAATCTTGACCTTGCTACTAGCTTTCCTGGTACGAGGGAAAAAGTGTTTTGCTCGTGTGAAACATGGATCGAATGTGGGTTGCTGTAGATGAGTGTTACACTCATGACCCTTTTGTGTAGTTCAATCAATGGAGGACTTGTTTGGTAAAAAGGATTTTGTAGAAATGACTTTATATTGAACTGCAAGAATGGTATCTTGGTTTGAAAATTCTGTCAAAGGAGGGATAAATTCCCCTGGCACAGCCACACCCATCTCAATTTATTTTTTTGAAACCAAAATTTTCACAAAATAGTGATAGAATGTTACTTCACCCTAGTTGAAAAAATTGCTGGAATTGAGTTTAGATTCCTTTTAAGGAAAAAATATTGGGTTTGGCACAGTAGTTTTATTTCAAAGTTTTTTAGATGATATTATTACTCGTTAGAATGTTGATATGGAAGAACGTAAAAAGATTAGCACTTGCAATGACATTTAGCTTTCTTGCAACACCATCCTTTTGATCAGCAAGTATTGGTATACATTGAATTGTCATTTATCTTTCTTGCAATACCTTTCTTTTGATCCGCAAGTATTGATTACATTGAATTATATCCTTCTTTCGGATGATGAACCTGGAAAACATTCGCCAGTAGGATATTGTCATTGCAACTGATACAAAACAAGAGTACGCAGCTATTCACCATTAAAATTAACTCAAGCTTGCTGATTACATCATACATATACAGAGATGAAAAAGACGAAGAGCAAGCTATTCTACATATTGTTTTTATCATACAATGACTTAGTAACTAGCATTCTTCTATCCAGTCTTTATATAGACACTAACACAAGTGGATGCTGCTAGCTGGAATAACATAATTCTGTAACTAACTTTTTTCTGATGTGTAACTTTGCTGACATGTTGCTGATCTTACTCACAAGTGTTGCTGACCTCACTCACTAGTCTCAACATCCCCCCTCAAACTAGAATGGTATGAAGACATTCCTAGTTTGATTAACAGCTCACGAAATTGATGAGAAGGAAGAATTTTTGTAAACACATCAGCCAACTGAGAACTGGTTGGTAAATAAGCCAACTGAATTAGTCCTTCCAGTATTTTGTCTCGTGTAAAATGAATATCTATCTTGATATGTTTTGTTCGTTCATGCTGCACCGGATTTTTGGCAATGTGAATTGAACTTTGATTGTCACAGTAAAGAGTAACTGGTTTGAGCTGAGGCATCCCTAACTCTTCAAGTAATCGAATAAGCCAAGTAATCTCAGAAGCAGCTGCAGACATAGCTCGATATTCTGCTTCTGCAGAACTTCTTGAAACTGTCCCTTGTTTCTTAGATTTCCAACTTAATGGTGATTTCCCAAGCATCATAATGTAACCAGAAATAGATCTCCTAGTATCTTGACAAGCTCCCCAATCTGAATCTGTAAAAGCTTGTAGAACTAGTTGATCAGCAGCATTAAGAACAATACCTTGTCCAATTGTTGAAGCAACATAATGCAATGTATGCATTAAAGCTTGATAATGAGGTACCCTAGGATTTTACAAAAACTGGCTCAAATGTTGCACAGTAAAAGATAAGTCTGGTCGTGTATGAGTTAAGAAATTTAATTTCCCAACCAGACATCTGTACAATGTTGGATCAGAGAACAAATCACCTTCATCTGCCTTAAGTTTAAGATTCAATGGCAAAGGTGTCACAGTTTTCTTACAATCAGTAATCTTAGCTTCTTGCAACAATTCCTTAGTGAATTTGGCTTGAGACATAGAGATACCAGAGTCAAGATAAGCAATTTCAATTCCCAAGAAAAAACTTAATCTCCCCAAATCTTTAATACTGAAGGCTTGATGTAGATAATCTTTGAGATGCTGAATTTCCTGTTCATTTGTTCCAGTCAAGATAATATCATCAACATAAACTGCAAGTATTGTAGTAGAATCTGCATCTTTCTTGATAAACAGAGAATATTCATTCTTGGACTGAGAGAACCCTCGAAGTTGTAATGCCCCTAGCAACTTAGCAAACCACTGTCTAGAAGCTTGCTTTAAACCATACAGTGATTTGATAAGCTTGCAGACAAAATTATGTGGATTCTCAAGTCCCTGTGGTGCTTGCATATAAACCTCCTCTGTTAAATCACCATGGAGAAAGGCATTGTTGATATCAAGTTGGTGTAAAGTCCATCCTTTCTGTGCAGCAAGGGCTAAGAGACATCTTACTGTTGTCATCTTAATAACAGGAGAAAATGTTTCCTGGTAATCTATTCCCCATTGTTGATTGTACCCTTTAGCCACTAATCTTGCCTTAAACATTTCTCTGCTACCATCAGCTTTTAGTTTGACTTTAAACACCCATTTACAGCCAATAGCTTTCTTGCCTGGTGGTAGAGGTACTAGCTCCCATGTATTATTAAGCTGTAATGCCTTTAATTCTGCAAACATAACTTCAATCCATCGAGCATCTTTACAAGCTTCTGTGATAAGTGGATTTATATCCAATTGGATCGCTTCAATTTGGCTTAAATTGATTGTCTTGGACTCAAGTTTGTTGTAGTTTTGATGTGTTTTGCTTAGTTGTGCAGATTTACAAGAATGTCGATTATGGGTGATGCTTCTATCGTGTTTGGAGGATTAATTGATTAAAATTCGGATTTTCCGGGAAGGTTGCGCAGTCTACGCTGTTTTGGCCATATCTGGAGTTCTAGAAGTCCGTTTTCAGCGATCTTACAGTTCACGCGAAGCCATAAATATTTTCTACAACTTAGGATAGGATTCGCGCGTGCAAGTTGCGTGTGGTGGGAGCAGATTGCGCGACAAGCAGACTGATGGGAGCAGGGAATTTACTGTTTTGCCCTTTTCAAGTTCTAATTGTATTTTGGGCAGTTTTTAGTACCTTAATCGAATTCTAATTGTAATAGAAGGTAATTTCTTGCTGGGCAAGAAATCTAGAGCCTATATAAACACATCCAACCCCTTGTAAATTAGACAATGAGACAATTAGAGAATTCGACAATTAGATATTTTGTACATAATATAGCTTAGATCTGCAAGGGAGAAAAGGGGAGAAAGATTCAACGCTCGTGACAAGCAACGGATCTAGATCTACTTCATCTTTTGTATCATAGATTTATTTTCTCAACTCTTTGTGTATTTAATATTATTACTTTCTTTAATATCTTGTCTTCTATCATGGTTTCATTAGATCCCATGATGACAACGATTATGAACTAATCGTTGTCATGGGATTCTAACGGATTTATTTATGGAGCTTAGTATCTTGATGCTTTAAAGATCTGTGTGTGATGTATATTTGATATCCTCGTATGGTTATGCTTAATTGATAGATGCGTCATGAACATCTAATTTGTTAATCTCTTGTGAAGTGAAAGTGGATTTGAGATTTAGAACTTGCCATGCTAGCATAGGTTCATGATTGTTTATCAACATGATTCGTAGTATGAGATGAGAATACTTATATTGCCCTGTGTGATCTTTATGGATAACTTGCTCTTCAACCGTTATGTTTTCAAATTCTATAGACATATAGGGTCTACGCATAATTGGTGTCTATTCATCTTCTATCTCTTTTGTGGATGTATGGGTAGTTTAGTATTCGTATACTGAGAAGTAGCGTATACTTGTTTCGTGTTATCCGATCAGATATCATAACCATTGCATATAGAGATTAAAGGCGTCAGATCTAAGTGAAGTATTTAATGAAGTTAGGATTCCATGTTTTCTTGCATATAAGTAATTCAATATTAATTCTCATTAGTTAGTAATTTGTAGTTTGTTAATTTGTATCCTAATTAATTATAGTTAGTAAAAACTTAATATTGTTAATTGTCTTAGTAGTGCATAATAACCATACATTGTCGCATAGGTACAAAACTGAATTGAAACCTAAGATCTCTGTGGGAACGAACTTGACTTCTATCTGTATTACTTGTGACCACGTATGCTTGCGTGATTTTGTGTTAACAAGTTTTTGGCGCCGCTGCCGGGGATCATTGATGTTTTATTTTTGGTTTATGTGCTTGTCAATAGTGGTCGTTAGAGTTCACTGACTCGGATTTTTTTTTTACTATCTTGTTTAGTTCGTTGTGTTTCAGGTACTTGAGTTTTTGAAGATGGCATGCGAGGAGTTGCCATGGTGGGCATATTCGAGGACATCCATGCCTTATCATTGTGAGCGGTGTTTTGGCGTTCATGATCCCTCACAATATTGTTACTACGAAGGAGTTGATCCATATGTCACTTATGAGGAACAACCATATTTTCCATACCATCCTCAACAGGACCAGCAAGATGTTCCAGATAGGTCATATTTCTTTGGAAGTGAAGAGTTTCAACATCAGCAACCTACTCCTACTTTTCAGTCAGATGATGTTGATGTTATGGAGGAGATTAGGATGCTTGTAAAGAGTTATGAGGAGTCTACCAAATCTATGGGGACACGAATTGCTCAAGTTTTGAGTGCCTTGGAACAAGAGAAACAACAATGCATATTAGAGGCAATTCCAGAAAATAACGGTGACTTGGAGCAAGGTACTGCATGCTTAATTGAAGAAGACAAATTCAAAGGTGAGGTGAGTATTCACAAGCCATGTGAGGAATTTGATCATGTTAGTATGGTGGATGATTTGGAAAGGGCACCATTTGGGACAGACACTGATGAGCTACACAAATTTCAAGAATTGGTATGTGCGTACCAAGAGGACAGTGATGAGCTACGCAAATTTCAAGAATTGGTATGTACGTTCCAAGAGGCTGATGAACATGAGAAAGATGCAGATCTTCTACTTGTCTCAAAGTGTGAATATGGAGGTAGCGCATTAGAGCGAATGAAGGAAGTTCTCTTTGAGGAACCAAAGGCTTCAGCAACTTACATTTACCCTCCTCCATTATATTCAAGCGAAGCCCGCGAGTGTGTGTTGTTCTACAAATTGACAGATTTTGGGTCAACAGATGAAGGCATTGGAATTGGAGATAGTTGTTATACGAATAGGCCAAGCGAGGATAAGGGGCAGAAAGTGTGCCGCCGTGAGGACGATGAAGTCTCACGAAGAGAAGACCAAGCAAACTATTATCATCCTTAATGGAGGTTTGGAAGTAACGTCAAGCTATTGACGTTAATGAAGCGCTTCTTGGGAGGCAACCCAAGCATTGTTGTATACTGGTATGTTTTCTACTTTCCCTCGTATTTACTTCCATTCAATGAGGACATTGAATATTTTAAGTTTGGGGGTGGTTTGAGAGATAAGTAGTGTATATATATGTGATTGTGAGTCATTATGTTCATGTAGGATTTCATGCTTTGCATATTAGTAGTAATTCATGCATGTATGTTCGTGTTATCTACTTTTGTTTCATATAGGACATTTTGTTTTTATGTCCATATATCATGTGAGTTCATAATAGTTTGCATTTGCACCCATGCTTGATAGGAATTTTGTGTTGTTGACGCTTTTTGATTGAGAAATGATATGCTTTGTTCTTGTGCACACACATACACTAGTAAGTTGAAGCTAGTAGACTTATTGAATGTTGTAATTAATTAGAAGGACATGAATATGTGCAAGTTGATTTAGTTTGCATTCTTTGAATACAAGTAGGTTCATTAGAGAGATTTTTGCTTGGGATTGAGTATGTTTTTCCCGCCAAGTGAGCTTTTGAGCCATATTGCATTTGTTGCAATTTTATTCGTTTGCTTGAGTGTCCACGGATTGTTTGCATTGCTAGCAGTTGTTTGAGGTCTTTCTTGAAACGTATGACATTATTTGACGATTAAAATGATAAAGGCATTTAGGAATAACCACATATTTTCCCATATTACCACACCATGTTTACATGATCAATTAATTAACCCGTTGAGCTTAATCCTATTTGTTCGGTGACACACCAAATTACTTGCCTAGACCTTTTTCTTGTATTGGCCTACATTATTTTGAACCTACATTGTCAAAGGCTAGTAGAGTGCTTAAGGGAGTAATAAGGTGTGCAAGGAGGGGTTTATTGTTGGTCATACTTTTGGGGGAAATATTGAAATTGGGTTTGGTTGTTTACTTGATAGTCGGCATATGTAATAAATTCATGGGATCATTGTTATTGTTTATATTATTGTTTTATCTAGCTCTCGGGAAAAAAAATGAATGAAAAGAAAAAAAAGAAAAAAAAAAGAGAAAAAAAAATTATGAGAGCATGTTTGTGTTTGTTGTGATCCTACTTTAGTCGACTAGTCGAGCGTTTTTGTTGGAAGAAAAATAATAAATTATGTGGGGGGAAAAATAGGGTGTTGTGTATGATTCATCATGGTACTTACTAGCTTTTGACACTTCACCTGTTTTGGCTTATTTGACATACCTTGTCCCTAGCCCCGTTACAACCCAAATAAAGACCTTTTGATTATCGTCATTGATGTATGTTGTGTTAAGAGTTAGATTGATACCAAATGTCAAGCATGCTTATGATTTTGTTGGAATTAAGTGATACACTTACCCTTGTTCTTGAGTGAATATTCTTTTGTGAGTGGATTGTGAGTGTTTGCTTGTTTTTGCGTATGAGATCCCGAGTTTTGTCTCAAAGATGTACTCTTGTAGGCTTAGCATGTTTACTAACTTATTCTTACACTTGACATGGACTTGTGAGAACTTATGCATGTTCATTGAGTAGACTATGTGAATACTTGCACTTTCGACACCAAGACATTGCGTATTTACTTTGATTCTTAAGTTGATATGGCATGAGAGGATTTGAAGGTATGGTAGGATATTAGTACTAGATTAATTGCATTTTCATATTAGTTGCATTCATGCATTGCATTGGATTTTGTGGGTACATTCACTATAGGCCCTCACGAGACCTTATTCGTCCACTAGGGCTGCCTAGGGGTTTAAAGGGCTTGTTGCATATGCCAAATGCAACCGTGATCACCTACGGAAGTGGTACTAGTTAGTTAGTTAGTTGTAATTGTTTATGCTTGAGGACAAGCATTGGTTTAAGTTTAGGGGTGTGATAAGTGGATTTATATCCACTTGGATCTCTTCAATTTGGCTTAAATTGATTGTCTTGGACTCAAGTTTGTTGTAGTTTTGATGTGTTTTGCTTAGTTGTGAAGATTTACAAGAATGTCGATTATGGGTGATGCTTTTATCGTGTTTGGAGGATTAATTGATTAAAATTCGGATTTTCCGGGAAGGTTGCGCAGTCTACACTGTTTTGGCCATATATGGAGTTCTAGAAGTCCGTTTTCAGCGATCTTACAGTCCACGCAAAGCCTGGAAGATTTTCTACAACTTAGGATAGGATTCGCGCGTGCAAGTTGCGTGTGGTGGGAGCAGATTGCGCGACAAGCAGACTGATGGGAGCAGGGAATTTACTCTTTTGCCCTTTTCAAGTTCTAATTGTGTTTTGGGCAGTTTTTAGTACCTTAATCGATATCTAATTGTAATAGAAGGTAATTTATTGCTGGGCAAGAAATCTAGAGCCTATATAAACACATCCAACCCCTTGTAAATTAGACAATGAGACAATTAGAGAATTAGACAATTAGATATCTTGTACATAATTGTAACGCCCCCAAATCCGGGGTCAGGGATATGGGTCGCTACCGCGGAAAACCTTAACGACCAATCAATCAACTGCCAATAATAAATCTAAAACATGACATCCGACCCCTAACTACCAAGAATCTTTTTAGGTTATAGACTTGGAAACAAGAAATCCAAAAACACTTATAATAACTACTTTTATTAACTTACAACTGTTGGTACAACAATTCTCTTATACAGTCTTATGTTGTTAGTATCACCTTGAAATAAGGTATACAACAACCACAATATTCTAATACAACAAATATTATAACTCAGGAACATGAATACCATACCAGTCTAACTAAACATCTGGTAGACAAACTCAAAACACAGAATCACTCTGAGCCGAACATCAACTCGATCCATGACTTGCCCTGCTTCGAGCTAAACTAAGTCAACTGCATCCACTATCTATCTCTGTAAAATAAGATTTAGACAAAAGCAAGAATGAGCGAAAGAGGCGCTCAGCAAGTATATAATAGAGTATACTAAAATACTTTTGGAAAACTTTGAAGGTTTTGAAATCCAACTTTGAGGATGATACCATTCTTGAAATATTCATAACGATAATTTTTCAATAGGAAAGAGGTTTATAGAATTCAACAAGAAGTTCACCTCGACAGCTTTATAAACGATTTTGATATTTATCTCAACAATTTTTATAGCGATTTCTGATCAAAACTTTGAATAACTGAGCAACAGATGCTTCAGCTACTAAGAGACAACATTTAAGAAATTCACGAAGCTACATCAACTCTCAATTAAACAAACATTCAAGAAATTCGCAACTATTACAATCTCATTATTGTCCACTAGGCACCCATATACCTAGCTGCCGAACCGGCCTGACAATAATGAGTTGAATAATTGAGAAGATCTCAATTCATTCTCGATTTTTAACAGTCACTGTGCAACAAATGCTTCAACGACAGTCTGAATCTCGAATTAATTTAGAACAAATCAAAATGATACGACGCTTGATTCTCAACAATAAAAGAATATGATTTTTCAGAAGGAATAACCCTAAAGATTGGAACTACGATAAGACGCTACGAGCTAAGCTGGGTGATCAGCCCATGACAGAGCTCCAATCCCGTACACTCAATACGGGTTCTCAAATGAAAGGGGATCCCAAGCCAATGCTTATACATCATCAGGCGTCACTGCTACCGATGACGTAAATATAGAAATTGGTGACTGGCGCCTCAGTCAAAAGGACGTTCCAATATGATAAGGATATTTAAAAAGGAGACTTCACATTCCCAACAGATATTGAAGTGTGTCATAATCATGACAGAAAATAAACAGTTCTTATAGGGGTAAAGAACAATTGTAAACTTTGATAACACAATGGATAAAATCACAAGTGGGATAAATTGAAAGCAGTTATAAAACTGATTAAAAAGACTTGAACGATTCTCATGAATTTAAGAGTTTTAAATAAGGCATTTGCAGAACTTTCATTTTTAAGAAAGCATAATATTACACTAGAGCATTCATCATAGATATTTTAAAACATGCATACTCTGAATGAAAGAGCACGGTTAGTAGACTTGCAATACCTGCATCATACTTTCAATATAGGATATACTCTGAACGATAGAGCATAAATTAAATAATTTGCAATTATGGATTTAAATCTAGTTCGCACATTTCATATATTTCAAAATACGAATACTCTGAACGATAGAGTATGCATAGATAAACTTGCCTCTGGTCCTGAGCGTAAAGCAGAAAACCGCGAATAAATCCTTCGCACCTTGTCCAAGCAATTCCATGGAGGTAACTTACCTTTCTTCATACGACGCCTCGATCTTTCCTCTTTGATGCACGTCGTTCCAACTTGTTTATACCCTAATGGTACTGAAATAGTTACGAGACGTGTCAGTCCTACCTCGTATCTCGAGTAAACACAACTTGGAATTGTCACTAAATCGTATAAAGTCAAACTATAGGTGTCCTCCCTATAGTCGACTATTCTATTAACACTTAGTACACATAACACATTTAGTAAAGAAAACAAAATGGAAGGGTCCCCTTTATAAAGTGGACATTCCTGGTGACAATTATAACACTTAATCAACTCCACTTAACATATACAACTATACTGCCATTGACATTCTATGACACAAAATACATAATAGATAATCCTCAAATCACAATTAATCTTCAACAGAGCACATAAATTTTCGAGACAACAATTAATCCTCAACTCAACCACTTAACACATATACACATGATCAGTTAACATCCACTTCATACCTCTAGACCACGGAAATTTAATAAATTAAATATAATTAATCACAGGGGATTTTCAGAAAATTTCGGCATGACCTATTCGTTTATCGGACTATGGGCACAGCCCCTCAAATACAATACAACCCTGTTTTAGCAAAAATAAGCTGCCTCAACTTGCAGCAACATAAAATAAACACATAAGAAAGTATCCGCCCTGACATGCGGCACATAGCACATAATGATTTATATTACACTACTACTTACGCTACACAAATGATCGTATTTCTCACGTATTTAAATGATACACGTGACAATCAATCATTGATGTTCGTAAGCCCTAGGGAACAACCCCTAGCACTAACTATTACTTACGCTATATCGATGATCACACCACATAAGTATATGAATTATACCCGTGATAGTTAATCATGGATATTCGTAAGCCCTAGGGATCAGTCGAAAAGAATTACACAAGTCCTTTAAATATTGACACTTAAAAACTTGTGATGTTCTCGTAACCCCTAGCACAGTTCTAATTATTATAAGATTCTCACATTTAACATGTATCACATATTCCCATACTTACCATTGACCCACGTACACACATAACTGTTCATTTACTTACTGAATCAAACTAGCAATTTACAACTAACTAAATTTACAACAATTAATAACACCTCGAATTTACAACTAATTACACTTAGCAATTAGCACTTAAACATTTATAACTAGTAAGACCATCAAATACTACGACTCGCTTTATACTGTTTAGCACATAAGCATTTACCACATATTCTTAATTTACAACATTAGTCTAATTATGATAATTAATGCATTTAACTCGCAATTATATCTCTCAATCCACTATTCACATTAACAAGACAATTTCACATTTGAATCATATATTAACAAACAACTTAAGATTTACAATTCACTACTCAACTGCAACCTCGAAATATAACACTGGTTATAAAAGAAACCAACCTAAAATCTTTAGCATATAAACGCCAATTCAATTATACATATAAATCCATTGTCCGCTTAAATTAAACATATGAGTCCCATTTATTCCTTAAATTAAACTAACAATTATCAAGGTAAATTAGTAACCACCTACTAATCAATACCAAGTACTCGACAATTACGAATTTCGATAATTACTCAAACTCGACTTATAATATTTAGCACATAAACATTCATCACTTAGTAAATATAATTTCCGAATTAACAAATAGCACTTAACAACTAACAATTATCATCTTTCGAATTAAATCACCAAAAATCAACACAATCATCTCGCACTTAATACCACCAATTATAATTAGCAATTATCGACCCTCTGAATTAAATCTTGGAATTACAACCAATATTCATAATTAACAATACTAAGCTAATTACGAAAATTAGCAAACAATTTAAAATCAATTAAATTACGACAATTAATTAATTTACTACGATTAACAATCTACGCAATAAATCAAAAATCACCACAAATTAAATACGAAATTAAATAGATAAGACACGAGGTTATACCATTCGTTTCCGATTCGATCCGAAATAACCACCATCTCTCTCTCTCTCTCTCTCTCTCTCTCTCTCTCTCTCTCTCTCTCTCTCTACCATGGCAGCCTTCATCCCCACTGCCTCTCTACATGCCGACCACCACCTCCCCGCGGCGGCGCCGCCCCTGCCGTCGGCCGGACCTCCTGCTGCAATTCCGAGCTCAGTCGCGGCTCTCTCTTCACTCCCACCTGTGCACACACGAATTCACACACACACACACACACACACACACACTTATTATTTACACACACACACACACGATTGTATATATATATGTATTGTATGTATCTCCCTTCTTCCCGATTTCTTTCTCCCCCTATCTGTTTCTCTGTGTGTGTGTTTTGTGCGACTGCGTGTGTTTGTATATCTGTGGTGTATTATGCATCTGCTGTGTGTGTTTTTAACCCTAATGGGCTTGGCCCAATAACATTTAAAAATCAATACAAAATCAATACCTTAAATAATATTTTAAACTAGTAACTCTAATTTGTAAAAATAAAATTTCCAGCATAATTAAATACTCGAATATTTTTAAAGATTTACGGAGAAGGAATTAGAATTAAATCTCAATTTTCCAATTTAATATGCATTTTACAAATAATATCAATTTATAAACACAAATCGTAAAAATAAAATAATAATAATTTATTTTGAAAATTCGGATTGTCACAGTCTTCCCTCCTTAACAGGATTCCGTCCCCGGAATCCGCAGAAGAAAGAACGGGATTCTAAGACGCACCGCTTCCTTCCGACTAAAATTCCCAAGGCCTACGGCAATCCCCGCAACTTCGCTATCTCGCGACTCAGACGATTCGGTACACACATTTCCAATTCTTCATATCCATAGTGCTTCGGGTTAAACCGTGAAAAGAATTTCGAGAAATCACTAATAGCCATGATTCCACTTTCAACGTACAATGTCGATCGAGGAACCTAACAATCGGAAGATCTCGATTTATTCCTTATTCAACTGTTTACCGAGCAACAATGCTAGAACACGAACACCATGTCGCCATTTGTTAAGACACAAAAGAATAATGAAAACAACTGAAGTGACGGAATCCTTGAATAAAAGAGATTCCTTATCAATTTGAATGTCACACAATGTGATCATGATTAAAAAGCTTGAGGCAACCATTAAAGGTTACAAAAGAATAACTGAGAGATCAATATGATCCAAGAAACTCAACGTTGCGTGTCTCAGTTAAGACATTACTAAAGGTAATTAGCCTTCTTGTATTGCACAACACACAAGTGATGGCGTCCCATCCAACTTCTATCACACAGACAGATAGTCCTTGTGTCCCCTATATAATAGGGTTGTTTGTCTCAGCTAGAGTAAGGAGTTTTGGAAAGAAATTTCTGGTTAAACAAATAAATAGCATCTTATAGCAAGAAACTTTCAAACGTACACCTTGGACAAAACTGAACAAATTCCAAAGGTGTTAATCCCGAAAGAAAGATTTAACGGGAGAGGATACTAGCACATGACGAGCAAGTAGTGCTGTACCACGAATAAAATTTATCCACCATTAGAAAAATTAAGGCGGAAGTTCAATTTGAACAAACCTATCAGGGCTTCAGAAAAACCTGAAAAATAGGTATCATGACAGCCTCTAACAAAATCGAAACCCAACAATCGGGTGAATACAAATGTTTAAAAGAACTATGGCTTAGAAGACGAAATATATCTTCTAACACAATCTTCCAGTGAAGGAGTATCAAATAAATTATAGATGAAAAAGAATATTGCCGCGATCTCCACAGATGCATCCTCGGTCGGCTCTTCTGACGAACGATCAATCAATTCTAAACTCTCTTCGCAACGTCTTAAGATACACGATACCCTACATCGATAACAACTCATAGCAGTCTTTAAAGACTCTACTGCCACTATCTCTAATCACAAGGAATTCTACTCGGCTCGGAACCATCATCCTAAGGTAGAATCCTAATCTCGACTTACTCATTGGAATATATCCGATAATCCAACACGAACTCTATGTGAGTTCAGACACCCTCACATAACTATATATATAATCCTACGCTCTCACTTGTTTCTAGTTTCTATAACCTTTGCTCTGATACCATTCTGTAACGCCCCCAAATCCGGGGTCAGGGATATGGGTCGCTACCGCGGAAAACCTTAACGACCAATCAATCAACTGCCAATAATAAATCTAAAACATGACATCCGACCCCTAACTACCAAGAATCTTTTTAGGTTATAGACTTGGAAACAAGAAATCCAAAAACACTTATAATAACTACTTTTATTAACTTACAACTCTTGGTACAACAATTCTCTTATACAGTCTTATGTTGTTAGTATCACCTTGACATAAGGTATACAACAACCACAATATTCTAATACAACAAATATTATAACTCAGGAACATGAATACCATACCAGTCTAACTAAACATCTGGAAGACAAACTCAAAACACAGAATCACTCTGAGCCGAACATCAACTCGATCCATGACTTGCCCTGCTTCGAGCTAAACTAAGTCAACTGCATCCACTATCTATCTCTGTAAAATAAGATTTAGACAAAAGCAAGAATGAGCGAAAGAGGCGCTCAGCAAGTATATAATAGAGTATACTAAAATACTTTTGGAAAACTTTGAAGGTTTTGAAATCCAACTTTAAGGATGATACCATTCTTGAAATATTCATAACGATAATTTTTCAATAGGAAAGAGGTTTATAGAATTCAACAAGAAGTTCACCTCGACAGCTTTATAAACGATTTTGATATTTATCTCAACAATTTTTATAGCGATTTCTGATCAAAACTTTGAATAACTGAGCAACAGATGCTTCAGCTACTAAGAGACAACATTTAAGAAATTCACGAAGCTACATCAACTCTCAATTAAACAAACATTCAAGAAATTCGCAACTATTACAATCTCATTATTGTCCACTAGGCACCCATATACCTAGCTGCCGAACCGGCCTGACAATAATGAGTTGAATAATTGAGAAGATCTCAATTCATTCTCGATTTTTAACAGTCACTGTGCAACAAATGCTTCAACGACAGTCTGAATCTCGAATTAATTTAGAACAAATCAAAATGATACGACGCTTGATTCTCAACAATAAAAGAATATGATTTTTCAGAAGGAATAACCCTTAAAGATTGGAACTACGATAAGACGCTACGAGCTAAGCTGGGTGATCAGCCCATGACAGAGCTCCAATCCCGTACACTCAATACGGGTTCTCAAATGAAAGGGGATCCCAAGCCAATGCTTATACATCATCAGGCGTCACTGCTACCGATGACGTAAATATAGAAATTAGTGACTGGCGCCTCAGTCAAAAGGACGTAAATATAGAATAGTCGACTATAGGGAGGACACCTATAGTTTGACTTTATACGATTTAGTGACAATTCCAAGTTGTGTTTACTCGAGATACGAGGTAGGACTGACACGTCTCGTAACTATTTCAGTACCATTAGGGTATAAACAAGTTGGAACGACGTGCATCAAAGAGGAAAGATCGAGGCGTCGTATGAAGAAAGGTAAGTTACCTCCATGGAATTGCTTGGACAAGGTGCGAAGGATTTATTCGCGGTTTTCTGCTTTACGCTCAGGACCAGAGGCAAGTTTATCTATGCATACTCTATCGTTCAGAGTATTCGTATTTTGAAATATATGAAATGTGCGAACTAGATTTAAATCCATAATTGCAAATTATTTAATTTATGCTCTATCGTTCAGAGTATATCCTATATTGAAAGTATGATGCAGGTATTGCATGTCTACTAACCGTGCTCTTTCATTCAGAGTATGCATGTTTTAAAATATCTATGATGAATGCTCTAGTGTAATATTATGCTTTCTTAAAAATGAAAGTTCTGCAAATGCCTTATTTAAAACTCTTAAATTCATGAGAATCGTTCAAGTCTTTTTAATCAGTTTTATAACTGCTTTCAATTTATCCCACTTGTGATTTTATCCATTGTGTTATCAAAGTTTACAATTGTTCTTTACCCCTATAAGAACTGTTTATTTTCTGTCATGATTATGACACACTTCAATATCTGTTGGGAATGTGAAGTCTCCTTTTTAAATATCCTTATCATATTGGAACGTCCTTTTGACTGAGGCGCCAGTCACCAATTTCTATATTTACGTCATCGGTAGCAGTGACGCCTGATGATGTATAAGCATTGGCTTGGGATCCCCTTTCATTTGAGAACCCGTATTGAGTGTACGGGATTGGAGCTCTGTCATGGGCTGATCACCCAGCTTAGCTCGTAGCGTCTTATCGTAGTTCCAATCTTTAAGGGTTATTCCTTCTGAAAAATCATATTCTTTTATTGTTGAGAATCAAGCGTCGTATCATTTTGATTTGTTCTAAATTAATTCGAGATTCAGACTGTCGTTGAAGCATTTGTTGCACAGTGACTGTTAAAAATCGAGAATGAATTGAGATCTTCTCAATTATTCAACTCATTATTGTCAGGCCGGTTCGGCAGCTAGGTATATGGGTGCCTAGTGGACAATAATGAGATTGTAATAGTTGCGAATTTCTTGAATGTTTGTTTAATTGAGAGTTGATGTAGCTTCGTGAATTTCTTAAATGTTGTCTCTTAGTAGCTGAAGCATCTGTTGCTCAGTTATTCAAAGTTTTGATCAGAAATCGCTATAAAAATTGTTGAGATAAATATCAAAATCGTTTATAAAGCTGTCGAGGTGAACTTCTTGTTGAATTCTATAAACCTCTTTCCTATTGAAAAATTATCGTTATGAATATTTCAAGAATGGTATCATCCTTAAAGTTGGATTTCAAAACCTTCAAAGTTTTCTAAAAGTATTTTAGTATACTCTATTATATACTTGCTGAGCGCCTCTTTTGCTCATTCTTGCTTTTGTCTAAATCTTATTTTACAGAGATAGATAGTGGATGCAGTTGACTTAGTTTAGCTCGAAGCAGGGCAAGTCATGGATCGAGTTGATGTTCGGCTCAGAGTGATTATGTGTTTTGAGTTTGTCTACCAGATGTTTAGTTAGACTGGTATGGTATTCATGTTCCTGAGTTATAATATTTGTTGTATTAGAATATTGTGGTTGTTGTATACCTTATGTCAAGGTGATACTAACAACATAAGACTGTATAAGAGAATTGTTGTACCAAGACTTGTAAGTTAATAAAAGTAGTTATTATAAGTGTTTTTGGATTTCTTGTTTCCAAGTCTATAACCTAAAAAGATTCTTGGTAGTTAGGGGTCGGATGTCATGTTTTAGATTTATTATTGGTAGTTGATTGATTTGTCGTTAAGGTTTTCCGCGGTAGCGACCCATATCCCTGACCCCGGATTTGGGGGCGTTACAGAATTGTATCAGAGCAAAGGTTATAGAAACTAGAAACAAGTGAGAGCGTAGGATTATATATATAGTTATGTGAGGGTGTCTGAACTCACATAGAGTTCGTGTTGGATTATCGGATATATTCCAATGAGTAAGTCGAGATTAGGATTCTACCTTAGGATGATGGTTCCGAGCCGAGTAGAATTCCATGTGATTAGAGATAGTGGTAGTAGAGTCTTTAAAGACTGCTATGAGTTGTTATCGATGTAGGGTATCGTGTATCTTAAGACGTTACGAAGAGAGTTTAGAATTGATTGATCGTTCGTCAGAAGAGCCGACCGAGGATGCATCTGTGGAGATCGCGGCAATATTCTTTTTCATCTATAATTTATTTGACACTCCTTCACTGGAAGATTGTGTTAGAAGATATATTTCGTCTTCTAAGTCATAGTTCTTTTAAACATTTGTATTCACCCGATTGTTGGGTTTCGATTGTGTCAGAGGCTGTCATGATACCTATTTTTCAGGTTTTTCTGAAGCCCTGATAGGTTTGTTCAAATTGAACTTCCGCCTTAATTTTTCTAATGGTGGATAAATTTTATTCGTGGTACAACACTACTTGCTCGTCATGTGCTAGTATCCTCTCCCGTTAAATCTTTATTTCGGGATTAACACCTTTGGAATTTGTTCAGTTTTGTCCAAGGTGTACGTTTGAAAGTTTCTTGCTATAAGATGCTATTTATTTGTTTAACCAGAAATTTCTTTCCAAAACTCCTTACTCTAGCTGAGACAAACAACCCTATTATATAGGGGACACAAGGACTATCTGTCTGTGTGATAGAAGTTGGATGGGACGCCATCACTTGTGTGTTGTGCAATACAAGAAGGCTAATTACCTTTAGTAATGTCTTAACTGAGACACGCAACGTTGAGTTTCTTGGATCATATTGATCTCTCAGTTATTCTTTTGTAACCTTTAATGGTTGCCTCAAGCTTTTTAATCATGATCACATTGTGTGACATTCAAATTGATAAGGAATCTCTTTTATTCAAGGATTCCGTCACTTCAGTTGTTTTCATTATTCTTTTGTGTCTTAACAAATGGCGTCATGGTGTTCGTGTTCTAGCATTGTTGCTCGGTAAACAGTTGAATAAGGAATAAATCGAGATCTTCCGATTGTTAGGTTCCTCGATCGACATTGTACGTTGAAAGTGGAATCATGGCTATGAGTGATTTCTCGAAATTCTTTTCACGGTTTAACCCGAAGCACTATGGATATGAAGAATTGGAAATGTATGTACCGAATCGTCTGAGTCGCGAGATAGCGAAGTTGCGGGGATTGCCGTAGGCCTTGGGAATTTTAGTCGGAAGGAAGCGGTGCGTCTTAGAATCCCGTTCTTTCTTCTGCGGATTCCGGGGACGGAATCCTGTTAAGGAGGGAAGACTGTGACAATCCGAATTTTCAAAATAAATTATTATTATTTTATTTTTACGATTTGTGTTTATAAATTGATATTATTTGTAAAATGCATATTAAATTGGAAAATTGAGATTTAATTCTAATTCCTTCTCCGTAAATCTTTAAAAATATTCTAGTATTTAATTATGCTGGAAATTTTATTTTTACAAATTAGAGTTACTAGTTTAAAATATTATTTAAGGTATTGATTTTGTATTGATTTTTAAATGTTATTGGGCCAAGCCCATTAGGGTTAAAAACACACACAGCAGATGCATAATACACCACAGATATACAAACACACGCAGTCGCACAAAACACACACACAGAGAAACAGATCGGGGGAGAAAGAAATCGGGAAGAAGGGAGATACATACAATACATATATATATATATATATATACAATCGTGTGTGTGTGTGTGTAAATAATAAGTGTGTGTGTGTGTGTGTGTGAATTCGTGTGTGCACAGGTGGGAGTGAAGAGAGAGCCGCGACTGAGCTCGGAATTGCAGCAGGAGGTCCGGCCGACGGCAGGGGCGGCGCCGCCGCGGGGAGGTGGTGGTCGGCGTGTAGAGAGGCAGTGGGGATGAATGCTGCCATGGTAGAGAGAGAGAGAGAGAGAGAGAGAGAGAGAGAGAGAGAGAGAGAGAGAGAGAGAGAGAGAGAGAGAGATGGTGGTTATTTCGGATCGAATCGGAAACGAATGGTATAACCTCGTGTCTTATCTATTTAATTTCGTATTTAATTTGTGGTGATTTTTGATTTATTGCGTAGATTGTTAATCGTAGTAAATTAATTAATTGTCGTAATTTAATTGATTTTAAATTGCGAGATTGTTTGCTAATTTTCGTAATTAGCTTAGTATTGTTAATTATGAATATTGGTTGTAATTCCAAGATTTAATTCAGAGGGTCGATAATTGCTAATTATAATTGGTGGTATTAAGTGCGAGATGATTGTGGTGATTTTTGGTGATTTAATTCGAAAGAGGATAATTGTTAGTTGTTAAGTGCTATTTGTTAATTCGGAAATTATATTTACTAAGTGATGAATGTTTATGTGCTAAATATTATAAGTCGAGTTTGAGTAATTATCGAAATTCGTAATTGTCGAGTACTTGGTATTGATTAGTAGGTGGTTACTAATTTACCTTGATAATTGTTAGTTTAATTTAAGGAATAAATGGGACTCATATGTTTAATTTAAGCGGACAATGGATTTATATGTATAATTGAATTGGCGTTTATATGCTAAAGATTTTAGGTTGGTTTCTTTTATAACCAGTGTTATATTTCGAGGTTGCAGTTGAGTAGTGAATTGTAAATCTTAAGTTATTTGTTAATATATGATTCAAATGTGAATAGTGGATTGAGAGATATAATTGCGAGTTAAATGCATTAATTATCATAATTAGACTAATGTTGTAAATTAAGAATATGTGGTAAATGCTTATGTGCTAAACAGTATAAAGCGAGTCATAGTATTTGATGGTCTTACTAGTTATAAATGTTTAAGTGCTAATTGCTAAGTGTAATTAGTTGTAAATTCGAGGTGTTATTAATTGTTGTAAATTTAGTTAGTTGTAAATTGCTAGTTTGATTCAGTAAGTAAATGAACAGTTATGTGTGTACGTGGGTCAATGGTAAGTATGGGAATATGTGATACATGTTAAATGTGAGAATCTTATAATAATTAGAACTGTGCTAGGGGTTACGAGAACATCACAAGTTTTTAAGTGTCAATATTTAAAGGACTTGTGTAATTCTTTTCGACTGATCCCTAGGGCTTACGAATATCCATGATTAACTATCACGGGTATAATTCATATACTTATGTGGTGTGATCATCGATATAGCGTAAGTAATAGTTAGTGCTAGGGGTTGTTCCCTAGGGCTTACGAACATCAATGATTGATTGTCACGTGTATCATTTAAATACGTGAGAAATACGATCATTTGTGTAGCGTAAGTAGTAGTGTAATATAAATCATTATGTGCTATGTGCCGCATGTCAGGGCGGATACTTTCTTATGTGTTTATTTTATGTTGCTGCAAGTTGAGGCAGCTTATTTTTGCTAAAACAGGGTTGTATTGTATTTGAGGGGCTGTGCCCATAGTCCGATAAACGAATAGGTCATGCCGAAATTTTCTGAAAATCCCCTGTGATTAATTATATTTAATTTATTAAATTTCCGTGGTCTAGAGGTATGAAGTGGATGTTAACTGATCATGTGTATATGTGTTAAGTGGTTGAGTTGAGGATTAATTGTTGTCTCAAAAATTTATGTGCTCTGTTGAAGATTAATTGTGATTTGAGGATTATCTATTATGTATTTTGTGTCATAGAATGTCAATGGCAGTATAGTTGTATATGTTAAGTGGAGTTGATTAAGTGTTATAATTGTTTGAGGTGATTAACACCAGGAATGTCCACTTTATAAAGGGGACCCTTCCATTTTGTTTTCTTTACTAAATGTGTTATGTGTACTAAGTGTTAATAGAATAGTCGACTATAGGGAGGACACCTATAGTTTGACTTTATACGATTTAGTGACAATTCCAAGTTGTGTTTACTCGAGATACGAGGTAGGACTTTATACTTGTTTATACCCATTAGGGTATAAACAAGTTGGAACGACGTGCATCAAAGAGGAAAGATCGAGGCATCGTATGAAGAAAGGTAAGTTACCTCCATGGAATTGCTTGGACAAGGTGCGAAGGATTTATTCGCGGTTTTCTGCTTTACGCTCAAGACCAGAGGCAAGTTTATCTATGCATACTCTATCGTTCAGAGTATTCGTATTTTGAAATATATGAAATGTGCGAACTAGATTTAAATCCATAATTGCAAATTATTTAATTTATGCTCTATCGTTCAGAGTATATCCTATATTGAAAGTATGATGCAGGTATTGCAAGTCTACTAACCGTGCTCTTTCATTCAGAGTATGCATGTTTTAAAATATCTATGATGAATGCTCTAGTGTAATATTATGCTTTCTTAAAAATGAAAGTTCTGCAAATGCCTTATTTAAAAGTCTTAAATTCATGAGAATCGTTCAAGTCTTTTTAATCAGTTTTATAACTGCTTTCAATTTATCCCACTTGTGATTTTATCCATTGTGTTATCAAAGTTTACAATTGTTCTTTACCCCTATAAGAACTGTTTATTTTCTGTCATGATTATGACACACTTCAATATCTGTTGGGAATGTGAAGTCTCCTTTTTAAATATCCTTATCATATTGGAACGTCCTTTTGACTGAGGCGCCAGTCACCAATTTCTATATTTACGTCATCGGTAGCAGTGACGCCTGATGATGTATAAGCATTGGCTTGGGATCCCCTTTCATTTGAGAACCCGTATTGAGTGTACGGGATTGGAGCTCTGTCATGGGCTGATCGCCCAGCTTAGCTCGTAGCGTCTTATCGTAGTTCCAATCTTTAAGGGTTATTCCTTCTGAAAAATCATATTCTTTTATTGTTGAGAATCAAGCGTCGTATCATTTTGATTTGTTCTAAATTAATTCGAGATTCAGACTGTCGTTGAAGCATTTGTTGCACAGTGACTGTTAAAAATCGAGAATGAATTGAGATCTTCTCAATTATTCAACTCATTATTGTCAGGCCGGTTCGGCAGCTAGGTATATGGGTGCCTAGTGGACAATAATGAGATTGTAATAGTTGCGAATTTCTTGAATGTTTGTTTAATTGAGAGTTGATGTAGCTTCGTGAATTTCTTAAATGTTGTCTCTTAGTAGCTGAAGCATCTGTTGCTTAGTTATTCAAAGTTTTGATCAGAAATCGCTATAAAAATTGTTGAGATAAATATCAAAATCGTTTATAAAGCTGTCGAGGTGAACTTCTTGTTGAATTCTATAAACCTCTTTCCTATTGAAAAATTATCGTTATGAATATTTCAAGAATGGTATCATCCTTAAAGTTGGATTTCAAAACCTTCAAAGTTTTCCAAAAGTATTTTAGTATACTCTATTATATACTTGCTGAGCGCCTCTTTCGCTCATTCTTGCTTTTGTCTAAATCTTATTTTACAGAGATAGATAGTGGATGCAGTTGACTTAGTTTAGCTCGAAGCAGGGCAAGTCATGGATCGAGTTGATGTTCGGCTCAGAGTGATTCTGTGTTTTGAGTTTGTCTACCAGATGTTTAGTTAGGCTGGTATGGTATTCATGTTCCTGAGTTATAATATTTGTTGTATTAGAATATTGTGGTTGTTGTATACCTTATGTCAAGGTGATACTAACAACATAAGACTGTATAAGAGAATTGTTGTACCAAGAGTTGTAAGTTAATAAAAGTAGTTATTATAAGTGTTTTTGGATTTCTTGTTTCCAAGTCTATAACCTAAAAAGATTCTTGGTAGTTAGGGGTCGGATGTCATGTTTTAGATTTATTATTGGCAGTTGATTGATTGGTCGTTAAGGTTTTCCGCGGTAGCGACCCATATCCCTGACCCCGGATTTGGGGGCGTTACAATAATGAAGCTTAGATCTGCAAGGGAGAAACGGGGAAAAAGATTCAACGCTCGTGACAAGCAACGGATCTAGATCTACTTCATCTTTTGTATCATAGATTTGTTTTCTCAACTCTTTGTGTATTTAATATTATTACTTTCTTTAATATCTTGTCTTCTATCATGGTTTCATTAGATCCCATGATGACGAGCGGTTCGATTATGAACTAATCGTTGTCATGGGATTCTATCGGATTTATTTATGGAGCTTAATATCTAATTTGTTAATATCTAATTTGTTATGAACATCTAATTTGTTAATATCTTGTGAAGTGAAAATGGATTTTGAGATTTAGAACTTGCCATGCTAGAATAGGTTCATGATTGTTTATCAACATGATAAGTAGTATGAGATGAGAATACTTATATTGCCCTGTGTGATCTTTATGGATAACTTGCTCTTCAACCGTTATGTTTTCAAATTCTATAGACATATAGGGTCTAAGCATAATTGGTGTCTATTCATCTTCTATCTCTTTTGTGGATGTATGGGTAGTTTGGTATTCGTATACTGGGAAGTAGCGTATACTTGTTTCGTGTTATCCGATCAGATATCATAACCATTGCATATAGAGATTAAAGGCGTCAGATCTAAGCGAAGTATTTAATGAAGTTAGGATTCCATGTTTTCTTGCATATAAGTAATTCAATTTTAATTCTCATTAGTTAGTAATTTGTAGTTTGTTAATTTGTATCCTAGTTAATTATAGTTAGTAAAAACTTAATATTGTAAATTGTCTTAGCAGTGCATAATAACCATACATTGTTGCATAGGTACAAAACTGAATTGAAACCTAAGATCTATGTGGGAACGAACTTGACTTCTATCTGTATTACTTGTGACCACGTACGCTTGCGTGATTTTGTGTTAACATTCTGCATATGTCTTAGGTTCTACCAGTGATGCAGTTTGAGCTAAGAAAGCATGATGCTGAGTAGATAAATGTTGTGAAGAAATGAGATTACACCAATGACCATGTTCATTGTAATCAATTTGACTAAGATTACAGACATAGTCATTTAAAAAATCAGGTGGTTTGGTATGTCTTGTACTTCTTCTAACTTCAGGAGCTGAAGTAAAAGAGTCAGAAGTAGTAGACTCAGGAGTAAAAGAATCAGAAGTATTAGATTCAGAAATAGAGAAGTAGGATTTTCAGTATGAGCATGTATTTGAAACACTTCTGGTATAGAACTGAAATTATATGGGGAAAGTTCAGTAACAGATGGTAAAAAAAATTTGAACTGAGTGTTTGATGTATCAGATTTGAAATGAAATGGAAAGTGTTGTTCATGAAAGATAAGATCTCTAGAAACAGATACTTGCAAAGTAGTTACATTAAGTACCTTGTATCCTTTCTGGCCTGCTGGATAACCAATAAGAACATGAGGAGTAGCTCTTGGTTCAAATTTTGATCTCTGTGGTGCCTTTGTTGATACAAAACATAAACAACTAAATACCTTCATATAAGATAAATCTGGTGCTTCATGAAAAAATTTCTCATAAGGACTGATATTCTGTAAAACCTGAGAGGGCATTCTGTTAATAAGATGTGCAGCACATAGTACACATTCTCCCCAAAACTGAATTGGCACTTTAGACTGAAAATATAGGGCTCTAGATGTTTCCAACAAATGTCTATGCTTCCTTTCAACCATACCATTCTGTTGAGGACTATAATCACATGTCCTTTGATGATTGATGCCTGTTTCTTTAAAAAAATCTTGTAATTTGCCTTTGCACAACTCAAGAGCATTGTCAGTTCTTACTGTCTGAACAAATAAATGATATTGATTACTAACAAAAGTAACAAAATCCTTGAAAACTTGAAAAACATCAGATTTATTCTTCAACAGAAACACCCAAGTCATTCTAGTACAGTCATCTACAACTGTAAGAAAATATCTACAATTGTTATAAGTTGGTTCCTTATAAGGACCCCAGATGTCCAAGTGCAACAAAGAGAAAACAACTGTAGTCTTTGTATGACTATGAGTAAAAGATTGTCTAGTCTGCTTTGCAAGTGGACACACTTGACAAATGTTATCCAATGTACAAAACTTATTGAAAACATTCTTCATATGATGTAATCTGGAAACTGGCATATGTCCCATCCTAAGATGCCAAAGCTTGATCTTAGTTTGATTTTCTGTCTGTGATGCTACTGCTGCTACTTTACCATCTTGAGTCCCATTATCATCAAAATAGTACAATCCATTCTTTAGTTTACCAAGAAGCTGTGGACTCATTGATGTACTCTGAAGAAAACACTTGTTATCATTGAAAGCTACTGTACACTGTAAATCCTGACAGATCTTAGGAATAGAAATCAAATTATATCTGAAATCAGGAACATATAAGACATCTCTCAGTATTATATTGTCAGAAATCTAAATATCTCCCATCTGAGTTACTAAAACTTGCTTACCATTAGGAATGGTTATGAAAGTATCATTGCCAGAAATAGTTTTACAAGTTGTAAACTGAGATAATTGACAACACATATGATCTGTTGCCCCACTATCTATTATCCAAGGAATTTCTGTAGTAGAAACTAGACATATTTTACCTGCAACATTGGCAGCTTTGACATTATTTCCAGCATTGTTTGAATCAACTTTGTCTTTGCCCAAAAGTTGCAACAACTGATTATACTGAGCTTCTGTAAAACCTTCACTTTTATTCATCTGAGTATCAAAATCATTAGTATCATTTGTTTCAAAAGAAACATTAGCAGCAACTCTCTTATCTGACTTGAAATGAGATGGATAACCATGTAGCTTGTAACACCTCTAAACTGTGTGACCTGGTATCTTGCAATGATCACAAAAGAAAGAATTAAATTTTCCCTTATTGTTATTAAAACTTGACCCTTGCCTGAAATTGTTACCCTGTGATCTATATTTCTCAGAAAAATGTCTTTTCTGACCCATAAAAGCCATAATCTCATCATTAGACTTATCAGCAGAATAAAAAACTTTCTTGTGATTTTCTTGCTGAAGTAACAGCCTGTAAGCTTGAGATATAGAAGGTAAAGGGTTCATGACAAGAATACTGCCCCTGAGAATTTCAAAATCATCATTCAACTTCATAAGAAATTCCACTAATCTCCTCTCTTCTTGAGATTTGACCAACTTCTGTGTTATAGCACAATTACAATTAGCACATTCACATACAGGAAGTGGATCTATAGCATCCAATTGATCCCAAATCATTTTTATCTTTGTGTAATAACCAGAAACAGAATCATGACCTTGTTTAACCTCATACAATTCTTGCTGTAAAGAAAATAGTAGAGTTCCTGAAGATTGACCATATCTTTCTTCAAGATTCAACCAAATATCTCTAGCAGAGTTAAAATAGAGAACACTTCTTGCAATGTTCTGGTCAAGCACACCAAGTAACCAAGAAATCAGCATATTATTACACCTATCCCAAGCTTTATATGTAGCATCAATTGTGGCAGGTTTTGTAATCGTTCCATCAATAAAACCTGTTTTATTCTTAGCAGAAAGACTAATCATAAGAGAATGTTTCCAGTCACAAAATCCAGTTCCATCAAACTGAATAGAAACAAGTTTCATTCCAGGATTATCAGAAGGATGAATATAGTATGAAGAAGATGGATTTTGAGATGGATCAACAGTGTTTGTGTTTGTATTTGTATTTGTAGCCATTTAGATCGAAGAATCAATCGAATTAGAAGAAAAATGATATTTGTAGATTTGATATTCCAACAGAATCAACAATTTCAATGACAAGATCGAAATCAAAAGATAACAAGATCAATAAGATCGATGAACAACAAAATCAACAAGATTGATGAAGAAACAGATCAAAAGTATGATCAACAAATATCAATGAGATTTAACGAAGAACACACAGTAGTATGTAGATCGATACAAACAAAATCAAGAATCGAAGAACAAATAGTTCTAAAAACAAGAATTAACAGAGAAATTTATCGATAAAACCTGGAAACGATCAAGAAATTCAATGAAACAAACCGAAGATCATCACTGTCGGCTTTGATACCATGATACAAAACAAGAGTACGCAGCTATTCACCATTAAAATCAACTCAAGCTTGCTATCATACATTTACAGAGATGAAAAGGACGAAGAACTAGCTATTCTACATATTGTTTTTATCATACAATGACTTAGTAAGTAGCATTCTTCTATACAGTCTTTATATAGACACTAACACAAGTGGATGCTGCTAGCTGGAATAACAGAATTCTGTAACTAACTTTTTTCTGATGTGTAACTTTGCTGACATGTTGCTGATCTTACTCACAAGTGTTGCTGACCTCACTCACTAGTCTCAACAGCAACATTGTAGCAACACCCTTCTTTTGATCCGCAAGTATTGATTACATTGAATTACATCTTTCTTTCGGATGCTGAACCTGGAACACTTCCGCCGGTAGGATATTGTCATTGCAATATTGCGTACCCCAGCGCCAGAGTAACATGCTCTACGTCTGATATATAACATAAATAAAGATGTTAATCTCTGTACACATACTTGGATTGAATTTGGTATTTTGTAGAAGGAGTTACGTTCCTTTTCTAATTTGGCATTTGTTATGAAGAGGTGCATGATTTAATTAGCTGTAGCATTTTTCTTCAATTAAGTTACATGAAAAGTTGTGAGTATTTCTACTTGTCATTTAAAGAAGATGGTCCTGGGTTGGACAAATGATGATCAATGAGCTATAAGCCTTGGATCTTGAACTACCAACCTGAGTTTTCAGTTGTCTTTATAAGCAAGGAACCAGGTGGGCTATCTCTGTTTGCAAGAAAATATTGTTTGTCAAATAGATGAACATGATAGGTTTTTATTTCATCTGGCAAGACAAATATTCTGTGCTGCTTTCAACTGACGAAAAGTAAAGGGTTACATTTCTTTTTAAATTTGGTATTCGTTATGAAGAGCTACACAATTTAGCTGTAACATTTTTCTTCAATCAAGTTACATGGAAATGGGTTGACAAATGATAATTCCAGGAGCTAATGAACCAGGTGGGCTAGTTTTGATTGCAAAAATATTTGTTTGTCAAGTAGATGAAAGGTTTGTATTTCATCTGGTAAGACAAATATTCTGTGCTGCTTTCAACTGAGGAAAAGTGCGTCTGGGGTCCATTTTACAATTTTACAAATGAACCTGAAGGCTGAATGTAACATCTAGAATTTGTCAACGGAATGTCATTCTGTCCATTGTATTATCGACCATTTAGTATAGAGACGCCCCTGTGTTATCTGTGGAGGAATCATGTAAAAACATCTAGTTGGTTGTACTGTACTCGAGATGAATTCACGCCCTGCAATTTTTATATAATGTCGATTTTATTATTTACAAAAAGCATGTGATATATAGTTTTGATTAATGATAGTACAGTACATGAAAGAAAACGGAATATTAAACAGGTTCGAATAGAAACCCTGTAATCCTGTACTATCAATTCCAGCTTCATATCCTAAGAAAGCATGTGATACAAATTTTTATATTGATGTGCGGCAAGTTAAATGCACCTGAAGGCTGAACGTAGCATCTAGAATTTATCAACGGAATGTCATTCTTCTGTCCATTGCATTAACCATTTAGTATAGAACTAAATGGTCTATAATGCAATGGTTGTACTGTACTCTGAGATGTATTCACGGCCTCCAATTTTTACAAAAACGTAGATTTCGATTTCGTTACTTAAAAAAAGAACATGTTCAACAGAAACCCTGTAATCCTCTACTATCAATTCCAGCTTCATATCAAAAGTAGACTATAAGCACTAGTACAGAACTGTCTTTTAGCGTCGCACTTTTAGCGTCGGTTATATAGAGAGCCGTGGCCTATACATACTTTAGGCGTCGGTTGCTAGTTTAACCGACGCTTAATGTCATTTGTGTTGGATCTTTTGCGTCGGACATGAAATAACCGACGCCTAAAACTGATCCTTTAGCGTCGGTCTTTACTCAACCGACGCCTAAAACTGACCTTTAGCGTCGGTCATAAACAACCAACGCCTAAAATTGATCCTTTAGCGTCGGTCCTTGATTAACCGACGCCTAAAATAGACCCTTTAGCGTCGGTCTTTACTTAACCGACGCCTAAAACTGACCCTTTACCGTCGGTCATAAATAACCGACGCCTAAAACCGATCCTTTAGTGTCTTTTATTTAACCGACGCCTTTGAAATGTTTTGCCCGACGCTATAATTTATTTAACAGAGCTCCGAAGACCCTTGTTTGAGCGGGCCTTATCTTGAAGCCCAAAACCAATTTCCAAGCCCATTTACGCACACCACCAAAACCTGTCTTTTTATTTGTCCAACTTATATACTGTAACTACAAATTGTTTTAACATTTATAATTATTTAATTCACAATTTTCTTATCATTTTTTGATATTAAAATTTCTTTTATGTTAAACATTATATATAAGAATGTAACAACTTTAATCATTTAAATAATATTATCCTAAATCATTTAAAATTCATGATTATAAAAAATTAAAAAATAGTAATAATTATTTTTTGAGTTTGGTACTCATAAATAACTAATAAACTTATAAAATATATATTAATTACTGATTAGTTGGCGTTATTCTTCAACAAATTTTGATTATTAAATCAATGTTATAAAAAATACTTTAAGTTCAATATATTATAGCTATTGTTTGGCCTAGATTAAAATAAGTCCTTATGATCTTATTTTCGGGTAAAAATTTCATAATTTGATAAAAAAAAAAATTATACAAGTATTTAATATATGTTTAAAATTCCATAAATTGCAAAAAAAGTTTTTTTTTTTTAGAAAAATGTTAGGAATTTTAGCTTATTTATTAAAATAAGTCAACTTTCTTGAAAAATAAGCTCCCAAACACCCCCATTACTTATTTAATTTTTCTGTTCTATTTTCGGGTGACACAAATTTTAACCTTTTTATAGAGAAATAAAATAAAATAAATTTAGTTAATTGACACATCATTTAAAAATTAAATAATTAAACGACATCCCTTATTATAAAAATAGATTTAACAGAGCGGGCCTTATCTTGAAGCCCAAAACCAATTTCCAAGCCCATTTACGCACACCACCAAAACCTGTCTTTTTATTTGTCCAACTTATATAACTGTAACTACAAATTGTTTTAACATTTATAATTATTTAATTCACAATTTTCTTAGCATTTTTTGATATTAAAATTTCTTTTATGTTAAGCATTATATATAAGAATGTAACAACTTTAATCATTTAAATAATATTATCCTAAATCATTTAAAATTCATGATTATAAAAAATTAAAAAATAGTAATAATTATTTTTTGAGTTTGGTACTCATAAATAACTAATAAACTTATAAAATATATATTAATTACTGATTAGTTGGCGTTATTCTTCAACAAATTTTGATTATTAAATCAATGTTATAAAAAATACTTTAAGTTCAATATATTATAGCTATTGTTTGGCCTAGATTAAAATAAGTCCTTATGATCTTATTTTCGGGTAAAAATTTCATAATTTGATAAAAAAAAAATTATACAAGTATTTAATATATGTTTAAAATTCCATAAATTGCAAAAAAAGTTTTTTTTTTTTAGAAAAATGTTAGGAATTTTAGCTTATTTATTAAAATAAGTCAACTTTCTTGAAAAATAAGCTCCCAAACACCCCCATTACTTATTTAATTTTTCTGTTCTATTTTCGGGTGTAACAAATTTTAACCTTTTTATAGAGAAATAAAATAAAATAAATTTAGTTAATTGACACATCATTTAAAAATTAAATAATTAAACGACATCCCTTATTATAAAAATAGATAAACTTTATTTTGTATAATTTCTATTGTAAAAAAATATTTAATTACTAAAATTATTAAAACCATTAAAATGAAACATGACACCCGACTTTTACTAAGGAAACTTAAGATAAGAAAATACAGTATAACAACAATAAGTTTACTCGACCTTTTAACAAAAACAGGATCCCCAATTTTACACCCTACCTATACCCCCGAGCCCTAATTTTCAATCCAACTACGTCTCCTCTCTCCCTTCTCTCCATTTCAATCTTCATTCTTGTGTTCCTCCTAAAATACTAGACTGAGTTCTTGCTAAAAAACTGAGTTTCGCCGATTGGAAGCTGCAAGTCAATTTTTTCGAGCCCTATTAAAGCTGCGAGTCTCATTACATCTCTATCTCCATCTTCATACTTCATCTTAGTACGATTCGAGGTATTTTCCCTCCCCCTCTCCCTATGTCTCGCTTTCTTTATCCCTATCTCTCTCTATATGTCTCTCTGTGTTTAGTTAGTTTGTATGTTGACAAGGACCGATATGTTTGCTTTGGGAACACTTTAAAGTATACATTTTAGCTTGTAATTTCCTCCTAGATGTTGGTTTAAAATACAAGTTTAAGGTTAATTTGTACAAGTTGCAATATGTTATATTCTTAATATACGAAAGTCTTAAAGTGATTCTTCATAATCAGTCCAGGGAAAGGGCTACGAGGATAAATGTTATGAGCAGATACGAAAGTCTGTCGAAACACGATTTAACATACTTCCAAGTGAGGTAGTGTTTCTTACTGTTGTCACCATTATATTACTTATTTTATAAGAAATGTTACAGCTTTTACTAGAATCAACTACTAACTTTAAAGTTTGCATCAGCTTGGGTCTGAAGATCTTAAAGCTGCTATAGAGGAGGCTCAGTGGGTATGCCAATTAATTTAGCACCTTGTTATTAAAGTTTTGTTGTGGTGTGTTATTACAAGCATTTTTTAACTAAATGTTATCCTGGGTTGCACTCTTAAATTACTAAATACTTGCCTTGTAACAATATTTTTTGAATTTCTGTTGAATTAGTCCATGTATTATGTCACGTGTTAGTTGTATGTGGTAGAAATCAATAGAATGGATTTGATTATTAGACCTACTGGGATGTCGTACCAGAGCTATACTTCGTGGAGAATGTAAATAACAAATTGCTTTATAAAATGATTTGACTTTGTGCAATTTTTGCGTAAGATGTATCTGTGAGCACCATGCTAGTAGTAGTATGGATTTACTGAAGCAAGTTACTTGTGTTTTTCTACAGCTTATGTCTATATAAAATTTAAACAGTATCGTTCCGATCAGTGGAATAAGTCAGTTTGTATACATAACTATCAGAAGAACAAACAGTTACTAAAGTTTATATGCTTTGATTCTTTGTAAATTTCCGCTTGTAGATTTATTGGATATTCTGTATCAGTTTCATGTGAGCCTATCAGAACTGATTGGGCTCGTAGTCCTACTGTGCTCTCTGAGCTAACCGGACCAGTTGTGCCTTTTACTACGCAAATTTTTTAGCACATTGTTTTTACTATATGTTGTTTTAGAGCTCTATTAATGCCATAAATAGATAATTTAGGATTCTGGAGATGATTTAGGAGTGTCCCTAATGATGTTGTACTCTGTATTAATCACAGGGCCACCAACCTGCCTGTCACTTGCATTTCAGGGATCAGCGGTGGAAGGTGCACTTTTGACTTTTAATGCCTCTTGTAGTGGAGGGTGAGGTTATATGCTATGTTTTTCAGTAATTCTGCATGTTATCTCTTTAGTCATAGCTATATATGTATGATTCAGGGAAAAAAGAGACTCCTATTTGAGTGGTTTGGAGTGAATTCTAATGGTATCAAGGAGAAACTAATTACTGGTGGTATGATTCATGAACTTTAAGCATTTCATTTTATTATGTGTTTCTATTTCGGCTCGTTGAGTAAGTAAATAATTCCTGTAGAGTACTTGGATTTGACTTTTGAGGATGTTGGAGGTAGTGTGGAACTTGTCTATACACCTATGAGTCTTACACAAGTATCGGCAGATAAAATATTTCATTCTTTTTCTGTCTTTGTTTCTGGTATGAAATTGAAAAATAACTCCATGCTCTTATACGACGGTCTTGTTAACATATTTGCAGAGATGATAAAAGAAGCTGCTCCGGAATGTCGGGCATTGTCTGCTCAACAAAAGTAGCTGATGCTTTTGTGATACAGTACCACATTCTTCGTGCATTACCTGAGAATCTCCATAAGTTCTACAAAGTTTATAGCATCATGGCTCATCCAGGATCCGAGGGTACGATGGTGTCAGCAACGACAATGCAGGTATGTTCATCAGAATTCTTTTAAAGTAATAATGAAATATTTGTTTCAGCATTTGCGTACAATCGACTATAATCCAGGTCCAAATTCTGTTCCACTAGTATAAACCAGAATCTGAATTCCACTAGTATTTCATTTCAAAGGATGTAGAGTAATAAGTACTCAGCTATGAGTTTTTCCATGACTATGTCAGGGTGCTGTAACTATTTTGTAATTTATTTACATTTTCTAACTCCTAATTCTGGGTGATTTGCAGGTAAGATATGGTCTAAGTTACTTTGTGGTAATGACTAGTAATTGTCAAGTGTCGATAGTCAACAGTATGCCTGTAGGTAAGATTATTGTATACTATGTTTTTGTAGCTCATGGTTCTAACAACTTAATACCTATAGATTGCTTAAATGTGTCTTGTGTGTTTTACTTAAACTCATTCCCCTACCAGGAGGCTGTACGAGCTATATGCAAAGAGGTGAAAACATTGGTTAAGTAGTGCGGGAAACCCAAAATGCTTGATGCAATCAGGACTACCCCCTCCTGAGCTATATTAAGCTGTTAAGATTTTGTTTTACGTGTTACGATATGTTTTAGTTTGTAAAATTAAATTATCTTGTGTAAATTAACATATTGTCATGTTGTGTAATATATATTATATTGATCACTGGTTTGTAAAAATCTTGTATTGTTTTGTTGGTTTGTATGAATGTTTATTAGAAATGCAATTTTTATTTTTTTTTTTAAAAAAATTGACTTTTAGCGTCGGTTGTTTGTTAGACCGACGCCTTTAACATGACTTTTAGCGTCGGTTGTTTAAATGACTGACGTCTATAACAGACTTTTAGCATCGGTTGTTCAAATGATCGACGCCTAAAACATACTTTCAGCATCGGTTGTTTAAATGATCGACGCTTAAAACCAACATTCAGCGTCGGTTGTTTAAATGACCGACGCCTATAACAGACTTTTTGCGTCGGTTATTTAACTGACCGACGCCAATAACATACTTTCAGCGTCGCCAATTTAACCGACGCTATAGGCCTATACCTATAGTGTCGCCTTCATGTACTACGCCCAATAACCGACGCCTAATGCCTATTTTGACCGACGCTAAAAGCCTATTCTGTACTAGTGGGTTGTTTGGTATTTTTAATTTTTTAATTTTTTTGGATCCAAGATCAGAAAAGGTTGCGAAAATTATCATTTATTAACTTTCTCGATTCTAAATATTAAGAAAGCCAAAACGACACTATGTCTATTTTAGATTTTTAGTGTAAAGATATCTTAAGTTGGAACGGAACATATAATTTTTTTATTCGAACATGAGTGAAGACATGAATGCACGAGTATTGATCAAATTTATGATCTATTATTAGGAAAATGTAAAGAAAAGTACGTAAAATGCAGATGTTTTCTACTGTTGATTTCACTCGAGCCATCGAATCAGATACTCCATCATACAATTTACTAATTTAGCCACTACCTCTGTCAGTCCTATAAAAAGGAGTAGCCTTTGAATTGCTTATAATTATAAAACTACAGCGGGAAAGAAAAAAGACTTATTTGAATTTTCCTTCTTCTCCAGTTTGATAATTTCAATACAAAAAAAAGAAAGAAAGATGGGAGCTAATCAGTCCGCGGTGTATGCTTCAAATGGAGCCGACGAATTGTTCATGCCCAAGAAGTCCGGTCAGGTCTTAATTTTCCATTCCTCTTCTGAATGGAAAAACCATTTTCAGTCCTCCAAACAAACAAATAAACTGGTCAGTAACAAAATTTGATATATCCATATCCGTCGTTTACTGACTTTCTCTTCTTCCACTTCATTAAGTGTTTATATCTGAGCTGGACAAATTTTATATAATTTTATGTTTGTTTGAAGATGGTAATTCATTTTACGGCTACATGGTGTGGAGCTTGTCGTACCATGGAACCTGTCATTCGTGACTTTGCTGCTAAGTATGTTGGTGTGGAATTCATCCAGATTGATGTAGATGAACTGGAAGTATGCATGACTCTCTCTCTCTCTCTCTCTCTCTCTCTCTCTCTCTCTCTCTCTCTCTCTCTCTCTCTCTCTCTCTCTCTCTCTCTCTCTCTCTCTCTCTCTCTCTCTCTCTCTCTCTCTCTCTCTCTCGCTCGCTCCCCAGCTCTCTGTATTCATTTCAATTCTGTATTCCAAAATTACATGATGATGCTAATTGCTAATGCATGTCGTTCGTGTAGGCAGTGGCTCGGGAGTATGCTGTGCATGCATTGCCAGCATTTATACTAATAAAGAAGGGAAAAGCAGTTGACAAGGTTGTTGGAGCAGAGAAGGCAGCACTTCAGTATAAGATTGAGAAGTGCATGGTCAGGCCAATAAGCATACTTTAAGTAAACACAATAAGCAAAGGAGTTGTTTGAAATAAGGACCTCTTCTGACCAGGCAAATATTCAATGATTTGTAAAACATTCTCATGTACCAACTGCAACTCTTGATAACCTTTTGTGAATTATTGCATTTCTCAACAGCTTTTGTAAAAGTTGTTGGCTTTAAATAAAATTAGAGCAAAAGAATATTTGAATGCGACTAACAAAAGCCAGTTATTAAGCCTACACGATAATATATTGAAGACTTCTAATCTGTACAGCAGCAGTTTACTGCGAAACTTCATATTTAACTGCGAGAACTGTATCTCATCCGGGCATGAAAACTGCGTGATAGGGCACTTAGGAGGGTTAAATATCTCCGACACTCATCTATTTTTTTTTAAATGTCATAAACTGATGCAAGACTTTTACTTTGCCTTGGTTAGAGAAATTGTGTATAATAAGACGATTACCTCAGCCTTTTAGATATTGAAATTTTATATAGTAAATGGATTGAGACCCTTAGGGCCTATTTGGATGAGGGATTAGGAGGGGAAGGGTTGGGTTGGGGTAAGGGCCAATTTGGATGAGGGATTAGGAGGGGAATGGTTGGGTTGGGTTGAACCCCTACCATGTTTGGATGTAAGGGTTGTGTAAAGAAGGGTTCAACCCTTATCCTATTTGGATGGAGGGTTGAGATGATTAAGTAACGTTTAAAATGTATATTTTTTATATATAAAGTAACATTTTTTAATTTAAAATTTTAGAAACTATAATTTTAAATTTATTAAAATTTTGGTAAAATAAAAAACTGGAACAATTAGAAAAAGAAAAAAGAAATTTCGAAATTTTCTCTTTTTTTTATTTTACAAATTTATAAAAAAATTTAAACAAATAATTCAAATCGCAATGTGTTAGGTCCGATAAGATTGAAGAAGGGGGGGTTGAATACAATCTATACTGTTTTATCGAAATTTGTCCGGATAAATTTAATTTATATTTTGACAAATTTGAGCGGAATAAATTGAAACAAATTTCAAGTTGAATATAAAAATATATTAACTTGATGGGTGTTACAATTTAAGTACAGAAATTAATCAAGTTGATAAAAACTAATTTAGAAAATTCGACATGAACTTTTCTAATTTAGTTAATAAAAATTAAGATTAGAACTAGGAAACTTAATTCGCTAGTAGTACAAGAACAATGAATAAACAAATTCCATCGGATAAAATATTACAAGAGAGATGAACTTGATTTTACAGAAATTAATTTGTTCTTGAGCTTGGGAGAGAAAATGGAGCTGCTGGGATTTTTCTGATTTGTTCTTGTTTTTGTGTTTTTTCTTCTGCCGCTTCCTGCCTTGATTATATAAGGCTGTACTGATTAAATATTACTTAATCAGCTTCAAGACCTATTTAATCAGCTGTCAGTATGACTTGTTCTTGCTCCAAGACCTAATTAAATCATTCGGTATGACTTAATATAGCTCGGTATGACTTAATTAAATCTCGGTATGACTTAATTATAAAGCTCGGTATGACATAATTTACTTTAACATAAAGCTTGGTTGTGTCTTTGAATTGAACAAAAGATTTGAACTGCTGTCAAACAAAACCAGTCGCAGGTAGGAGTAGTACACAACACGCGCGGCTGTTGAAGGTTTCTTCCGGGCGCGTGCGTCTCACGCGCTAGGCAAGAGAGTGTAGTTGCTTCCCGACAAGAACATGCAGCATGTGTGATAGTCAGTTTGTTTTCTTCTTTTGATTCCCTTTTTTTTTTCTTTTGCATGCTACTTGTTTCTTTTATATTCTTTTTTTTTTCTTTGTCGACCAGCAACCTGTTACTCCCTTTTTGTTTTTTTTTTGTTTTTCTTTTGTTTCTCCATTTCTTTTATATTGTATCTAATTTAATTAACTTAATTAATCAATTAAACATTTAAACGAATAATGATTAATTAATTAATAAGTTAATTAATTAAATCAATTAGACTAATATATTAATTCAAAATTAATTAACATGATAATTAATTTAATAAATAAATTAATTCAGAATGAATTAATTTATTAAATTAAATCAATTACATAATTATATTAATTAAAAGAGAATTAATATAAATCTTTTGACAGCTCAAATCTTTTTCTTGAACCACTGAAAGTAATAAAGAATTACCACCGAATTTTCGTTGACGCTTGATGCACGGTCTGGTTCATGAGCGACTAACTCCAACGGCTTTTCTTTATTTCTGACTCTATGAATTGGTTCCTTTCTTTTCTTAACATACCAGTCTTGACAGCTTGAACCACTGAAGTTAATGATAAACAACCACTGTTTAATGTTGACACTCGATGTACTGTCTGGTTCCTGAGTGACTAACCGCAATGACTGTTCTTCATATATTGACTTTAAAATCTGGTTCCTTTTCTTTTCTCCTCTCTCTATTAATTCTTCTGTACTGTCTCTGTCACTGTCGAAATCTCTGTCACTATAAATGAATCCACTTCTTTAATGAATACTTCACTGAGGCTTGATCAAATGACTGAACTTCTTTCAATGTAGTAATTCTTCAAGTCTGTAGATTGACCTTGATTTTTTTCTTCTGACAGATAATACAATCTGAGATTCCTTGTGACAGTCTATATACTATTTACTAATATAATCTTGTTTAAGTTGAGTTGTATCCTCGAAATACAAATAGGCTACATCATATGCCTTTCAATCTCCCCCTATTTGTTTGTTAGACAATAACAAGCAAATACCTAGAGGATAACTCAACTACCTCACTTAAACAAGAAAAAGATAAAACTTTTAAGAACTAAGTAAATAATACAAAAAAAAAAAATTCTGGTTTAGATTTAACAATTCCAGAATCTTCAGTTAATGAAATGATAGATGATTGTTCCTCTAGCACTGAACTGATCTTCAATAGATAACTCATCTTCATTTCTAATTCTTCATATCTCTGCATGATAATCCTTCACATCTTACATTGGTGATTATCAGCAGTTCTTGATTTACAATCACTTCCCATTTCTGACACAGCTTTTCTCACTAAGAAAAATAGTTGTTCCTACTATATAGACAATGGTGAATCAATACCATTTCTATAACTTCTGGTGAATTTACTACTCTTCCACTTAGCCATTATACATAGTACATTGAAAGACTAATAGAATAGTATTGTGATGTAATTCTCCTTATATCTCCACTTTCATAAACAATGAAAGTTCTTTTGCTTCTTCATCTAAGGCTCCCCCTTAGTAAATAGAATTTGCTTCTCATTCTAAGCACAGTCTTTAATGCTCCCCCTTTCTTACTCACTCTTCTTTTACTTGTACCCCATACTTCTCCCCCTTAGTTGAGTATATCCTACAAAGGTAAGCTTTAAGCTTGAATATATCTTTTTCAATATATCTCTCCCCCTTAGTTGAGGAATCCTCCATTCAACTAATTGACAAAGTAGTTGATACCAAATTGTTACCAATTTATACCAATCGTTAGAGTACATTGAAATCAATTGATAAAGCTTTGTTAGAAAGGAAGTTTCATTTTCTTCCTCACTGTGAGTGTGTGATAGTGTTTAGTGTACCTCATAAGTGTTTCACTCTTCTCTACACTCATTTGTGTTAAGTGTCTCACTTCTCTCTGTGTTTACACTCTTGCTCACTGGTGTATCACTCATATCACTCATAGCCCCTTCAAGAGAGGTCAGTGGTGGTGCAATGGGAGTTCGCAAATCCCAAATCCTCGTTGGACTCGTCAGACAAATCTGAGTCATAATCTACAAGTTGCTAATTTCCCTTTTTAGGGTTTTCAGATTTGAATTCTGAGAAGGTAAACAATGATCTATAAATTTAGCATTGAGATCAAGATTCCCTTCTAATGTCTGTGAAGACATCACCTTGTTAAACTCATCAGGTAAAATCTGAATCATAGTTCACAAGTTGCCGATCTGCACCTATGTCGGATCCGTTACCCGCAGGATCCAGAGATGTTCCCTCTGGGAGTTAGATAATGATCTTGATGAATTTTGCATTTGAGATCAATACCTTCTCTCAAGGTCTGTGAAGACTCTTAGTTCATTAAAGAACCATTAAATTATAATCCTAACCGTAAAATGGTTGGATTACAGGTTTCCGTCAATTCATCCTTAGTGTGTGCAATCTCACTCGTGCATATGAAATATTTTGGATAGTGTATAAGGTAGTGACTCTCCAACTGAATATCCCACACATTCTAATTTGCTGCATCAAGTGCATTTACTCCCTGGTGACCTCTAGTCTGATAGGTTACTTCCTTTTAGGGGGTAAAATAGAATATGTTTGAGTTTGACTGTAGTCTGGGACAAAAGTTGTTGGGTTTACAACCTTATGACTAAACATGTGAGAATACAAAATTTCATGTAGATGAACCTGCATCACAGAATATGAGCAATATAGAGATAGAATGCATTTTTAACATTGAAAAGTTTTCTGAGAAAATATTGCATTTATCTTAAGTGAAATGATGTACAGTTGTGATTTCAAAAGATTTACAATGTAAGGAATCACAGCTGTAGAAAGAGATTTTGAATTTAGGAAGATAAAGATCCTGAGCTGGTTTTACTAAACAAGAACATAGGCAAAAATCCAATTAATAAATATTAATCGAATCAATGTATGTTAATGTTTAAACCAATACAAACAAAACTATTTTATCATGTTTTAGGTCCTGTAAGATAGATACCAACTATTAGAAATTGTTAGCACTTGATAGGTCTTGTCTTCCAATTGTTAGATCCTGACAATCAAACATTAGTTCCTAACCAATTGTATAGACACATACCAATTTGATACCAACATTGGTCAATTGTTAAGTCCTTAACACGAAGATCTGTTAACAGCAATCACAAAACAAAGATTTATACTTAAACTGCATATTTTGTGTGTGTTAATAAGAAGAACAACAAAAGAACCAAGTACAGTGACCTACTTGTAAGTTTTGAAAGTACAGTAACTAAATTGTAAAAACTATACAAACTAGTTATATACATATGAAAAAGAATATACAAAAATAAGAAATAATATACATAATAATTATACAAAATAAAAACTAAAAAGAAAAGAAAATTCAAATAAAACTAAACAAAGAAGAAAAATTTGAATTAACATAAAAATAATAAAACTATACATAACTTAATAATTTACAAACAAATTTTTATTTTTATTAATTTTTATTTGTATATATATATATATATATATATATTTAAATACAAAAATAACTGTATTAATAATATTTACAGAATATTAAAGATAAAATATAATAATTTAGAAAAAAATCTACAACAATATAACTACTTAAAATAACTAAATAGAAAATATAAAATACTAAAAATACCATAGGTTGTCCTTTTGACGGAATTAACACATTAATAACAGAAGAACAAACACTACAAAATATTAAATAAAATATTAAATATTTACATAAACATTTGTAGCAAATTAATAAATCTATATATATTTTCGAATAAAATAACTTTCTTATCAGAAAACTATTTTGAAAGAAAATATGATTTATTAAAAGATCACAAATATTCATAAGGAATTTTCAACAAAAATAGATTTCTCACTAATTTCCACTTGTAAAATTTGAGAAAAATATTTTTAGAGAAAATAAAATTATTCTAAAATTAAAAGAAGTAAGTAGGAAAATATTAAGAAGAAAATGATAATGATTTAAGAATGAACAAGAAAGATTATAAGTTGATAAAATAATTATACAAGTGATTTAAATCAGAAAATATTCACAAAATAATCACTTGTAAATTATTAAAGATCAAACCTCAGATATTAACTAGTTTAATTAGTAGGACTGTTTAACATACCCAATTCATCAACAATTCTTGTGAATGTAGATTCGTCAAGAGACTTAGTAAAAATATCTACTGTTTGGTCTTCCGTGGGTACTGAAAGTAACTCCACGATACCATTCATGACATGCTCTCTAATAAAATGATACCTGATGTCGATGTGCTTGGTTCTCATATGCTGCACAGGATTGTTGGAGATTGCTATGGTACTTGTATGATCACATAATATAGGAATATTATCCAGTACAAAGCCATAGTCTCTCAGCTGATTCCTAATCCACAAGATTTGAGCACAACAGCTTCCAGTAGCTATATATTCAGCTTCGGCTGTTGAGATAGAAACTGTTTGTTGTTTCTCACTATACCAGGAAACCAATCTGTCACCTAGGAATTGACAACTCCCGGAGATGCTTTTTTCTGTCTACAACACTTCCTGTATAATCTGAATCTGTATATCCAACAAGATTAAAACCAGATACTTTAGGGTACCAAATACCTAAGTTAGGTGTACCCTTAAGATATCTCAAGATTCGTTTAACAACAATGAGATGCACATCTCTAGGATCCGCTTGGAACCTTGCACACAAGCATGTAGCATACATAATATCTGGTCTACTTGCAGTAATGTAAAGTAATGAGCCTATCATACCTTTGTAGCTTATGACATCTACCTTGGCAGAATTTTCACATGCTCCAAACTTGACAGCTGTAGATGATGGTGTCTTTGCTGAAGATGAGTCCTCCATTTGATATTTCTTGAGGAGCTCTCTGACATACTTGGACTGACAAATAAATATTCCATATGTCCTTTGACTTACTTGTAATCCAAGAAAGAACTTCAGTTCACCAATCATGCTCATCTCAAATTTACCCTGCATTAGCTTAGCAAATTTCATGCACAAAAGATCATTAGTAGACCCGAATATTATATCGTCCATATAAACTTGGACTAATATTGTATCATTCTTATGTTTCTTTGAAAAGAAAGTTTTGTCTATGACACCTCTAACGAAACCATTTTCAAGTAAAAATTCAGAGAGAGTGTCATACCATTTTCTTGGCGCTTGCTTAAGACCATAGATAGCCTTGAAGAGAACGTAGACATAATCCAATAGATCTGGATCTTCAAAGCCAGGGGCTGTTCTACATACACCTCTTCATCTAGCTTACCATTCAGAAAAGCACTCTTGACATCCATTTGATAAACTTTGAAGTTTGAGAATGCTGCGAATGCCAAGAATATTCTGATGGCCTCAAGTCTTGTCACTGGTGCATAGGTTTCATCATAATCAATTCCTTCAGCTTGATAATAACCTTTAGCAACCAGTCTTTCCTTATTCTTCATCACTTTGCCATCTTCATCAAATTTGTTTCTGAATACCCATCTAGTGCCTACTACTGTTCTGTTTGTAGGTCTGGGTACCAGCTTCCATACTTCTTGTTGTTCGAATTGATTGAGTTCATCTTGCATCGCAATCACCCAATCAGGATCAGAAAGAGCTTCTTCAGTTTTCTTAGGTTCCATTTCAGATAGAAACCCTGAATAATTACATTAATTTTGGAAAGCTCTTCTAGTTTTTACACCAACATCTGGATCACCAATGATTAGCTCAAAAGGATGAGCTCTATTCCAAACAGTCTGTCTGGGAAGATTTAATCTTGATGATTCGCCTTGTTCTTCATTGTGATGTTGAGTATGACTAGTTGATCCCTCATTAACTCCCCCGAAGTTGTTGCCAGGTTAACTAGATGAATGTTCAGGAGTGTCAGTGCTATCTTCACTATTACCATTGTCTCAAATTTTCCACCTTGTTCATCTCCTTCTTTAAGCACAAAACATTTTGCCCCAAATACATGAAAGTATTTGAGTGTTGGTTTCTTTTCAATAATAGCTTCATAAGGTGTCGTCATCAAGTCTTTGTTGATAAGAGTTCGATTCTGGGTATAGCAAGCAGTGTTGACAGCTTCAGCCCAAAAATACAATGGAAGCCTTGATTCACTTAACATAGTACGTGTAGCTTCAATCAAGGTTCTATTCATTCTTTTCACTACCCCATTTTGTTGAGGAGTTCTTGGAGCTGAGTATTATCTGGTTATACCCTTCTCAGTGTAGAAATCATTCAGAACTTCATTCTTGAATTCAGTTCCATTATCTGACCTTATAGCTCTCACTGGATACTTAGAATCCAGCTCAATCAACTTGATGTGATCAATCACCAGTTGTGGAGTTTCATCTTTAGAATTCAGGAACAAGACCCATGTGTATTTTGAAAAATCATCAACAATCACAAGAGCATATCTTTTCTTTGACATTGACATCACATTAACTGGACCAAACAAATCCATGTGAAGTAGTTGTAAAGGTTCAGTTATTGAAGATATGTCAGTGCTCCTGTGAGTTGCATTTTTTAACTTGCCTTTTTGACATGCATCACATAGTCCTTCCTGTGTAAATTCCATAGAAGGTAAACCTCTAACCAACTCTCTCTTGACCAGAGAGTTCACCGTCTTGAAATTTAAGTGAGAAAGTTTCTTATGCCATAGCCAACTTTCATTTGTGGATGCTTTAGAATAGAAGCAGTTGATTTCTTCAGTGCTTCTAGTGTTCATATTGGCTACGTACAAGTTTCCTTTTCTGACTCCTGTAAGAGATGGTTGTTCACTTCTTTTGTGTGAAATCAGACAATTCTTCTTGTTAAAGTGGACTTCAAATCCCTTATCACAGAACTGACTGATACTGAGCAAATTATGCTCAAGTCCTTTTACAAAGGACACTTTCTCAATGATAACATTTCCAGCTTCAAGTCTGCCATATCCATCAGTTCTACCTTTGCTGTTATCTCCAAAGGTAACTACTGGGCCGGCCTTCTCCACCACATTTGTCAGCAGGGTTCTGTCTCCAGTCATATGCCTTGAACATCCACTGTCCAAGATCCAGGTTACTCGTTCAACCTGTTCAATACCCTGCAATGACAAGCGGATTAAACCTTCTTTGGAACCCAAATTTGATTGGGTCCAGAGTATTTAAGGTATTGGCCTTTGTTAGGCAAAACAACATTTTTAACCTTGACACCAATTTTACCATTAGTCAATAAACATTTTACCCTATAAACAGATTTGACAATCTTTTGTTTCAGTTTAGGTATCCATGTTTGTTTAGTAACAATATCATTGACTGGACATTTGACTTTGTAAACAACCTTCATAAAACTTTGTTTAGGATTTGGTACAAATGTCTCTCTCCTAACATAAGGAGGACTAGCAGTCTTTGATCTAACATTGTTCCTGTTCATATGTTGTCGAGGAGCAGTCTTATTATCACATGCATGATTACCATTAAAGTAAGCAGACATCACATTAAAAGCACAAGACATACAGTTGACACACCACATGCTTTATGATTAGAATCAATGATAGGCATGTTACTCATGTTAGACATGTTATTGTTCTGCTTCAACTTATTACCTCCTAATCCAGTCTTAGAAGAACTAGCTGTTTCAACAACCTTGACAGGCACTTTAGGTACATCTTTCTTGGATGAAACATTTTCTGGATTAGTGTCCTCAACAGATTTAGCCTTAACAAAGACTGTGACATCTTTCTTGGATGAAACATTCTTTGGATTAGCGTTCTTAACAGATTTATCCTTAACAACGACTGTGCCATTTGCACTGTCCTCATTTCTCATTTCTTCGTGGATAACCATAGAAAGAATATCTGGTGGTCCAGCATCAGAGTTTTTAAATAGAGGTTCTTTAACATTCTTGAGTACATGTGGTATTCCCCTTTCTTTAGCACTAACAGGGTTTGGGGAATTTATGCCCAATGATCCAACAGCTTCATTGTAGCCATACCCTATACCTGTTGTTCGTTCTACAACTTGATTGTTAAAAAACTCTTTGGAAACTTTAACAGAATTATAACAAGCCCTGACATGTGTTTCAAGTTCAACAATCCTAGTTTCAAGTTCAGCAATCCTAGCAACTTGTTTTAACATGTATTCTGTTATCGCCTTTTCTCTTTTGTTAAGTCGAGCTATTTCTTCTATTTGCTGATCTTGATTAACATGCACCTTTTTTAGTTCTAACACTTCATTTTCAAGATTAGTGGTTAATAGAACTTTTCTAGCAATTTATTTTTGTGCATTACCAATGGAATTATATAGGTTACGAATCAACTCATGTTAGGTCCACTATGATTGTAGAAGGGGGGTTGAATACAATCAATATCAATTTCTCAAAATTTATTCGTTAAATAATTTTCACTTAAACGAATATTTTGTGCGGAATAAATTGACTCGGATTTCAAGTTGAATATAACTGTATATTAACTTGATGTGGTGTTACAAAATCAATCCAAACTATTATCAAGTGTTTAATAACTAATTAGAAAATTCGACATGAACTTTTCTAATTTAGTTAATAAATCTCAAGATAAGTACTAGGAAACTTAATTCGCTAGTAATACAAGAATCACAAGTAGACAAGTTCTATCGGATAGAATATTACAAAGATGATGAACTTGAATTTATGTGAATTAATTTGTTCTTGGTGTTCTTGATATTTGAGAGAGAAAACTGCTGTGTTTTTGCTGTGTTCTGGTCTATTTTTCATTCTGCTGCTTCTGCTGTGTTATATAGGTCTGTACTCATTAGATAGGACTTAAACTGCTTTAAGACCTATTAAATCAGCTGTCAGCATGACTTAATCTTGCTCCAAGACATAATTAAACCTTAGATATGACTTATTTTCTGTCGGTATGACTTAGAAAATGTGTCGGTATGACTTAATCTTCAACAGTGTGGTCGGTATGACCTAAACACTTTTGTCGGTATGACCTAACACCTTTCCAGAAATATCTTGCTTCGGTATGACTTAATTCCCTCGGTATGACCTAGCAGATTTGAGGTCGGTAAGACATAAACCATTGCAGCAGCTCGGTATGACCTAATTCTTCTACTTGGTATGACTTAGACTTAAGTCATGTCGGTATGACCTAATTTAAGTCATACCGAACCAAACTTAGTCAAGACATAATCTATTCAGCATTTAATTAAGTCATATTGATCCTTTTAATTAATTAATGATTAACTAATTCATGATTAATTGATACAATAATTAAATTAATAAATAAATTAATTCTATTAGAATTAATTCATTAATTAAATCAATTAAATGATTTATATCAATTAAAAACAAATTAAATTAAATCAATAACTAATTAATTTAATTCTTCCAAACCACAGAAAATAATAAAGAATTACCACTGACTTATGTTGACGTTCGATGTACTCTCTGGTTCATGAATGACTAACTTCAATGATGCTTCTTCACTTCTGACTTTAAGCTGTGGTTTATTTTTTCTCTCAATTTTCTTGTACTTTGATTGATTTTCAATCCATCACTCGAAAAATCTCTGTCACTGTAAACGAATCCATTCACTTCAATGTTATACTGAGGCTTGATCAGATACCTGATACGTCTTCCAGTGTGAAACATCAAAACTATAGATTGACTTCCTTCTTTCTTTTGACAGATATTGCTTCCTGAGATTCCTGTGACAGATCATACGGATATTTACTTATTACAATTTGCTTTAAGTTGATTAGGATCCTCGAACTACAAATAGGCTGATTCATATGCCTTTCAATCTCCCCCTATTTGTTTGTTAGACAATAACAACCAAATACCTAGAGGATACCTCAACTAATTCAACTTAACCAAATGAAAGATAAAATATTAAACGTAAAGCAAATATCAAACAGTTCTGGTTTATATTAAACATTTCCAGATTCAAACAAAATGATAAATACAAGATAGATGATCCTTCCTGATCATATTTAACATATTCCTATCTTGATCTATCTAGCTCTAAAGATAATACATGTAGAGCTGTTCTTCAATTACTGTCTTCTCGTCTAAATTTTCCTTCTTCTGGCTCATCTGTGACTTGAAGTTTCCTGTGTAAATCAGAATCAACAAGACGCTCTCTTCTTGATGACAATCCTTGAGGTAAGATTAAAGGAATTCCAAGCTTCTTTCTCAGTTCACCTTGAAATTTCTTGTAATCTTTTATATTCGTTTGTGCATAGGATCGAATATGATCTGCAGCTATTACCTTTTCTTCAGTCAAGAATCCATGATTTCTGAGAGCATATTCAGCATATACCAAGTGTTTTGCATGATGTTCATATAACTCATCTGTCTGAAGATTGATTGAATGAAGTACCTCCCCCTTAAGAAATTTTACTTGTGGAGGATCCTTAATCACTTCTGGTCCAGCTCTTTCAGCAAATTCTTTGAACTTTTCATGTAGCAAAACACCTAGCTCAGACGATGTTCTCACCTTAGGCCTAAGTACCCAAATCTCTGTCAGCGATCTGTCATAAAAGAACTGAATAGATACTCTGAAAGTTCCAACATTATGACAATCCACAAATATTACCAGCTCATCAGATTTGGGGTCAAATGCAGTAGTTATCCTGATGACTTCTACCTTTAAGGCCCTTATATACATATCATGAATTGGATTTGCCAGTTTGAATTCCTCGAGAATTTCTCCAAGACGACGATCTTCATAATCAGAACTCTGAGGTGAATCAATTGCTTTTTGAGCACGTTCCTATTTGTCACCGCTCTTGAGTCTGATATATGTCTTTCTCTTCTCAACATTTATAGCATGTAATCATTGTAGTGCTTGCTGTTCAGCTTTCTGAAGTTCTTCATTTCGTGCAATTTGCTCTAATGACTTTTGAAGCTTTTCTTCTCTCATCAGCAAATTAGCTTCCCACTGAGCAAATAACTCTTCAGATTCTTTCTCTGCTTGTTGAGTTTCATATTCAGATGTCACTGGTTCTTCTCCTTCCCAGTGACTTAAATCTGGTTCAGGTAATTTCTCACGTTCATCAGAAAAATCAAAGTCATTAAAAACATCAAAATTATCCGGTTCACCCGTGTAGAAATATTCTGTGTCTTTGACTTGATCATCATCTACAACAACTTTCTTCTTCCCCTTATTCCTCCAGTCTTCACTGTCTGTATCAGATTTATCTCCTTTCTCCCCTTGTGATTTCTCCCCTTGTGATTTCTGTGCCTGTTGTGATTTCTCCCCCTTAGTTGAGGAATCCTCTACAGATTTACCAGTTGCACCAGCTCCAGGATCTCGCTCATCATCATCACCACCTGTTCTTGCAAAGAATTCTCTTTCTTCAGTTGTTGGTGTGCGATTTTGACTTATCAGATTAAACAAATGCCTTAATCCTTTAGCTTGATGTGTATTTTGCTTCTCAATTTGATCTAGTCGAAAATCAGTAGAACGCTGATTTTCATGTACTTCTTCCTGCAGATTGTCAACCTTGTTGGAGATTTCAACAATAATTTTATCTTGTGCCACAGTGACCTCACCAGAATCATCAAGAGCTTTTTCATAAGAAAGTTCGAGAGTGTTGATTTTATTAGTGAAGAATGTCTTCAAGTTGTTGATGTCACCTTTTATCGAAGTAAGCTGATTATCAACAGAGGTGGATGGAGAAGACTGTTTATCCACTTGTGCTCGAAGTAATCTAGCTTCAGCTTTACTTGCTTCCAGTTCCCTTTCCAGATTTTGTATCTTTTGTAACAATGAGAGAGTGTATGTGTCTGTGTGTGCACTCACCTGAGTTTCACTCTGAATTTCACTCACCTGATGTGCATGTGTATCACTCAATTTTGTGGTGATCCTCACATCACTCCTCTCAATTTCCTTATCTTTTCTAGAAGCGGTACTTGCAGTTAAAATCACCCTAGCCTCCTCTGGGAAGGTCAGTGGTGGTGCAATGGGAGTTTGCAAATCCCTGTCCTCAATCAATTCTACTTGTACATTTGGATTTGTAATCTGAATTGCTTCAGTAGTAGATTGATCAAGTTGCCTTCCACTTTCTCCAGTCGAAACTGCGAGTGGAAACTCCCTTGAGGGGTCTAGGAATGTTTCTCCTAGGAGGGGAGATGATGGTTCCATTAAAGTTGGCAAGGAACCAAGATTTCCCTCAGAAGTCTGTGAAGACTCTTCTACCATAACTATGGTAGGCACTGTTTCAGACTCAATGTGCTCTCCTGTCAATGTGTCCCTATTTTCATCATAATCTATATGTTCTCCCATTGTTAGTAATAACAAAGGGGTTGTGCTTGACACATTACAGGATGCCATGGCCCTATGGCGAATTTCAATAGTATCATCCTGTTGAGAGGATGATCCTAGTAACTGTTGCATGGCCATATCAATGTCCATATCTTGTTGGGAAGATACGGATGGGCTTACAGTTACCTCTGAATCATTTCTACTTTTCTTTTGTAGAGGCAGAGCTGTAGGTTCACTCATTATATTACTTCTTTTCTTTGCTCTTTGAAAGGGAATTTTCTTTCTGGAGTGGAAAGTTTTAAGTGATGTAGATTCATTGTTTGGCTCTATGACCGGGGTTCGAGATTGCGGTCTTACAATCCCTTGGTCAGCCCTATCAACCACTTGGGTTCCAGAAGTAGATTGTTCAGCAATAGAAGTTATAGAGAGATTAGAAGTCAATACCTGGTCAGCAGGTGCCGAAGAGATTGCAGCTTGAGTAATTTGAACCAGTTGTTCTTGAACAGGTTCAATTTGCTGAATAGGTACCTCTTGTTCAGCTTCAGGTTCAACTATTGGTTCTGCTTGCTCAGGTAGTGGTTCATTTTCCTAGAGTAAAGGTACAGGTGCAATGATGGGTAGTTGTATAAAGTTTGACATGTATTGAGTGACAACTACTGGCACATTTGACAATTTAGGTTTGACACCGTACTCAGTGAATAATCTTATCGAAGGTTTACCCGACACCATTGCTTCACTATTCAGAAATGGAGCATGATATTGTAATTCTACCAAATGATTAAAAATCAAAGAAAGGAATCTTGGGTAAAAGCATTGAACTTTATCGCCCCTGTCAAAATTCCTTTTAGCATTGATTACTCTTCTAACCATAGGTCCACACAGAAGGCTGCCAATGTTGATTCTTCGATTATAAGCAACTGAAAATCCAATATGCTGCATAAAGGAAGGTAAAATTCCGAAGTTGCTTTTTGTTGAATTGGCAAAGACCTTGGCTAGTGTGTCGAACACATAATCCCATTCCTGAACTAGAAACTTTTTATTCAAGACAGGAAGATCTGCTCTGTCTTGATAATGAATACCAGCAAAGAAATTAGTTAATTCCTCATCTGACGGATAATCCTCAAAATTGTCCTTTGGAAAGTTTAAGACCGTATTAATGACAGCTTCATCCACTGTGTACTGATTGTCTCCAAGAGTGAAAACAAACGATCTGTTATCGCTAGAAACGACAGCAGTAGTACACATAATTCGCAGGGGTTCAATTTTTAAAGGAATATCTAAACTCAAAGCCGTGCGAACTAGTGAATGATCATTCAAAAATCGAATTCATGGTCGAAAACGTTCGAGTGAACATTTTTCGGGATCAAAATATCCGATCAAATTATGCTTAACTATTTGAAAACGATCATTGTTATTACTAGCCATTTTTATCAAATTTTAACACTTTGAAAATTTCAGATTTTACAAAATAATTAATTAAATTGATTTATTCGAATTAATAATTAATTAAAAATTCAAAAATAATCAAAGTTGTTCAAAAATTCTGAAAAATTCACACAATGATCTTGATACATACACGAACACTCCAGTATTTTTAGTTTTTGCAAAATCAAAACCAAAAGTCCGGAATTTTAGATCGAAAAATCGATTTTCGAAAACAAAATCTGGAAAATTCGATTAAAAACGATGATTGAACGGTCGATTTGTAGAGAATTGAACAGAGAATCGTTTAATCGAGTTTAGAACTTGATTTCAGTAAGATTTGAGTGAAAAATCGGGCATGAACTCGTTACCAGTCGTGTATATATGTGTATGTATCTCTTGAGTTCTCTATGACTTAACATGAGAGAATGACTTAACATGAAATATGACTTAACTAACTAATCTGTTATATATATATACTAACATATGATTATGACTTAATGCTATAAACGAAATAAACGAATATGACTTAACTATATACAAGACTTAACTGATTATGACTTAATAAAATATGACCGAATATGACTTAACACAGTAAACTCGGTAAGACTTAATCTAAATCAGACTAAATCTGATCAATATAACAAATAAGTCATACCGACCAGAAAAACAATTAAAAACAAGTCATATTGCAGTTTAGATTAATTTTAAGTCATATCTACTTAAAATAAATTAAGAAAATACAAATAATTTAATTAAACACACAAATATTTACAACTAATTATACAGAAAAATATATTAAAAATAATATTATAAATCAAACAAATAATAAAAATAGAAATAACTAATATAGATTAATCTGTTATCGGAAATAAAACAATATTAACAGGACAAACATTACAAAACATTAAATAAAATATTCTAAATAAATAAAATAAATACATACAATTATTCTATAATTATAGAAATATGGAATAACAAATATTTAATTAAACAAAGTGATAAATACAGTAACAAACAAGAAAAACAAGTTGATAAAATAATTAAACAAGTGATTTTTTTTTTAAAATATTCACAAACTAATCACTTGTTAATTATTAAAGATCAAACCTCAGATATTAACTAAATTAATTACTAGGACTGTTTAACATACCCAATTCACCAACAATTTTGGTTAATGTGGATTCGTCGAGCGACTTAGTAAAAATATCTGCTGTTTGTTCTTAAATGGGTACAAACAGTAATTCCACTGTACCATTCATGACATGCTCTCTAATAAAATGATACCTGATATCTATATGCTTTGCCCTTGAATGCTGCACAGGATTGTTGGAGATTGCTATGGCACTTGTATTATCACACAAAATAGGAATATTTTGTAATACAAAGCCATAGTCCATCAGTTGATTCCTAATCCACAAGATTTGAGCACAACAGCTTCCAGCAGCTATATATTCAGCTTCGGCTGTAGAGTTGGAAACTGTTTGTTGTTTCTTGCTGTACCATGAAACCAATCTACCACCTAGGAATTGACAACTCCCAGAGGTGCTTTTTCTATCTACAACACTTCCTGCATAATCAGAATATGTGTATCCAACAAGGTTAAAACCAGAATCTTTAGGGTACCAGATACCTAAATTAGCCGTACCCTTAAGATATCTCAGAATTCGTTTAACAGCAATGAGATGAACATCTCTAGGATCCGATTGGAACCTTGCACACAAGCACGTAGCATGCATAATATCAGGTCTACTTGTAGTAAGATAAAGTAATGAGCCTATCATACCTCTGTAGCTTGTAATATCTACCTTAGCAGAACTTTCACATGCTCCAAATTTGACAGCTGTGGATGATGATGTCTTTGCTGAAGAAGAGTCCTCCATTTGATATTTCTTGAGAAGCTCTTTGATGTACTTGGATTGACAAATAAATATACCATCTTGCCTTTGATTTATTTGTAACCCAAGAAAGAACTTCAGCTCTCCCATCATGCTCATTTCGAATTTACCTTGCATTAACTTTGAAAATTTCTTGCAAAGAAGATCATTAGTAGACCCGAATATTATATCGTCCACATAAATTTGAACTAATATTGTATCATTCTTATGTTTCTTTGTGAAGAGAGTTTTGTCTATGACACCTCTAGTAAATTCATTTTCAAGTAAAAATTCAGAGAAAGTGTCATACCATTTCCTTGGTGCTTGCTTAAGACCATAAATGGCTTTCAAGAGAAAGTAAACATACCCCAATAGATCTGGATCTTCAAAACCAGGTGGCTGTTCTACATATACCTCTTCATCCAGCTTTCCATTCAGAAAGGCACTCTTGACATCCATTTGATAAACATTAAAGTTAGAAAATACTGCAAATGCCAAGAATATCCTAATGGCCTCAAGTCTAGCCACTGGAGCATAGGTCTCATCATAGTCAATGCCTTCAGATTGTGAGTAACCTTTTGCTATCAGTCTTGCTTTATTTCTTTTTACTGTACCATCTTCATCAAGTTTGTTTCTGAATACCCACCTAGTACCAACCATTGTTCTATCTGTAGGTCTGGGTACCAGCTTCCATACTTCTTGTTGTTTAAATTGATTGAGTTCATCTTGCATAGCAATCACCCAATCAGGATCTGAAAGAGCTTCTTCAATTTTCTTAGGTTCCATTTCAGATAGAAACCCTGAATAATTACACTGATTTTGAAAATCTCTTCTAGTCTTTACACCAACATCTGGATCACCTACGATTAGCTCAAAAGGATGAGCTCTATTCCAAACAGTCTGTCTGGGAAGATTTAGTCTTGATGATTCACCTTGTTCTTCATTGTGATGTTGAGTATGACTAGTAGATCCTTCATTAGCTCCCCCTGAGTTGTTGCAAGGATGATTAGATGAGTGTTCAGAAGTATGACTAGTGTTTTCAATATTATCATTATTTTCACCACTATTATTCTGATTAGACTCATCATTGTCATTGTTGTCATTTGCATCAACAAAAACATCAGGTGGACTATCATCATCTGAATCTAGATCTGTCATATCTTCAAAAGATAGCTTTTCAGATGAATCTTCAGTTTGGATACTAGGGAGTTTAGTGTCATCAAATGTAACATTGACACTTTCCATCATCTTCTGATGTTCAATCAAATACACCTTATAAGCTCTTCTTTCATAACCAACAAAAATTGCTTCATGTGCTTTGGCTTCAAATTTTCCACCTTGATCATCTCCTTCTTTAAGTACAAAGCATTTTGCTCCGAATACATGAAAGTATTTGAGTGTTGGTTTCTTTTCATTCATGGCTTCATACGGTGTTTTCATCAAGTCTTTGTTGATAAGAGTTCGATTCTGAGTATAGAAAGCAGTGTTGACAGCTTCAGCCCAAAAATACAATGGAAGCCTTGATTCACTTAACATGGTACGTGCAGCTTCAATCAAGGTTCTATTCTTTCTTTCAACTACCCCATTTTGCTGAGGAGTTCTTGGAGCTGAGTATTGTCTGGTTATACCTTTTTTAGTACAAAAGTCATTCAGAACTGCATTCTTAAATTCAGTTCCATTGTCTGATCTTATAGCCCTCACTGGATACTTGGAATCCAACTCAATTAACTTGATGTGATCAATCACCAGTTGTGGAGTCTCATCTTTAGAATTCAGGAACAAGACCCATGTGAACTTTGAAAAATCATCAACAATCACAAGAGCATATCTTTTCTTTGACATAGATATCACATTCACTGGACCAAATAGATCCATGTGAAGTAACTGTAAAGGTTCAGTTATTGAAGACATATCAGTGCTTCTGTGAGTTGCCCTTTTTAGTTTACCTTTTTGACAGGCATCACATAGTCCTTCCTGTGTAAATTCCATAGAAGGTAAACCTCTCACCAATTCTCTCTTGACCAGAGAGTTCATCGTCTTGAAATTTAGGTGAGAAAGTTTCTTGTGCCATAGCCAACTTTCTTTTGTGGATGCTTTAGAATAGAAGCAATTGATTTTTTCAGTGCTTCTAGTGTTCATGTTGGCTACATACAAGTTTCCTTTTCTGACTCCTGTTAGAGATGGTTGTTCACTTCTTTTGTGTGTAATCAGACAATTCTTTTTGTTAAAGTAGACTTCAAATCCCTTGTCACAGAATTGACTAATACTGAGCAAATTATGCTAAAGTCCTTTTACAAAGGACACTTCTTCAATGATAACATTTCCAGCTTCAAGTCTGCCATATCCATCAGTTCTACCTTTGCTGTTATCTCCAAAGGTAACTACTGGGCCGGCCTTCTCCACCACATTTGTCAGCAGGGTTCTGTCTCCAGTCATATGCCTTGAACATCCACTGTCCAAGATCCAGGTTACTCGTTCAACCTGTTCATTACCCTGCAATGACAAATGGATTAAACCTTCTTCGGGACTCAAATTTGATTGGGTCTTGCGGATTTAAAGTATTGACCTTTATTAGGCAAAACAACATTTTTAATTTTAACCTCTTTAGTCAATAAACATTTAACCTTATAAACAGATTTGAAAATCTTTCATTTTATCTTGGGTATCCATGTTTCTGTAGCAGCAATAACACTTTTGTCATTGACTGGACATTTGACCTGGTAAACATTCTTGGTAACCTTTTGTTTAGGCTTAGGTACAAATGTCTCTCTCCTAACTTGAGGAGGAAAAGCAGTCTTTGATCGAACATTATTGTTCCTGTTCATGTGCTGTCGAGGAGCATTCTGTTTACCACATGCATAACTACCATTAAAATAAGCAAGCATACGGTTAAAAGCACAAGACATACAATTGATAACACCACATGCTTAATGATTAGAATCAATGATAGGCATGGTATTTTTCTGTTTCAACTTATTACCACCTAATCCAGTCTTAGAAGAACTAGCTGATTCAACAACTTTGACTGGCACTTTAGGTACATCTTTCTTGGATGAAACATTCGTTGTATTAATGTCCTCAACTGATTTAGCCTTAACAAAGACTGTGACATCTTTCTTGGATGAAACATTCTTTGGATTGGCGTTCTTAACAGTTTTATCCTTAACACATTTATCCTTAACAAAGACTGTGCCATTTGCACTATCCTCATTTCTCATTTCTTCTTGGATAACCATAGAAAGAATATCTGGTGGTCCAGCATCAGATTTTTTAAATAGATGTTCTTTAACATTTTTGAGCACATGTGGTATTCCCCTTTCTTTAGCACTAACAGGGTTCGGGGAATTTATGCCCAATGAACCAACAGCTTCATTGTAACCATACCCTATACCTGTTGTTCGTTCTACAACTTGATTGTTAAAGAACTCTTTGAAAACTTTAACCGAATTATAACAAGCCCTGACCTGTGTTTCAAGTTCAGTAATTCTAGCCATTTGTTTGCCTACAACTTCTAGAGTAGCTTTCTCCTTTTTATAAAGCATTGTTATTTCATCTCTTTGTTGATCTTGATTAATATGCACCTTTTTCAATTCTGACACTTCATTGCCAAGATTAGTGCTTAACAGATCTAGTCTTCTATAATCAGTTTTTGCATTATCTAAGGAATTATAAAGACTACGAATCAACTCAGGGTCAGTAACAATTACCGGTTTGTTATGATGATCAGATGCTTCATCATTTGCCACCAGCGCAAAATTTCCATATTCTTCATCTTCGCTGTCCGTGTCATCCCAACTCTTACCAGCCGCAACATAGGCTTTTCCAGGTTTCTTCTTCTCAGCAGCAAAATCTCTTCTTTGAGTTTGCTTCGGTTTCTGACATTCAGTGGCAAAGTGCCCTAATTCATTACAGTTGAAGCAACGAATCTTGCTTCTGTCAACAGATCCAGTTTTGTATCCTCCCCTGTTACTAGAGGAAGAAGAGCCTCCTCTTTGGAATCTGTTATTTGACTTAAACCTGTACTTTGGATTTCTTCTTAATCTGAAGTTACCAAATTGTCTTACCATCAATGCCAGGGATTCATCTTCCAGTTGATCTAACTCTTCCAATGAGTAGAAGTCTCCACCATCCTGAGTAGGTGGTGTTTGACCAAGTTCTACTTCAGTCTTTTCCTTGTCTGAGCTGTAAGGTAGAACAACCTTAGCTTCCACTTCCTTAGGTGCCTCAACTACAAGAGCTGTAGATGAACTTGGCACTCTTCCTTTACCAGAGACCTCCCTCTGCTGTACTTGTTCCAGTTCATAGGTTTTCAGAACACCAAACAATCTTTCAAGAGCAATCTTATTCAAATCTCTTGATTCTCTGATGGCTGTTATCCTATGTTCAAGATGAGTGGGCATTGTCAACAAAAACTTCATATTAATCTCCTTCTGTGTATATTGCTTGCCATTAACTTGCAAGTTGTTGATAATTTTGTTATACCTTTCAAACACTTCCTGAATGCCTTCATTAGGGCCAGCTCTAAAGTGTTCATACTCAGAGGTTAAAATCTGAAGTCTGTTTTGCCTGACTTCATCAGTTCCATCATTGATAGTCTCAATAGTTTCCCACATGTGTTTTGCAGTTTTACAATTTATCACATGACTGTACATCACAGCATCCAGGGAATCTATTAAAATAAGTCTCAAATTCTTATCTAGTCCTGCGTCCTCTTTTTCAGCAGGAGTAAAAGAATCAGCATGCTTTGGAACAGATGTTGCAGGTGATACAACGATTCCTCCAACAATAGATTCAGATATATGTTCTTTTGGAATTATAGGTCCATTCTGTAGAACACCCAAATATTTAGAATTTTCGACATCAAGAAACAACTCCATTTTATTTTTCCACATTGTATAATTGTCCTTGTTAAACATGGGAATTTTAACAATGCTTTTTGACGACATGATGAATTTTTAAGTGAGTTAAAAATTCGAGATAGATTTTTGGCAGAATAAAATTAGGATCTTGATTTGTATATCAATCAATAAGCTCTGATACCAATTGTTAGGTCCACTATGATTGTAGAAGGGGGGTTGAATACAATCAATATCAATTTCTCAAAATTTATTCGTTAAATAATTTTCACTTAAACGAATATTTTGTGCGAAATAAATTGACTCGGATTTCAAGTTGAATATAACTGTATATTAACTTGATGTGGTGTTACAAAATCAATCCAAACTATTATCAAGTGTTTAATAACTAATTAGAAAATTCGACATGAACTTTTCTAATTTAGTTAATAAATCTCAAGATAAGTACTAGGAAACTTAATTCGCTAGTAATACAAGAATCACAAGTAGACAAGTTCTATCGGATAGAATATTACAAAGATGATGAACTTGAATTTATGTGAATTAATTTGTTCTTGGTGTTCTTGATATTTGAGAGAGAAAACTGCTGTGTTTTTGCTGTGTTCTGGTCTGTTTTTCATTCTGCTGCTTCTGCTGTGTTATATAGGTCTGTACTCATTAGATGACTTAAACTGCTTCAAGACCTATTAAATCAGCTGTCAGCATGACTTAATCTTGCTCCAAGACATAATTAAACCTTAGATATGACTTATTTTCTGTCGGTATGACTTAATCTTCGACAGTGTGGTCGGTATGACCTAAACACTTTTGTCGGTATGACATAACACCTTTCCAGAAATATCTTGCTTCGGTATGACTTAATTCCCTCGGTATGACCTAGCAGATTTGAGGTCGGTAAGACATAAACCATTGCAGCAGCTCGGTATGACCTAATTCTTCTGCTTGGTATGACTTAGACTTAAGTCATGTCGGTATGACCTAATTTAAGTCATACCGAACCAAACTTAGTCAAGACATAATCTATTCAGCATTTAATTAAGTCATATTGATCCTTTTAATTAATTAATGATTAACTAATTCATGATTAATTGATACAATAATTAACTTAATAAATAAATTAATTCTATTAGAATTAATTCTTTAATTAAATCAATTAAATGATTTATATCAATTAAAAACAAATTAAATTAAATCAATAACTAATTAATTTAATTCTTCCAAACCACGGAAAATAATAAAGAATTACCACTGACTTATGTTGACGTTCGATGTACTGTCTGTTCATGAACGACTAACTTCAATGATGCTTCTTCACTTCTGACTTTAAGCTGTGGTTTATTTCTTCTCTCAATTTTCTTGTACTTTGATTGATTTTCAATCCATCACTCGAAAAATCTCTGTCACTGTAAATGAATCCATTCACTTCAATGTTATACTGAGGCTTGATCAGATACCTGATACGTCTTCCAGTGTGAAACATCAAAACTATAGATTGACTTCCTTCTTTCTTCTGACAGATATTGCTTCCTGAGATTCCTGTGACAGATCATACGGATATTTAATTATTTCAATTTGGTTTAAGTTGATTAGGATCCTCGAACTACAAATAGGCTGATTCATATGCCTTTCAACTCAGTGTCAGTAAGAGTTACCGGATTACTATAAGGAGTTGATGTATCAGCATTTACCACCAGCGCAAAATTTCCAACTTCTTCATCTTCACTGTCTGTGTCATCCCAGCTTTTGCCTTGTACCACATAGGTCGTGTCTGTGTTCTTCTTACCAGATGCATACTCTCTCATTGCATCTTGTTGAGGTTGATGACACTCAGTTGCAAAGTGTCCAAGTTCATTACATTTAAAGCACCTAATCCTGCTTCTGTCTACCATTCCAGTTTGGTAGCCACCCCTTGTGCTACTTGAGGAAGAACCTCCTCGCTGGAATCTATTGTAGTTAGATTTGAACTTGAACTTGGGATTCCTCCTAAATCTGAAGTTACTGAATTGCCTCACCATCATAGCCATTGACTCATCTTCCAACTGATCCAGCTCTTCCAATGAGTAGAAATCTCCACCATCCTGACTGACAGGTGTATGACCAATCTCAACTTCAACTTGTTCCTTGTCAGCGCTGCAAGGTTGAACAACCTTAGCTTCCACTTCCTTTGGAGTCTCAACCACTAGAGCTGTAGAAGAACTTGGAACCATACCTTCACCATGAATTTCTTTCTGTTGAACTTGTTCCAACTCATAGTTTTCAAAATGCCGAAGAGCCTTTCAAGAGTAATTTGATTCATGTCTCTGGCTTCTCTAATGGCAGTTATCCTATATTCTAGGTGAGTAGGCATGGTTAGTAGAAACTTCTTGTTAATCTCCTTTTGTGTATATTGCTTGCCATGGATTTGCAAGTTGTTGATTATTTTTTTATACCTTTCAAACACTTCCTGAATGCCTTCATTAGGGCCAGCTCTAAAGTGTTCATACTTAGAGATTAAAATTTAAAGTCTGTTTTCCCTGACTTCATCAGTTCCTTCATTAATAGTCTAAATAGTTTCCCACATGTGCTTTGCAGTTTTACAATTCATCACATGACTGTACATCACAGCATCTAGGGAATCTAATAGTATGAGTCTCAAATTTTTGTCTAGTCCTGCATCCTCTTTTTCATCAAAAATATAAGACGCAGGGTCTTTTTCATGGGTTCTAGCAGGTGTTGTAACAACTCCATCAATAACAACTTTTTGTTCAATGACCATAGGAATTTTAGGTCCATTTTTCAGAACACCCAAATATTTAGAATTTGTAACATCAATAAATAGCTCCATTTTATTTTTCCACATATCATAATTATCTTTATTAAAGATAGGAATCTTAACAAGGACTTTTGAAGACATGATGAATTTTTAAGTGAGTTAAAAATTCGAAATGGATTTTTGACTGAATAAAAATAGGATCTTGATTTGTGTATCAATCAATAGGCTCTGATACCAATTGTTAGGTCCGATAAGATTGTAGAAGGGGGGTTGAATACAATCTATACTGTTTTATCGAAATTTGTCCGGATAAATTTAATTTATATTTTGACAAATTTGAGCGGAATAAATTGAAACAAATTTCAAGTTGAATATAAAAATATATTAACTTGATGGGTGTTACAATTTCAGTACATAAATTAATCAAGTTGATAAAAACTAATTTAGAAAATTCGACATGAACTTTTCTAATTTAGTTAATAAAAATTAAGATTAGAACTAGGAAACTTAATTCGCTAGTAGTACAAGAACAATAAATAAACAAGTTCCACCGGATAAAATATTACAAGAGAGATGAACTTGATTTTACAGAAATTAATTTGTTCTTGAGCTTGGGATAGAAAATGGAGCTGCTGGGATTTTTCTGATTTGTTCTTGTTTTTGTGTTTTTTCTTCTGCTGCTTCCTGCCTTGATTATATAAGGCTGTACTGATTAAATATGACTTAATCAGCTTCAAGACCTATTTAATCAGCTGTCAGTATGACTTGTTCTTGCTCCAAGACCTTATTAAATCATTCGGTATGACTTAATTAAATCTCGGTATGACTTAATTATAAAGCTCGGTATGACATAATTTACTTTAACATATAGCTTGGCTGAGTCTTTGAATTGAACAAAAGATTTGAACTGCTGTCAAACAAAACCAGTCGCAGGTAGGAGTAGTACACAACACGCGCGGCTGTTGAAGGTTTCTTCCGGGCGTGTGCGTCTCACGCGCTAGGCAGGAGAGTGTAGTTGCTTCCCGACAAGAACATGCAGCATGTGTGATAGTCAGTTTGTTTTCTTCTTTTGATTCCCTTTTTTTTTCTTTTGCATGCTACTTGTTTCTTTTATATTCTTTTTTTTTTCTTTGTCGACCAGCAACCTGTTACTCCCTTTTTGTTTTTTTTATTTTTCTTTTGTTTCTCCATTTCTTTTATATTGTATATAATTTAATTAACTTAATTAATCAATTAATCATTTAAACGAATAATGATTAATTAATTAAATCAATTAGACTAATATATTAATTCAAAATTAATTAACATGATAATTAATTTAATAAATAAATTAATTCAGAATGAATTAATTTATTAAATTAAATCAATTACATAATTGTATTAATTAAAAGAGAATTAATATAAGTTTTTTGACAGCTCAAATCTTTTTCTTGAACCACTGAAAGTAATAAAGAATTACCACCAAATTTTGGTTGACGCTCGATGCACGGTCTGGTTCATGAGCGACTAACTCCAACGGCTTTTCTTTATTTTTGACTCTATGAATTGGTTCCTTTCTTTTCTTAACATACCAGTCTTGACAGCTTGAACCACTGAAGTTAATGATAAACAACCACTATTTAATGTTGACACTCGATGTACTGTCTGGTTCCTGAGTGACTAACCGCAATGACTGTTCTTCATATATTGACTTTAAAATCTGGTTCCTTTTCTTTTCTCCTCTCTCTATTAATTCTTCTGTATTGTCTCTGTCACTGTCGAAATCTCTGTCACTATAAATGAATCCACTTCTTTAATGAATACTTCACTGAGGCTTGATCAAATGACTGAACTTCTTTCAATGTAGTAATTCTTCAAGTCTGTAGATTGACCTTTATCTTTTTCTTCTGACAGATAATACAATCTGAGATTCCTTGTGATAGTCTATATATTATTTACTAATATAATCTTGTTTAAGTTGAGTTGTATACTCGAAATACAAATAGGCTACATCATATGCCTTTCACAATGTTTAAATTATCAAAATTCAAAGTGCTATTACAAAATTTAAATTTACACAAAATTCCAGTAAATATATACATAGAGGGGGAGAGAGAGATAGATAGAGAGAGGAAGAGGAGAGAGATGGGGAGGGGGAGAGAGAGTGAGATAGAAAGAGAGACAGAGGAGAGAGAGAGAGAGAGAGAGGGAGAGAGAGAGAGAGAGAGAGAGTGGGCGAGAGAGAGAGATTGGGAGAGAGTGTGTAAAATTATAGTAGAATTTACCTTTGATATGTTGCTGGAGAGAAAAATGGAGAAGCGACGATGGTGAGCCATTGAAATTCAGGAAAAAAAATAGTGAAGCCAACACCCCGATTTGGGGTGTTAAAAATGTTCAATTTTATTATAAGATATTGAACCCTCCAACCCCTCAAAAACCTTTCTCAACCCAACCCCTGTTAAAAACTTACTAGATTATAGCCCGTGCTACGCACACGACAGTTTAAATTTAAATTTCATAATAATTATTATATATAATAATAATGATTAAATAAAGAAAATAACTTTACATTTAAGATCAAATAAATTTACACTGAAAGAAATAATATTAATAAAATATTATTTTTCTATATTATAACAAATGCAATCAAAGATAAAATTATTTAGATTTTCTATTTTTATTATGTGATAATATGTATTAATATGCTTACCAAATTTAAAAGATTTATTCAAATTTTCATTAATAATCTTACCATAAATATTAAGAGAATATATTAATAGTATTTAAATTTGTATACAAACTTTCTTTAATTAACAATGGGTCAAATAATGAATTTGGATCTTTCCTAAACGTAATATGGATACCAAACCTAAAAATGGATTATCCAGTGGGTCAAAATCAATAGAAAATTTTGTTCAAACCTTAGATAAAGGCTATCCACTAATTTATAATATATAGATTTACCAAACACGGGTTTTTATAACCCAACCCAACCCAACCCAGCCCAGCCCAGCCCAACCCAACCCAACCCAACCCAACCCAACCCAACCCCCCAACCAAACAGGCCCTTATGAGCAGCTCTACTCCCGACTAGATAAAAACTCAGCTAGAACAAGAATCGTCTATGAACAAGCTGAACTTGAACAAAATTTAATTAGAACTTGATTCGTCAATAAGACGATACTTGAGCACAAGAGAAAACTTTGATTAGTAGGTTCGTGAACAAACTTTTGAAAACAGGTGTATGAATTGGCTTGACAGTAGACTCGAAAATATTGATGAACAAGCTTGATTAATACGTCCATGAACAAATTCGGTTAGTAAACTCATAAACATGTTCACGTCTGTCTCGATTAACATCATATTTACATTGCTCCTTAGATATTAATCCGCTAGCATCGTACTTTATTCTTGCTAATTATACTTTACTTTTCTATAAGTTATAGAATTAAACATTTGAATTGTGTAGACCAATTTAAATGTTTTGTGCTCAATATTTCCAGGTTGAAATTTAAAGTGGCAATTTCTAAAAAGCAAAGAAGTGATACGTTGCAGGAAGGAAAAAAAACAGACTCTGTGTCCAAGTCTTATAATGTGTATACTCACAATGTAAAAGTGCCACCATGCATGCAATAGCAGGAGGTACAATTAGAGCCGGCCAAACGTGCGGTTCAGACCGGCCCGCTCGGGACCGGCCCAGTTTTTTAACCGGTTTAAGTCGGCCCGAGTTGAACCAGCCCGAACCGGCACGAAACCGGTAAAAAAGCCGGTCCGAACACGGGTCAGAGATTGTAAAACCGAGAACCGGCCCAGGACCACACGAACCGGCTGAACCGGCCTGCACGGCACGACACGGCCCGGACCGGCCCGCGATTGTATTGCACGCGCCAGCACTTCTCTGTTCTTCTAGCCGTTGTTTGTTGCAGGTTGCCGTTGTAGTTACCGTTTTGGCTTCTGGGTCAGCAACGGCTACTTCTTCCCCTATAAATAGACAACCCTTCTCACCATTTCCACACACCAATCTCATTATCTCTAATTCTCTCTATTTCTCTTCTCCGCCTGGCGCTATTAATATTTATTTTTAGAAATTATAAACTCTTACTCTTTCTCTCCGGCTACTAGAACTTGCATTCTTTCGAATTTTAGTAGTTGTAATTATTAATCTCTCAATCTCAAGTCTCAAAAATGGAACAAGCAAGGGGAAGTGGTACTATTTCATCTCAAGGTTCAACTCCGATAACCGGCATGCTACCACCTCGATCTCCGGCTGATACACAATTTAACGAAGAAGGTACAATTAATTTTGTTTTTTGTTCGTTAGTTTGGTTTTTAAATTTTTAAATTTTGTTCAGTTTTTAAATTTTATATACATTTATATATTCTTAATTCATTATTGTTTATAAATTTTTAAAAATTTAAAACCGAATTTTCATTATTGCTTCGAACGTTTTTATTTCATTTGTAATTTATTTATTTTGTAAATTTTTGTAGGTACGAGTTCGAGACAATCCTCGCATGTTTGGACATATTTTGATAGAGTCAAAATATCGGATGCTCCACCAAAATATAAAGTTCATTGTTTGCTTTGTATAAAAAATGGTCGACAACAAGCACCATTCACGTGGGCTAAGGGACAAGGTACGGGTACACTTAATCGGTACTTGGAAAATATTCACGAAATTACGAAGGCGAATCATGAAAGTGGAGAAGCACGTAGAGGTCCACAACAAACACAACTTGGTGGTTTTATGACATCATCGGTCGTGGAGGTATGCCTTTTGCTTATAGTAGAGATAGAATGATTGATGATTTTTCTAGATATGTTACCTTAGATGAATTACCTTTCTCCCACGGTGAGAGCCAAAATTTAGAGCATATGATGAAGAATTCAATAAATCCGGCCTTTAAAAGAATTCCTAGGAACACACTTAAACGTCACATACAAAAACAATATTATAGTCAACGAGTCGAACTAATTGAATATTTAGGTAATTTTGATGGTATGGTTTCTTTAACTAGTAATTGTTGGAGTTCGAGTCAAGGTGAACCTTATATTTGTATTACAGCTCATTGGATTGATAGTGACTACATCTTACAAAAACGAATTATTGCATTTGATGTTATGGATGAGTCACACTCTGGTTATAACATAAAACAAAGAATTTTAGAAACAATAAATGAATTTAATTTGTATAAGAAGGTATTCACAATATCTTTAGATAATGCTGCTAACAATAACAAATGTATGGATTATATTAGGCCTGATATCCCTTTAGTTTTAGATGGACAATTTTTACACGTTAGATGTTGTGCTCACATCATTAACTTGTCGGCCCAAAAAGGAATTTCACAATTAACTCATTTATTAGAACCTATTAGGAAAGTAATTAAGTATCTACGTTTAGCGGGTACATATAGGTCTAGGTACAAGAAATTATGTAAGGATAATGGATTAAGGCCAAAGAAGTGGGGTATCGATTGTCCTACGAGATGGAGTTCGACTTATAAATTATTAAAAGAAGCAATTAAATATAGACCCATTATCACCGTGTTATATAATGATGACCCGAGAAACCAATACGATGGTGGATTAATTACCGATAATGATTGGTATTTGGCAACTACCGTACGTGACTTACTTGAATGTTTTGCGCATGCTACTACCGTTTTTTCTTATGTTTATGAATCAAATGTACATCATGTTATTATTGAATGTGTTAATATTGTTACTAGTTTATTTAATTATGAAAAAGATTATGCTTTTTATGCGGTTATTTGTGATATGAAAGTTAAGTGGATCGAATACTTAACGGAATTTCCTTATATTTATGGTATTGCATGTCTTCTTGATCCCGGTATTAGAAAAGAAGGTCTAGAAAATATGTTAGAGCATTATTATGAAGTTTTAGGAGTTGATTATGATCATATGGTATATGTAAATAACTGTTTAGTCTTGTTATATAAACTTATAGATTTGTATGCTCCTAAAACTCAAAATGTTATGCCACCTAAGAGTAGTAGTGGTGTTAGTAGGTTTAATAGTACTATTGCATCCATACTAACTAAAAAACAAAAATGTAGAATTTCCACTACATCTGATCCTGTACCTGCTTCTGCTTTTAGTATGATTAACGAATTTTTTTCTTATAGTTATGAGTTAAATGATGATTTTGAAATACTAACATGGTGGAAGAACCATGAGTTACAATTTCCGGTTTTAGCAAAAATTGCAAGGGATATTTTAGTCGTTCCCGCTTCTACAATTGCGTCCGAGTCCGCTTTTAGTGCAGGTAGAAGAGTGTTAGATGAGAAGAGATCAAGTCTTGCGCCAGACGCGGTAAAGATTTGTGTGTGCAAAAAAGATTGGGATCAAGCCGCAAAAAGAAAACAAGGAAAGAAAGACGAAGACGAAGATGGTGAAGACGATCCATGGATGATAATGGATACTTCATCAGAATCTGGCACATCAACAAGCGAACAACAATTATAGTGAATAGTTTATTTAATTTGTATAAATAGTGGATAGTTTATTTAATTTGTATTGTATTATTATATGTTAATGCGGTTTGTTCCGTTTTTTTAGAGAGGAGTCCTCTCAAATCATTTGTAAAATATTTTTAATTAATAAAATTTATATGAGGTACCGTCCTCTTTTAACTACATTTATAAAATTAATTTTCAAAATCTTTTATTAAGAAAAAGTATAATAAAGTAATAGCTGCTTCCTAATGAATTAACTGGTCGGTATTTTTAGACAAAAAAAATATAGGCACGGCCCGCACGACCCGCACTGTGAATCGTGTGTCGAATACGAATCATTATCTGTTGAACCGTAACCGGCCCGAGCCCGACCCGGTTATCTAACATGCCGTTCACGAATCATACAGCCACGAACCGAACCCGTGCGAAGCCCGGCACGCACGGACCGCCCGTTTGGCCAGCAGTACAATCATTTCACACCGGCAAGTTGTTGTTTGTGCATTCTCTTCACTCCAAAATTATCTGTAAGAAATTTATTTCAACATAATATATCTATTTGAATTGGGCTTCCCAAAAAGTCGAATTGGGCCGAGGTTACTTGCTCAACTGATCTGATACAAAATACCAAAAAACATGTTAATCTGCCATTTTTAATTTTGTACTTTATATTCATCACAAGAGTTATGAAACTTTTTTAGTCAAACATTTTCTTCAATGAAGAGATTGTTTTACTGCTCACTCATTTAATGAAGATCAGGGCCTGTCTTGAACAAAGGCCCAGTACGAAATTTTTTTTGAACCCTAAATTGAGAAAAATGTTAATTCAAATTGTAAAATAAATAATTTTTTAAAAGAGATTTGAAACCTAATCAAGTGTAATGCTAGAAGACCCATTCCCATGCTTTAAGTTTATAATATATACATCATTTGATAAAAAAGACAAAAAGAAAAAAAATTAATAACCTCAAAAAATACGTCAAATATTTGCTAAATCTGCCCATTTCTTATCGAAGCGACCTCAACTTCATATCTGAAGTGACCTTTACGGACATTATTTAAAGCAAAAATTTTTATGATCAGAATTGATCAGTGTTCTAAAAAACGCATTAAGCGATCGTTTAAGCGGAAGCAGGATAAAAACGTCTAACTTATAGCAAAATCGTATTTTTAAGCGTTTAGTGGGGTTAAGCGGGTCAAAAGCGGTTTTAAGCGGGTTTAAGCAATTTTAAGTGGGTCTAAAAACAAATTTATAATTTGATATTTCTAAATGTTAATTATGTGCTCGTTTGGCAAAAATTAAAATGAACTTTTAAGTTACTTATTTCGGAAAAAATTTCGTATTTACATACATTTGTTAAGAAAAAAAATGTGTATGGGGAGTTTAATATTCGTTATCATGCAAAAATAAGTTACTTATTGCAGAAAAAAGTACGCATTTCCTAACTTTTTTCTAGAATAATTAACTTATTTTTAAAAAATAAGATTTCCAAAGGGGTCCTATAACTAACTATGACTTTGTGAATGTGGAGATTATTGGTTTTAACTCATAATATGTTATATCATACGTGAATGTTATCTTTTATTTTTTTTAAAAAAAAACCTAATAATATATTTATTTATAATTCGATTAATAATCCGCTTTTAAAACCGCTTAAGCGTCCGTTTAATCGCTTAAGCGCAAGAAGGTCATCCCACCGTTTAGGTTCGATTTACGCTTTTTACAACACTGGCATTGATCAAAAAAGAAATTCGGATCCCTAAATACTTCCTCCGTCTCAAAATACATGTTCCTTTTGAAAAATGGATTTGTCCCATTTTACATGTCCATTTTCTTTTTTCAATACAAATTTAAGGTAACTTTCCAAAACTATCCCTACATTTATTGTATGACTTTTTTCAAACTTTTTTTTTTTTTTGAAACAGACTTTTTTCAAACTTAACACTATTTTCATTTTTCAATTTATTAATTAAGGGTATTAGTTGGAAAATATTATCCAACTAATCTCTGCTCCTTCTCTTTCCACTTACTAGCCGATTAAAATAATAATAAATATATATGATCTATAAGTTTATCTTAATATGTATGTTTTTTAGAAGAGGGATATGTAAAATGGGACGGAGGAAGTATTCTATAACCAATCAAATATATGATAGAATGGACCTTATTTTGGATTAAAAAAATTGTACACTAAAAAAGATTACTCGACATTCATATATATATGCAATAAACTATAAAAATTTTGGACCCCTATTTTCTACGTCTGTAGTGCGACTGCATGCACTATGTCAGACCGCCAAGGATGAAGATAGTCTTGTGTTTAAGGATGAAAATCCTGAGCTGAAAGCTTTGGATCTAGAAATAGTTAATCTGCAGAATCTTCAGGTGTCCTTGAATTCGGAACCAGCAGGTGGGCTATTGTTGTTTGCCGCTCTTTTTGTTTGTCAAACAGATGAAGGTGATAGGTTATTCTGTGCTTTCAAATGAGAAAAAAGTGGCTCTGATGCGCCGCAACTTTAATCGTTCTGTCCATTGCATCATCGATCGTGTAGTATAGAAGCCGGTGTGTTTTTAATGGGGAGAATCATGTAAAAGGCCTAGTTGGTAGTACTCGAAATGCATTCACGGCCTGCAATTTTCCTACAACGCAGATGTCGATTATTTTACTTAAAAGAAAGCATCCTACAAAAAATTTGATTAAACAATACTACTGAATATAAAAGAAATCGGAATACGGTACATGTTCGAATAGAAATCCTGTAATCCTGTACTAGCAATTCCAGCTTGACATCACGAATAGACTATGAGGCCATTTGCTTACCCCCTTTTTTTTTACCAACTCAAAGCCAGAAAAAATTGCGAAAAATATCATTTATCACTAGTATTGTTAGTTGGTTATAGAAAACCTTTATTTTGTGTGGACATGAATGAAAAAGAAACACTCTTTTCTTTCATTCACATGAGTGAAGACATGGATGCGTGAGTAATTAATTTACGACCCTATAAATATGTAGGTACATATGATACATATGATGCAAATCTTTGCTATTATTGTTGACTTCACTAAAGGCATCGAATCAAATCCAGAGGTATATAATTTTTAAGTTTCCCACTAGCATTTTCGGTCCTATAAAAGGGGTCAGCCAGTGCATTCTTTATCGTCATCAAACTAAAGCGGGAAACAAGAAAAAATTCTTAGAAATTTATTTTATGACTTTGCTGCTAAGTATGTGGGAGTGGAGTTCATCCAGATTGATGTAGATGAGTTAGAAGTACGCTTGAGCTATCTTGTTTCGCGTTTTATTTCACGTTCCTAATCCATGTTTCACAATTAAAAGGATGAGGCTAATTGCGAATGCATGTTATTTACGCAGGGTGTGGCTCGAGAGTATGCTGTGCAGGCATTGCCAGCATTCATAATGATAAAGAAGGGAAAAGCAGTCGACAAGGTTGTTGGAGCAGATAAGGCTGCACTCCAGAAGAAGATTGAGAAATACATGGTCTAATATATAAACGTTAGATAGCAAAATCATAAAATAAGAAAACACGAGAAGCAACACTTTGCAAAAAAAAAAAACAGAATAAGCAAAGAAGTACTCTCTGTTTTAACCTGAAATAATACTAACCTCTTTCGACCAGGCTAGCACTCTATGCTTTGTAATAATAATATTCTAATGTACCAACTGCAACCTTTGATAACCTTTTGTAAATAATTGCACTTCTCAGCGGTGCTTGTGAAACTTGTTGGTTGTAAATAATGATTGAAGCAGTAACAGTCAGTTATTAAGCTATACGATGATGGAAGACTTCTAACTTTCTATACAACAGCATCTTAGTGTACTTAAAGTCATCAGAGCTGATCACCATAGGTATAAATTAGCAAGTGATCCCATCACTTGACATCTTTGAGTTGAGAGCCTTGAGGCAGAGTAATCTGTGATCTAGTAAGTTGGTGGTAACTAGTACACGAAATGCTCTTATAAAAACTTAAAATTCCCTTAATACACTTTATCGACATACTCTATAAAAACTTAAAATTCAACTGAACCATTTTCATTAGAGATCATTAATGCAAGCATGCTTCTGAACAGAAGATGGTACTATAACAAACAGTTTAATGCGGCAAGTTAAATGCACCTGAAGGCTGAATGTAACATCTAGAATTTGTCAACGGAATGTCATTCTGTCCATTGCATTATCGACCATTTAGTATAGAGAAGCCCCTTTGTTATCCATGGAGGAATCATGTAAAACATCTACTTGGTTGTACTGTACTTGAGATGAATTCACGGCCCGAAATTTTTATATAATGTCGATTTTATTATTTATATATATATATAGTTTTGATTAATGATAGTACAGTACATGAAAGAAAACGGAATATAGAACCTGTTCGAATAGAAACCCTGTAATCCTGTACTATCAATTCCAGCTTCATATCCTAAGTAGACTATGAGGTCGTTTGGTTTTTCCATTTTTAGTTTCTGAATTCAAGGTCAGAAAAGGTTGCGAAAATTATCATTTATTTACTTTCCCTATTCCAAACATCAAAAAAGCCAAAAATGACACTATTTCCAATTTAGTGTAAAGATATCTTAAGTTGGAACGGAATGGATACTTTTTTTGATTTGAACATGAGTGAAGATAAGTATTCAAATTTATGATCTATGATTAGAAAAATTTAAAGAAAAGTTCAAAAATTGCAGATGTTTTCTGCTGTTGATTTCACTCAAGGCATCGAATCAGATGCTCCATTATACAATTTATTAATTTAGCCACTACCTCAGTCCTCAGTAATTTCCTTCTTTTCCAGTTTGCTAAACAATACCAGAAAAGATAAGAAGATGGGAGCTAATCAGTCTGCACTCTGCAGTGTATGCTTCAAATGGAGACAAATGAATTGTTCATGCCTATGAAGTCCGGTTAGGTCTTAATATTCCATTCATCTTCTAAATGGAAAAACTGTTTTCAGTCCTCCAAACAAACACAGTAACAAAATTTGATCAATCCATATTCGTCGTTTACTGAATTTCTCTTCTTCCACTTCATAAAGTGTTGTAAATCCGAGCTTGACAATTTGTATAGAGTAAATTACAGAGTGATGGCCGTATTTAACATTGAATTTAAAAAATGTGGCCAAATTTTCAAGTTCGCAAATTAATAGCATGTTTTAGTTTTTGCGTTTTAAAAGAATGACTCCCGCTAACTTTTTTTTGAAATAATGGCCAGATTTTAATTCCACTTTTCCAAAGAATGGCTCTCTTTCAGGTTCATAATTAGCTTGAGCCATTCTTTTAAGAGACGTAAATAGAAATTTGGCCATTAATTTACGTACTTCAAAATTTGGCCACATTTTTTAAATTCGGTGTAAAATACGGACATCGCTCTGTAATTTACTCATTTTTATATGATTATATGTTTGTTTAAAGATGGTAATTCATTTTACGGCTGCATGGTGTGGACCTTGTTGTACCATGTGATAACTCCAAATCTTGATCGGGTCCTTCCTCGCCAACTCCTGTCTCGGAAGTAGTGTAGCTGCTGTGGGGTGTCTGCAAAACAACACCGGAGGGGGGGTTTGGCCCCGAGGTGCCTCCGGCGTGAGAATAAGAGTTGGCTCTGGAAGGTAATAATCAAGTAGAGTACCACAAAGTAATAAGAGTGTGTGGATGTGTAATAGTGTTCAACCCCTAAACCCTATTTACTAGGGGTATTTATAGCCCTAGGCCTAGGGTTTAGGGGTAGGTTACCTTCACCCCCGACCGTTGGATCTGGGGGACAAACCGCTGAATATTCGGGATGTAGGACACGTGGACCAGTCTGGGGTGACCGTTGACTGGAGTGTGGCCATGTTGTTGCAGAAATGATTTGGCACGTGCCTTCCCTTGTCTTTTAGTGTTGGTCAGCGCCATATGTCGGAATGTCAGCTGAGGTGGGGTGCCACGTGTGTCGAGTGTCACCCATCTGGGGTCCCCTAGTCTGGGGTGGAGACCACGCCACGTGGTAGTGGCCCCGGGCCCGGGGTCCGCTACTCTGGGCTGGGCCGCTCTTATTCTCATGAGATGATTTACTCATTGTTTTGGGCTCCTTGTTGGGCCTTGGCTGTTTATGGCCTATCATTTGCCCCCCACTCCCTAATGCGGATTTTCCGGATGGGGGAGTAGTAAGGGGTGTTTCTGCCTTGGAGAGTGGATTTGTGGATACTCCGGGGTGGTAGACATACGTCCTCGGGGCTGGACGTTTTGTGGTTCTGTGAGTGTGTCATCTTTGGGGGGATGAGCTTTTGCCTCGGTTGCCACCAGGCCCGGGGTCGAGATTGGGGTGTACACCCCGGGGCGTTGGGTTTGCGCGTATGCAAAATGCACGTATATGTAATATTCTGAGTGCATTTTTGGACTTTGCTTTTGTTCCTTTTCTCTTTTTTTTTTTTTTTTTTTTTTTTTTTTTTTTTTTTTTTTTTTGGAAAAATAACAGCTGTCATCCACTATCCCCGGGCTTTGGAGATAGTGGGCCGGTATTTTTGGGCCGCCACGTGTCTTGGGCGGTCTCGATTCTGGTCTTGCCTATAAATAGCGGCTTCCTCCCCTCATTTGTCTTTTACGAGTTCTTGATTCGCTGTTGTGACTCTGCTACTCTGAAGACCTGCACTCCGGGCTATAAGCGTGATCTGATCCAAGTTCATTGTCGCACCCAGATCTCCGGACTTCACTGTAAGTTTTCTTGCTCCGGTCTTTGTATTCCTTTTTGTCTTCAATTTTATTTTACTTTCTTGGCCCGGACTGAGTAGAGACTAATTGTAGGCTTTATCTTTTTGTTGGGTAGCCCGGGGTAATCCCTTTGTATGGTTAGGAAAGTAACTGCTAGACGAGTTTTAATTCCTCTCTCCGACCCAAGTACTTCCTCCAGTAGTGTTAATTCCCCGGATAGTAGTCTAGAATTGGTAGACCTAGATTGGGGTATCATGGGTAAGAAGAAGAGCCGCCTTCCTGTATTAACGAGTATTGCGACTAAGGACATGGGTCCGGGGTACAGTCTGAGTGAGCCGGACGGTAGCTGGGGCCACTCTAAGTATTATTTTGTGAAGAGGGACCCGGGGATTCCTCAAGCTTACTTCTTCAGGGATCTCAGTGCGGAGTTTGGGGAGAGTCCGGACGTGGCAGAGATGACCCGATACAATAGGGCTTTTCTTGACTCTAAGTTCGGGGCTAAGCCAGGGTCCGGAATGGATGTTGGCCCCTTTAGGGCGGAGTATTCGGAGACTCCGGTTGAGTGGGACACTATATTCCGGGCTACTTTCCATATAGATGGTGACGTGGAGTGGAGATGGCCGGAGCCCGGGGAAAAGATTTACCACAGGCCCGATGGCGGTTGGGTCGGGGTATGGTTGGAGCACTTGAGGTCGGGATATGGGCCCAGGTGTCATCAGTTCGTTAAGTCCTTGTGCCTGTTTGAGTATGGGATCCCCATTACCCAATTAACTCCGAACGCGGTCAAGTGGATTTCGTATTTTCTGGGGTGTTGTGAGGCCGCCGGAGTGTTACCTACTTTCAAGCTTTTTCACCATCTTTTCCAGATGGTCCGGTCCAACAATGTTCCTTTGTTTGAGTTTAGATTCCGGGCTAAAGCCTGTGGCTATCCTTCTTCGGATTCGAAGCCACTAGTTATGCTTCCATCTTTGAAAGGCTGGAACGGAGAGTTCGTCTTTCTCCGGGGTGTTGATATCCGGTTCATGCCCACCTTCAAGGAGAATCCTTTGGCTATGCACTTCGAGGTGTTTGATCTCCAGGATGCGGCGTTGGACCGGGTACATGCCTTCTGCCGAGGTCTTGGGAGGCTGGTGACTCGGGAGGATCTCATGAGTCATGCCTACCTTTACCGGATAGGATGTAAGTCCGGGCTATATTTTCATCGTACTCACATCTGTTGTTTTGGTTTTACGCCGGGCTAATGTAAAAATCTCCTTTGTTTTTTTTTTTTTTTTTTGTTTCCAGGTCTTCCAGGTTATAACCCGGAGTTTGAAAGAGTTGCTGAGATGAACAAATCCAACAGAGCTTTGGCCGCGGCTCTTAAGAGCATTGGGCACGTTCGTGATAACACCAAGGCCCCCGGGGAAGCTGGTGACTCCCAATCCGGGGAGGGGAGAACGGGGGGTTCGGGGCCAGTGATCCCCGAAGCTGTGGTGGACGAATCCGGACTGGTTCCGAGGAAGAGGCCCAGGGTTTCTTCTGTTCAAGCTGAGAAGTTTGGGACCATGCTCTCGGACTGCGAGCTTGTGCAGGAGAGCTCTGCTGGTGGTAGCCCGAAGAAGGCTAACTTCCGTCCTCACGAGGTTGCCCCCGTGTCTCCGGAAGAAAGAAACTTCATCGGTTTCTTGGCTGATCTTCCCAGCAAGACGGAGTGGGAGGATATGGGTAAAACTTCGGCCACTTCGCTCTTGCAGGAAATGATGGGGGTTTACGGTCAGGTATGCATCTCCCCGAATTTCCCACACTTGTTTTTCTTTTTAGGCTTCTAATTGCGTTTGTATTGACAGCTCGGGGTCCGGATGGCCGGGGCTGCAGCTTCTGCATGCCGAGAGATCAAGGAGGGCCAGGCTGCGTTGGCTGGGGCATCTGGGAAAGATCAAGAGATTTCCGGCCTGAAGAAGCAAGTCACCGAGCTGGAGGAGCACATGGAGTCCCGGGTTGAGAAGCTCAAGGCCGGGGCTAAGCAAGTTGCTGATGAGAGGGATGCGTACCGGGCTAAGGTCAAGGATTACAAAGAAGAAGTGAAGAAGCTCCGGGATGAACTGAAAGCTAAGAAGTCCGAAGAGGATGTCATTGCTGAGTTCCGGGCTTCGGATGCTTATGACGATGACCTTTCCTTGGTCGCAGCCCGAAAAATCAGCCGCTGCTGGGTTGTTGCTGAGAAGATGTTTAAGAGCGATCCTGGGTCTGCCACTTGGGAAAACTTCATTAAAGAGTACATGGAGGCCGAGGATGCTCTTGCCCGGGGTGAAGGGGAACCGACTCCATACGCTGCTCCCAGCTCCTCCCGTCCTCCTCCGGCTTAACCTCGTTATGTGGCTGCGTCCAGTGCCCGGGCTGTGCCCTTGTAATTTCTTTCATTTTGATGTAATCTTAACTTGGTTTTATAACTTTAAATTCTGCTGCCGTGTGTAACTTTAACTGTCAGGTGTTTCGGGCTGTCGGTCAGCCCGGCCTGTCCGCTCTTTTCTTTTAATATTCAAGTTTTGCCTTGTTATTTTGTTGTTGGTTTCTTGTTAGCTTGTATTGCCCCCCACTCCTTAATTCGGGTATTCCGGATTGGGGAGTGGTTGTTTCTCCCGGGCTTTGGCCTACTTGGAAAGGATGAAAACTTTTCCAAGTAGGAGTTTGGATGCCTATGGCTTCCCGGGCCGAAGCATTGCTAAGGTCCCGGGCTTTGGCCTACTTGGAAAGGATGAAAACTTTTCCAAGTAGGAATTTTGATGCCTATGGCTTCCCGGGCCGAAGCATTGCTAAGGTCCCGGGCTTTGGCCTACTTGGAAAGGATGAAAACTTTTCCAAGTAGGAATTTGGATGCCTATGGCTTCCCGGGCCGAAGCATTGCTAAGGTCCCGGGCTTTGGCCTACTTGGAAAGGATGAAAACTTTTCCAAGTAGGAATTTTGATGCCTATGGCTTCCCGGGCCGAAGCATTGCTAAGGTCCCGGGCTTTGGCCTACCTGGAAAGGATGAAAACTTTTCCAAGTAGGAATTTTGATGATAATTATAAAATTGAACCGCCAAGTAGGAAATAGAGTTCTTTTTCATTGATAACAGAATGATTACATGATTTCCGAATACAATTCCCAAAAAAAGAAAACGCCCGTGTATGAGCTGAATCTATTTCCCTTTACTGGTAGTACTTTCTTAGTCTGAGGCCATGCCAGGTGTTGGGGACTTCGGAGTTGTCCATGTGACTGAGCTTGTAGGTTCCGGGGCGGAGTACCTCTTTAACTCTGTAGGGACCTTCCCACTTAGGCATAAGTTTCCCTGTGTTAGTGGGGTCTGAAGCCTCGGTATCCCGGAGTACTAGATCCCCGATTTGGAAGTTTTTGACTCTTGACTTCTTTCCGAAGTATTCTCTTGTTTTCTCTTTATACTTCTCCATTCTTTGTACTGCTTTGTCCCGGACCTCATCAACTAGCTCTAGATTGACTCGTAGCCCTTCTTCATTTGCAACTTCATCAAAGTTGATTACCCTGTGGGAAGGAGAACCCACTTCGACTGGCAACATTGCTTCGGTTCCGTATGCTAGCTTGAACGGAGTTTCCCCTGTCCCGGATCGTGGACTAGTTCTGTATGCCCATAATACATGTGGCAGCTCTTCGGGCCACTTGTTCTTGCTTTCCTTCAGCCTCTTCTCAATTCCCCTTAGCAGAATTCTGTTTGTCACTTCCACTTGCCCGTTGCCCTGGGGATAGGCTACTGAAGATTTCTTGTGTTTGATTCCCCTTTCCCTCAAATAGTTTTCAAAGTCTGAGCCGATGAACTGGGGACCATTATCTGAAACCAGGACCCTGGGCAGGCCAAACCGCATTAATATGTTGTCCATGAATTTGATGCAGTCTTGCTGGTTTATGGTTCGCATCGCCTTTGCTTCGGCCCATTTAGTCATGTAGTCAATGGCTACAAGGAGATACCTCAGATCACCCTTGGCCCGGGGGAACGGCCCTACTATATCGATGCCCCATACAGCAAATGGGATAGGGGATAAGACTGAGGATGGTAACACCGGGCTTTGTCTTGGTACATTGCTGAACAGTTGGCAATTTCTGCACTTCTTGACGAATTCTACTGCATCTGAGTGGATTGTTGGCCAGTAGTAACCTTGCCTTATGATTTTGTATGCGAGGGACTTTGCGGACATATGATCCCCACAAATCCCTTCGTGTACCTCTTGTAAACAGTAATTAGCTTCCTCCGGGCCTACACACTTCAGTGTCGGAGATGAGAAGGTTCGGCGATAGAGTTGGTCTTCTTCTATGAAGTATTTCGAAGCCTTGTTTTTCAATCTTCTGGCTTCATTCTTGTCTTCGGGCAATTCTCCTTTCTCCAAGTAGAGGATGAAGGGGGTCATCCAGTTCGGGGTTCCCTCTATCTCCGTTACTTCTTTCTGATCGATGGCCGGGGTTTCAAGTTCTTCAAAATAGACCGAACTGTCTAGTTCGGCTGAGTTCTGAACCAGCTTGGATAATTCATCAGCTTCGGAGTTTTCTTCCCTGTTGATTTGGCTGATTTGATGCTCCGGAATGGTTGCTAGATAACTTTTGACAAGGGCTTGGTATTGGGCCAGTTTTTGGTCTTTAGCTAGGTATTCCCCTTTGGTTTGCCGCACCACGATTTGGGAGTCACTATAGATGTTCAGGCTGTTGATTCTCAAAGTTCGTGCTAACCTTAGCCCGGCTAGAAGAGCTTCATATTCGGCTTGGTTGTTCGTTGCTGGGAATTTGAATGTTATGGCTTGTTTGATTTGGAAGCCTTCCGGGCTTTTCATGATTATTCCTGCCCCGGACCTGTCGGCTGTTGAGGATCCATCCACATGGAGAGTCCATGACCCCGGGGCTTGGTCCTGATTTACCAAATATCCAGCTACTGTCGTAGCTTGCTTCGGTTCCGGGAAGGAACATTCAACTATGAAATCTGCCAAAGCCTGCGCCTTGATGGCGGTTCGGGGCACGAACGTTAAGTGAAATTGGCTTAGCTCAATTGCCCAATTTATTAATCTTCCGGATGCATCTGGCTTGTGGATTATTCGCCTTAACGGCTGGTCTGTTATCACTTTGATTTCTCTGCCTTGGAAGTAGTGTCTGAGTTTCCTTGAGGCCGTGACTAAGGCGAAGGCAAATTTCTCTAGATTGGGGTATCTGGTTTCTGCATCTTTTAGGACCTGGCTGATGTAGTACACCGGTCGTTGGTTTCCCTCGACTTCCCGGACCAAGGCCGCGGCCACGGTCAGGGGCCCGGCGGAGAGGTATAGATGTAGGGGTTCCCCGGGCTCCGGCTTTGTTAGAAGCGGTTGTGATGAGAGATATTGCTTGATGGTTTCAAGAGCTTGCTGGCAGTCCGGGCTCCAGGTAATTTCTTTTTTGTTGCTCGCCCCCCTGAGCAAAGTGAAGAATGGTAAGCACTTTTCTGCCAAATTGGGTATGAATCTTCTTAAGGCTGCCAATGATCCGGCTAACTTCTGAATGTCTTTCTGAGTCCGGGGTGACTGCATATCCAAGATGGCTTTTATCTTTTCCGGATTAGCCTCAATCCCTCTCTGGCTGATCATGAAGCCTAGGAACTTTCCTGCTGCTACCCCGAAGGTACACTTCTCCGGATTCAACTTCATCTCATTTTTTCTAAGATTTTCAAAACATTCCCGCAGGTCGGGGACGTGCTCCCTAACCGCTTCAGACTTGGCAATGATATCATCGACATAGGATTCCAAATTCCGGCCGATTTGATCCTTGAAGACTTCCACCATGGCTCTTTGGTATGTAGCTCCAGCATTCCGGAGTCCAAAGGGCATGAACTTATAAGCATAGACAGCTCTGTGAGTGATAAATGCGGTTTTGGCTATGTCTGCCGGGTTCATCTTGATTTGGTTATATCCGGAGAATGCGTCCATGAAGCTAAGCATCACATGTCCGGAGGTGGCATCGATGAGCTGGTCTATACTTGGCAGTGGATATGGATCTTTGGGGCAGGCTTCATTTAGGTCCGTGTAATCAACACACATCCTCCATTTCCCACTAGGCTTCTTGACCAGAACTACATTGGCTAACCACTCCGGGTATTTGACCTCGCAGATGATATCTGCCTTGAGCAGTTTGTCCACTTCCTCGTCTATGGCTTTCTGCCTCTCCGGGGCGAAGTTCCTCCTTTTCTGTTTCACAGGCTTCCTCCGGGGATCAACATCCAGGCTATGCATGGCGAGGGACTCCCGGAGCCCGGGCATATCAGATGGGCTCCAAGCAAAAACATCAGCATATTCCCGGAGTAGATGGATTAATTCTTCTCTGAAGGCGGTTTCTAGACCAGCTCCGATCTTAATTTTTCTTTCTGAGTTTCCCGGGATGAGTTCGATTGTCTCGGTTTCTACTGCAGGTTCCACCTTAGCTTGGTCTTGAAGCAGGGACGATTTTTGCACTCGGGCCTGGGAGTTGGAGATCTGGTATTCCCGGGCCTCAGTCATATTTGGTCCCTGGGACATGGCTCCGGAGACTTCAATGTTTTGTACCTCTTTTCCGGGGTTCTTGTAAGTTGAAACTCTGTGCTTCTTTCTGCTTAGATTCTTGTGGTAAGAGGAAGCTTTCCTCTTGTTCTCCGGGTCGGCCTCCGCCATGACTAAGGCTTGGCCATAGCACCGGCTGGCTGTTTCTGTGTCGCCCCTAACTTCTCCGACCCCGGAGGGTGTGGGAAACTTAAACTTGAGGTGTGGGGTTGAGGTTACGGCTCGGAGCTTGGTCAGGGCTGGGCGCCCCAGGATTACATTGTAAGAGGAAGGGCTATTGATTACATAGAATTTGACCATATGAACTATCTGTTTCGGGGCGGTGCCGAATTGGACGGGCAAGTAAAGGGTTCCTTGGATCGGAACCAAGTTGTGGCCGAAGCCATATAGCGGGTCTTCTCGGCACTCATTCATCCTGATGCTTCCAAGTTGCATCCTGTCCATGGTATGTTTGAATAGTATGTTGACGGAGGATCCGTTGTCAACAAGGATTCTTTTTACCTCATTTTCGGCGATGTCCAGGGTTACGACTAGGGCTTCATTGTGGTTAGGATCTACTCCCTCAAAGTCGGCATTACTGAAAGATATGACTTGCTCTGGGGCCGAGCTTATCATCATTACTTCATCTCCGGAGTCCGGGCTTCCCGGAGGGGAATTGGACCCTCCCAATACAACGTGCACCACATTCTTGGTCTTCTGGGCCCCGGGTCCTTCGCCCCTTTCCGTGGTTCTCCGAGCTAGATATTGGCCCATATTTCCTTTCTTGACTTGGTCTTCGATGAAGAACTTAAGGGAGACGCAGCTTTCCGTCTCGTGGCCATGGGTTGCATGGTAATCACAATGTTTGTCACGGGGCCTATTCTCTGGGGCCGAAACCAAGGGTTTGGGAGGATAAAAGAAGGGCTTGCTCCGGACTTCTTTTAATATATCGGCGCGTGGCCGATTCAAAGGTGTCCATTCTGGCTCCGGCCTTGGTTCGGCCCTCCCCGGTCTCGGGGGTCTGGCTTCAGACTTGGCCCCGGAGGAATGGCCTTTGTCCGGGACCGTCAGCTGATGACTCGGGATATAGTTGTACTGTTTGTTGGGCTTAAACTTCTTATCCGAGTTGTGATCATTTCTAGAGCGATCATCTTTACCTCTTCCCGAGGAGGTGCCCTGCCGGGTCATTCTCATTGCTTGTAGGACATCAGTTTCTTTGATGAACTTGGCAGCCATAGAGTAGGCTGCAGCTAGACTTTGGGGCTCTTTGTTTACCAATTCAATAACATAGCGCTCACTACGCTCCGGGTCTAGGTTCTTCCGGAATATGCTCAAGGCTTCTCTTTCGTCTAGGTTGGTGACTTGGTTTATGGCTTCTTGGAACCGTTTCATAAATGCGGCAAGCGTCTCGTTGTCATGTTGCCTTATTGTTTCAAGGTGGCACATGTGATATTCCGGGGGTTTGTTGGCTCGGAATCTCCGGAGAAAGGCTTCCCGGAACTCCTTCCAGCTGTGTATGCTCCGGGAAGGGATCCGGCTGAACCATCTCTGAGCTGCTCCCTTTAGGGTGGAAGCGAAGAACCTACACTTGGTTAGGTCATTGTAGAAGTATATCTGGGCTATTTGCTCAAAGTAGTTGAGGTGTTCTTCTGGGTCCTCTAGCCCATTAAAGGAATCAAAGTTGTAGTGCTTGAGGTTCTTTTGCCGGGGTATGGCTTCAAGGGAATGGCTGAAAGGGGTGAGTGTGTCCTGGATCTCGAACCCGGAGTCACTATTGACTTTCCTCTGTAGCTCATGGATCATTTGCACCAGGTGGTTTGGATTTTCTTCATCATCTGAGATAATCTCCGGGCTTACCTCCCTCCGGGTTCTTTTGGATTTGGATTTCCTCATTCTTTCTTCTTCCTCTTGGAGCCTCTTCTGGATTCTGAGCTCCAACTTAGCCTGTTCCTCCTGCCTTATTCTTTCCCGGAGCATTTCTAGTCTCTTGATTTTATCGGCTTCATCATTTTTGTCCCTACTCCGGACCTCCTGGTCCTTTCTGTTTCCCTTGCCCCGGTTTCCAAGGCGGTCAAAGACCGAGGCCCGGGAATGATGGGAGTTGGCTGATTCCCCGGAATTTTCCGCTTGCACAGGTTCAGGTTCCGGGAGGGGACGGTTCCTATAATTTCGGATTGCCTGGGCTAGCTCCTCGGGTGTCAGGTTTTCCATTTGAGCGGAGTCCAGGGGCACATCTGTATACTTGTACCGGTTCACCTCAACGGTTACCCGAGCGTCGTTTGGCCCAATTCCGAGCCTTTCTTGGATTGGGATCTGGACAGGTGGGACTTGTTCCGGGATAGTTATCAGGGGTTCGTCTCTAGTTGCGCTGGGTGCTTGGCGCTGGGCAGAGGTGGTTCTTCGGGGCATGGTTCGCGGTTTTAGGTAGTTCGGGTTGCTTCAGTTTGGCTGTTGGTTCGGGGTTCTGGAGTTCGGAGGTTCTCCCCTCCTTCTAGCGCCAATGATAACTCCAAATCTTGATCGGGTCCTTCCTCGCCAACTCCTGTCTCGGAAGTAGTGTAGCTGCTGTGGGGTGTCTGCAAAACAACACCGAAGGGGGGGTTTGGCCCCGAGGTGCCTCCGGCGTGAGAATAAGAGTTGGCTCTGGAAGGTAATAATCAAGTAGAGTACCACAAAGTAATAAGAGTGTGTGGATGTGTAATAGTGTTCAACCCCTAAACCCTATTTACTAGGGGTATTTATAGCCCTAGGCCTAGGGTTTAGGGGTAGGTTACCTTCACCCCCGACCGTTGGATCTGGGGGACAAACCGCTGAATATTCGGGATGTAGGACACGTGGACCAGTCTGGGGTGACCGTTGACTGGAGTGTGGCCATGTTGTTGCAGAAATGATTTGGCACGTGCCTTCCCTTGTCTTTTAGTGTTGGTCAGCGCCATATGTCGGAATGTCAGCTGAGGTGGGGTGCCACGTGTGTCGAGTGTCACCCATCTGGGGTCCCCTAGTCTGGGGTGGAGACCACGCCACGTGGTAGTGGCCCCGGGCCCGGGGTCCGCTACTCTGGGCTGGGCCGCTCTTATTCTCATGAGATGATTTACTCATTGTTTTGGGCTCCTTGTTGGGCCTTGGCTGTTTATGGCCTATCACCATGGAACCTGTATGTTGGTGTGGAATTCATCCAGATTGATGTAGATGAACTTGAAGCATGCCTTCCCCCCCCCCCCTCTATTCATTTCAATTCCGTATTCCAAAATTACATGATAATGCTAAACTGCTAATGCATGTCGTTCTCGGGAGTATGTTGTGCAGGCCTTGCCAGCATTTATACCGATAAAGAATAGGGAAAAGCAGTTAAGGTCGTTGGAGCAGAGAAGGCAGTACTTCAGTATAAGATTGAGAAGTGCATGAACTTTAAGTAAACACAATAAGCGAAGGAGTAAATTTTGTGTTGTTTGAAATAAGGACCCTTCTGACCAGGCAAATATTCAATGATTTGTAAAACATTCTCAAATGTACCAACTGCAACTCTTGATAACCTTTCGTGAATTATTGCATTTCTCAACAGCGATTGTAAAAGTTGTCGGCTTTAAATAAGATTAGAGCAAAAGAATTTTTGAATGCGACTAACAAAAGTCAGTTATATATAAAGTCTACACGATAATTGAAGACTTCTAAGCTGTATAACAGCATCTTACTGGAATCCAATTTCAATCATTCTTCCTGACAAACAAAAATGTCAGTCTTGCGTAGGGTAGATGTTCCAGATTTTCTTTCTTGTATTCTCTTTTCAAGTTCAAAACTTCACCTGTTTTTACGTCAATAGTTGTCCTGTACTCTACAACATGGAAATCTATATAAATTATAATTCCTGATGACTATTTTCGTATGAATTTACTAATGTACCCTTCACCTTTTTGCTTTATGACAAGAATTGCCATGCTGCTTATACGTTTTTCGTCGTATTTATACGTTTTCCTCAGTATTCATACGTATATATTACGGACATACGTGTATAATTGTAAGTATTATACCTATTTCTACACCATTTATACCTATTTCTACTTAAACTTGCTGTATAATACTCATTCTCTGCTTCATACCGCGCATGTGCTGTCGTCCTTGATTCCACGTACTCCCGGTTGTGTCAGTACTTGCTTTCAAAATGTGTGGTGCAAACTCATTGTGTTTTCAAATTTAAATTTCCCTCTTCTACTTATTTCTACTTATTAGTACTGATGTACTAGAAGCTTTTGAAATATTTTTGGTATTCATCTACTTCTTTTCGCCTGTTTTTCTGGTTTTTTTCTTCAAGAAGTTTGTAGATTATGATATCTTTATTGCGTTTCTTTAATAGTTCTCTTAATCTTGTGATTTGTTTATGTAATTGCAGAGTTTTTTTGCGTGGTGTGAGGAGGATTTAGCTATGTTCTTTGATGCGTATTGTTGCCGGGTGTTTGATATAATGTGCCAAAGAGGTTGAGATGTTTTTTGCTTTGTAAGTGTTTAAACCTTATAAATTTTTATGTTTTTTCAGGTTTGGTGTAATGGGCAAGAAGCTGGTGGAGATTGTTCTGTTCATTAACATGATAAGTGATTATTTTATCCGGTTGACTTGGTTTTCATATAAGTTTTGATTATTTATTTGTAATTGATGATTGTTATTTTGTATTTTTTGTCTCTTGGTTTGTAAGTGTTTGATGAAATTTCTGAAACAAATGTGTTTTTCCTTTTTAAGATTTCTTATCTTTAATAGTTATCTAATCTTCTGATTTGTTTATGTGATTGCAGAAATTTCTTGCTCGGTGTGAAGAGGAGGATTAAGGTATGTTCTTTGATGCGTATTGTTGCTATGTGTTTGATATAATGTGTGAAAGAGGTTCATGTGTGTGAGATGTTATTTGGTTTTTAACTTTATATACCTTATCCTTTTGTTTTTCAGGTTTTGTGTAGTTGTCACGAAGCTGTTGTAGGCTGCTCTGTTTATGAACATGGTAACTGAATACTTATTCCTTTTATTTTTTGTTTGGACCTAAGGTTTTGTATAGGTTTGTAAGTGTTTTATGAAATGTGTGAAAGAAATATTTTAATTTTTGAAAGATGTAATGGATTTAGTGTTTTGCCAAGAAGTTATTAATCTTGTGGTCATTGTTATAGGTACAAAATATTGCACAAGGTTCAATCATGAGTTGAAGGTAATGTAATGTCATTGTTTGAACAAGGTGAATGTAATGTCATTTTTTCCGAGGTCTTATAAAGTTGAACATTGTGCAGCCAAAGATTAATGATGTTTCCTTAGTTTGTTAGTTGCTTTTGATTTTCGATTGTTTACCAACAATTTCAGCACATACACTTCAATTTCTGAATGATAAATGCATAATTCTTGGTGTATGTAGCAGGGCCAAAGGAATGATAAATTCAGCAGTTAGTTTGCATGATTTTTGAAGCTACGAACAAGTGTTCAAGTGCGGTTTGTAATGGCTAGCGCAACCATAGGATCATGGGTTGGAAAAGTGTTTACATTTTCAATGTCTTCAAAAATTCTCATGTAAATACATGCAACTCTACAAATTGACCATGTTGATCTTGGCAAATTTCTTTTTTGACTAATTTGTATTGACTACTTTATTCTTGCTTCATTTGTTTTTGGCAATTCAATTTGGTTATCCAATGATAGACCAATAGTAACATGTTATGATATTCAGAAATTATCAGAAATAGGAAGCATAAATTAACATAAGGAGAATCTATTACATAAGCATATGTTAACATCAACTGAGGATTTTAGGAAATATTAGTTTTGGAGATACCATGTTCATAGTACTGACCAACATTTGTTACTTTAACTTGAATAGAGTAGAGTTCTATGAAACAATTCTCACTTGAAATCCGGGGTCAAAGTTATTGCATCATTTGTGCCTCCACCAGGATCATAGATGCATACATCCATCTCAACGACATAGTTATTACACTCCTTATCCAAGCCATATATAGTTGCAACTACATTAGACTTCTTATTAAGCTCGGGAGATTCTTTCATGCTGTTGAAAATCATCGGATATTTTTCTGTTGCCGCAGTGTGTTTCGTTTCAGTCTTGTTATTGACAACAATAATCGTCAAACCCTTTTTAGTCTCGCAAAGCATTTCCTCCTTTGATTTATAAGCGTTCCTTTTTACACCTTCCTCTTACTCGTTATCAGCTTTCTCAAACTCTCCCTGTAATTGTGGTTCCTGCTTACTAGAAGACTCGAAAATCACTTATTGATATGCTTTCTGATTGTCAGAAAAAGTAATGCCAACTTCTGAATCATCAGTAACAACATTACTATCCTCTATTCCCTCATCTTTGTACCTAGATACAGATGCATCAATTGAGTCAAACACCCATTTCACACCACTTTTCGATTATCCACAATCCCATCAGTACTCGATAGAATCGTCACATATCTATCAACTTCGTCATCAATCCCATCAACATCGGTACCCATTCTAACACTAACACTTAAATCTCCTTTTTCATTTCCTTTTGCCATTTCATCTAAAGCTTGATTTTCAACAAAAATGTGGCGTACAGCTCCCAAAATGTCATATTCTACTTCACTAGCTTCAAATAACATGATCTCTTTAATTAGGTGCTTCAAATAACATGATCTCTTTAATTTGGTGCTCCTCAAACTTAGCCCAATTAACTGTTCCCTGTAAAGTTTTAAGTGACCACCCGTCTATAGTTTCTCGAATTTCTTCTTTAAGACAATGTTAGGTCCAAAATAGTTTGTAGAAGGGGGATTGAATACAAACTATACCGTTTTATCGAATTTGCTATTTTCTTAAAAATATTAAAATATTAAATCAAGAACAAATTGATGCGGAATAAAACGAATACCGATATTTCAAGTTGAATATAAAATTTATATTAACTTGATGGGGTGTGTCTAAATACACGGGTACAAATTACAAAGTTTGATGACCAAACTAATTATTACAAATTCTATAGAAAATTCGACATGAATTTTTCTATATTTGTAAATAAAAAGATCGAAATTAATTATTACAAATTCTATAGAAAATTCGACATGAACTTTTCTATATTTGTAATAAAAAGATCGAGAGATTCTAGGGAACTTAATCCGCTAGATAGTTCCACAAGTACAAGTAAACAATTTCTGTCGGTTTAGATTTAGCAATACAAGCCAGAAATAATTTACAAGAATTTATTTGATGTTCAAGGAACCATTTTCTCTTGGTCTCTCTCTACTGTGTTCTGCTGGAGAAGTGAAGAATTTCCAGTGCTGTTCTGCTGTGCCTGCTGTTGTATTTATAGCCATTTAAGTCTTATACCGATCTGGTATGACTTAAACTGCTTCAAGACATAATAAATCAGCTGTCAGCATGACTTAAACTTGCTCCAAGACATAATTTTCTTCATTAAGACTTACACAAACCTCCATTAAGACAGAAACCTGGTCGGTATGACTTAATAAAAGTTCGGTATGACCTAAAACAGCTGGCAGGTGGTCGGTATGACTTAATCAGGATATTTTGGCTCGGTATGACATAAACTGAAATTGCTCGGTATGACCTAAATCTTATGCTTAGTATGACTTAGATTTAAGTCATGTCGGTATGACCTAATTTAGGTCATACCGACCTCCATTAAGTCATATTCGCTGAGCAAAATTGTTTTAAGTCTTTAAACACTTATATTAATTCTGATTTAATTAATTAATTGATTAATTTAAAGATTGAATTAATTTATAAAATAAATTAGCCAACTAATTTAATTTAATTAAAAGAGAATTAATATGAAGTCTTTTTATAATTATATTAATTCCAACTTAATTAATCTTTTAATTAATTTATTGAATAAATTAATTCGAATAGAATTAATTTATCAAATAAATAAATCAAATGACTTAATTAATTAAGTGAAAATTAATATACCTCCTTGCTTGATAATTATATTAATTCTAACTTAATTAATATTTTAAATAATTTATTGAATAAATTAATTCGGATAGAATTAATTTATCAAATAAATTACTCAAATGACTTAATTAATTAAGATAAAATTAATATACCCCCTTGATAGCATAACCCTTGTGGTCTTCTATGTCTTGATAAATTTGATCCTCCACAAAGATTATTCCATAGCAAGTCTTGATTGCAAAACCATTGTGGTTAATTAATTTAGCACCTCTGTTGCTTGCACAATGATTTCTTCCCATACCAGTCATGATAGCTTGAACCACTGAAAGTAATAAAGAATTACCACCGAATTTTTGTTGACGCTCGATGCACAGTCTGGTTCATGAGCGACTAACTCCAACGGCTTTTCTTTATTTTTGACTCTAAGATTTTGGTTCCTTTCTTTTCTTAACATACCAGTCTTGACAGCTTGAACCACTGAAGTTAATGATAAACAACCACTGTTTAATGTTGACACTCGATGTACTGTCTGGTTCATGAGTGACTAACTGCAATGACTGTTCTTCATATATTGACTTTAAAGTTGTGGTTCATGTCTTCTTTTTCTTCACTCTTTTTCAAACCTTTATAATCTGTATTCTGCCACTGTAGGAACCTCTTGTCACTATAAATAGAATCCACTGTCTTGATTACTCCATTGATGCTTGATCAACTCAATGAACTTCTTCAAGTGTAGTATACCTCAAAACAGTAGATTGACTTTGTCTTCTTTCTCTTGACACTTATACATTTGAGATCCCTGTGACAGTACATATACTATTTACTATTACATTCTTGTTTGAGTTGAGTTGTATCCTCGAAATACAAATAAGCTATGTCATATGCCTTTCAATCTCCCCCTATTTGTTTGTTAGACAATAAGAATCAAATACCTAGAGGATAACTCAACTACAAACAAGAAGAAGATAAAGCTTTAAAGAGCTATAGTAAATAATACATAAAAAAAATTCTGGTTTAGATATTACAATTCCAGAATCTCAGTAGATGAAATGATAGATGACTGTTCCTCTGACAATGAATTAAGTAACTCATCTTCATTTCTTGACATATCTGCCTCATAACCCTTTACATCTAATATTGAACATTATCAGCAGATACTTGGGAATTCTTCAGTGGTAAAGAATATGACTTGTCAACCACATACTGAAGAATTCTTCTTTGTCGTTTCATACTTCTCTCCTTCCTTATGTCTCCCTACCTAAGGTGATATGTCTCTTCCTTATAACGGTGAATACTCCTTATCTCCCCTGACAAGGCGAATATTTCTATCTCCCCCTGACAAGTTGAATACTCACCCTTTCTAAGGTATATCCTTTTTCATATCTCTCCCCCTTAGATAGAAAATCTCCCCCTCACTAAGGTAAGCTTATACTCCCCCCCTTAGTTGAGTATCTCTTACTAAGGCAATCTTTGAGTATATCTTCTTCAAAATATCTCTCCCCCTTAGTTGAGTAATCCTCCAAGCATTCAATTATAGCAAACATCCAAATGTAAATTAGATGATACCATATTTTCAATTATAACTCACCTCTTACCTTTAGTACAACAGATTCTTCATACATCTAACATTGACTGCTGGAATAAAGTAAAGAAGCTTTGCTTGTGTTGAAGGATTTTTATAAAGACTTCCAGAATAGAAGTATGTAGACTGATCAACTTTGCCCTTTAGATATTTTAAAATGGCCTCACTATTGATCATCCTAAAAACCAAATCTTCCGACAATTTACTTATATCTCCAAAAGCTTGTAAGTAAACTTTGTTTGGGGAATAGGGAATGGGATTTGGTGTTTATCTTTCTTCCTCACTGTGAGTGTGTGATTCTATTTTGTGTACCTCACAAGTGTTTAACTCATCTCTCCACTCATATCACTTAAAATGAGTGATCTCATCTCTCAACTCTCAAGTGTTTACACTCATGCTCACTAGTGTATCACTCTTATCTCTCATAGCTCCAACATCCATGTGTACCTGCAAGGAAAATTCACCATAGCCCCTTCTAGAGAGGTCACTGGTGGTGCAATGGGGTTTCGCAAATCCCCGATCCTCGTTAGACTCGTCAGACGAATCTGAGTCATAATCTACAAGTTGATAAAAAATTTCCCTTTTTATGGGTTTCAGATTTGAATTCTGAGAAGGTAAACAATGAAATCAAAACTTAGAATTAAAATCATGTTTCCATCTAATGTCTATGAAGACATCACCTTGTTAAACTCATCAGGTAAATCTGAATCATAGTTAACAAGTTGCCGATCCGCACCTATGTCGGATCCGATACCCGCAGGATCCAGAGATGTTCCCTCTGGGGAGTTAGATAATGATCTTGTTGAATTTTGTATTGAGATCAATACCTTCTCTCGAGGTCTGTGAAGACTCTTAGTTCTTTGAGGAACCTTCAACTTATAATCCTAACCGTAAAATGGTCGGAGTATGAGTTGTTTCCGTCAATTCGTCCTAAGTGTGTGCAATCTCACTTTGTGCATAGAAAGTATTTTAGAATTGTGTATGAGGTAGTGACTTACTAATAGATGCCCTGGCCGACAGGCGAACTTCAATAAACTCATCATTTTAAGATAATGAATTCAGAGACTGTTTTAGTGCCATTTTCAGCTCTGCATCCTTTTGGGAGAATGCAGGCGAGCTAACAGATACCTCAAGTTATATACATCTATTCTCCTTGAGAGGTAGAGCTGTGGGTTTACTATCCCTCACATCCTTATTTGCTGCATCAAGTGCAGTTACTCCCTTAATGACCTCTAGTCAAATAAGTTACTTCCACTTCAGGGGTAAGTTAGGATGTGTTTAGATTTGGATTTATAGTCCGGGATAGAAGTTGTTGGGTTTACAACCTCATGACTTACAATGTGAGAAAACTTCCACTAGGAGCTGAACCTGCATCACATAGCAATAGAGCAATATAGAGATAGAATGCATTTACCTCATACCATAACATTGTGTGAAAACATATGCATTATATCCAATGCGAGAATTGATGTACATTTATGATTTCAAAAAGTTTTATAATTATAAACAATCACAAATGTTGAATGATTTGAGTTTTCTTTTAAAAACTGTTAATGTGCAAGAGTTTGTATTTATGCATAAAACAATGTATTATCATGTCTTTTAATGAAAACTTGGTCGTTTTAATTTTAAAAGACACAAACTCTTGACTTCACAGTAATTTAGAAAGAAAGATTTTCTTTAAGTGCTTATTATGTATAGAGAACTTTAACACAAAAGTTAGTGAAAAGACTCATACAAGCACTTGATGTCATTTAGGTGACAAAGATTACTAAGTACATAAGTACAGATAACCAATGTCTCTCCTTTGACACTTCATTACTTAGCACAACATAAACTAAGTAATTGACTGATGGAAGTAAAATATTCTAAGAACTATCATATGTATAAAGTGGTGTATAACCAGAATTAGAGAATTTAATTTTGAAAAATCTTCACCACTTCAAAATATGATAGGAGACCGAATGTAATTTTAAGTCTCACTTACTTAGAAAGTTGAACACCTTAATTTATATTAACCCTAATGATTTATAGATAATACACATTTACTCAGAATAAATCCTAAGTAATATCATCAGAGATAATATATACATCACAATTAGTTTGCAATAAAGTATCAGAACAACTAGCAATTGTCAGTAAACAAATATTTTACTATTTGATACTAACTGCTAGTATTTATCAAATACTTTAAAATGCAAATAATTTTGTTTATGATTACTTTACCAAAATTAAATTATGAGCAAATAAACCATTGAATTGCTTCACGTCATAATTTAACTAGGATATAAATAATCACTGCTAAATACTAAATATTCAATGATATCAACTGTTTGATAAATTCAATTTAGTGAAGATTAAATTGTTACATTGAGTACCAATTGACAGAATGAATATTAGTATCTAACTACTTAAGAACATCATTCACTGATATTTATAAGTACGAGGAACTAGTTGACAAGAAATACACAAGCTCTTAAGATATAACATTTCAAACTTATGACTTCAAGGCAACTCCTCGATAATAACAATTGTTAACTCCTAACAACTGTTTACTGGTAGACAACCTTGGTTCTATAAGTAAGACTCGAGTGCCAAAGCTATCTTGTTTGCAATCTTAGAAATGATATTCTAAGTCCTATACACCTTGATCCATAGTATATAACATTTATTATCAAAGTGATTAGAAGCTTGCAAATAAGCATAAAAATTATTCCAAGTAACAGAACAATGGTCACTTTAGATATTACAATATCCATAGTTCTACTTATATAATTTTCACACCTTGTATAGTAGTATGAGTGAATTTCAAAAGATACAACATAGATTACTTAGAGGAGTTCTAAGTAATTTCACTCATACCAATATATCTCACAATTAGTTAGTAAATAGATTTTTAACTAAATATCATTAACTGATATAAGTCAAAACTTCAATACAACCAATTGTTAGAGCCATGATATTAATTATAGTGAATTTCTGAAAATGAGATATTAAAGTTCACTAGAATTAACATCTCATAACTGATTCAAGACCAATACAGATTAGGTCCAAATTAGTTATGTTGTTTATTTATTTTAATAAATATGAGGTACAGAGCAAATACTAAATTGAATTGCTTTAGATTCTATAACTCATATTAATCAAAGTAAATAATTAAATAAATAAATACTAAATCTCTATGAGTTAGATTTTAGTATTTAAGTATTTTATTATCCTGAAATAATCACCACTAAAATATATTGCAATTATACACATGGCAATCATTCATCAGATAATTTTCAGTGTGAGGTCTGGATGTAAATAAGTTCACAAGTCCTTTCGATACGGACAATTGAATACTTGTGAGCTTACTTAAGAATTACTTAACAGATGGGATTTACAATCATATAGCATTAATAAAATCCCAAGTTTACAAATCAATCTTGAAAAATTAATTTCATCAAGTGATTTAGCAAACATGTCTGCAAGTTAATCTTAATTAAAGACATGCTCTCGAAAGAATTGATACCTTATGCAAGTTGCTTAGTCCTTGAGTGTTCCACAGAGTTGTTGGAGATGAATTTGATTCCTTGTGTTCTCCTGCTTTCGTACAACTCATTTGATCTGTCTCTATGCAGCAAAACATGTCAGAACTGATGTCTCTAGGGTACCATCTCCGGAGATGGGTCCAACTTAAGACATCCGAAAATCAAGTGTAATAACTACAAGAATAGATTCTCTAGGATCCACTTGGGGCCTTACAAATTTGCATATTGAGAATAAAATATGTGTGTAAGTGATCTATTATCAATTGAATAAGATAATGAGCTGATGATTCCTCTATAGCCTGATTAGGTCCTAATTAGTAGATCCTGAACTTGTTGGGTCAAATATCTCTAGGGTACCATTTCCGCAGATCCGGGTCCATCTTAAGATTTTTGATTACCAACTTGTTAGGTCCAAGCTAATAGGTCAAAAGCCAGCTATAGTGGTGTGTTGACATGTAGTCTTGACAGGTCTAGAATCTTTTGAATAGAAACAAAAGATCCTTGACTTACTTTTATTGTCATCATTCTTTTGGCTTACTTGTGCTCCAAATAGAATTATTCTTTTGGCTTTCCTGAGCTCCTAAAAGGATTCTTCTATTGGCTTGCATGAAGTAATTAAAAATAATTGCAACTTTACCAACATCAAAACAGCAAATATCTTGATCCCAATTTATAGTTAGTAGATCAACATATAATATAATCAAGATATCATTGCACATATATATCATTTATGTTTGTGCCTAAAGATGTAGAGAGTTCTATAAATGTGACACCAATTATTAAAAGATACCAACTGTTAAAGATTGATACCAAATATTAAATTATAGGTAGGATGTCATACCATGTCTTCCATGCTTGCTTGAGTGATGATACCAGTTCATACTAACCTGTAGAGATCTTCCATTATCTCACCAACCACGAGTGCACTTGTTCACATTCCTCTAGCATCCAGATTCAGTAGGTCCAGATGTCCATTATGATCATGAATGTACAACAGGTGCCTGATATCTCAAGTCTTGTCACTGGTGCTTCTTGTTAGATATACTGTCTTATCAGCTTGTAACCTTGGACCCAGTTTGGCCTTGTCCCTCATAACAATGCCTTGACATCCAGTTAAACTTCTGGTTATCCTTATACCAAATACAGCATTGTTGTTTGGTCTGGATACCGGCTTCCCTTCAATCTGCCTTTTGTAGTGATTGAGATCATCTTGCATTGCAATCACTCAATCTGAATCTTTCAGAGCTTTTGTAGCTTTCTTAGTTTCTTCTAAAAGAAAACTAAAGAAATAATCATTAGTACTTGAAGCTCTGCTAGTCTTTTACTTCCACCATTAGAAACACTAAGAACTAGAACAAAGAGTTAATTGAGTCAACACTCTTTGTCTTGGAAGACATGTTCTCATAGTGTCCTTTGACTTTCAGTGTGGTGTTGAGTTGACTAGTTGATCCTTCTGTTGCTCCTCCTAAGCTGTTGCTGGGTTTACATGAAGATTCTCCATGTTTGACATTACTTGGATCTGAATCACCATCACCATTGACAGCTGGGAGCTAGAAGTTATTGAACATCACTAAGACTTTCAATCACCTTCTGTTGATTAATAACAATCACCCTGTAGGCTGTTGACTCCATTGAGTAACAAAGGAAATTATCCTCTTGAGCATTAGCTGATTGCTAGGATGCTCACTTTCAATTTAATATTGCAAAACAATTTCCTTCATACTTATGGGGTCTTCCTAAAATTCTTACGGATTAGGGTTTAAGATGTGATCAATCACCATCAGTGGTGTCTTATCTTCAGATTGTCGGAACAACAACTTGTTTGTTGAGAGAAGTCATCAGTCATCACCACTAAAATATATTTTACTTTGATGTAGAACTTCTGTGTGATGCTTCTTTGACTTCCCTTTATGACATGCCTCGTAATTTTATTTTACTTTAATTCCATATAAGGCAGTCTCCTTTACTGATTCGATTTCCAGGAAAGAATCTCTTGATTTGACATTCAGGTGAGATAGCTCCTTATGTCATAGCTGAACTCTTGTCTGATGAAGCTTTAGATTTGACCTTCTTGACTTCACCTTTGACTGAGATTCCATGTCAGCTACAGATAAGTTCTCTTTCCTTAATCCTCGAACAGTAGTCTCTTCATCTTGTAAAAGATGCTTTATTACTGACAACATTCCTTAGCTATTGAATAGCCTTGACCCTAGGTCATACCCTTGCTATTGTCTCCAAGGGATAAACCACTTGGCCTGTCTTCACATTCACATTTGATAGCAGGGTTCTTTCTTCGATGATATGCTTTGAATAAATCAATAATAATGCATAATCGATTAACCTGTTAAGCCCTACATTCACAAATGGATAAAAAGTTCTTGGTACCCAAATTGTTTAATTGGGTCCAGATGGATTAGAGATTTCTCTTTTATTAGAGTTAACAACAGTTTTAACCTTAATATGCTCATTCTTATCTTTGACTGACCATTTCTCCTTTTTAATGTCATTGACAAAATATTCACTGAGCAAGGAGAATAATGGTTCCTTCCTAACATAAGGAGGACTGGCAGTCTGTATCTTATTGTTATTCTTAAACATGCTTTTTCTATGATCAATGCAAATACTAGGAAATGCATTTACGACATTTGAAATAAGCAGGCATGATAATAAGAATACATTGCATACATTCAGCATTAAAACATTGCAGATAAGAATTATGCAAATTGGGCATGTTATGCATTTTAGAAAATTCAGTACTATCTACTTTAACCTATATACACTTGTGTAACAGGTAGCAAGTAGATTTACAGATATTCAATAATTTTCTAAACATGCATGGAATAGAAGAATTAACAATTAATCATTAATTCTATTCAATCCATTCCTATTGTTATATTATATTATATAATCTCTATTACCTAAGTCAGTTTTAGAAATGACTTGATGTTCTACTGACACCCTAGGTAATTATTCCATCTTTTAAACTTTTTAAACCTTAACAAACAATTCAGAATGAATAAGCAAATCTTGTTCTACTGGGGATCCTGAAACTAGCTTAAGTAGAGGTCATATATGCTTGACATATACCATTTAAGAATTGAGAGATATTGTCTAAGGAACACTTCTAACTCACTATTGCAATTAATTAAATTCAACAAATATTCATACACATAATAAAATCTTCTAACCAAAGATATAATAATTAAAAACTAAGATCTTAACATGCTTTGAATTTCTGAGAATTACATATTACACTAGTTCGAAGAATTGATACCTGAGACATGTGAGGTGAATCATCTTCAGAGATTGCTATGAAGGCAAGATATTAATTATGCTCTTCTCATCATCATCTGATCCATCCCAACTCTTTTCTTCAGCAAGATAAATTCTGCACTGATGTTTCTGTTTCATCTCATTTAATGAATCCCTATTCATCCTTGTCTATCAGAATTCTGTACCATGTTGCACACCTTGATAGTTACTTATCACATAAAACTTTTCATAACTGCAACTATCATGTTTTGTTCTTTCCACCAACTCAGTCTTGTAGCCACCTCTTGAACTGTATCCTGAAGAGTTTCTGCTTCGGAATAGATAGGCCTAATTCCTGGATTAAATATTTGTACTCTTTCTAAATTAGTAACTCTTCATGTATGTTCTGAGGTTCCATCATTAATTCCTGACTGAGATGTCTAACTGTCTAGTTCATTCTCAAACCTCCTTGATTCCACTTTTCTTAAAATCTCTATTGATTCCTTGAAAGATATTTCTTGGTACAATCCACTAAGTGTAGTAGATGTTACATTGGAGCAATCCACTTAGTGTTTGTATATCACAGAATCAATAGACTTAATTCAAATCTTCGAGAAAAATTCTATCCACTAAAACCTCTTCCATTCCTGCTTCTGAAAACCCAGTGAATTCTATGGATATAATTTTGAGGAGCTTCCACAAATTTTTCTTCGGTAGGTAGAAATTAATTTCATTGAAAAATGCATTTTCTTCAAAAGGTTCAAATCATCTTTGACAATTCGGAGGAATCTTCAACTAACAACCTTCTTAGTACTATTGGGTTAGAATAAATTCAAAATATTTAAAATTCAAAAACTTCAAGGACTTGAAAATTTTTGAGAAATAAAATATCTGAAATTAAGTTCAAATTAATTAAAATTCGAAATTAGAGTCAAATTAATTAAGAATCAAAAAATCTCAAGAAATGATAATTTTTGAGAGTTAAAGAATCCGAAAATAAATTCAAGTTAATTAAAATTCGAAAGTATCAAGAATTAAAAATTTTGAAAATTAAACAATTTGAAAATAAACTCAAGTTGTTTAAAAATCAAAATTTCCAAGAATTAATCATTTCAAGAATTAAAAAATTCGAATATAAGTTAAGATTACTTAACAATCAAAAATATCATAAAATGAAAATTTTTGAAGATTAAACAATTTAAGAATAAATTCAATTTAATTAACAATTGAAAATAAACTCATATTGTTTAAAAATCAAAAATATAATAAATTGAGAATTTTTAAAGGTTAAAGAATCCGAAAATAAATTTAGATTATTTAAAATTCAAAAATCTCAAAATTGAAAATTTTGAAAGTTAAAGAATCCAAAAATAAGTTCAAATTATTTAAAGTTCAAAAATCTCAAGTATTGAATTTTTTGAAGGTTAAACAATCGAAAATAGAGGAGTTGACTTTTTGGTCTAATACCGGATTTAATTTCTGTATGGGTCAACAAACTCGAAAACCAATTGGAGGACCACAAAAATAAGGATCTTGATTTGTGCGTCAATCAAAATGCTCTGATGCCAATTGTTAGGTCCAAAATAGTTTGTAGAAGGGGGGGTTGAATACAAACTATACCGTTTTATCGAATTTGCTCTTTTCTTAAAAATATTAAAATATTAAATCAAGAACAAATTGATGCGGAATAAAACGAATACCGATATTTCAAGTTGAATATAAAATTTATATTAACTTGATGGGGTGTGTCTAAATACACGGGTACAAATTACAAAGTTTGATGACCAAACTAATTATTACAAATTCTATAGAAAATTCGACATGAATTTTTCTATATTTGTAAATAAAAAGATCGAAATTAATTATTACAAATTCTATAGAAAATTCGACATGAAGTTAATCGGGAATTTCTCAAAAATTCAAAAATTTTCAGAACACTGATTAATGCTTTATAATAAAAATATAATTAATAACTAATTTCATATTATCTTTTAATATATTTTATAAGAGTTGAAAAATAAGTTGCACTCTCATTTTTAATATTGATCCATTGAACTCCGTGGCACCTCGCTATAAGTTAACTAATCTAACACCATTAACAAATTAATGTCAAAAAAATAACGTTAGTTACAAACTACGTGTTATTAAATAGTTTATATAGTTCACTTTATACCCTTAATTCAGGATTTTCCATTTATATTATAATGTTATAAATGATATCTTTTTCCTTTTCAAATTTTTCTTATCTCTTTGCGTTATTTCATGTAATGACTATAAATAGAATAAAATTTGAAAAAGAAGAAAACTAGAGGGATCATCTAAAAACTATTACAAAAATAAGAGATCTCGAGAAAGTAGCAAATTAAACATTACAAGAATGTGACGAATCAAAGAATGATCATTGTCACAACAAAATCAAGTAACATTATTCATAAAATCTAACAACAAAAACAACTATAAAAACCGTAAATTAGAACAATATAGGAAACATCTGAAAACTATAATAAAAATACGAGATCTCGAGAAAGGAGCATACCAAAAGTTACTTAAGATTTAAGAAAGAAATAATGTGATGAATTGAAGAATGTTCATCGTCACAACGGGATCAACTATTAGTAAACATAAAATCCAATGACAAAAACAACTATAACAACGTAAATTAGAACATTCGAAAGATTACCTGAAAAGTATTATAAAAATAAGTGATCTCGAGAATGGAATAGACCAAACATTACTTAAGAAAGTAATAAAATAACAAATTGAATAATGTTTATCGTCACAATGAGATTAACTAAAATTAATCATAAATTAAATAACAACAAAAACGATTATAACTAACCATAACTAGAACAATCCCGTGTTGAAGCTAGTATTTTTTAATAAAGGATGTCACTCCAAATAAATAAGCTAGAGGCCTTGCATTAACCTGCATAATTTTCCACCATCACCCTCTAATGGATAAGTCCCTCTCCAACACTTTTATGTGTTAGGGGAATCAAACCTTTGACCTCATATAGCACAAAAGGTAAGGTCATATCAACGAAGTTAGAGCTCGTTGATATACCCTGCGTATTTTATTATCCACAAAAAAACATCTTTCAAAAGTTGAAACTATTGACACATTGTTAAATGTAATTCAATATTTTTTTTTGACAGATGTTCTAAAAATCGAAGTAGGCACCTCAAAATGCTTTGAGTCGATTCCAAGCCGTGATTTAGACACTTTTACAAAAAAATTATCGAAATCTATACTAGGCTATCAACATCCAGCTGGACAGTTGGTTACGAAAGAATAATATTTAATAAGCACAAAAGCTGGTGTCACATGAGTAAGTGATAATGTACCTTTGTGTTTATGTTATTACCAGAAAAATTGAACTTAGTGATAACTGAAAATGGCAGTTGCAGTAATTTCACCAAACATTCCCTCCACTTCACACTCTCCTCCACTTCACAAACATCACAAACATCATTCTTATCTTCTCAATCTCTTAACTAAATCAACTTCCCTGTCTGAACTCAAACAAATTCAAGCCCACACACTTCGTACAACATGTCCAAATTTCCCAGACACCCTGTTTCTCAACTCACGAATTTTCCATTTCTCTTCATTGCACAATCTTGACTACACTTTTCGCCTTTTTTCGCAGTTTCAAAACCCCAATTCTTTTATTTGGAACACCCTTATTCGCGCTTGCGCGAACAGTGAGGATAAGAAAGAAGAGGTGTTTGGCTTGTATAAGAGTATGTTGTGTGATGGAAGTGTAATGCCTGATAAGTACACGTTTCCTATTGTTCTTAAGGCCTGTGCTTACTTGTTTTCGATATTCGAAGGGAGGCAGTTGCATTGTCATGTTTGGAAACTTGGGCTTGGGTTAGATGTTTATGTGAATAATAGTTTGATTCATTTTTATGGGTCTTGTGGATGTTTAGATGAGGCCTGGGGTGTTTTTGGGGAAATGGAGGAGAGAAATGTGGTTTCGTGGAATGTTATGATTGATGGGCTTGTTCGAATTGGGGAGTTTGATGAGGCGGTGAGATTGTTTAGAGAAATGCAGAGGGTGTTTGAGCCTGATGGGTATGTGATGCAGAGTATGATTAGTGCAAGTGCTGGTATGAGGTCGTTGGCGTTAGGTATGTGGTGTCATTGTTACGTTTTTAGGGAGCTTGGTAGCGAGGTTAGTGAGTCGATTTTGTTAAATAATGCGTTGGTGGATATGTATTGTAAATGTGGTGCAGTGGATATAGCTAGGCAGGTTTTTGAGAGGATGAACAAACGTGATGTTCATTCGTGGAATTCGATGATTCTTGGATATGCTATGCATGGAAAGGCTGAGGCAGCATTGGAATGTTTTGATTGTTTGGCTCGGGAAGAAGAGTTAGTGCCTAATTCTATCACATTTACAGGGGTATTGGCTGCTTGTAATCATAGGGGCTTGGTTGTCAATGGTCGCAGATATTTTGATGTTATGGTTAATGAATACAGAATTCAACCTGTACTAGAGCACTACGGTAGCCTAGTTGATCTCCTTGGTCGGGCTGGACACATTGATGAAGCGCTTGATATTATTGCAAGCATGCCGATGAAACCTGATGCTGTGATCTGGAGAAGTATTCTTGATGCTTGTTCCAAGAAAAGTGGAGGTCTAGAGCTAAGTGAAGAAGTGGCAAGGCAGATCTTCGAATCTGAAGGTGTTGATTCTAGTGGTGCATACGTGCTTCTTTCAAGAGTCTATGCGGTAGCTAATCGGTGGAATGAGGTTGGTTTGATAAGAAACTGGATGACTGATAAGGGAGTGAAAAAAGAGCCTGGTTGTAGCTCAATAGAGATGTATGGTATTTCTCACGAGTTCTTTGCTGGAGACACATCTCACTCAAGTACTAAAGATATATACGAACTACTTGATGCCATAGACAAACGACTGGAGGCAATAGGGTATGTCCCTGATGTTTCGCAAGCGCCAATGGTAGATGAACCGGAACTTGTAGATGGAAAAATACATTCACTTAGGCTGCATAGTGAAAGACTAGCCATTGCTTTTGGGCTCTTAAACTTGCCACCAGAAGTGCCGATACGTGTGTTTAAGAACCTTAGAGTGTGCAATGATTGTCACAACGTGACCAAACTAATTTCTAAAATTTACAATGTCGATATAATTGTCAGAGACCGTGCTCGATTTCATCATTTCAGAGATGGGTCATGCTCATGTATGGACTATTGGTGACGATGTGTTGTTCTATGTTGTAGTTACGTATCAAAACTAGTCACTTATAGCTGAATCAGAGGTAAGCCTGAACTCATTCTATTTTGCTACTCTAATGGCCTTATACGATTAAATAAGTTGGAACAAATCCACCAATAGGATTGTCATTGCAACATTGCCAACCCGAGCACCAGGGTAACATGCTCAACATCTGATACATAACGTAAATAAACATGTTAATCATGTACACATGCTTCGATGTTTGAATTTGGTTTTTTCTGTGAAGGGTTACATTTCTTTTTAAATTTGGTATTCCTTATGAAGAGCTACACAGTTTAGCTGTAACATTTTTCTTCAATCAAGTTACATGGAAATGGGTGGGTTGACAAATGATAATTCCAGGAGCTAATGAACCAGGTGGGCTAGTTTTGTTTGCAAAAATATTTGTTTGTCAAGTAGATGAAAGGTTTGTATTTCATCTGGTAAGACAAATGTTCTGTGCTGCTTTCAACTGAGGAAAAGTGCGTCTGGGGTGCATTTTACAATTTTACAAATGCACCTGAAGGCTGAATGTAACATCTAGAATTTGTCAACGGAATGTCATTCTGTCCATTGCATTATCGACCATTTAGTATCGAGACGCCCCTGTGTTATCTATGGAGGAATCATGTAAAAACATCTAGTTGGTTGTACTGTACTCGAGATGAATTCACGGCCTGCAATTTTTATATAATATCGATTTTATTATTTACAGAAAGCATGTGATATATAGTTTTGATTAATGATAGTACAGTACATGAAAGAAAACGGAATATAGAACAGGTTGGAATAGAAACCTGTAATCCTGTACTATCAATTCCAGCTTCATATCGTAAGTAGACTATGAGGTCGTTTGGTTTTTCCATTTTTAGTTTCTGAAATTTAAGGTCAGAAAAGGTTGCGAAAATTATCATTTATTTACTTTCTCTATTCTAAACATCAAGAAATCCAAAAATGACACTATTTCCATTTTAGTGTAAAGATATCATAAGTAGGAACGGAATGGATACTTTTTTTTTATTCGAACATGAGTGAAAATATGAATGCGTGAGTATTCAAATTTATGATATATGATTAGAAAAATGTATAGAAAAGTACAAAAATTGCAGTTGTTTTCTGCTGTTGATTTCACACAAGGCATCGAATCAGATACTCCATTATACTACAATTTATTAATTTAGCCACTACCTCAGTCCTCAGTTAGTAATTTCCTTCTTTTCCAGTTTGCTAAACAATACCAAAAAAGATAAGAAGATGGGAGCTAATCAATCTGCAGTGTATGCTTCAAATGGAGACAATGAATTGTTCATGCGTAAGAAGTCCGGTCAGGTCTTTAACATTCCATTCATCTTCTATGAGGTCGTTGGCTTTTCCTTTTTCTTTTCGAAAATTTTAATTTTTGATCAAGCCAGAAAATTTTGCGTAAAATATCATTTATCACTAGTGTTGTAAGTTGGGCTATAGCATACTTTACTTTAGTGCAGACATGAGTGTAGACATGAAAAATTCTTTTCTTTCGTTCATACATGAGCGAAGACATGAATGCGTGAGTACTTAATTTATGACCCGATAAATTATGTATGTAAAGAATAGTACATATGATGCAAATCTTTGCTATTGTTGACTTCACTAAAGGCATCGAATAAAATACAGAGGTAAACAATTTATAAGTTTCCAACTAGCATTTTCGGTCCTATAAAAAGGGTCATCCAGTGCATTCTTTATCGTCGCCAAACTAAAGTGGGAAACAAGAAAAAATTCTTTGAAATTTCTTAGTTACTTCTTCTTTTTCAGTTTGAAATTTTGTATCCAGAAAAGAAAAGAAGAAGAAAATTTGGTGCTAATCAGTCCACTGTGTATGCTTCAGATGGAGCCAATGGCTTGTATGATAAGTACCCGCCGATAGCTATCAGCGGGTACCCGCTAAAAACAAAATACTAGTTCCCTAAAAAACACAATTCTGGAATACTTGACAAAGTATATCTAATTTCAAAAGTATTATTTCAACAAATACAAAAGAATATCCACAAAAAGTATTTCAAATCATCATCTCTCTTATACTAATCCACTTGAATAAAAATATCTTACTTTATCCATTTGCACACCCACTTACCCACTTGCATAAAGGTATCTTGCTCCATAAGACAAAGAGGCAATATAATATTCAAAGACACCCAGTTGCAACAGACAAAATCTGACTGAAGTAGCTCAAGTGGCAGAATCAAGGTATGTTTGAGGGGACATCAATCACTGTTCCAATAGTAGCTCACTAGCTTTAACGGCACAACTAGTGGGCAACAGTGATTGGGAAACCCAACCTATAAATACCCCCATTCTTGCCAACAGTGATTGGGAAACCCAACCTATAAATACCCCCATTCTACACACAGAAAAAGATATACAATCTTTCATACACATAAAAACTCCTACAAAACAAAAAGCTCTCTACATATTTTTCACATACGATATATTTTCACCAGCCCGGTTATTATTATTTCCGATTACTGATTCTCACGCCGGAGGTGCTTGACGGCCACCACCCCCGGGCAAGCATTGTTTTGCAGATACCCCAAACTCAGGTGAAGTGCTTCCGGTAAAGTGACCAGAACGGTGATCGGAAGCCTCTAATCGGCCGTGGGAATTATCATCATGCCTAAGAAGACTGGTCAGGTCTTAATATTCCATTCATCTTATTCTTCTAAATGGAAAAGCCATTTTCAGTCCTCCAAAGAAACAAATAAGTTGGTCAGATACAAAATCTAATCTTTACATATTCGTTGCATATTTAATCTTCCATGTTGCACTCCATAAAGTGTTATACATCCGAGCTTGACAATTGTTTTTTTCTTTGTTTGTTTGAAAATGGTTATTCATTTCACGGCTACATGGTGTGGACCTTCTCGCACCATGGAACCTATAATTCACAACTTTGCTGCTAAGTATATGGGTGTGGAGTTCATCCAGATTGATGTAGATGAGTTAGAAGTATGCTGTGCAGGCATTGCCAGCATTCATATTGATAAAGAAGGGAAAGCAGTCGACAAGGTTGTTGGAGCAGATAAGGCAGCACTCCAGAAGAAGATTGAGAAATACATAGTCTAATATATAAACGTTAGACTGCGTAAATGCGTTATCATAGAATAAGAAAATACGAGAAGCAACACTTGGCCCCAAAAAAAAATAAACAGAATGGGCTAAGCAGTACTATCTGTTTTAGCCTGAAGTAATGACCTCTTCTGACCAGGCTAGTTTCTATGATTTGTAATAATAATAAGGTACCAATGCAACATTTGATAACCTTTTGTAAATTATTGCACTTCTCAACAGTGCTTGTAAAAGTTGTGGGCTTTAAATAATGACTGAAGCAAGTAACAATCAGTTAAAAAGTCTATACGATGTTTGAAGACTTGTAACTTTCTAGACTGGACAACAGCATCTTACTGAAATTTTCTTGAGAAACAAAAATGGCAGCCTACCTTTCGAAATTTCTCTTATTAAGCTTCTTACTGTGAGTGAACCTTCATCTGTATTTAGGTCTATAGTTGCCTGTGCCTCTAAAACATGAGAATTGGTATTTTTATGGACCGGTTGCCTTCGGCTTCCCCGGAAAATAGAATGATGAGCACACGTCTGTCTTCCTGAACTTATAGCCATTGAAGCTGATCACCATAGCCATAAAGTAGCAAGTGGTCACATTTATAGCCATTGAAGCTGATCACCATAGCCATAAAGTAGCAAGTGGTCACATTTACAAACCCGCAACCAAGTCTAAACATAAAATCAGCTTTACATCGACAAGGAACAACACAACTAGGAAGTTCCCGATTTTACCAAACTAAAGTTTAAACTATGCACTTGCTTCTTTTTATAGTGAAAGTGTAAACACTATAGGCAGTCAGAGTTAGTGGTCATCACAAACATTAACTCTGTACTAATCAGCAACTACCTCCCAGAATTCTTCTAAGATCAGACTTCTGTTCTGTGGTGAGACTTGTTGGGAATTTGATACTGAACTTGATCCTTATGTTCCCTCTCTTCCCAGGTTCTTTAGATAGGGGCATTCCTTCATTAGGTACCACTTCCTCATAATTAACATGGCTTTACAGCATCTGTAATCGGGATTCTGAGATTTCTTCCATCCAAGGTAGTCAGTTTTACGGTTTTACCAGTAAGAGCGTCCAGTAGGGAGATCTTCTTGTGAATGATCAAGTCATTCCCGTCCCTCTTGAAAATTGAATGTGGTTTCTCGTCTATAACAAATATAAGGTCTTCAGGAATAATACCAGGTTCTTGGTTGCCCTTCTCAGGAAAAGTGATCTTTGTGCCTTTCTTCAAACCAGGTTTAATGTGTATTCCCAATATCTCCTCAACAGTAGCAAGCTTACTGCAATAAGGTAGTAAGGCAAAAAATCAAATTGCGGACACTCAGACAGGTACCAAATCAGTAGAGTAAATTAGATAATAAAATAAATCAGCAGAGTAAATTATAAGTAATGACAACATTCCTCATGTTCAGATTTTGAATTTTAGTTGATAATTATGTATGTATTAAGGGGAGATTGTTTTTAAGTACGTAGTTAAGGTTTATAAAAATGTTTTGGCATCATATCATACTAGATGATAACCTGTGCTCGGGAATTTATGTTAATTAATTATTAATTTTTTTATTTAATTAAATATTTATAAAATTATATTATAAAATTATAAAAAGAATTATGTTAATTGCATAAAATTATATTATAAAATTATAAAAAGAATTATGTTATTTGCATAGAAAATTTATGCAATTAACAATCTATAAACTTAGATTGTTTAATAGAAGTGCAAGAAAACACGTTTCGGTTGTTTTTATTGAAATATATTTAGGATAATTGATCGTAATCTTTTTTTATTCTAAGTTATAATAAAAAAAATTGCTAATACAACATAAGAATTATAATAATAATAAGATTTCAATTCTATTATGTTTTTTATAAAATAACATATAATTGCTGGGAAGATTGTTCTAGAGTAGTGTACAAAAACATATTCTAGTTGTTCTACTTAAAACTTTTTTGGAGAATTGATCGTATTGTTTTTTTATTCTAAATTATGAATTGTATTATAATTATAATAGGATTTCAATTTTATAATTTTTTTTAAAAAAATAACAGAGACATATAAGGGAAATATGATTCTAGGGATGATTTTTTTAAAAGTTATAATAAAAGAATTATAATTATAATAGGATTTCTATTTTATTAAAAAAATAACATAGAATTATAGTAGAAATCTCTTCTATTTCTATATATAATAGAGCAACACATGGATAATTTAGGGGCATTGAGCCAATTAACCCCTGTGAAATTACAATTATACCCTTACAAGTTATAAAATTACATAAAATGCCACTCTCTTATTTAAATTAAAAAATGAATTTGTTTTTGTTGTGAATCGAACCTAGAACCTCAAATACACAAGTTATCTTACTAACCATTGTGCTACATGGACGATATTGTTTTGAGTTAAAAAACCTTTTACATAAACCTGACCTCTCCATTATCTTATTTTTACTATTATTTTAATTTTTGAGTAAAAATAATGGTGATTCACATTATTTTAAAAAATATTATATTTTAGGTTTCACAATATGGTACACATAGGGGCATTTTGAGCCAATAAACCCCCTGTGAAATTACGAGTTTACCCTCATATATTACAAAACTACATTGATTTGCCACTCCCTTATTTATTTGAACTGAAAAAATAAGTTATTTTGTGTTTGTTGGGAATTGAACCCACAACCTCCTCCATATATTTCTTCCTCCAAATCATTATGCTACATTAAGTTTTTTGGTATGGAGTAAAAATTCTTTTTACATAATTTCGATCTCTATATTATCCTATTTTTACTATTATTTTAATTTATGAGTAAAAATAGTAATGACAAATATTAGTTTCAAAATTTGAAATTTTACTTTTCAAAATATGGTACGTAATTATATACACTAATTTCAAAATTTTATTCCACGCTCTTATTTTAAATGAGTTAGTTTATTTTTGTTGTGAATTGAATCATTAACCTCGTCCAAACAATTCATCCTTCCGATCATATTGTACTACATGTATTTTTGGTTTTTAGTTAAATTTTTTTAGATAAATTCGACCTCATATTTATTCTATTTTTAGTGCTACTTTAATTTTTGAACAAAAAATAATGGTGATGCACATTACTTTTAAAATATTGTATTTTAGTTTACAAAACATGGTACGTGATTATATATACAACTAATTTAAAATTTTGATAATAATATCACGCAATGTAAATTGGTTTATTTTCAATTAATTAAACATTTCTTACATATAATATTAACTATAATATATTTTATATTTTTACATAACAATATATAATTAAAAGATGAGATTCTTAAAAATGTCAGATAGTACAAAAGATAAAAAAAAATGAACCTTGTAGATAAGTTGAGAAAGATAAACTTCCTTGAAAAAAGATCATATAATATATAATAATAAAAATATAAGAATCAGTTCATATCATATATACATCGATTAAAAGTCAAATAATATACATAGAGAAATTTTGGTTGGAAAGAATATTAAAAAATTCAAATTTTATGATTAAGAGTATGCTTGAGCTATCCTGTTCTTTTTCATTTTATGTTCCGAATCCGTGTTTTACAATTAAATGGAAGAGGCTAATTGCTAATGCATGTTGTCTATGCAGGGTGTGGGTACTGGCTAGAGAGTATATATGTTGTGCAGGCATTGCCAGCATTCATAAAAGGTTGTTGGAGCAGAAAAGGCAGCACTCAAGAAGAAGATTGAGAAATACATGGTCTAATATGTAAACGTTAGATTGCGTAAATGCGTTATCATAAAATGAGAAAATACGAGAAGCAACACTTGGCCCCAAAAAAAATTAAACAGAATGGGCTAAGCAGTACTATCTGTTTTAGCCTGAAGTAATGGCCTCTTCTGACCAGGCTAGTTTCTATGATTTGTAATAATAATAAGGTACCAACTGCAACATTTGATAACCTTTTGTAAATTATTGCACTTCTCAACAATGCTTGTAAAAGTTGTGGGCTTTAAATAATGACTGAAGCAAGTAACGATCAGTTAAAAAGTCTATACGATGTTTGAAGACTTGTAACTTTCTAGACTGGACAACAGCATCTTACTGAAATTTTCTTGAGAAACAAAAATGGCAGCCTACCTTTCGAAATTTCTCTTATTAAGCTTCTTACTGTGAGTGAACCTTCAGCTTTTTTTAGGTCTATAGTTGCCTGTGACTCTAAAACATGAGAATTGGTATTTTTATGGACCGGTTGCCTTGGACTTCCCCAGAAAATAGAATGATGAGCACACGTCTGTTTTCCTGAACTTAAAGCCATTGCAGCTGATCACCATAGCCATAAAGTAGCAAGTGGTCACATTTAGAAGACCTAAACACTTTACATCTTTGAGTTAAGAGCTTCGAGGCAGAGTAATTTTGATCTAGTAAGTTGGTGGTAACTAGTACACGAAATGCTCTTATTAGATGCTTGATCTTTAACTACTTATGCAGTATAGATGAATATAGTGAATGTTTCTCTTTTCCTAGGAACACATTTTCCACATACTTCTATTAAAACTTAAAATTCCGTTATAACATTTTATCTACATACCTCTATAGAAACATAAAATTCAACTAAACCATTTTCATTAGAGATCATTAATGCAAGCATGCTTCTGAATAGAAGATGGTACTGTAACAAACAATTTAGATCTTCGTTTTAACTAAAATCTAATATAATTAGAATCTGCAAGTTGAAATGCCGTTACATTTAGATCCTGCAACCCAGAAAGACACAGATACAAACCCGCAGCCAAGTCTAAACATAAAATCAGCTTTACATCGACAAGGAACAACACAACTAGGAAGTTCCCGATTTTACCAAACTAAAGTTTAAACTATGCACTTGCGTCTTTTTATAGTGAAAGTGTACACTATAGGCAGTCAGAGTTAGTGGTCGTCACAAACATTAACTCTGTACTAATCAGCAACTACCTCCCAGAATTCTTCTAAGATCAGACTTCTGTTCTGTGGTGAGACTTGTTGGGAATTTGATACTGAACTTGATCCTTAAGTTCCCTCTCTTCCCAGGTTCTTTAGATATGGGCATTCCTTCATTAGGTACCACTTCCTCATAACCTGGCTTTACAACATCTGTAATCGGGATTCTGAGATTTCTTCCATCCAAGGTAGTCAGTTTTACGGTCTTACCAGTAAGAGCGTCCAGCAGGGAGATCTTCTTGTGAACGATCAAGTCATTCCCGTCCCTCTTGAAAATTGAATGTGGTTTCTCGTCTATAACAAATGTAAGGTCTGCAGGAATAATACCAGGTTCTTGGTTGCCCTTCTCAGGAAAAGTGATCTTTGTGCCTTTCTTCCAACCAGGTTTAATATGTATTCCCAATATCTCCTCAACAGTAGCAAGCTTACTGCAATAAGGTAATAAGGCAAAAAATCAAATTGCGGACACTCAGACAGGTACCAAATCAGTAGAGTAAATTAGATGATAAAATAAATCAGCAGAGTAAATTATAAGTAATGACACAAATACACAATGGTTTAGTAAAATAATGTCACTTTTTCCTGCGACCACATTTCAAGTTCTAACTAACGGAATCGTGAAATGTCTGATCTAGTGCTAACTCGCCAGAACCTCAACATCAAACCATGTTAATTTATCAAACAAAACATTGTAAGTACTTGAAGCTCTAAAATAATTAAGGAATATACGTTATGCTATTAAACGGTTGTAGGATCAGGACTGGAGAATTGCAACAGTGCACCAACTTCTTTAAACGGAACCACCTACAACAGCCATACTAACTTGCACCAAAACAAGAGAGCAAAGCAGAGAACATAAACCTGAACATACAATATGCTACATTAACATACCTAGACAATGATCACATATAATAAATTAGCTCAACAACTTATCATTGTGTCAGAAGAATTCCAGATTAGAATCGACTGCGTATAGCACACACTCGATTCATGTAATTAATATGCTAATTCAGACAACCTGCAAGAAATCACAAAATTAAATAGTTAACATTATAACAGATATTTTGAAATTGCTATATTACCCTGAATCATCAATAACAGTTCTAGAAATCTTCAGTTTTCGGTTTGATCCATTGTAAAGCTCCTCAAGATTACAGGACAGTACATTCTCCACAACCGAACCCTTTCTACACTTTCCACCAGCATCCTCCTTATATACATTCTTAGCTCCACGCTTATTGAACCTAATCTCCGAATCACCAGTAGCATGTTGTCCAGTACTCAATCCTACTTCACCATAGCGATCATAGTTCTTGCGCTTATGTGGATCACTTAAAACATCATAAGCTTCGGAGATCTGCTTGAATTTCGCTTCAGCTTCAGTCTTATTACCAGTATTATTCTTATCCGGATGCCATATCATAGCTAGCTTTTTATAAGCTTTCTTAAGCTCTTCTTCGCTAGCATTCCGTCCTACTTTTAACACATTGTAGTAATCAATCCCCATCTTAACACTAAATGCAGCTTCTTCTAGTAATATATTTTAACAAGATAACTTTATATGCGACACCAAAATACGATACAGAAATAAGTAACAAAATTCATGTGCTCGTGTGAACAGAGCAGCTAACCGAAGTACATGTATTTGCTAAGGTACGAACATGTGAAGTGTGATATTTTTACGGAATTTGCTATGTTGACAGCCTTGTCACGTGAACAACTCTAGTATTTGCTGAGCTGGCTAATTTTTATTGGACTTTACAAACTTTAAGTGACAGTCTATAAAAGTAGATAAGATTTCTATGTTTAGATTTTCTTAGATTTGTTTAAATTCAATTTGGCGCTTACGGAAGCATTTTAGGCGTCCCATTGTCCCATGGTGGCATTAGGCGCTGGTTGGCGTAAATTGTAATTCCTCTGTCTCTCTCATTTCTTTACATAAAAAATTGCGTAAGGTACATTTTAAGAATAGTTCTATAACTTATTTTCGATATTTTTTTTTCATATAAAAATAGAACGATTCTATTTTTATACAAAAAAAAAGAAAATATCAAAAATAAGTTATAGAACTATCCTTAAAATGCGTGCCGAAAATTGGTCCGCAAACGTAAAGAATTTGGAGGGACGGAGGGAGTAACAAAGAAATTTAATATCAATCCACTTTTTTATTTTCCTCTATTAACAATTGTAGTACTCTTTTTTTTTTTTGTAGAATCTCAAATTAATATAAAAAAAGAACTATGAATGTATCAACTATATTTTTCGGTGATTGTAGTGGTTTATTTAAATTGTAATGTTTTCTTACTTATTGCAGAAAAGAAAATAAGTAAATTTAATTCGTAAAAGTTGAAAATAAATTATTTATCCTTTTCTTTTGAAGATAAATCACTCTAGAAAAATATTATCAAACATGAGTTGCATTGGGCTCATCCCTTGTACTTTATGTACTTAGAGACTATATACTAATGGGCCTAGGTGGACAAAAGCCCGTAAAAGAAGAGCAGCTCTATCCGGTGAAAATTTGTGGTCCCACAATTAAGAGCGTGAGTACGCACTTTTTTAGCAGAAATACGCGCTCTCACTTTTTATAATAAATTAGCATAAAAACCCGTGCGAGGCACGAGTCATTTTCTAGTATCCTGAATTAAGATTTTAAAGTTTGGCTTATCGAAAATAATTATATTTTGTTAGAAACTAAAATGCATGAGCCTCGATTTAAGAAATCTAAAAGTAGCAGCAAGGTATAATGAAATAGCAAGTACATATTCATCATCAATAAGAGATCATATGACTAAATCTTATAAAGCTCCAATGACACTTAACCTATCATTTGGTAGGTTTAAAATGAATTTGCAAGTTAGAACTCTATGAGAAAGAGGCAAAAAATAAAACAACTTATTTGAAATGTTCAAGGACAATAAATTCTAAGCATTAGCTTTTATGACACTATAAATATATACCATGCACTATTGGAATGTGACAATGACACTCTAAATATACTGAAATGTGACAAAATTATTTTAACCACAGTGCTAGTGTGTGCTAAATCACTTTCAACGCACCATGCCAACACTGTTTGTGTTAGCATGTTTTCTACTATCAAAGCCAAATCCTGTAACTTCCAAACTAATCAACCTTTGTATCTTCGTCATGCAGAGATTCATGAAAAATTCCTGTAACATTTAAGCCGCCACCAAGAGACATCAGCTTCCCTGCTATCAAAGGAATTAGGCAAATTCCATAGTAATTGAAACTGTAAATAAATTCATTTTTGAGCACCTACTACAGTAAATAAATTTTAAAAAGAGTTACTTAAAATGGTAGGACAATTGTACCAAAGTATGATAGGTACTTCATATCAAGACAACTAAAAAGGGAATACTAATATTAAACACCTCCTTCTCCAGTTATAAATTATATTGATTTTTCTCTTACTCTTATAAAAGCCTCACATCCTTAAAAGTTTTATTTGCTCTAATATCTTTTGGTAAGGTTAATAAATGGTTAAAACATCCCGAGGAAAAACTCCACTTGTCAGCTTGTCTAGTATATTTTTACCTTCATTTACATATCCTTGAAAAATAAAACTATGAATTATGGGGTTATATAACATACAACGTTATATGACACATATGAAGAGACTTGTGAGCAGCTATAATCATATCTGAATTACCAATTTAGTGGGGTATTGATCCCTGTCAGCCGTCAGGCACCAATTGTAGGAACAGTAACTTAGTGAGGTGTAGGTGGCAATAGACGTTTTAACTCCAATCTTGAAGCGAGCACTAAAAATTCTTCAAATCTGCAGTAATCTCTAAGTATAGTATAAGCATTTGTTGATATAGTATATACAATTTTATGTATACCTATGTAATTTAAAGAGGCTATCTCCCTCAAAATGCACATATTCTATTTAAACCATTTGTTGATATAGTATATACAATTTAACGGTACTGATCCTATAGTTTTTCATTTCTATCAGCAACAAGCACATTAATCTAGTACTCCAGAGATAAGCTAGCTTATCCAAAACAAAACTTTATGTTTCTGGAGCATGTCAATCAATATCCTTGATTAACTTAATTTTAGCGAAAACAAATGAGCCTGTATATTACACATATTAATCTAGTAAATGGACTAAAGAAATTTATAACTATATAGAATGCTAAAATTTGTCTACTAACTTGAGTCGATCTTGCAGGTTTCGGTAACTCTGAAGAGATAAGCTAGCTTGTCCAAAACAAAACTTTATGTTTCTAGTGCATGTCATTCAATATCCTTGACTAACTTAATTTTAGCGAAAACAAATGAGGCTGTATATTACACATATTAATCTAGTAAATGGACAAAAGAAATTTCTAATTATATAGAACGCTAAAATTTGTCTACTAACTTGAGTCGGTCTTGCAGGTTTCGGCTTTAGAGCATTTCCAATGGGATAGACCTCTTAGGTAAAATTTGAAATCAATTACTATAAATAAGAATTATAAAGAATGTATAAAAAATTTTGCACTCCAATGGTACATTACCCTTAGTTAAAATTATAGATAATCTCATTATATTGGCTATATTTGTCGAATCTCTATAGTGAAACTCCACATCATCTGTTGCTATATTAAAATAATATATTCTATTTTTAATAACTTGAAATAATAATAACATACCATTTTTAAAATATAGCCAACCCCATTGAAGCACAGCACCTTACAGGTTCAACAAATTTTACGTAATCAGTATTTTATATCGTTTTAGCCAACCATTATAACCAACACCGTTGGAGATGCTCTTACACAATGACTAACCATGAGAAGAAGCCGTAGAAGTGCAGGTTAAACATGGTGTTGGCTTTTATTTTCTAGTGCAACATTATCTTCTATGCTCAGTTTCACTGCTAGTATCTATATTCTGCATAATAATACAAAAATAAATTTTCATTAATAAAAATGTATTAACTGACCACTTTTAAGAAGACTGATGAATGAACAAATGTAACACCATGACCCTATGTCCCAACATATTACAGTTCCACAATCGAAAAGTGCAAGGGAAATGCATTGTAGCCCACTCTGAATCTTTTGACAGCGGTAATAATAGCTGTTAGATTTCAAATGGTGCCACTGAGATTTGAGGTTATAGCTGACATTTTGTTTGAGGTGAATTTAAAGAAATAGAGGTGATTTAAGCCGTAGCTGCGTATCAGCTGTGGTCAATATACACTGCGAAATTTCTGTTGCATTTGGTATAGATCCGAATACGCTAAATATATTATGTCGAACCAGAATTAGAAGCCGATATATAGAATTCTAAGAGATAACCATGGCTTCCCTATTTTCTATGTTTTGTTAGAAACAATATGATGATGTAATAATTTTTTTTTGGCATTGACAAGGGGAATGCCACTGTGTTGGGTTAGACTGTGGAAATATATATCAAAGGAAATACTAATATTATGATTCAAAGGTAAAAGAATGGAAATACAACACTCTATTTGATTGCCAAGTTGGGATGTTACATCCAGGATTTATTAATCTAAGGACACCTGACAAGCCGAAGTAATAAATTTGGACAACACCTATATTATAGTGATGGCATTAATAACCACCATAGCCATGATACCAGGATTCACCTTAACAGGTGGTTTTTAAAGGAAGAAAGGAAAAGTCTGAGGATCTTTTATGCTTATAACAAAAATTAGATTTCATCCATTTTTAAAAGCTGATGCAGTGGCCCTATTACTTTGAATGTCATTATTCCTCTAAAAGTTGGCCAGTCTGATGCCCATGTGCAGCCAACAAAACAGGTCGATCCCCTCATAACCAATAAGGTGGTCTTTTGTAGAAGTGATCAATATAACAAAGTACATCAATAGGTGTTACTATCTGAATGCCTCAAAAGGCCTACTATTTACCGAATCTACCAACGAATTGAAATAAATGTCGAAATGCTCAGTAAATTCTAGGAGCATAATTTAGATGTAGCTGGTAAGTAGCTAACCTGTAAAAGCATGGATGCTTTTGCACACAACACTCCGTTGCTGACTGGTGAAACCCCATTAAGAGGCTTGTTAAAACCTCTACCATAATAAACAAATCAGAGAGCGAAGCAACATAATTCATGCATGCTGTGAGAGAAGCAAGATCAACATACCTGTCCATCCTTTAGCTAAGAGCCCGCGGAGCTACAGGCTGTTAGCCCCAATTTGAAGCACAAGACTGAGAAGCCTCCTGAGCTATATGTCTCAGGTGACGTAAAGCCTGCATGAAAAGAAGCAGTAGTTTATAGCATAAGAATAAATCAAAATAGCTGGAGTAAAAGTCATTAAAAAGAACTGAATAAAACCGCACCATCATTGTCGTCATCTGAGCAAGCTTTTTTGAGGATCCATACAGAAGCATGCTCGTTAATGTGTAGGTAATAATTATACAATGAGAATAACTGGAAGCGACCGCTAATAGGTATAACAGATGAAAAGAGATATAAAGCAACCGTTCCACCAGGCAGTTATAGTTTAAGCACACTATTAGTTAACGTAAAAACGGGTAGAAACATATAACTACACTCTTTTACATGACCGTATAGGCATTTTTATATAAACAGTAACACATGGAAAATATTTTTTTCTCCAAATTATTATGGAATTAATAGCCATATCGGTAGTACAACCTTTAGAATTGTACATTCAAAAAACACTGTGTGACATCAGATTATCGAAGATTTTGTGGTAAAAATGTTCTTGGTAAAGCCGTTGCAGGCCATGTGATCGTCAACTGTCACAATTTTCAATCCATTTGGTGACTTGAAATAGCTACATACATCTGTCTGTGGCCAAAGACCGGGTCAGGTAGCTACAACCCCACATTCGAAACTATCTACCCATGGCTTTTGTTCGCATAACATACCGAAATGGGGAACTGCTTTCATTTCAGCACAAAAGGCAAAGTCTTTTCAGGCGGGCACATAGTTATCCTTGGAATGTATGTCGTTTCACCAATCCGGTTACCGGTTATAATTACAGCCTTGGTTAGAAATGGGTAGCATCGAGTGATTATCAGGTGAGTACCATTGCATAACCCCTTTTTTGCATTTAGGTTACGAAGAACATTATTGGGGCATGATTTGGCATGCCACTAAACTTGATGGAGTTTAGGTATTTAGGAGGATAAAGAATTTTGTCCGCTTCAAAATTGGAGGAACCCTTACATATATTGTCACAAATTTTGTACTCTTTAAAGTCTCCCGTAAGCTTTCGTAAATAAATCTCATTGACTATCGCTTTGACGGGATCACCAGAATAGCGTATGTGGACCTGTAATAAAATTTTGTTCATGTTAGTTGCCCGCACATCTTGAAAAAACATATCTCTACAGAGCTATGATCCCCCACTTTTTATGAGCAATTAAAAATGGTCTATCATGGTATGGGTGAATAACTAAATGTGTAAAATAATCTACACTAAAAATGGACTAGTGAATTGTTTGATAGGCTTAAATAGAACATATTCAGGACTCGTGAATTGTTTGATAGGCTTAAATAGAACATATTCATACACATTGTTGGCAGGGGATGTTAAATTATATCACAGAGAAACGAATAATGACTAATAGCGTAGGCACTTAAAACGTATACAGGAGAGCATGCATTTAATTGATTACAGACAATTTAACTCGTGTTTTCCATTGGCTAGTTGAAAGCATGTCTGACACATTGAAAGGACTGTTTTGACAATAGTACCCACTGATGTTCGAATTGGGATCCCCATTCTCTATATTTGTTAGGATACAAAGATGATGTGTGTACTGGAACCTGTAATAAGGTTTCACCAGGTATATACGAAAGTGAGGCATTAACATGAAACGTTAAAAAGTATGGTGGTCATGCCTCCTCACATAATCTTATCCATGAGGGCCTGGGATCATAACATATATATCCATATATTATCAATACCATGAAATGTGAGAGTATACCTTCCATATATTGAGGGATACTATGTAGCTTCCGTACTTGGGAGGAACTTTTGGGTATACCTTGAGCTGAGCTTGTAGGCGGACAGTGATGTGTTGCAGGAACTGTTTTGGAGGCTGGAGTAGAGGTACCTTCTACATAAATAAACGATGATGTTAAAGATAGACATTATTGTAACCATGTAAACGGCCGGGTGTCAGTGCATGTAGGCACTATAAAATGTGTAACTATTTTAAACTGCATATGCACGTGGTACTGATGGCCAGAAGAAGTGAACACGATAGCCAAAAAAACAAACCACCAATTGCTACCTTGCCGTGAGCTCGCAGTTGGATTGCGGCTCGATGCAACAACTGCACCGGAGGTTCGTGTTACAAACACTGATTAGCAACCATAAGTGCTGGAACATCTATTTGTTTTCAAAATTACAGGCACATAAAAAAGAATCACTTATCAAGTCCATTAATCCGGATGCCGACTTTTAAATGCCTAATCTATTTAAAATTAAAAGTAACATTCATATATAATCATCTTTCCTGAAACATCGATGTCCTATTAAGCTGAGGCCCAAAGATGACCCAAGAATCAAGATTTATCGTCCAAAACACAATTGTTCTTCTTCAACAGGATTCTTTAGAATATGTAAATACTGTACATTAGTTTGAAAAATCCAAAAAATGAAGAAGGCCGAATTCAGATTAGATTATATACATATGGCTTCACTACATCAAATACACTATATAAAAAATATAAAGCCTGCAACTCCCTTTAGAAAGGTCTAAATCTTGTAAATTGACACTACTTGGTTTACATTTCAGAATAACAATGAATATTTGAAACAAATTGAACTAAAATGATATAAACAATAAGTTCCCAATACAATGCATTCATCACTAAGGTCAGAAGAATTTTTGGACAACAGTCTTTGGTTATTGGGATAATTTAAGTAAAAAAAAAAATCGGGTAGTCGTTACCTTGGCAACAAGAAGCAGGAACCACATGATTTGAGAGATTGGGGGTCCAGAATGACTTCTGTCATAGCACATCTAGGTCTGCCTCTCTTTCTCAAAGGCCCTTCCCCTAGTTTCAGATACAAATAGGATAAGATGATGGTCGGCTACCAATAATCTATATGGGATATGAAACTTGAATTTAGTATCAAGCCACGCAATCATGAGATTACTGAAACTTAGCAGATGTAATGTAGCCACCTACCCATTTTTCACAGTGAACATAAAGAAACCACGTCCCGACATGCCAATGATGATATAGAGCAGAATACTTTATCTACAACTTACTCTTTGGTTGGGAAGCATTAACCTTCTGTCTTGACAACCTCCTGTACTCCAAAACCTCCTCAGTTACTGGTATTGGAGCACGGTCTCTCTTCCTTGTTGGAGCATCCCTATCTTTAATTGTCATATGGACAAATTAAAAAGAAGAACTATTACCACATATAATTTTTGATCAGACAACGAAGAAAAATAGTGGTTTAAATTAATCACTCCTCAAACTCACACAACATATTAAATTTTACAATAGTATACTGTTCCACGGCAGAGAAGAAATTTACTAAAATGTCACTACAATGTTTGTTCAAAAATAATAACTCATATATAATTCATTCTAAATGATTTACTTTATGTAGTAAAATTTGGATTATTTACCGATCCTTAAATCTTAACATGTCTACAAAACTACAAAAGTATATTGCTAAATACAATTACCAAAAGAATGGAACTAAAGAGTAATATTGTGCAACTTATGTGTATATACAACATAACTCTTCAACCCACTTACAAAAAATGAACTTTCATCTCTGCGCACAACTTTAATTGTTTGCTACGGAGCTACCTCAAACCCCATCCTGATAAATAGAGTGATGTCCTCTTTTTAAGAAAATTCTGACCAGTTTTGTATTACATATTTCATCTCCTTCACGACTTCGTGCAAGAATGAATAGAGAAAACAAACATCTTATAACACGACTTTCTGGAAAGCACGAATTGGCATTAAGCTTTTGGACACTGATTAGCATAGTCTTTAATCACCTTCTTCAAGGTCTGTGAACACAAACATTTGGCAGGTATAAGAAGCATGAGAATTAATACTAATATCATATTAGAAGTTAAAACTTAAACGAATCATAAGGGTAACAACCTCTAATTCTCTGTGAAGCACAAGATATACTTTCTCTAGTCGCTTGTGTCTCTGCATGATTAAAGTTTTAAAACAGGTTAATAATTCATTAAAAAACAAAACAAAACAAAGCAGACCAGCAATCGATCTTTGATTGAGTATAGAGAATAATATGTACTTGCATCGTACTTTAGTCGAAGCCTTAATAAAACTATTTCTCTCAGAGGAACACCATAATACTAATTAATCGAAAGTTATGGGTCCAACTTAACTTAACTTTTACCAACTTTTTGTAACTTACACAACACTGACCATATCTCTTAAAATTAAAGGTACATTTAGGTGAATGGCAAATTACCCATGTTATACTCAGGTTTCAACTAAGAACTGATTTCAAAATTAAAGGTAATCGAAAGAGGTGAGTTTATTATCTGACAATTTGATGGAGCCCTTTTATCAGATTGCTTCTCAATTCCAGGTGTCTCTTCAGGTAAAGGATGATGAAGTTCACCCTGCTCTAACTCCAAGGGCTCCCTTCTAAGATTTAGACCACGTCCATTTATAATACGTAATTTGTCTATTTCAAATATGTTATCCTTCGAAGGATACGCCACATCCATGTGTGACTTTGAAACTGATCCAACCTTCTGAATCTTTTCATTTTATATCCATCTTCAATCTGTATTGGTGCCTTTGTCATACTTCCTGTCTTCACTCTTTTAGAGCACACATTATTATCATGAAAATGTTTGTCGGCAGACTATTTTTTTTTGGGAAAGATACTCTTTTAATTATTATTTTAAATCTAAAGATATTTTAAATCGCACTAATAGAGAAGTTCTCTATTCGTGCGATTTAAAATATGATAAATTAATTATTATTTGAACAATCCAACTGTACGGATGTTAAATTCATACAAAAATACGTGAATGTACAAATTTTCGTGTAATTTAATTATTTGGAACTATAAATTTATAGTAATAAGATTATGATAAATCGTTGAATATATATAGAAAATAGTATTATTATAAAAGTGATGCTCCACTATTTCAAATATATAATAAAAATTTGTATACAATGTTATTTCGACATAAACTTTTCATCCGTACGGTTGGATTATCAAAAATTATAATAAAATACAAGATTTAAGGTGCACTAATTGAGAACTTCTATATTGTGTGCTTTAGAAATTCCATCCCCTTTTTTATTTACCTTCAGGTTTTCTTTGATATTTATCGGACGGTTCATGTCTGAAACCATCCCTTTCTCTATTTAAGTCTCCTCTATAGACTTCGGTCATAGTTGTTGGATTATGATAGTTTTTTTTAGGTTTCTTCCGCATTGCCAACACAATTGCCGGGACGGCAAAGTGAAACCACATGGCAGAAAAAGAGGGGAAATAATAATAGATGGGGTTGATCATACAATTACCTAGGAGACGGGCATAATCGAGATTCTCAGCCATACCAGTACGATCGGCTAACGACCCACAGCAACGCGAACTCCCAATTTTCTGGCCCCAAAAGCGCGATGATCAAAAAAGAAGCCGGTAAAAAACACACGAAAACACACACAATTCTACTTGGTTTGATTGTTTGATAAAGCGACAATAGTAATCAGTAACTAACTTGCCGCAGTTACTCGGTTGCAATCGCCACCGCCAATTTCATTACTGTACAGTCCAACAAGTAAGTTGTAAGGTAGGTTCCGACGAGGCTATTGAGAATATACGGGGCAATTTTACGTAAATAAAACAGGACCGCCTGTTCGGGAAATACAGTAATCTTTTTACGAGCTTCTGATAAGGTTAAAATTGTCTTTTTATGAGATTAAAATATCTCATGATTATTTTCAACATGTTGGGCTATTATATATAGAAAAGATTAAATTAAAAATAGAAAAAAATGAGAGTTGTATACACTCAACTAAGGCGGTAAATGAGTTCATATGCTGAGGTAAATGAGTTCATATGCTGACGAACAATTTTGTATTTGGTTTGAAAAAGTTTAATTCGAATTTGGTCGATTTGTAAATGAGTCAAACATAAACACGATTTTGAGATTCGTCTCATAAATGAGCTGAACTTGAATATGACATAGTTCGATTCAAAAGTTCGCAAACATGTTCAATTATATAGTTCGTGAACTAGTTTGTTAATATAGTTCGTAAGCCATGTTCATAAATACAGTTCATGAATGAATTTGTGCAAAACTTCATATATATGTTCGTGAACATATTACATTAATAATTTACAGGAGTTCCTGAATTCATGATAACTAATAGACAATTGTATAAGTAAATGTTACGAAGGAATTTGTTAATTCATTTTTTCTAATTATTTTTTTTTTGTTAAATCTATACATTATTTTTATTATTAGTATTTAAATAAAAACATATGTTACATTGTAAATAATAATATTAGTTGGTATTAAGTTTTAACTAAACTGATCCAAATTTGATTCATTGACAAGTCCAAATTTGAAGCATTTCTCGAGTTTTCAAGGTATCATACCCCATTTTCTTTCTATTTTAATACATTAAAAAAATTAGAAAAAAAAAAATTAGTTGTTCGTGGACACGTGATAATTGGCAATATTTATGAGATGTTCATGAACGCGTTCGTGAATACTAGCTCATTAGATATGTTCGTGTACTGTTCACGAACATATTCATGAATAAAATATTTTTTAACGAATCGATACACAAACAAAAATATTGATTCTATTAAAATTCGAGATCGAGTTTGACGTATTTATAACGAACTAATACATGAACAGTTAAAAGTTCAACTCGGTTCGATTCATTTACAACCCTGCACTCAACTAGGAACATTCTTATTTCATTCTTTTCTCCTCCCTCTCCCCCGCCCTCACTGGCTCCCTCTTTCTCCCACACACTCTCTCTCCCCTCTCTTTTACTCTCCCCCAATCCCTCTCTCCCTCACACCTATTCAGTCCTTTCAACTTTGCATCTTCCAAGTAAAATAAGAGAAGAGAACATGCATGTTCCTAAGATTAGAGATGTTCAAAAAATTTGAAGCCCAAAATCCCGCCCGATCCGATCTGTAAAAAAAACCTAAAAGCCCAGCGGTTCGGCCCTGCCCATGGGCCTCCTATTTTTCATTAAGTCCAGCCCAGCCCGAAAAGCCTGGTTAAAAGTTCGGGCTTTTGAAAATCCCGGATAAAACCCGGGATTTTAAAAAGCCTCATTTGGCCCAGATAAAAACCCGGACTTTTTAAGAAATCCGGATAAAAATTCGATATTTTATAGATAAAATCTAAAAAATATATAATATTTTTAATAAATTTAAAGAATATTAAATTTAGCAATAGAGGGGATGTGAAGAATCATGAGGCTAGGAATAATCAACAATATGCAGTACAAACCTTTCCAAGAAGACTTATTGAGTGTAGAGGAGTGTTTCTCAAAATGGTCATATACGAGTAGATTTATATGGCTTACGATCGGCTTAAGTCATAACGCAGATAATAAGTAAAAGTTCTTGAGTTGCAGTGATGGTATACGATAAAACAAGTATTATGCTAGTAGTTTTTAGTATTAGGTTTCTTGGTGTCTTTTCTTTTGTATTCTGGATTCTAGAAGTTCAGGGGTGTAACTCTCACTTTTGTAAAGATTTTCTCTTTTTTATATATTAATATATTAGTTTTGCAAAAAAGGACAATAATTACGTATAAATAAATTAAAAAAAGCCTAAATGAAAGCCCGGCCCGACCAGAGGGCCTAAAACGGGCCTTATATTTTAGAGAAAGCCCGACCCAGTCCGGCCCGATTTTTGAATTAATATTAACCAATAAAAATTCATATTAATGGACTCCCCTTACATTAATGGACTCCCCTACATTCATATTAATATTAATTAATAAAAATTTATATTAATGAACTTCAGCTCATTCTGCGAAAAAATTCTGTAACCATCATTACTCCTAAAAAATTAAACATACATTTTCAATATTGATCCATTAACTATCTTTAGTACCCAAATAAAGAAAGTGAATTTAATATACTTAATGAAGATGGAAACTACGTAAAGAATCGCAGCCACAGGTTTTGCTTTTCTAATTCAAGTTGTAGAAATTGACCCATTATCATCAAAAATATTTGGTACTTTTCATGTTTAAATTCTTACACACTAATTTTCTTAATAAATATTATTCTTTCTTTCCCACTCATTTTAACTATATTTTTTATCGATTAAATTAAACAAATTTTAATCTCTAATAATAATTTAACTTTTCATGTTTTTCAAAATTTATAAATTAAATCTTATAATAAGATAAGTGCACTTAATGATAGTAATTTTTTTAAAAAAAAAGATAAAATCATATAATATAAGTACTTTCGTTATAAAATTAAACAATTTTCATTATAAATTTAATCAATTCTATTATATATAATAGGTAATATATACTCTCTCTCTCTCTCTCTCTCTCTCTCTCTCTCTCTCTCTCTCATATCTATTTCTTTATATTTTCCTTTTTTTTAATGTGCTTTTCAATATTTTACCTTCCAAAAATAGTAAAATTTTATAATAAAAAATTGACTATATCCACTATTTCCCTCCACAATTAATACTCTTTATTAATAAGCGAAATCTCTTTCTGTTAAAGTACAATAGTACCAAATTTTGGTTATCACTATATTTATATATTTTATTATTACATTTATTTTAATATTATATTTATTAATTTATTTATTTTATTGTTCTAAATATATAATCATACATGATGGAAGACACATAATTCTATTATAAGTCTTATTACGTACACCTACACATACTTATACTACTAGCGTTCTACCCGTGCTACGTGATAAGTCCCGAAAGTGGGTAAAATAAGCTAGAATGGTGGGTTGAATAGCTTATCACCTTTTAAAAATTAGAGCTTGGCGTTTTTAAATTCCTTTCTCCTTTTAAAATTAATTACTTAAAAGATAAGTAATATAAAATGCGGAAGATAAAAGGGAGAAAGATAATGATTACGACACAATCGATTTATCCTGGTTCGCGATGCCGCAATCCCCTAACAGATTCGAACACCCCTACTCCAGTCCCCGAGCTCCTCCCGAACTAGAGATTTCTTCCACTATAAGTAAAATACTCCTTATAGTTGGCGGAGAAGCCTTTACAACCACTATGTATTTATCTTATAGCCTAACTACCCGTTACCTCCTCAAAATACTATAGCTACCCCTTGCAAGATTATCTTGGAGCATAACTCTCCGCTACCTCCTCAAATGCTATGCAAGAAAACCCCTTACGAGTTTATCTTGGAGCGTAACTCCCCGTCACCTCCTCACAAACACGTAAGTAACCCTTGCGTAAACTTCGTATCTACACCCTTTAACGATCTTGGATCTTAGGTCTTAGATCTTGGGTCTTTCCTCCTCCTCACGGTGCAAACACACCCAACTCCCCGTCGGCGTGTCTAAGACTTGGGTCTTAGAGCGAGAATCACCTCACTTCACTTCACCTCACGTCAAAGGATATAATACAAGCACTACGACTTGAAAACCCTTTTAATTTGACGAGTAAAAATGAACTAGTATGAAAACTAGATCAAGAAAGCAATATAAATATCAACGAGATAAACTACGTCAATATAAATAAAAGCCTCGTATATTAATTTGTGTTAATATTTGGTTTAGCCGAATGTAAACAAAAATTAAATATACGATTTAGTTGTGTTCTACAACACAACTAAACACGAGATAGAGCGAGTTAAAGATATATCGTGAAAGATTAAACAAGCATCTAAACTCGAGGCATACAAGTGTTTATACTTGTAAATGGCTTTAATATAGCCTAGGCCAAGATAGGGTGTATATATATATATATATATATATATATATATATATAGATAGCTCGTCGAAGCGAGGGATGCTATTATGTGTTAAACTAGAATGCAACAAAGTAACTAGTTTATGACCTTTGGCTTTATCCGACGGCTTGGTTACCTAAAACAAAGAATTCTCAAATAAGAGGTTTTCTCAAAGGATACGAACTAGGTTCCGGGACAACAAATGCAAGACAATAAATTAAACGTGCATACAATATATATACAAATGAAATGAACCCTTCGGCCGTGTGAATGCATGAAAGGGCCGAATGGTTTTGAACTTTGTTTCGGTTAAGAAACAAGTTCGATTAGCCTTGGTTAAATCCTTAAAGAAATAAACACAATTAAGGTTCAAGGGACTTATATAACCAACACTAAAAGAAGCTTTCTTTTGACTTAAGATGTACTAAGTTTAAACCACTTAAGGTAGAAACTAGTTTATGCAAGTTAAGTACAAATCAAAAGACACTTCTTTGCCTCATAACCAAGTATAGATCAAGTTGTTACTAAGGTCTTCAAGAGGGATCAATAAGTTCTTAAAAGAACCTCCTCTTGGTAGCTTACAAGTTGTCTACACACACTACACGAATTAATTCAATAACAAGTGTGTAAAAGTGACAAATGTAAGACTACTAAAATGAGCCTAAATGAGCACCAAAGAAGATATAATCAAAAAGAGTAGAAAGGTGACTCAAATGCTCAATAAAAAACACTTACAAGGCTGCAAGAAATAGGCCAAGAGGCTGCCTTAAAGTGATGTTGCCGAGAGTGCCAAGATGAGCTAAATCAAGAGCCAAAACACTACTAAAACAAGGCCAAATGAGCACCAAAGAAAGATATAATCAAGAAGGAATAAATGGAGACTCAAATGAACAATAAAAAGCACAAAGGGACTGCCTTAAATGTGCAAAAGGACTGCCCAAAAAGAAGTTGCCGAGTAGTGTTTAAAATGTAAGAAATGGACCAAAAACAATGCTTAAAAGAAGTTGAAAGATGAAGGAGCAAAGCTTTGTTATCCAAATCTTTTTGAAGGCTCTTGGCTACTTGATATTGCTGAGTTTCTAGAGATAAAGTAGCAGCAATTCTTTGGCACAAGAAGGTTTAATAAAAAGAGTGAGTTTGGCTTGGTATTTATAGCCAAATTTAGGGTTCTAAAGACCAATGGTCTTTAGACAAGTGGCAAGCCACTAATAAACTAATCATTTGCATAAAGTAGCTTTTTGGCACAAACCCTCCAGCACTCAGCATGTGAAAAATATTATATAGAAAATATCTAGGAAGCTTCTATTGGCTCGGTTTATCCGAAAAACCCGAAACTTCGTGATAAACCCACAATTATGAAATAAATCGAAAAATCACTCAAAAATTATGAAACTTGGGGAATCCCCTAGAAATATTCCCAGAGGATTATGGTCAAAATTTCACCTTGAAATGATTTGACCATCTATGACTTTTAAGCAACCGAAAAATCAATTACGTATCGATTTTAGGAGTCCCTGAAAAAAGTCATGCAAAAATCATGAAATTAATCATAAAATTATTTTTAATTATTCTAGTGACATATCCAAAATTTTAAGTCAAAATAACATGTGAAGGTATTTTATTCAAAAATATTTTGATTAAATGTCCTTACGCGATGGAATAAAATACATTAGCCGTTTACCGTAACTTGTCGATACTTCGGCTAAAATTTTGATTTGAAATATATTCAAATATAATATTCCTCAAATAATAATGACTATGAAGTCCTCGGAATATTTATTTTGAATATTTTAGAGTTATCCAATTTAAGTGAAAACTGTTAAGGGTTCCGGGATAAAATCTTTTCGGCAAGTCTTTGAGGAAGGCATTTTGGAAATAAGTCTTTGAAAATCATATCGAATATATTTGAGAGTAAAACATTTGAAACGAACACTGTTTTGAATAAAACATATATTTTTGGTCTGAAAAATCAGTATTCGGGAAATTTCGATATTTGTGCCGCTTAGACTTTGCCTTTAAATATATCACAAATAACTTAGACTAGGAAACATCATTTCATTAACATTCCTTATCCAAATTAATGATTGGGTGCAAGAAAATGTTTTGTCAGATTGACTCGTTATTTTGTTTATGTCACATCGAATAAGCCTAAGGGAGGATTTACTACGTTATCTAGTAAATTCCTAAATCTAATTTAATTTTCACTTTCATATTTGACAAATCACCAAAACCTACAAGTGAAAGGCTGTCTTTGCAATCTTAAAAGACTGACTCACACTACGCACCGACCGATAAATTGTATTAATTAATTAATATAAATATATTATTTTTATTTAGAAAAAAATATAATTTTATTGGAATGATAATTAACTTAAGTATAAAATTACTTATCTGTGAATTCATACCAATTGAATTAATATTAATATTATGAACCAATCATCAAAACAAATACAACCCCCGTTGAAAATTTCAAAATCCCTCTTTATTTTTTTATTTTAAATTTTGTTAGGGAATATTTCTAAAAAAAATTTCACCCATTTTCTGAGAATTCGGTATATTTATTCAATATCGAATCCTTAAAATATTTATTATATGAATTCATTGACAATATTTGTATGCTCGTGGTTAATTTTTCGATTACATATTAAAAATGTATTGAAACTTAATCCTCACAACTCCAATAAATCATTACACTGTCTATCAAAAAAAGGTTACATGTTTCAGCGATATGAGAAAGGATAGCTATTGTGCGAGATACATGAAACGAACGTAGTTATAATAATAAAAACTTTCATCTAATCTAGTTTTCTATATGATCGTTCAATATCGTTTTTCTGAGAAACAATATTGAAATTTTGTTAGAGAATATTTCTATGTACCATGTTAACAAATTTTTCACCCATTTTCTGAGAATTCGGTATATTTATTCAATATCGAATCCTTAAAATATTTATTATATGAATTCATTGAAAATATTTGTGTGGTCGTGGTTAATTTTTCGATTACATATTAAAAATGTATAGAAACTTAATCCTCACGACTCCAATAAATCATTAGAATGTCTATCAAAAAAAAGGTTACATGTTTCAGCGATATGAGAAAGGATATCTATTGTGCAAGATACATGAAACGAACGTAGTTATAATAATAAAAACTTTCATCTATTCTAGCTTGCTATATGATCGTTCAATATCGTTTTTACAAATTATTTGTTCTTTTATTAATGAATTAATTTACTATAGAAAAATAAATATTATCAACTAACCAAACAAATTCAATAAATCGTGCTCTTGGAGTAACGTGTGATTGTTAGATTTTATGGTTATTGCTCTTAGCTTATCAGTTTGGAAGTTTGTATTTTGGTTTTTATTTTTTTCTAGTAAAACATGGAATAATAAATTTTAATTTTTTTATTCTTAAAATAAGACATATGGAAATGAGTATCACCTATCTTTTTTTTTTTAATTTGACTAACTTATGAAAATAAGATAATGCCCATAAAACTGAAATCAGGTGCATAATATATAAACACATAATCACATTGTTATATATATGTCCTTGTAATTTAGATATTGGGTTAAATAACATGAAATTAATTTTCTTTTAACAGTGAGTATATTTTTCCAACATATATAAGAAGAAATAGCTTATGTAGACCTGACAAAATCATTTTGTACATTCATGTCATGTACTTTAGGGTCTTGAACGAAAATGATATGATATTAAATCGTGTTCCCAAAATTAGAACACAAAATGACACTAAACTACATGAATTTTTTCGTGTACACAAAATGAAATGAAATACGGAAATAGAAAACATATGACGATTACATGAAATATTACTATGTATCCAAGTTATGTAAATATATAATTATATGTCTTAGAACAACATTTGAGATGTTATAAAACAAAACTAAGAATAGTATGCATGGTGTAAAGTCTCCCAAACAAAATGAAACTCTTCATTTTATTTTTTCTTATCACGTTAACAAATATCTCTCTTTGTGTAGAATCTTTCTACCAAGTTATTGAGTTTTCTTATCTATATTTTATGCTTGTTGATATTAAAAAAGAAATTATAATCAACCAACCAAGCAAATTTAATATATGCTCTTAGGTTAAGATATGGGAATTGATACTTGTTGTGGGAGGAATTTGTCACAACAAATTAAGGAGGCCGTTGTTGGAATAGCACCAATGAATATGGAATCGTCTAACTGCCCAGAAAGGCTCACAGTTAGAGATCAGAGACTAGCCGCCCAAAAAGTCTCACGACTAGGGGTTATCAAAGAACACAGGAGGTGGTTCCTCGAAGGATTGGACTGGATTTACGGGGATTAGAGCTCAAGGACCGAATGTTGGCATGCCAAGAACCCTAATTATGAAGTGTCATACAAGAGAATACGTGCTCTATGCTTACTCAAGGTGTAAATGTGTCTAAGAGGCCCGTAAACTACCTACATACTCCTATTTATAGGAGATCAAGCCCGTATGTAGTTCTTGAATGATATGATCGATTATTTATGATGAGTTATCCTCTCTCCAATGGGATAATGACTATTATTTCTGATATAAATCGTGTATGATGTATATAATCACGTTCCCAAGCTGTTTTAGGAGTTTAGGATGATTATCCCTTGTATTTATCATGATTTTATGTGATTTAATTAAGTATATATGACATATATCCTCTAATAACTGAATATATATCTATTTAGAAGTGTAAATCAATTGTAAAGATGTGTTCCTAAAAAGTAGGAGGTCTGCCTTATCCAAATTGGCTGCTTAATCAAGCTTCCGGCGGAAGCTGGGGATACCGCTCGGTAGCTTGGCTCCGGTAACCCCTCTAGTACCCCCCACCACGGAAGCTACTCTGGAAGCCCTACTGGATGGCTGGAAGTTGTTATAGGTTGTCCATAAAAGGCTGCCCTTGGAACCATGGACCTTATATTCGTTTAATGTGGTCACGTGGTAGACCCTGGGGCTGCCATGGGCCTACGGAAGCCCACTAAATCACTCATTTTCTTTAATGAACTGGACCCTAATCCTCTAGTGGGCCTAAATCTGACCCATGCAAGATTTTGGTCAAAACAACTACCCCTCGGTTCCCTGAAGTACTGGGTACAAGGGGAACCAATTATTCGCAGGGTGCCGGTTTCTGAATTTATTAATGAAAATTCATACTTTCATTGCCTTGCTAATTTAACACAACAGAAGGTGTGAATATTAGAAACCCCCAATCATGAATATCGAAATTAACTTTAGTATTTTTATTCGATAATTCTCGTGACTGCGGCAAGGAAGCTCGAATTAAAATAAACAAGCGGAAGCCTCCTAATTTATTCGTTAAATGCCAGATTAATCAATTTTATTCTTTGGGAATGAAAGGGTTAATTTCATAAAATTTAGAGTCAAATTTGAACTCTATCGCTTTTCCACAGATAGGCCAGGAACGGTTCGTTTCCCGCACCATCACGCTTCCCCCCATGCCTCGTTTTCTGTGCCACATTCAACTATTAGGGGATGCGTCACTTCTCTCTTAATTCTTATATATTAACATATTTAGTGTTTTCATTTCTTTTTCCTTATCTCTTCACAGTACTCTCCCTTGAGGAAGCATCACTTTACCACAAATTCCCAATGAGGCTCCTTCCGGTGACGACTAAGGCATTTACACACCCGTCTCTCCCGATTCCATCTAGGTACACCTCCGATTCTCCCATCTCATTCATACATTCAATTGTGTAATTACGTGTATGAGATTCTTGCACACACCTATTGTCACTCTCATGTGTATATATTCGCACGTTGGTTTTTTATCCGTGTCTTCAAATCGGTAATCGATTTAATATCTCGTAGGCTATTGCATGTTGCTCGTTTTGATTTTTCCGTATTGGGTATACTCAATCGTGAGTTCTCGTTGTCTCCCTTAATTTTCGAATAGCCTCTAGACCGGGTCTGTCTAATTAAACCTTAATAGTGGAATGCATGTATGGATTTTTGTTTATGAAGTATATATCTGTAGATTGGAGCGATTTACGTCTCGGTCGCCCTCTTGATTATTTCCTAATATGCTCATAACATGTTTTACATTTGTCTTCAATGAATGTTGCTATTTTAGATCCACTCCATTAGATCTGTATCTACAACTCGTCGACCCGGGCATAATTACGGTACATTAAGCCTACACCTTCTTCCTTGTTTCGCTTAGATAGAGTAGGATTTGTTCAATCTTAGTTGTGACTTTGATGGCCATAGTTTTATCCCTCGCTCGGTATTCATGGATCTGGCTGTCTTATCGATAGACCCATTTTTGTCTCGGCACCCCTTTTTGACACGAGGGTTCTCATGATCCCATCTAGCCTTACCGAATAACTTCGTCGTCTTGCCTTATTGTGGGCTTGCCAGTCCGTATTGTTTTTTATCTTCACCAATTGACCTGCTTCCTCCTCTTAGTTGTATATGTCTAGCCTGCTATCTCTAGGGAGCTCGTTTCATCATTTTGGAAATTTATCACCTATCTCTGGGGAACCATCTGACTCTTGGTCCACCCATTTGGATGATATCCTTCTCCCTCGCTCTCTATCTCCCGTGAGGCCTTCCATGAGTTCTCACACCCGTTCCAGAGTGGAAGTAATCAATCCCCTTGAGGCCGAGATAGTGAATAGACATCCCATCCATTCTCGAGAGGCAAGTTCCTCGAGCCTCGGGGTAGCCCCTATTAATCCGGTAACCCTGAGTTCCAATACAAATGATGAGGAAAGAACCGCTTCTGGGGATTTCCCCATTGGCTCTTATGATGACCTTTGGAATGGTGGGGAGCAACCATTCTTTGAAAATGTTGACTATGGAAAAGGCGAGGAGGAGGTAAAGTTAAAGAAGGTGGTTGGAACTGTGTTCGCCTGTGAGAACATGGACTCTCTCATGAACCCTGAGAGATTGGAGAAGCTTCATAAGTCTTGCAATCCGGGATGCTTATTGGTAATCCCTGATAAGGGGGAGAGATGTCACCGATTCGATAATTTTGAACCTGAACAGGTTATCCCTAACTCCGTTTTATGTACAAATCTCTTTGAACTTGGATTTTCCAAACCTATGCACCCGTTTTTCCTTGAGGTTCTTGACTTCTATGATCTGGCTCCCCTCCAGCTGACACCCAATTCCTTCCGGGTGGCAGCTTGTATGTATATTCTTTATCATCAACACTTCGCAGTTTCCCTATCAGTAAGAGAGTTGGGGTACTTTTACCAACTTAAAGAGGTTGGGAGGAAAGCTGGGGTACATTATCTTACGTCTTGGAATAATCGCCATGGTCAGTGTGTCAAAGGAAATAAGTAGGGAATGTATGATTGGCAAGAGCTATTTTTGTATTGTTATGAGTGTGAGGAAGTTAGAAAGAGCTTTAACACGTCTCCAAGTAAGCATCTTTTGTTTTAGTATCTTTAGATTCTTCCCTATTTACCTGTCGTAAATCTTTCTTACATTAAGCCGTTCAATTTAAGGTTCCCGAATCCAACTCCATTAGAGGGGGTGGAAGAGAAGAGGGCTAAGCGGACCGCCAAATTGGCAGCCGAATTAGGGGACGGTGATAGCTTATTACGCCTCAGGTCCTAATAAGTTTAGGCTTTGGCCAGCCCAGGAGCGCCTCGCCCTCTACCTCAGGCGAGGGTGCCGGTGAGGAGGCTCCCGGTTTGGTATGCCAAGAAGCTTAGCGGATATCCAAATTGGGAACCCAGGGGTTCACCGAGGCTGCATCTGGTTTATGTCTCCTTGCCTGTGTTGCATTTTTTATTAGTGCACTCCTTTTCTAAATGTCATACGTGGTTTTCCTTGTCTTCTGTATATGGTGTAAGTTATTTATCTGACACTTATTCTCTATGTCCCCCTTTCAGGTATGTCTGGGTACGTGCCTTCATTCATCCGACCTTCCGAGAAATATGAGGACTTATTCCCTGACGATGATTTGGTTATGCTTGAGACCCCTATCAGTGCTACTCTATTTCCAGAGTTCCTGCCTCCACTTCTGTTAAGGTTTAGCCCTCCGCTCAAGATAAACGCAGGCTATCTCAGGTTTCCGGAAGCCTGGCTACCACCCCGCAGACCCGGTCTTCCAAGAAAGCCAAGCTCTCACAGTCAAGTACTCCTATGAGTGACGTCGAGCAATTCTACCGACTAGCGAGCGATCACATCCCCATAGAGGTTATCTCTGGGTGGTCCAAACTGAAGAGCTCTAACATTGCTAGGTCCATGTTGTCCTCCGCTGGTGAGAGCTTTTTCCATCAATTAAAACTTTCCAACCAGCTTGGCTTAGCTACTCGAGGTGATATGAGGCTCAGGGAGGAAATGAAGCAACTAAGATCAGACATGCAGGTTCTTGGGGATGAAAAGAAGAAGCTGTCAGATTCAAATAAGAATCTAAGAGGTGACTTGTGAACCGTAACTAAGGAGAAGGATAAGCTGAGTAAGTTAGCATCCCACTACGATAAAGAGAAGGAAGAGATGGTAGCCTCCTATGATGCCACAGTAAAAGAGTTGAAGACTCGGGTTGATGCCCTATAAACTGCCGCCAAGAAGTATAAAGAATATTTGCTGGAAAGGTATAAGATGGGGTTTGCCCAGGGTGCCCGCGACTATATGAGATCAACCTGGAAGGTGATGCCAGACCTTGATTGGGTGCTCCTGTGCGAGGATGCGGTAAACTAGGTGGAGGGTTTTAAGGCAGAGGCTGCGAAGGCTAAAGCTACCGGTTCTAAAGAAATGACTAGATCTCCGGTTGCTCGGAAGGATGTCGTTGAGCATACTTCCACTTCGGATGCTAAGGTTGAAACTCCCGCGCACGCAGTTGAGGTGGCTCCAGGCATTTATGCTGGGAAGGCCAACCCTGTTGAGGATTCCCATAGCTCTGGGGCCACTAAGGACACTCCTTCTGCCTAAGTTCTTCTCCTTTTCTTATCAGTTTATCGTATATCTCGTTGACGTATATGAACTTTGTTGGGTTGGTTTATGAACTTATGGTTTTAAATAAGGGTGTGGGCTCCTGTAACGCTCCACACATGTAATTTTGAATCTTCTTAACTGTTTATGGCTCTGGGCCTCTTTTGAACTTGTTTTACTCGTACTTAACGTACAATCGTTTAATCATTTCTGTGTTTTACTATAAGTTCGACTGTTAAATCTTTCCTTCTAGCGTGGTAAGCCTTACTAGTTGCGATTCAAATATTACTATGCGCAGTTTTATGAACTTGATTTATACTTGGGTAGCCAGAATAAAAGTTCTGACACATTCCCGCTTTAAATACTCATCTAGGTATCGCATATTATAAGTAGAAAAAATAGAAACCCAACTCGATATGGTAACTACAACTTATTCGAATCTACTTAGCTTTAGGGTGTTATGGAATGCAAACCCTAAAATGTGAAGGATAACATCGTTTCTCTGACTAATCCCAAAGTATACCTATATGAACACTTAGAGGATATATGTCATATTTTACGTTGACTAAGAAGAGAATTGATGAATCATGAATTTAGAATTGAACGATCGGATGGTAATGCAATGTAGAAGCGTACTTGAGTAGTTATAGCAGCACATACCTGGATAGGCAGCCAACAAAATGATACACTACTCGTACCTTACTCTGTATGGTTACCACCTTGGGTGTAGGGTACTGTCCGGTAACCCTATAGTACCAGGAAGCCCACAGTACGGGAACCTGGCTCTGGGAGCCCTGCTGCCGGTAACCTATTCCTGGTAGCCTAGGTGCCGGTGGCTCAGCCTGGAAGCCCTTGTTCCGGGAGCCCTAATCATTTTATGAATCAAATATGATAATGCCAAGTGAGCCATTCCTGCAAGGCTGTGTTAGTTAAATATTTGGGAAACCAAACGAGCCGTTTCTCGGAACCTCGTAGGTAAATAATTAAAGGATCTATGTATGCCAATCAAGGTTCCATACATGATTAATGATCAGGGGAGCCATGTATGTCGATTAGGGTTCCACACATGATTAAAAATAAAGGGATCCATGTGTGCCGATCAGGGTTCCACACCTGCCCTAATAATCAAGTAAGCCATGCGAGCCAGTCAAGGTTCCACACATGACTAAAAATAAGGGGATTCATGTGTGCCGATCAGGGTTCCACACATGTCCCCGGAATAAAGGGATCCATGTATGCCGATCAGGTTTTCATACATGCCCTAATGATCAAAGAAGCTATGTGAGCCAGTCAAGGTTCCACACATGACTAAAAATAAAGGGATCCAGGTGTGCCGATCAGGGTTTCACACCTGCCCTAATAATGAAGGGATCCATGTATGCCGATCAGGGTTCCATACATGCCCTAATGATCAAAGAAGCCATGTGAGCCAGTCAAGGTTCCACACATGACTAAAAATAAAGGGATCCAGGTGTGCTGATCAGGGTTCCACACCTGCCCTAATGATCATGAAAGCTATGTGTGCCGATCAGGGTTCCACACATAACTAATAATAAAGGGATCCATGTATGCCGATCAGGGTTCCATACATGCCCTAAACAAACATAAAAAAGTTTAAAATTCTGATAATTTTAACCTATCAAGCCAAGAGGTGTACTCACTACTACCCTCTAATTCTGGATGGAATCCTGGCTGCCATGTAGAACTATGCTTGTAGGGCTTCCATATCTTTCTTTATTCGAATAATAATAAGTGGTAAATGTAAAAGGAAATAATCAACTTCTACTTTTACTGAAACTTGAAAGAGTACGATTACATCAAACTTCATCCAGACAGGGTGTGCATCCACTGAAAATCATGAAATCCTAAGAATTGAAAGGGAAATGACACAACCACAACTAATAGGTTGCCTTTATTCCTCCTAAGCCTGAAAGAGGCCTACATCTGCATTTCCTTGAAAGAAACTCTTACTGATAATACTTCTTCAAGTGCTCGGCATTCCAAGCACGGGGGATGGTGTTCCTATCCATGTCTTCAAGGTGGTAGGTGCCTTCCCAAAAAATAGACTTTATTTTGTAAGGCCCTTCCCAATTTGCTCCAAAGGCTCCATGCCCGGGAACCCGCATATTGGGCATCATTCTCCTCTCGCCAACCTTAAGGGGTCGAGGGCGTACCTTGTTGTTATAGTATTTGCGGGTTCTCTGTTGGTAAGCCAAAATTTTCAACTATGCGGTAGCCCACATTTCTTCCACTAAATCAAGTGCCAGCACTTTTTTATTTCATTTAATTCTTGACTGAAGTTATCCCTCTGGTAGGATCCTTTCCCTACCTCCACGGGAACCATAGCTTCACAGCCGTAGGCTAGGACAAAGGGAGATTTTCCGGTTGTAGACCTCGGAGTGGTGTTGTAGGACCACAATACCATTGGGAGCACCTCTGGCCAGCTTCCCTTTCTGTCTTCCAACTTGGCTTTTAATATGTGCTTAATGATTTTGTTCACAGCTTCCGTCTACCCATTGCTTTGGGGATGGCAAACGGCTGAGAAATCTTTCTTTATTCCCAAATCTTTACATAGGCTTCTCACTATCAAATTGCTTTCCGTTATCCGAAATCAGCTTGTATGGCACTCCATACCGACATATGATGGCATTTTTAACAAACTCTTTCATCTTATTGGCGGTTATGGTAGCTAAGGGTTCCGCCTTAGCCCACTTGATAAAGTAGTCAACAGCTACCACAACATATTTCACGCCACCTCTGCCCTTTGGGAGCTCCCCAATCAGGTCGATTCCCCATATTGCAAAGGGGCATGGGCTTACAATAGGCCTTAGCTCCACAGCTAGGTTGCTATTAAAGTTAGCAAACCTTTGGCATTGATTACAAGCTTTAGCAAAGTCATAAGCATCATTCTTCATGGTAGGCCAGTAGTAGCCTTGTCGAAGCACCTTATGGGTAAGGGAGGTACCCCCCGAGTGATTGCCACAGATGCCTTCATGTACTTCCCTTAGAATATACTCACATTCATTTCCAGATATGCACCTAAGTAGAGGTTGGTTAAAACCTCTCTTCTACAGGATGCCATCATAAATCACATAGCGGGCAGCCTTGTATTTGAGTTTCCGGGCTTCATCTTTATCTTTCGGAAGCACCCCCTTGGTGATGTACTCACGTATTGGGGTGGTCCATTAGCTTTCCACAAAAAATTCTATCTCCATGACTTCCTCTCGATGATGCTTGGTTGGAGTTGAACTTCGAGGGGCATCACCCCCAACAGAATAGCTTCTTTTTGGGATCCTAGCTTAGCAAGGGCATCAGCATTGGCATTTTCAACCCTCGGAACCTGATTCAGATTCAATACTTTGAACTTACTAATGAGTTCTTGGGCATACCTCATGTAAAGTTCAGTACGGTGACCTCTGCTCTGGAAGCTCCCTTTGATTTGCAACACAATCAACATAGAGTCACTGAAAACATTCAAGTATTCCACCTTCATTTCTAGAGCTAGTTTCAACCCAGCAATCAGGGCCTCATATTCTGCATCATTGTTGGTAGCCTTGAAGCCAAAGTGTTGGTACTCTGTATTCGGCGCCCCTCTGGGCTTACCAACTCTATCCCAGCACCTGCCCCGTTGTTGTTCACTGCTCCGTCCACATATAAGTTCCACCATAAGTGATGGCCTTCCGCCTCCTTCTCAGTTGCTGGGGGTACCGATATGCATTATTCCCCGGTAACCTCAAAATATGGAGGAAACTCCAATAAAATGTCAGCCAGTGCTTGGCCTTTGATAGCCGTTCGGGGCTTGTAATCTATTTCAAACTGTCCCAGTTCGACAGCCCACTTCATCATTCTGTCGGAGGCTTCCAGCTTGTGCATTACTTGCCTTAGTGGGAAGGATGTCCTGACTTCAATTTTATGGGCCTAAAAGTAGGGCCTCAACTTCCTGGAAGCCAATATCAGGGCATATGCCAGCTTCTCCATGCTGGGATACCGGGTTTCCACATCCAGCAGCCTATTTCTCACATAATAAACTGGGTACTCTACTTGCTCTTCCTCCCAAATCAATACAGCACTTATAGAATATTCAGATACAGCTAAATACAGAATGAGTACCTCACCCTCCAGGGGTTTGGAGAGAAGTGGTGGGCTTCCCAACTGTTCCTCGCATTCTGGGGTCCATTCGAAGTTTTGACCTTTCTTAATAGCCTTGAAGAACTCCTTACATTTGTCGGAAGACCGAGATACAAATCTGTTTAAGGCTGCCTCCCTTCCGGTAAGCCCTTGGACTTCCCTAACATTCCTTGGGGACCTCAATTCCAACAATGCCTTGCTTTTTGCAGGGTTTGCCTCGATCCCTCTATGATTCACAATGAATCCAAGAAACTTTCCGGACTCCATCCCAAAAACACATTTTTGGGGGTTCATCTTCATTCGGTACTTCCTTAGAATATCGAACATCTCAGATAGGTGAAACACATGGTCGGCTGCCACCTTTGATTTAACCAGCATATCATCAATAACATATCATCAACATAAACTTCCATAGTCTTACCAATTTGTTCTATGAACATTATGTTTACCAGCCTTTGGTAGGTAGCCCCGGCATTTAGCAGCCCAAACGGCATCCCCACATAACAGTACAATCCTCTATCAGTTATGAAGCTAGTATGCTCCTGGTCTGGCTCATACATCGGTATCTGGTTATATCCAGAGTAGGCATCCATGAAACTTAGAAGAGCATGGCCTGCCGTAGCATCCACCAGTTGATCAATTCTGGGTAGCGGGAAGCTATCCTTAGGGCAAGCTTTATTTAGATCAGTGAAGTCAACACATGTCCTCCATTTCCCATTGGGCTTCCGGACAAATACTGGATTTGCCAACCATGTTGGATAGAAGGATTCTTTGATCAATCCAGACTTTAACAACCGAGCTACTTCTTCCTGCAGGGCGGTAGCCCTTTCACCGCTAATGGGCCTCCTTTTCTACCGGATACCCCTTCTCTCGGGATCAATATTCAAGTGGTGACACATGATTTTCGGGTCGATCCCTACCATGTCTGAGTGACACAATGCAAACACATCTAGGTTACCTTTAAGGAAATAGGTCAACCTTTCTCTTGTCTTTTCATCTAGCTGTTTCCCAATTTTCAGGACTTTATTAGGATCTTCAACATCTACCAGTATGGGAATAGTATCCTCGGCAGCCCCTGCCTTTCCAGGGTACCCGGCATCAATATCGATTTCAATCGGAAGCCCTTTCACAACTTTCTAGCTTCCACTCTCCTGTATCACATTATCTAGATCACCATCTGAGGCATCTTCTACTGTGCCTTCCATTAGAAAGTTTTAATTTCCTCATCTTTTTCGGCAGCTTTCAACAACAAACTTTGTGGTGGTACTACCCCCCGAAAAATTGGAACCTCTTCAGTAGGTTCCCTTGGTAGCTCCACTATCATGACGGCATTGCATGATGCCTTCTCAAACTTCTGTGGCTCTAGTCCGTAGCTTCTCATTAGGGCTTCCCCGTTAGCCATTTCCTCGGCTTGGATAGATTTATTCACCTTCTCGGCAGCCTGCACGGCCTTGTTGTAGCATTCCATCGATTCATATTGACATCCTTTCACACACCCAATGCCATTTGGGGTAGGGAATTTCATTGAAAAGTGATATATTGAGGTTACCACTCTCATATCTTTCAATACCGGTCTCCGAGGATTGCGTTATGAGAGATGTCTTCGTCTATCACCATGAACTCAGCCATTTAGGTGGCGTTGCAGGGATCCACACCCAATGTCAATGACAACTTAATATTTCCTATGATTTGGACTGGGTTACCGGTGAACCCATATAGCTCATTATTGGTAGGCAGTAACTCCTTATCCAGAAGCCCTAGATTCTGGAATGTGGTGTATGCCAAGATGTTTACTGAACTTCCATTATCAATCAACACCCTGTGCACATTCATCCCACCAATACTTACGGTTACCACCAAGGCATCATTATGAGGGTGGTGAACCCACTTGGCATCCTCCTCATTAAAGGAAATATCATCGGTTTCCCCTTTAAACAGCTTAGGAGGCCTTTCTGCAAGGTGGAAAACATTTGTAAGGGTCTTCCCGGGCATACCTATTCCTGGCATTCCGGCTGGCACCCCCCAAGTAAGGGCCACCAAAGATGGTGTGGATGCTATTAGCTCGGGTAGTCCTATCCTGGTTTCCCGGTGCTTTATCTTTATTGTCTCTTCCTTCCTTATACTTCTTAGCTTCTTGGGCCACAAATTTTGTCAGGTATCCATTTCTAATCAATTCTTCAATTTGATCTTTCAAGTGCCTGCAATCGACAGTCTCGTGGCCATTTGCCTCATGGAAAGCACACTACTTTCCTTGGTCCTTCCTGCCAGGTGGGCCTGGCCGATAGGGCTTCCGGAGTAGTCCACTCTTCTCATTTACTTCAAGAATATGGCCGATTGGGATAGTCAAAGGAGTATATTCTGAATACCGTTGAAAATTCAACCTTGGAGTAAGCCTGTCCATGACAGAGACTTTGTCCTTGGTTGTATTGAAAGCAATAGGGGCAGTCTTGTCATTATAACGATGGGCTCCCACACCAGCGGTACCACTGCCGGAAACCTTCTTGTTGGAATCCCGGCTTTTAGGGCTATAAGAATGATTCCTATTATTTCTCTTCTAACCCTTAGAATTAGAATCCTTGGAAAACTTTGCCATTGACTCTTCAATCACCTTGTGGCGTTCTGCCTGCTAGTAGAACTCAGCTAGTGTTGCAGGTTCTTCAGTTTGTAACTCCTTCCAGAATTAGGTTCCTGGCCTAACCCCAGCTATCAGGAAATTCTTTAGAGTTTCATCGGAAGCCTTCTTTACCTTAGGCACTTGCTCATTAAACCTTTTGAAATATTGCCTTAAAGTCTTACGTTCATCTTGCTTGATGTTAGCCAAAGTGTTGACCGGTGGGGCATAGGCCACGATAGCCCTAAACTGGGAGATAAATTGGTCTCCCACCTTCCTCCAGGATTTAATGGATCCTTCAGCCAACCTTTTAAACCATTGGTGGGTATTCCCAATCAGAGTGGAGGCTAGTAGCCTGCATCTAGCCAAGTCCTCCACTTGATACACATCCATCTCCGTATTAAAACGGCTCAAGTACTCAACAGGATCTGAGTTACCATTAAACTTTAGATCAGTATTCATCTTAAAGAACCTTGGCAAGGGTGCCTTCTTCACCTTCGTAGAGAATGGTGAACCGGCAATGACTCCAGACTTGAACTTTTTCTCCTCCTTGATTTTCTCCAAAGCCTTCTTCCAATCAGACATTTTGAACTGTCCATTCTCGCCATCTGAGAACATATCACTTCCAGAGTCATCATCTTCATAGGTTGTCTTGCTCTTCGTGGGAACCGAGCTCTGGTTTGAACTGGAATCCTGGCCGGTACCCTCATCGGTAGGGACCCTGGTAGAGCGTGATTTCCTGCTCCTATGTCCAGAGGAGTGGCCACTTTGTCTATAACTCCTCCTACCATCAGATTTATACCTTTTGGAATTACTTCTTGGGGGTACCGAGTGGGATATCTCCCTGTGTTCCCGGGAACCCTAAGTGTGGGAACCCCTATTACCATCTTTCAATCTCTATTTCCAGTATTCCCCAGTTTATGACGAAGGTCTTTATTGGTCAGTTTTCTGCCAATTCTATCAAAAACACTCAGGCTTCTACTGGGTGAGCCTTCGGTACCCTGGGCTTCCAGGTCATCCGATTGGTCACCCTCATATTCTTCTGCCTCAGGCTCTTCTTCCTTTTCTTCATCAGATGGAACATAGTCTGTATTGTTCTCAACATTATCCTCAGACTCGAAATTCAGCTTTGTCGGAGTCACGTTCTTCTTTTTTGACTTCGACTTACACTTCTTTTGCCATCTTTTCATTTTCTCGGAACCTTTTTCCAAGCTGGTAACTCTTTCATTCATCGTGACCAAATAGTCCATAATGTCTTTGTTGCTAACATCACCATTGTAACCTTTGTTTCACCCCTTACCTTCTTGAGACGGTGTCTTATCACTATCGGAATTGTCACTCACCATATTTCCTCCAAACGACGATTTTTGAGGCCCCTCCTTCCGGCGCCAATTGTTGTGGGAGGAATTTGTCACAACAAATTAAGGAGGCCGTTGCTGGAATAGCACCAATGAATACGGAATCGTCTAATTGCCTAGAAAGGCTCACAGCTAGAGATCAGAGACTAGCCGCCCAAAAAGTCCCACGACTAGGGGTTACCGAAGAACACGGGAGGTGGTTCCTCGGAGGATCGGACTGGATTTACGGGGACTAGAGCTCAAGGACCGAATGTTGGCCTGCCAAGAACCCTAATTATGAAGTGTCACACAAGGGTATACGTGCTCTATGCTTACTCAAGGTGTAAATGTGTCTAAGAGGCCCGTAAACTGCCTACATACTCCTATTTATAGGAGATCATGCCCGTATGTAGTTCTTGAATGATATGATTGATTGTTTATGATGAGTTATCCTTTCTCCAACGGGATAATGACTGTTATTTCTGATATAAATCGTGTATGATGTATATAATCACGTTCCCAAGCTGTTTTAGGAGTTTAGGATGACTATCCCTTGTATTTATCATGATTTTAGGTGATTTATTCAAGTATATATGACATATATCCTCTAATAACTGAATATATATCTATTTAGAAGTGTAAATCAACTGTAAAGACGTGTTCCTAAAAGGTAGGAGGTCTGCTTTATCCAAATTGGCAGCCTAATCAGGCTTCCGGCGGAAGCTTACCGCCCGGCAGCCTGGCTCCGGTAACCTACTCTGGAAGCCCTACTGGATGGCTTGCAGTGGTTATAGGTTATCCATAAAAGGCTGCCCTTGGAACCATGGACCTTATATTCGTTTAGTGTGGTCACATGTTAGCCCCTGGGGTTGTCATGGGCCTACGGAAGCCCACTAAATCACTCATTTTCTTTAATGAACTGGACCCTAATCCTCTAATTGGCCTAAATCTGACCCATGCAAGATTTTGGTCACAATATATAATTTTAAGTGTATCAACCTTTTTATTTATCAATATTAATAATTTTTATAACAAAGACCGTAGCTGCTACTCTCCCCCGCCCCCTCTCTCTCTCTCCCCCTCTCCCAAAAAATGCTAAACTAAAATTTAGGAGCTGATATCAGCTTTTTGAGTTTATTTATATTTTTTTTAGATTATTTATATTTTTTTAGAACCTTTTTCTTGATTTTTATTTATTTTTCAATAAACATATCATTGAGAGTCTAGTACCCCGTTGCCCGTCGGTGGATTTTATCTACCAAAATATTAGATTTTGTACTATCTCCTTATGAATGATAAATCTCATTTTCTTTTCCTTGATTTTACTTTGGCTTTCAATGAATATCTCTCTTTATTGAGAGCCTAATATCCTGTTCGTGGATTTTGTCTACCCATATATTAGATTTTGTTATATTAGTTTATTGATTTGGATAGTATAGAATCACAGTTCTCGTCGGTTATTTGAATACGTTCTGACAAATCAGATATACATATTCCTCATGTTTATAACAAATGGTTAGATTATCTCACCGAAAAGACTGTACAATTTAGTGATAGAAGCGAAGGATGTACCATAATTGAAGATCTGTTCAATGATTGGATAAAGAAAATTAGTGATCTATTTACTATGTGTTTGTTCAATTTTAATTGTTTTTGTAGATGTTGTATGCCCTTTTATTGATGATTTTTGCAGGTTTGATTATTTTTGTTGATGACATATGTCCTTTTATTAATGAATTAATTATCTATAAATAAATAGTGATTTATAAGAAAATTTGTGCTAAATTGACCAATTTATTATGTAAATATTCACTAACAATATTTTCATTGACTCTGTAATAATTTTTATTTTTTGATTGATAATTTATACACCAAATACTGTATAGTACTATTTAAAAGTATATTTAATATTTTGAATAATTCAAATATATTGCAAGGTCAAATTTTTTTCCCATTAATTATTGCATAGTTAAAAAATTTCGTAATTAAAATGTTAAATGATGATTGGTTTAAAATTCACCTCTAATATTTTAATTGGTTTATCCTAGTTTTTTATGACCAAATTATTTAATATTTTACGTCACTTAAATTTTGAATGTGTATTTAGAATAGTAAGGTAAATAGTTTTCTACTGTTAACAATTTTTAATTCATGGTTTTAATTGTACCTTATGATTTCGAATTGAGAGTTTGAAATATCAAAATATCTATTATAGATATAATAGATTCATGTATTAATGTATTATTTTTTAAATTAAATAATTATTGTATTTAAATTTAAAATTGTTAAGTAATCACTGAATAACATTGACAACCCAACACCGTAAAAAAACGTTTATCTATAGGCACGCCTAATAATGTAAAGAAATCAATGTAATGTGATAAGGAATGATGCCTACAATTCAGTAGGTCGTAGAATTATTGAAGTTTGCTACTGAATATTCTAATGGGAAGTAACTCTGGGAAAATTTGGACTGGGGATGTTGATAACCTAAATCATTTTCTATATTTTTTTTGTCAGAAATGTTTTTTAGTTGAATTTATTGGACAATTAAAACACGGAACATATGATATATATATATATATATATATATATATATATATATATATATATATATATATATATATATATATATATATATATATATATATATATATAATCGAAATAAAAAGATAATCTATCCAAATATAGTATGTCATATAATAAAAAGATATAAAGTAGTACATTAACCGAAATTGATATGATTTAGCCATTAAGAGAATGGATGCATACACTTAATTTATCAAAGTTGGTTAGGTCTGACGGAGAATTGGGAATAAGCGGCTTAGATTTCCTGTAATATTTAAATTGATATAATAATTGTATTTTTCTAGTTTGTAAGAATTTTAATTTATATAAATTGTTTATTAGTTAATTGTTAAAATAAAAATTAGTAGTTATTATGTTTAGTTAATTGATATGAAAAAATAAAAATTAACTGTTATTGAGTGTGACTTGATTTGAGTTTAATATTGGCTGAAACGTAGAATCTAGATCCAATAGAGAAACATGTTACATTAAATTTAATTAGTCTAAAATTTTATAGATTCTGATTGATTTTAAAATAATTCACAATCTTGTGATTGGTTAACTAATACATGGTATATTCGGGTATCCTTTATTATAATAGAGGATGTTAAAAAAACAATTCATAACTAAAAGATATATAAACAAATGTAATATACTGTTATGTGGATTTATTGAAAAATAATATTTACGGTTAGTAGAAATTTTTTAAAATTAAAAATCATGTGATATGCGAAGTTATTAAATCAAGATATTTTTATATTTCAATTTAATTTAACCGCGATTAGTAAATTAGAATAAGTATGGTAAATAATAAAAATTTTGTATATGAGTGATTGATTTAAAGTTTAGAAGTAAATTATGTTTGCCTCTAAAATAATTTTAATTTTTTGATTGGTAATTTATTCACCAACCAATAATAATACTCTTATATCGTATATTTAATAATTAGAGTAATTAAAATATATGTAATGCTCGTTTATATGAATTTATTAATTATTTTATTAACAATTTGTGAATAAATAGATTTTTGAGCCTTTCAAAAAATCGAGTCTTTGAAGATATGGATTTTATCCAAACTATTTAAAATTTTAATTCAAATCTGATTTTGTAGGATCGGCTTACATGCATTTATTAATTAATTTTATTAACAAATTATGAATAAATATATTTTTTAGCTTATAAAAAAATCAAAGTTTTGAAGATATGGATTTATCGAAGTTATTTAAAATTTGATTTCAAATCCAATTTTTTCAGATTTTTAGTTAAGTTAGATTATAATTTTTTAAAATCGATTATAATTGTACAATATATATTATAAAAATCAATTTATAATGTATGATAATATAATTGTGATTGACTTTATATTAAAAGAGTGGTTGATTAATGAATGATTAATTAAGAAATTTAATTTAAAATATATAATAGTATATCATGATTGATTTCAAATTAAAATTGTTATTTTCTAGTAATTTTTTTTTAATTAAAAAAATATGTATTTATGGATATGTTTAATAAAATAATTATTGTATTTAAATTAGAAGTGTTAACTAACAACGGTTAAAGAGGTAGAGTGAGATTATAAATAAGGAAAATTCTTAATTTAACATGATTGGCCTAAAATTTAGGAATTAGCTCTGATTGGTTCTAAAATAATTCATAATTTTCTGATTGATTAACTTCACATTGGTAGACTCATGTATATTATAATAAAGTATAAGTCTTACTAGCTTATAATCAATACAATGCACCAAATTTTTTTTGATATGTTATAAAATTTATTTCATGTTATAATTATATTTTTATATTATCACTTTTTTAATGATTATTTTACTATAATAGAATATAATATATTATAAAACGTATATTATAAATTTTTAATTTAAATATGTTGTTGACGGGATTTGAAACATGATTTGAATATTGGATTTTTAGTAGAGTAATTCAAATATGTAATAATTTTTATCTTTAGATCCAACAATTAAATATGTAATAATTTTTATCTTTAGATCCAACAATTCTTAATTATTTACTGAAAATTAAAAAATCATTATTCGTTATATTGTTCAACCACTGAACCAAAAAATAAACAATGATAGTCATGTTGGTTTATTATAAACGTTCGAATTTTTAATATATTTTTATTAATAATTGGAAGATAATTTGTGATATTTTTGCGTATATATTAATGATAAAATTATATTTAAAATGAAAAGTTAACATGATTTAATTAGAAAAGAAATATTAATGATTGAAAAATATTGTATAATACTATATTCGATGTTTTTACATGTTTATAGAATATACAATCTTTAACTCAAAATTAACGTATTTTAATTAGAAAAGGGGATCAACTAACTAGATTAATATATTATTTATGATTTATTAATAAGAATAAAAAACCGAAAATTGCGAAAATCAGAACTTTCAATGTCTCGACTTTACATAATCGAACTTTCTCGACTTTGCATAATTGAATTTTGGAGTATTAAATCAAATCGATGTATTTCATCTATAAACTAACTTATAATCGAACTGTGATTATAAATATCAAATCAAATCGATGGAACTTCATCTAAATAAATTATTTTTTGCCGGTATTTCGCAGGGATTACCAACTTGTATTTACTTTATACATTAAATAATTATTATTTTTTGACAAAATGCAAATTCATTCCATTAAATTAAAACAAGTCTAGTCGGGACAAATCCCCAACTGACAATGCAATCAGGTTGATCACATTTTTTTATTCTTCTTTACTATTTTACATATTTTCTTAATTCGGTGTCCAATGTATTTATAATTGTATTTGTAAAAAATTGAAAGGGATCGAGAAAATAATAGATTTGAACTTCTAAACCGAAGGTATAAAATCGAAAATCGGTCGAATATGATTCTTGAATGGAATTCTCATCCGTATATCATAAAACTCGGTTAAATTGGATTAATAAATATGTTAATTTTCAAGTATTTGCTTGGGTTGATCGATTCTGGTAACATTTTTGCCTATCAAATACTCTATATGAGTTATGACAATAAAAACTATCTATTCACTCTAATTATATTCATCCAATTTTAAATTTTTATTATTCAACGCTAATAGATTTAAAATCGAATTATAATGAACGCGATGAAATAGCTCAAACGGTAAGAATTTATCCTTTTTTGTTCCAGAGATACTCACTTTGTAAGGCATATAAACCTAATTATTCAAAAACCGAATTATAATTAATTTATCTATGAGCACGGGTAAAATCCGAAGCTCAACATAACTACTCCGATAAAAAAGAAAAGATTGTGTGTTATTAAAAAAAAAAACTTATACAGTAATAGGCAAAGTTCATTTTTTTTGACAAAATGATAGGTTGAAAGTTGAATCATCTGATGGAAAGGCTTAAAACTATGGTCTCGTCAAAAATAGATAAATTGACGGTTTGTAACCCTATATATATATGGATTTTGTCAATTTGGTCCACATTTACATTTTTTAGCACTTTGCAATCCCTATCTTCAAATCTCGCTTCATATTACAACCCCTGTCTTCAAAAATGACAGTTTGTACCCCTTATGTATAGAGGTTTTTGACTCATTTTTGCTTGCAAAATAGGTGAATTAGACGGGAGGGGTTGTAATATGAAGCGAGATTTGAAGATAAAAGTTATAAAATGCTAAAAAACATAAATCCTGACCAATTTGACAAAACCCATAAACATAGGGGTTATAACTATCATTTTATATAAAAAAAACTAACTCGTGTAGTCGTGTATATCTTTTAATTGAAGTGTTTGCCTAACAAAGTGGGTTGGTATGGGTGCGGTCCTTTACTTTTTCAACACTGATTAAGAAAGTGAATGGAAAAACTATGCTGATGGGAAACTTCTCTGCAGATCAAATCACAGCCACATGTTTTGCTTTTCTAATCACAAACAGTGTTAACAACATGTTGTGTGTTGTATTCATCATAGCACTACGCGGAGCAGGTGATCTGTATCAATATTACTACGCGGAGACAGAGATGGATACAGACTTGGAACCTTGTATTTTTTCTAGCATACTCTATATTCCAACTTGTCCATGACTTCTCAATCCTTGTAGCTGCTCATTCATATTCAATCAAACTATATAAATGTTCATACATTATAAAGCTCACAAGTCATTCTATTCCGTAAATATTAACTATATTCTAGCTATGGCAACGCAGAAACACATGAGCTTCCTTCTTGTCCTATGCCTTGTTAAGTGTTCTTCAGATTTAAAGTTTGGTTGTGGAAGCACAGTTGGAGACTATTGTAATAGAAGTTGTGTTGAGAGTGAGAAACAAGCTTTGCCTCTCCTTAAAGAAAGTCTCGTTGATGACCTAAATTGTTTTTCGTCATGGACCAGAGATGGTTGTGCACGGCATGGAATTGGTTGCAACAACAGAACCAGCATGTCATTCAACTTGATGTTCAAAACGGTCTTTTAAAAGGTGATCACTTGTATCCTTCCTTTGTTGATTCGAAACATTTGAGGGCATTTTAGTGTGGACAGAAATCAATTGAGTGGAAGCATTCCTGAATGCAATGGACAACTATCAAATCTAAAAAGGTTGCTTCTTGGTTCTGATTCATGGGAGGGTTTTGTAACAGAGCATCACTTTGTTAACCTCATCATGCTGAGTTACTTGGATATTTCTTCAAATTCTAACTTAATTGGGTTCCTCCATTTCAGCTCCAAAATTTATACTTTCAATCCTTGAAAGTGGGACCCAAATTTCCCCATTGGCTCTTAACACAAAGACAAATCTATGATATTAGGATGAAAAATACAAGTATATCATGTACCATCCCAACAGATTGGTTCGCGGGTCTCTTATCTCAGGCCTTGGTTGTTGATTTATCTAGCAATGACATTAGTGTGGGACAACTATCATCCATTTCAGCAGTTCCCAAATGGTCGAATGTTTCAAATCAAGGAAGGAAGGATACAAGTGATCACCTTTTAAAAGACCGTTTCGAAGATCAAATTGAATGACATGTCGGGTTCTGTTGTTGCTACTAATTCCATGCCATGCACAACAATCCTCTCCGGTCCACAATGATAATCAACTTAGTTCATCAACGAGACTTTTTTTAAGGAGAAGCAAAGCTTGTTTCTCGCTCTCAACACAACTTCTATTACATAGTCTCCAATTGTGCTTCCACAACCAAACTTTAAATTTCACCTTAACAATGCATAAACAAGAATGAGGGAGCTCATATGTTTCTGCGTTGCCATAGCTGGAAGCTCATATAGTTACTTCTTTCCAGTTTGCAAATTTTAATGCCGAAAAAAAAAGAGAAGAAAGATGGGTGCTAATCAGTCCATATAGTCCTTTTATAGTGAAAGTGTAAACACTATACGCAGTGAGAGTTAGTGGTCATCACAAACATTAACTCTGCACTAATCAGCAAAGACCTCCCAGAATTCTTCTAAGATCAGACTTCTGTTCTGTGGTGAGACTTGTTGGGAATTTGATACTGAACTTGATCCTTATGTTCCCTCTTTTCCCAGGTTCTTTAGATATGGGCATTCCTTCATTAGGTACTACTTCCTCATAATTAACATGGCTTTACAGCATCTGTAATCGGGATTCTGAGATTTCTTCCATCCAAGGTAGTCAGTTTTACGGTCTTACCAGTAAGAGCGTCCAGCAGGGAGATCTTCTTGTGAACGATCAAGTCATTCCCGTCCCTCTTGAAAACTGAATGTGGTTTCTCGTCTATAACAAATATAAGGTCTGCAGGAATAATACCAGGTTCTTGGTTTCCCTTCTCAGGTATTCCCAATATCTCCTCAACAGTAGGAAGCTTAGTGCAATAAAATCAAATTGCAGACACTCAGACAGGTACCAGATCAGCAGAGTAAATTAGGTAATAAAATAAATCAGCAGAGTAAATTATAAGTAACGACACAATGGTTTAGTAAAATAATGTCACTTTTTCCTGCAACCACATTTCAAGTTCTAACTTTCGGAATCGTGAAATGTCCGATCTAGTGCTAACTCGCCAGAACCTCAACATCAAACCATGTAAATTTATCAAACAAAACATTGTAAATACTTGAAGCTCTAAAATAATTAAGGAATATACTTTATGCTACATTTTTAAACGGTTGTAGGATCAGGACTGGAGAATTGTCATGTTTGGAAACTTGGGCTTGGGTTAGACGTTTATGTGAATAATAGTTTGATTCATTTTTATGGGTCTTGTGGATGTTTGGATAAGGCCTGGGGTGTTTTTGGGAAAATGGAGGACAGAAATGTGGTTTCGTGGAATGTTATGATTGATGGGCTTGTTCGAATGGGGGAGTTTGATGAGGGGGTGAGATTGTTTAGAGAAATGCAGAGGGTGTTTGAGCCTAATGGGTATGTGATGCAGAGTATGATTAGTGCAGGTGCTGGTATGAGGTCGTTGGCGTTAGGTATGTGGTGTCATTGTTACGTTTTGATGGAGCTTGGTAGCGAGGTTAGTGAGTCGATTTTGTTGAATAATGCGTTGGTGGATATGTGTTGTAAATGTGGTGCAGTGGATATAGCTAGGCAGGTTTTTAAGAGGATGAAGAAACGTGATGTTCATTCGTGGAATTCGATGATTCTTGGATATGCTATGCATGGAAAGGCTGAGGCAGCATTGGAGTGTTTTGATTGTTTGGCTCGGGAAGAAGAGTTAGTGCCTAATTCTATCACATTTACAGGGGTATTGGCTGCTTGTAATCATAGGGGTTTGGTTGTTGAGGGTCGCAGATATTTTGATGTTATGGTTAATGAATACAGAATTCAGCCTGTACTAGAGCACTACGGTAGCCTAGTTGATCTCCTTGGCCGGGCTGGACACATTGATGAAGCGCTTGATATTATTGCAAGCATGCCCATGAAACCTGATGCTGTGATCTGGAGAAGTATATTTGATGCTTGTTCCAAGAGAAGTGGAGGTCTAGAGCTAAGTGAAGAAGTGGCAAGGCAGATCTTCGAATCTGAAGGTGTTGATTCTAGTGGTGCATACGTGCTTCTTTCAAGAGTCTATGCGGTAACTAATCGGTGGAATGAGGTTGGTTTGATAAGAAACTGGATGACTGATACGGGAGTGAAAAAAGAGCCTGGTTGTAGCTCAATAGAGATGTATGGTATTTCTCACGAGTTCTTTGCTGGAGACACATCTCACTCAAGTGCTAAAGATATATACGAACTGCTTGATGTCATAGACAAACGACGTGAGGCAATAGGGTATGTCCCTGATGTTTCGCAAGCGCCAGTGGTAGATGAACAGGAACTTGTAGATGGAAAAAGACATTCACTTAGGCTGCATAGTGAAAGACTTGCCATTGCTTTTGGGCTCTTAAACTTGCCACCAGGAGTGCCGATACGTGTGTTTAAGAACCTTAGAGTATGCAATGATTGTCACAACGTGACCAAACTAATTTCTAAAATTTACCATGTGGATATAATTGTCAGAGACCGTGCTCGATTTCATCATTTCAGAGATGGGTCATGCTCATGTATGGACTACTGGTGACAATGTGTTGTTCTATGTTGTAGTTATGTATCAAAACTAGTCACTTATAGCTGAATCAGAGGTAAGCCTGAACTCATTCTATTTTGTTACTCTAATGGCCTTATACGTTAAATAAGTTGGAACAGTAAATATTGTTATCATTTCAAATAGGAACAAATGCACCAATAGGATTGTCATTCCAACATTGCTCAACATCTGATACATAACGTAAATAAACATGTTAATCATGTACACATGCTTCGATGTTTGAATTTGGTTTTCTCTGTGAAGGGTTACATTTCTTTTTAAATTTGGTATTCCTTAAGAAGAGCTACACAATTTAGCTGTAACATTTTTCTTCAATCAAGTTACATGGAATGGGTTGACAAATGATAATTCCAGGAGCTAATGAACCAGGTGGGCTGGTTTTGTATTTGTTTGTCAAGTAGATGAAAGGTTTGTATTTCATCTGGTAAGACAAATGTTCTGTGCTGCTTTCAACTGAGGAAAAGTGCGTCTGGGGTGCATTTTACAATTTTACAAATGCACCTGAAGGCTGAATGTAACATCTAGAATTTGTCAACGGAATGCCATTCTGTCCATTGCATTATCGACCATTTAGTATCGAGACGCCCCTGTGTTATCTATGGAGGAATCATGTAAAAACATCTAGTTGGTTGTACTGTACTCGAGATGAATTCACGGCCTGCAATTTTTATATAATATCGATTTTATTATTTACAGAAAGCATGTGATATATAGTTTTGATTAATGATAGTACAGTACATGAAAGAAAACGGAATATAGAACAGGTTGGAATAGAAACCTGTAATCCTGTACTATCAATTCCAGCTTCATATCGTAAGTAGACTATGAGGTCGTTTGGTTTTTCCATTTTTAGTTTCTGAATTTAAGGTCAGAAAAGGTTGCGAAAATTATCATTTATTTACTTTCTCTATTCTAAACATCAAGAAATCCAAAAATGACACTATTTCCATTTAGTGTAAAGATATCATAAGTAGGAACGGAATGGATACTTTTTTTTTATTCGAACATGAGTGAAAATATGAATGCGTGAGTATTCAAATTTATGATCTATGATTAGAAAAATTTTAATTTTTGATCAAGCCAGAAAATTTTGCGTAAAATATCATTTATCACTAGTGTTGTAAGTTGGGCTATAGCATACTTTACTTTAGTGCAGACATGAGTGTAGACATGAAAAATTCTTTTCTTTCGTTCATACATGAGCGAAGACATGAATGCGTGAGTACTTAATTTATGACCCGATAAATTATGTATTTAAAGAATAGTACATATGATGCAAATCTTTGCTATTGTTGACTTCACTAAAGGCATCGAATAAAATACAGAGGTAAACAATTTATAAGTTTCCAACTAGCATTTTCGGTCCTATAAAAAGGGTCATCCAGTGCATTCTTTATCGTCGCCAAACTAAAGTGGGAAACAAGAAAAAATTCTTTGAAATTTCTTAGTTACTTCTTCTTTTTCAGTTTGAAATTTTGTATCCAGAAAAGAAAAGAAGAAGAAAATTTGGTGCTAATCAGTCCACTGTGTATGCTTCAGATGGAGCCAATGGCTTGTATGATAAGTACCCGCTGATAGCTATCAGCGGGCACCCACTAAAAATAAAATACTTGTTTCCTAAAAAACACAATTCTGGAATACTTGACAAAGTATATCTAATTTCAAAAGTATTATTTCAACAAATACAAAAGAATATCCACAAAAAGTATTTCAAATCATCATCTCTCTTATACTAATCCACTTGAATAAAAATATCTTACTTTATCCATTTGCACACCCACTTACCCACTTGCATAAAGGTATCTTGCTCCATAAGACAAAGAGGCAATATAATATTCAAAGACACCCAGTTGCAACAGACAAAATCTGACTGAAGTAGCTCAAGTGGCAGAATCAAGGTATGTTTGAGGGGACATCAATCACTGTTCCAATAGTGGCTCACTAGCTTTAACGGCACAACTAGTGGGCAACAGTGATTGGGAAACCCAACCTATAAATACCCCCATTCTTGCCAACAGTGATTGGGAAACCCAACCTATAAATACCCCCATTCTACACACAGAAAAAGATATACAATCTTTCATACACATAAAAACTCCTACAAAACAAAAAGCTCTCTACATATTTTTCACATACGATATATTTTCACCAGCCCGGTTATTATTATTTCCGATTACTAATTCTCACGCCGGAGGTGCTTGACGGCCACCACCCCCGGGCAAACATTGTTTTGCAGATACCCCAAACTCAGGTGAAGTGCTTCCGGTAAAGTGACCAAAACGGTGATCGGAGGCTTCTAATCGGCCGTGGGAATTATTATCATGCCTAAGAAGACTGGTCAGGTCTTAATATTCCATTCATCTTATTCTTCTAAATGGAAAAGCCATTTTCAGTCCTCCAAAGAAACAAATAAGTTGGTCAGATACAAAATCTAATCTTTACATATTCGTTGCATATTTAATCTTCCATGTTGCACTCCATAAAGTGTTATACATCCGAGCTTGACAATTGTTTTTTTCTTTGTTTGTTTGAAAATGGTTATTCATTTCACGGCTACATGGTGTGGACCTTCTCGCACCATGGAACCTATAATTCACAACTTTGCTGCTAAGTATATGGGTGTGGAGTTCATCCAGATTGATGTAGATGAGTTAGAAGTATGCTGTGCAGGCATTGCCAGCATTCATATTGATAAAGAAGGGAAAGCAGTCGACAAGGTTGTTGGAGCAGATAAGGCAGCACTCCAGAAGAAGATTGAGAAATACATAGTCTAATATATAAACGTTAGACTGCGTAAATGCGTTATCATAGAATAAGAAAATACGAGAAGCAACACTTGGCCCCAAAAAAAAATAAACAGAATGGGCTAAGCAGTACTATCTGTTTTAGCCTGAAGTAATGACCTCTTCTGACCAGGCTAGTTTCTATGATTTGTAATAATAATAAGGTACCAATGCAACATTTGATAACCTTTTGTAAATTATTGCACTTCTCAACAGTGCTTGTAAAAGTTGTGGGCTTTAAATAATGACTGAAGCAAGTAACAATCAGTTAAAAAGTCTATACGATGTTTGAAGACTTGTAACTTTCTAGACTGGACAACAGCATCTTACTGAAATTTTCTTGAGAAACAAAAATGGCAGCCTACCTTTCGAAATTTCTCTTATTAAGCTTCTTACTGTGAGTGAACCTTCATCTGTATTTAGGTCTATAGTTGCCTGTGCCTCTAAAACATGAGAATTGGTATTTTTATGGACCGGTTGCCTTCGGCTTCCCCGGAAAATAGAATGATGAGCACACGTCTGTCTTCCTGAACTTATAGCCATTGAAGCTGATCACCATAGCCATAAAGTAGCAAGTGGTCACATTTATAGCCATTGAAGCTGATCACCATAGCCATAAAGTAGCAAGTGGTCACATTTACAAACCCGCAACCAAGTCTAAACATAAAATCAGCTTTACATCGACAAGGAACAACACAACTAGGAAGTTCCCGATTTTACCAAACTAAAGTTTAAACTATGCACTTGCTTCTTTTTATAGTGAAAGTGTAAACACTATAGGCAGTCAGAGTTAGTGGTCATCACAAACATTAACTCTGTACTAATCAGCAACTACCTCCCAGAATTCTTCTAAGATCAGACTTCTGTTCTGTGGTGAGACTTGTTGGGAATTTGATACTGAACTTGATCCTTATGTTCCCTCTCTTCCCAGGTTCTTTAGATAGGGGCATTCCTTCATTAGGTACCACTTCCTCATAATTAACATGGCTTTACAGCATCTGTAATCGGGATTCTGAGATTTCTTCCATCCAAGGTAGTCAGTTTTACGGTTTTACCAGTAAGAGCGTCCAGTAGGGAGATCTTCTTGTGAATGATCAAGTCATTCCAGTCCCTCTTGAAAATTGAATGTGGTTTCTCGTCTATAACAAATATAAGGCCTTCAGGAATAATACCAGGTTCTTGGTTGCCCTTCTCAGGAAAAGTGATCTTTGTGCCTTTCTTCAAACCAGGTTTAATGTGTATTCCCAATATCTCCTCAACAGTAGCAAGCTTACTGCAATAAGGTAGTAAGGCAAAAAATCAAATTGCGGACACTCAGACAGGTACCAAATCAGCAGAGTAAATTAGATAATAAAATAAATCAGCAGAGTAAATTATAAGTAATGACAACATTCCTCATGTTCAGATTTTGAATTTTAGTTGATAATTATGTATGTATTAAGGGGAGATTGTTTTTAAGTACGTAGTTAAGGTTTATAAAAATGTTTTGGCATCATATCATACTAGATGATAACCTGTGCTCGGGAATTTATGTTAATTAATTATTAATTTTTTTATTTAATTAAATATTTATAAAATTATATTATAAAATTATAAAAAGAATTATGTTAATTGCATAAAATTATATTATAAAATTATAAAAAGAATTATGTTATTTGCATAGAAAATTTATGCAATTAACAATCTATAAACTTAGATTGTTTAATAGAAGTGCAAGAAAACACGTTTCGGTTGTTTTTATTGAAAAATATTTAGGATAATTGATCGTAATCTTTTTTTATTCTAAGTTATAATAAAAAAATTGCTAATACAACATAAGAATTATAATAATAATAATAAGATTTCAATTCTATTATGTTTTTTATAAAATAACATATAATTGCAGGTAAGATTGTTCTAGAGTAGTGTACAGAAACATATTCTAGTTGTTCTACTTAAAATTTTTTTGGAGAATTGATCGTATTATTTTTTTATTCTAAATTATGAATTGTATTATAATTATAATAGGATTTCAATTTTATAATTTTTTTTTAAAAATAACAGAGACATATAAGGGAAATATGATTCTAGGGGTGATTTTTTTTAAAGTTATAATAAAAGAATTATAATTATAATAGGATTTCTATTTTATTAAAAAAATAACATAGAATTATAATAGAAATCTCTTCTCTTCTCTTTCTATATATAATAGAGCAACACATGGATAATTTAGGGGCATTGAGCCAATTAACCCCTGTGAAATTACAATTATACCCTTACAAGTTATAAAATTACATAAAATGCCACTCTCTTATTTAAATTAAAAAATGAGTTTGTTTTTGTTGTGAATCGAACCTAGAACCTCAAATACACAAGTTATCTTACTAACCATTGTGCTACATGGACGATATTGTTTTGAGTTAAAAAACCTTTTACATAAACCTGACCTCTCCATTATCTTATTTTTACTATTATTTTAATTTTTGAGTAAAAATAATGGTGATTCACATTATTTTAAAAAATATTATATTTTAGGTTTCACAATATGGTACAAATAGGGGCATTTTGAGCCAATAAACTCCCTGTGAAATTACGAGTTTACCCTCATATATTACAAAACTACATTGATTTGCCACTCCCTTATTTATTTGAACTGAAAAAATAAGTTATTTTGTGTTTGTTGGGAACTGAACCCACAACCTCCTCCATATATTTCTTCCTCCAAATCATTATGCTACATTAAGTTTTTTGGTATGGAGTAAAAATTCTTTTTACATAATTTCGATCTCTATATTATCCTATTTTTACTATTATTTTAATTTATGAGTAAAAATAGTAATGACAAATATTAGTTTCAAAATTTGAAATTTTACTTTTCAAAATATGGTACGTGATTATATACACTAATTTCAAAATTTTATTCCACGCTCTTATTTTAAATGAGTTAGTTTATTTTTGTTGTGAATTGAATCATTAACCTCGTCCAAACAATTCATCCTTCCGATCATATTGTACTACATGTATTTTTGGTTTTTAGTTAAATTTTTTTAGATAAATTCGACCTCATATTTATTCTATTTTTAGTGCTACTTTAATTTTTGAACAAAAAATAATGGTGATTCACATTACTTTTAAAATATTGTATTTTAGTTTGCAAAACATGGTACGTGATTATATATACAACTAATTTAAAATTTTGATAATAATATCACGCAATGTAAATTGGTTTATATTCAATTAATTAAACATTTCTTACATATAATATTAACTATAATATATTTTATATTTTTACATAACAATATATAATTAAAAGATGAGATTCTTAAAAATGTCAGATAGTACAAAAGTTAAAAAAAAATGAACCTTGTAGATAAGTTGAGAAAGATAAACTTCCTTGAAAAAAGATCATATAATATATAATAATAAAAATATAAGAATCAGTTCATATCATATGTACATCGATTAAAAGTCAAATAATATACATAGAGAAATTTTGGTTGGAAAGAATATTAAAAAATTCAAAATAAATTGTAAAAGGATTAAAAATACATTCAAGTTAACAAATATCTTAGAAATTAGTATATTTCATAGCATGCACATACACAAAATATTATGATCGATCAATCACATTATATACTGTGAGGTAGTTAAGATTATTTCCCTAAAAAGATAAAATTTTAAATTATGCAATTAGTTTTTTATATACTGATTGGATAACATCTTTATTGTGAAACATTACGTGGGTAAATAACAGGTTTCTTAAGTTGACAAAATTATAACTGGAATATGAATAAATATGTCATTCGTGTACGACTCATTTATTTTATAATTGTATTCTTAAATATATCTTGAAAGAGAAAGACATCAAAAGAACTTTATTTCTCCCTCTTATGTATTGATTAGATTCTTTATGAAAGAATGGGAAAAAAATGAGGATAAAATATTAAAAAATATCACTCCAAAAATTGATTTATAGTGATGAAAAACATCCTAAGGAGAATTAAACAGAAACCCCCCCTTATTATTTAAATTTTATGTTCTCTTACCCAAATTTATTATAATAAAAAATTACTATATGTTTTCTACTTGTGACATAAATTTGTACAAATTAGTGTAAATGTGTTATTCTATATCCAACACATTTATATGCCACGAAATATTTTATTTTAAGTGCTAATCTGAATAATTAAATCAAATTTTCTGTAAAACAAAATTGGAAGATTATAACAAACATGTTTTAACGGAAACTATATAATCATGTCAATATATCTATACTATTATATAAAAGCCGAAACATTAAAAGTTTGGTTGGTTGGTTGGTCGGTTGGTCGGTCGGTCGGTACGGAATAACTAAATAATTTCCTTTTCCTAGTAAAATATAATATTTTTATATTTTATCTAACTAAAATTTCTCCTTTATTAATAAATTTCCTTTTTCAGGTTAAACATATTACCTTTTCTATTTTCCAATAACTAAATAATTTCCTTTTTCAGATAAAATACAATATCTTTTACAATTTATCTAACTAAAATTCCTTCTTTTTTAAAAAACACTACTAACAACTTTGTTTAATAAAATAACATAATTATATTATAATTACTATTAATTGATCAATTACCTTTTTCAGCCAAAACACGTTACCTTTTCTGTTTTCTCTAACTAAAATCTCTCTTTTTCCAATTATATCATGGATGGTTACCTTTTTCAACCAAAACACGTTACCTTTTTTCTTTTCTCTTACTAAAACCTCTCTTTTTTCAATATTATCACGGGCGTTTCTATTTAATAAAAATAAAATAATAATATTATAATACTAATAATTAACCGATTACCTTTTTAGCTAAAATGTATCGTCTTTTTTATTTTTTCTAATTAAATTCCCTTTTTTCCTAGAAATATCACTGGTAACATTAATTTCTCATTTTTTAAAAAATATGACATATTTTATTTAGTAAAATAACATAATCAACTTATTTACCCTTACTCAAGATAAAATCCATCCTACTAACTAATCAATTTCCTTTTTCAGGTTAAACATATTATCTTTTCTATTTTTCAATAACTAAATAATTCCCTTTTTCAGGTAAAATACATATCTTTTATATTTTATCTAACTAAAATTTCTCCTTTATTAATCAATTTCCTTTTTCAGGTTAAACATATTACCTTTTCAATTTTTCAATAACTAAATAATTTCCTTTGTCAGTTAAAATACAATATCTTTTATATTTTATCTAACTAAAATTTCTCCTTTTTTAAAAACACTACAAGCAATTTTGTTTAATAAAATAACATAATTATATTATAATTACTATTAACTAATCAATTACCCTTTTCACCCAAAACACATTACCTTTTCTATTTTCTCTAACTAAATATCTTTTATTTCCAATTATATCATTGATGGTTACCTTTTTCAGCCGAAACACGTTACCTTTTTTCTTTTCTCTTATTAAAACCTTTCTTTTTTCAATAATATCACGGGCAACATAATTTCTCATTTTTTAAAAACTATGACCAATTTTATTTAGTAAAATAACATAATTAAATTATAAATACTATAAACTAATCAATTACCTTTTTCACATAATTTATTTCATCTTTTTAATTTTCACGCTACCTTTCTATTTTTTCTAACTAAAATCTCTCTTTTATCAATTATATCACGGGCGGTTCTATTTAATACAATAAATTAATAATATTATAATATTAATAATTAACCTATTACCTTTTTCAGCTAAAACATATCATCTTTTCTATATTTTCTAACTAAATTCCTCTTTTAATAGAAATATCACAGACAATATTAATTTCTGCTATTCTAAAACATTACTAGCAATTGTATTTAGTAAAATAACGTAATTAATTAAGTTATGATTACTATAAACTAATCAATTACCTTTTGTACCTAGAACATGTTACAATTTTAATTTTCTCTAACTAAATTCTCTCTTTTTCTAATAATATAAAGGGAAATCTATTTAATAAAATAAAATAATAATTTTGTAATTACTAATAATTAACCGATTACCTTTTTCAACTAAAACCTATAATATTTTCTAACTAAAATCCCTCCTTTTCTAGAAATATCACGGATAACATTTATATAATTATTATCAAATTATCTAATATAAAAATTTAAGCCTTCAAAATTCATGTTTTTAAAAAAATAATTTAAATTAATGAAAAAAACATATAATATTAAAAATAATCCGTGCATCGCACTGGTTTTAAGCTAGTATTCTTTAAATCGTAAAAATAAACAAGTTTACATTAACTTCTAGAAGATGACCCGTGTCTCGCAAAGAATTTTAATAAAAAAATAAAAAAAAACGAAAATTCAAGAAAAATACCTTAAACTGTTCTGGTGCATTTCCGATCTCCAGGCATTAAAATATATATAGATGTATTAGGAGGGTGTATTCAACTTGGATTTTGAAGAATTTTAAGGGATTTTAGAAATATAGGGGTATTTAATTTGGAATTTTTTTAAAATCCATTAAAATCTTGAGCTATTTAATTTGGATTTCAAAATGTCATTTACAATCTAAGGGTATTCAATTAGGATTTCAAAAAATCTTTTAAAATCTTGGTGTATTCAATCTGGATTTAAAACAATCCATTTAAATCTGATGGTATTCAAAAATCCATGGATTTTTTTAATTTATTAAAATCCATGGATTTTGAAATATTAAAAAATATCATTCCAAAAATTGATTTATAGTGATGAAAAACACTAAGGAGAATTAAACAGAAAATCCCTCCTTATTATTTAAATTTTATGTTCTCTTACCCAAATTATTATAATAACAAATTATTAGATGTTTTCTACTTGTGACATAAATTTGTACAAATTGGCGTAAATGTGTTATATTATATCCAACACATTTATATGCCACGAAATATTTTATTTTGAGTGCTTATCAGAATAATTAAATCAAATTTTCTGTAAAACAAAATTGGGACATTATAACAAACATGTTTTAACGGAAACTATACAATCATGTCAATATATCTATACTATTATATAAAAGCCGAAACATTAAAAGTTTGGTCGGTCGGTCGATCGGTCGGTATGGTAGCTGTTGATTTTACTTATTTACCCTTACTCAATTACAGATCTACTAACTAATCAATTTCCTTCTTAAGGTTAAACATATTAACTTTTCTATTTTTCAAGAATAAATAATTTCCTTTTTAGGTAATATATAATATCCTTTTATATTTTATCTAACTAAAATTTCTCCTTTATTCATCAATTTCCTTTTTTAGGTTAAACATATTACCTTTTCTATTTTTCAATAACTAAATAATTTCCTTTTTAAGGTATAATAGAATATCTTTACTTTTTATTTAACTAAAATTTCTCTTTTTTTTTTAAAATAGTACGAGTAGTTTTGTTTAATAGAACAACATAATTATATTATAATTACTACTATTAACTAATCAATTAACCTTTTCACCAAAAACATGTTACCTTTTCACTAACTAACATTTCTCTTTTTCCAATTATATCATGGACGGTTACCTTTTTCAGCCAAAACACGTTACCTTTTTTCTTTTATCTTACTAAAACCTCTCTTTTTCCAATTATATCACAGACGTTTCTATTTGTTAGGTCCGATAAGATTGTAGAAGGGGGGGGGGTTGAATACAATCTATACCATTTTCTCAAAATTTATTCGTTAAATAATTTTCCCTTAAACGAATATTTTGTGCGGAATAATATAACACAAATTTCAAGTTGAATATAACAATATATTAACTTGATGGGTGTTACAAAATCAGTCCAAATGATTATCAAGTAATTAATAACTAATTAGAAAATTCAACATGAACTTTGCTAATTTAGTTAATAAAATCAAGATATCAATTTGTGAACTAGGAAACTTAATTCGCTAGTAGTACAAGAATCACAAGTAAACAAGTTCCAATGGATAGGATATTACAACTGAGATGAACTTGAATTTACAGAATTAAATTTGGAGGTGTTCTTGAGCTTGAGAGAGAGAGAGAGAAAATAGCTGATGTGTGTATTTTTCTTGTTTAGCTCGACTGGTTGTTTTCCTTCTGCATTCTTCTGCCTTATATACACAGCCAAAGTCATATTACTTGATTTAAACTGATATGACAATCATTTTACATTAATATGACAATCGGTATGACTATCAAATCAATGTAATATGACTGTCCAGCTTAAATATGACTTTCGGTATAACTTATCAAGTCAATATAACATTCGGTATAACTTACCAAGTCAATATAACATTCGGTATAACTTACCATTTGAATGAAATATGACTATCTCCTTTGAACTGTATATGACTATCTCCTTTGAACTGAATATGACTATCTCCTTTATAAACTGAATATGACTATCGGTATAACTATCAGTTTGATAGTTATATCATCATATTTTTCAGTTTATAATTAATTAAATGACTTATTAAAAATCATTTAACTAATTAATCCTTTTTCATATTAATTCTTATTTAATTAATCTAATAATCACTTTAACAAATATATTAATTCTGATAGAATTAATTTATTTATTAACTTAATTACTTGACTTAATCAATTAAAATAGAATTAATATAAATTCTTTAATAGTCAATACTCCGCTGAAAACCACGTAATTATGATAAGAAACATACACTGGCATGATGTTGACGCTCGATGTACTGTCTGGTTCATGAACGACTAACTCCAATCTCTGTTCTTCATCGTGACTTTTAACACTGTGGTCGTTTTATACTCTTCACTCTCATCAATCATTCGGTACTGAAATTGTTTCTTGTCACTAGTAGAAATCTCTGTCTTTTTAAATCAATCAACTTGTTTCAATGCTACCTTGAGGCCTGATCAGATATCTGAATCTTCTTCCAATGTAAAACATCAAAACTATAGATTGACTTGTTGATTTTTCTTCTGACTGTTATCATCTTTTGAGATTCCTGTGACAGTTGATATTATTTACTTATTACAATCTAGTTTAATTGGATTAGGATCCTCGAACTACAAATAGGCTGAGTCATATGCATTTCAATCTCCCCCTATTTGTTTGTTATACAATAACAAGCAAATACCTAGAGGATTCTTCAACTAATCCCAATTAAACAAGTAAAAGAAAACACTTTAAATGCTAAGTAAATAATGTAAAAGTTCTGGTTTATATTAACATTATCCAGATTCAAACAGAAAAGATAAATACAAGATAGATGATCCTCTAGACTGATCATATAAGACAATTATCCTATCTTGTTCTATCAAAGCTCTAATGATATAACTTGTAGAGCTAATCTTCATTTACCACTTTCTTCCTCATTGATTTCTCCTTCTTCTTGTTCATCCATATCCGGTAGATTCTTGATCATTTCTGAATCAACAAGTAATTCCCTTCTGGATGACACATCTGTAGGATAAACCAGTGGTATTCCAAGTTTCTTTCTCAACTCACCTTGATACTGCTTGTACTTCTTCATGTTGGTCTGAGCATAGGATCGAATATGATTTGCAGCTTCAATCTTTTCTTGTGATGCAAAACCATGATTTCGAAGAGCATATTCAACATATACCAAATGTCTGGCAAGGTGTGTATACAATTCGTCTGTCTGAAGATTAACAGTATGAATGACTTCTCCCTTAAGAATTTTAACTTGTGGAGGGTCATTTATAACTTCAGGACCAGCTCTTTCAGCAAACTCTTGAAATTTTTCATGAAGCAGTATGCCTAGTTCAGAAGATGTTCTTACTTTTGGTCTCAACACCCAAAGCTCTGACAGAGATCTATCATAGAAGAACTGAAGCGATACTTTGTGAGATCCGAGCTTATGACATTCAACAAAGATAAGTAGCTCACCATTCTTAGGATCAGATGCAGTGGTTATTCTCACAATTTCTGTCTTTAAAGCTTTCAAATACATATCATGTATAGAGTTCTTCTGCTTAAAGCTTTCAAAAATAGCAATCATCCGACGATCATCATAGTCAGAAGTTTGTGGTGAGTCAATTACCTTTTGAGCACGTTCCCACTTATCACCATTTTTATACTTGATGTACATCTTCCTAGCTTCCAGCTTTTGAGCATGTTGCTTTTGAAGTGCTTCCTGTTCTGCCTTTTGAAGTCTTTCATTATGAGCTAACTGTTCGAGTGTCTTCTTGAGTCTTTCTTCTCTCATAGCCAGATTAGCTTCATTCTGTTCGAGTTCTTTGTTTGCTTCAAAATTCATTTGTTGTGTTTCAACAGAATCAGGAATTATTTGCTCTTCATCATCCCAAAAACTGAGATCTGGTCCATCAAATTCTTCACCAACATCAGGAAACTGTAAGTCAGCAAACAGATCAATATCAGGTTCACCTGTATAGTAAAAACCTTCTACATCATCATCTTCCTGTTCTGCTGCATCATCATCTTCCTGTTCTGCTGCTTGATGAGTTGTCTTCTTCTTCCCTTCACTCCTATCTTCCATTTTCTCTTTACTTGCACTTCCTCCCCCTCTAGATTTCTCCCCCTTAGTTGAGGAATCCTCTACAGTCTTGTGACTTGTACCAGCTCCGGGGTCACTTCCATCACTACCTCCAAAGAATTTCTTCTCTTCTGCTGTAAGTGAGTGAGTTCTGCTGATGATATTGTATAAGTGTCTCAACCCCTTTGCTTGATGATCACTTTGCTTTTCAATCTGACTGAGACGATGTTCAGTGGTTAAGTGATTTTCATTTATGTTATTCTGAAGATCTTCAATCTGATTGGCCATAGATGATATAATAAGATCTTGAGCCACTGTGACATCTCCAGAGTCTTCAACTGCTTGTTGTTGAGAGAGTTTAAGTGCATTGATTTTGTTGTTGAAGATAGTTCTCATGTTATCCATATCAAACCTCAAGTTTTTGTTGTCTTCTTCAGCTTGAGCAAGACTTTCTTTCATTTGATTGAGTTGTGTGATGATAGATAAAGTGTATGTGTCATTGTGTGCTCTCACCTCAATCGCTCTCTGAGTATCACTCACCTCACGTGCTAGTGTTTCACTCAGATTTGAAGTAATTCTCACATCACTCCTCTCATAATCCTGAGCTGCATCCATTGTACCTGCACTAGAGATCACCCTAGCCTCCTCTTGGAAGGTCAGTGGTGGTGCAATGGGATTTCGCAAATCCCGATCAATCTGTGAAGGTTCTTCTGCCGTAACAATGGCAGTCACTGTAACTTGCTCCACTTGCATAACAATGTTTTCAGCTTCATGTGAGAAAATATCTTCCCCCATTGTGAGTAACAGGGGTGAGCTTGAAGGAATGAATGGGTTTAAGATTGCCTTTGACATGGTTTTACTTTTCTTTTGTGATGGCAAATCTGTTTCACTCAAGATATCACTACTAGGGATAGCTCTTTTGAATGACAATTTCTTTCTACGATAGTGTTTGGAGAATTTAGGATCAGTGTTTGGTGCATTGACCTGCGACAAAGGTTGTGGATCTACAACCCCTTGGTCACTTCTCACAATCATTTGACTATCAGAAAGATATTGAGATTGTAAAGGAGTTGAGTGAAATACCTGATCATTGACATGTACATCATCTTCATTCTGAGTGGGTTGATCCACTGGAAGTTGATGTTCAAGAACATTCAAGGGTTCAGAATTAGGTTGAGGTACTGGAACTTGTTCTGCTTCAGGCTGTGGAGCTTGTTGAATTAAAGGAATCTCAGCATCTGGCTGTGGCATGACATTTGGCAAATGTATGTATGTAGACATATATGGTGTTATGACTACAGGAACATGCAACAAGACCTTAGAAGTATCCAGCCTGGTGTAGAACTTCTTGTTTGGTTTACCAGACCATTGAATTCGATCATTTGGAAATGGAGCAGGTTGATCCTTAGGCATTAGATGATTAAAAATTAGTGTCAAAAATCGAGGATAATGACACTTAACCAGTTTACCTTTTCCAAAGTTCTTTGTAGCCTTCTTCAATCGATTTAGCAGAATAGGCCATATCAAGCTGCCAAAATTGATTCTTCTATTGTGAGCAATCGAGAAACCAATTGACTGTAACATACCTGTGATGACAGTATTGTTACTCTTTGTAGAATTAGCAAACACCTTTGCTATGATCTCGAAGAAGATATTCCATTCTTGAACAAGATTGCTTTTGAGTGGTCGTTTCAGATTCAGTTGACCATGATAGTTGATATTTGTGAAAAATTGAGTCAACTCATCATTTGAAGGCAATTCAGCAAATCGTTCAGTAGGAAGCCCCAGAGCAGCATTGAAGACAGATTCATCCACTGTATATGTCTTGTCATTCAAGTCGAATGAAAATGATCTTTCATCTGAGACAGCTGTAGTACACATTAATTTGAGTGGACCAAATTTCATTGGAACATTTGCAGTTATAGAGTGACTACAGAGATTTTGTTCGTTTAGGAATTTTATCCAGGACTTGAACCGATCCACTGGGCAATCCTCGGGATTAAAATATCCAATATAATTGTGATTCACAAGCTCAAAATTATTATAAGCACCAGCCATTGCAAATCAGGGATTAAAATTAATAAATCTGCAAAATTCAACAATTTAATCCAATTAAATTACCAAATTCGAATTAATAAATAAATAAAAATTCGAAAAATCAAAATCTTTATCAAAAATTCTGAAAAATTTAGACAAAGATCTTGATTGCAATACAAACACACAGGTATTTTTAGATTTTACAAAATTATCACCATTTGTTCAGAATTTTAGATCAAAAATACGAACTTTTCAAACTCAAAACTCAAAACCTCGACCAAATCTTACATTTTAACCGTGGTTTTGAAGATTATAGACTGGGTAAACGATTAATGTCCTTAGAATCGTGTTTTGGGATGAAAATTGGGCAGCAATTCGATCGAAAGTTGTGTGTATATGTGTATGTATCGTTCGACTGTATTGGGTGACTTAACACGCCAATATAACAAAAATAAAGATATGACTGTCGAATATAACTTAGCTCTTAAATATCAAATGACTGTGATATGACTATCGGGTGATAGTCATACCGATAGTTATATTACGTTTAAAACGTAATATGACTATCCTTGGCAGTAAGTTATATCACACTTAATCTCTAATATAACTACCGAAAAACACCTAATATAACAATAAAATCACAGTTATACCGATAGTTATATTATTATAAAAACACAATATAACTATAAACTAATTAACAGTTATATTTAAACAAAAACAAAATTATATCTAATTTATTACTAAGTTATATTACACCAATTATAACTAATATAACTAACACAAGTTCGAATATAACAATCAAGTAGATTGTTATACCGATAGTTATATTATAACAAAACAGTTAATATAACTAACTAAAAACAGAATATTAACAAACTTTTAACAGGAAAATCACATTAACTATTTACACAAGCCAAAAAATAGCAAATTAATTTCCACTAAAATTATAAAACCTAATAAAAATTATAAAAACGATCATATGTAGTCCCTTTTACGAAATCAAACATTAATAACAGAAGGACAAACATTACAAATCAAATAAAAATAAAATAAAATCAAATAATCATACTACATATTTACATAATTATTTCTGATGAGTTAATAAATCTATAAATTTTCTAATAAAACAATTTCCATATAGAAAATTATTCAAAAAGAAACTATGATTTATTTAAACAACAAAAATAATTAAACTAAATTTAAAACAATAACATTTTCAAGAAAAATAGATTTCTCATAAATTACAGTTAGTAAAATTTGAGAAAAATATTTTTAAAGAAAATGAGTTAATCTAAAAATACAATAAATAATTAAAAATATGTACAGAAGATAATAACAATAATTTAAGATGAAACAAGCAAGAGTATAAGTTGATAAAATAATTATACAAGTGATTTAATAACAAATATTAACACATCAATCACTTGTAAATTATTAAAGATCAAATCTCAGATATTAACCAGTTTAATTACTAGGACTATTTAACATACCCAATTCACCAACAATTCTGGTAAATGTGGATTCGTCAAGAGACTTAGTAAAAATATCTGCTGTTTGTTCTTCCGTGGGTACAAAAAATAACTCCACGGTACCATTCATGACATGCTCTCGAATAAAATGATACCTGATGTCAATATGCTTTGTCCTTGTGTGCTGCACAGGATTGTTAGAGATTGTTATGGCACTTGTATTATCACATAAAATTGGAATTTTATCAAGCACAAAGCCATAGTCTCTCAGTTGATTCCTGATCCACAAAATCTGTGCGCAACAGCTTCCAGCAGCTATATATTCAGCTTCAGCCGTTGAGTTGGAAACTGTCTGTTGTTTCTTGCTGTACCAGGAAACTAGTCTACCACCTAGGAATTGACAACTCCCAGATGTGCTTTTTCTATCCACAACACTTCCTGCATAGTCAGAATCTGTATATCCAACAAGATTAAAACCAGAATCTTTAGGGTACCAGATGCCTAGGTTAGGCGTACCCTTAAGATATCTCAGAATTCGTTTAACAGCAATGAGATGAACATCTCTAGGATCCGATTGGAACCTTGCACACAAACACGTAGCATGCATAATATCAGGTCTACTTGCAGTAAGATAAAGTAATGAGCCTATCATACCTCTGTAGCTTGTGATGTCTACCTTGGCAGAATTTTCACATGCTCCAAATTTGATAGCTGTGGATGATGGTGTCTTTGCTGAAGAAGAGTCCTCCATTTGATACTTCTTGAGAAGCTCTTTGACATACTTGGATTGACAGATAAATATTCCATCTGTCCTTTGACTTATTTGCAATCCAAGAAAGAACTTCAACTCACCCATCATGCTCATTTCAAATCTACCCTGCATTAACTTTGCAAATTTCTTGCACAAAAGATCATTAGTAGACCCGAATATTATATCGTCCACATAGACTTGGACTATAATTGTATCATTCTTATGTTTCTTTGTAAAGAGAGTTTTGTCTATGACACCTCTAACAAAATCATTTTCAAGTAAAAATTCAGAGAGAGTGTCATACCATTTCCTTGGTGCTTGCTTAAGACCATAGACCGCCTTGAAAAGGAAGTAGACATAGTCAATTAAATCTGGATCTTCAAAGCCAGGGGGCTGTTCTACATAAACCTCTTCATCTAGCTTGCCATTTAAGAAAGCACTCTTGACATCCATTTGATAAACTTTAAAGTTTGAAAATGCTGCGAATGCCAAGAATATTCTTATGGCCTCAAGTCTAGCCACTGGAGCATAGGTCTCATCATAGTCAATGCCTTCAGATTGGGAGTAACCCTTTGCTACCAGTCTTGCTTTATTTCTAGTCACTGTGCCATCTTCATCAAGTTTGTTTCTTAATACCCACCTTGTGCCAACTACTGGTCTGTCTGTAGGTCTGGGTACCAGCTTCCAAACTTCTTGTTGTTTAAATTGATTGAGTTCATCTTGCATAGCAATCACCCAATCAGGATCAGAAAGAGCTTCTTCAGTTTTCTTAGGTTCCATTTCAGATAGAAACCCTGAATAATTGCATTGATTCTGAAAAGCTCTTCTAGTCTTTACACCAACAACTGGATCACCAATAATTAGCTCAAAAGGATGAGCTCTATTCCAAACAGTCTGTCTGGGAAGATTTGATCTTGATGATTCGCCTTGACCTTCATTGGGATGTTGTGTGTGACCAGTTGACCCTTCATTTTCTCCCCCTGAGTTGTTGCTAGGTTGACTAGATGATGATTGATTATTAGAGTCAGGGAAATTTTGGCTACTATCATTGATTTCATCACCATTACCCTGATCATCATTGTTGTCATTAGCATCAGCAAAAATCTCAGGTGCATTGTCATCATCTGAATCCGTATCTGTCATGTCATCGAAAGATAGCTTCTCAGATGGATTCTCAGTTTGGATACTAGGGAGTTTAGTGTCATCGAATGTTACATTGACACTTTCCATCATCTTCTGTTCATCAATCACATACACCCTGTATGCTCTCATTGAATAACCAATAAAAATTGCTTCAAATGCTTTGGTATCGAATTTACCACCTTGATCATCACCTTCTTTAAGCACAAAGCACTTTGCCCCAAATACATGAAAGTATTTGAGTGAAGGTTTCTTATCAGCCATAATTTCATAGGGTGTCTTCATTTGATCTTTATTGATTAGAGTTCGATTCTGGGTATAGCACGCAGTATTGACGGCTTCAGCCCAAAAGTACAATGGAAGCCTTGATTCACTTAGCATAGTACGTGCAGCTTCAATCAAGGTTCTATTCTTTCTTTCCACTACCCCATTTTGCTAAGGAGTTCTTGGAGCTGAATATTGTCTGGTTATACCCTTCTCAGTGCAAAAGTCATTTAGAACTGCATTCTTGAATTCAGTGTCATTGTCTGATCTTATAGCTCTCACTGGATACGTAGAATCTCGCTCAATTAACTTGATGTGATCAATCACCAGTTGTGGAGTCTCATCTTTAGAATTCAAAAACAGAACCCATGTGTATTTTGAAAAATCATCAACAATCACTAGAGCATATCTCTTCCTTGACATAGACATCACATTAACTGGACCAAACAAATCCATATGAAGTAATTGTAATGGTTCAGTTATTGAAGACGTATCAGTGCTCCTGTGACTTGCCCTTTTTAGCTTGCCCTTTTGACATGCATCACACAGTCCTTCTTGAGTGAATTCCATTGAAGGCAAACCTCTCACCAATTCTCTTTTGACCAGAGAATTCATTGTCTTAAAATTAAGATGAGAAAGTTTCTTGTGCCATAGCCAACTCTCATCATTAGATGCTTTAGTGTAGAAGCAAGTGACTTCTTCAGTGCTTCCTGAGTTCATATTGGCTACGTACAGATTGCCTTTTCTAACTCCTGTCAGTTGTGGCTTTTCATGTCTCTTGTGTGAAATTAGACAATTCTTCTTGTTGAAATGAACTTCATAACCTTTATCACAGAATTGACTGACACTGAGCAAATTGTGCTCAAGTCCTTTCACAAAAGAAACTTCATCAATGATAACATTTCCAGCTTCAAGTCTGCCATATCCATCAGTTCTACCTTTGCTGTTATCTCCAAAGGTAACTACTGGGCCGGCCTTCTCCACCACATTTGTCAGCAGGGTTCTATCTCCAGTCATATGCCTTGAACATCCACTGTCCAAGATCCAGGTCACTCGATCAACCTGTTCAATACCCTGCAATGACAAATGAATTAAACCTTCTTCGGGACCCAAATTTGATTGGGTCCTGCGTATTTAAAGTATTGACCTTTGTCAGGCAAAACAACATTTTTAAGTTTAACCTCTTTAGTCAATAAACATTTAACCTTATAAACAGATTTGAAAATCTTTTGTTTACTCTTGGGTATCCATGTTTCTCTCGCAGCGGTAACACTTGTGTCATTGACTGGACATTTGACCTGGTAGACATTCTTGGTAATCTTTTGTTTAGTCTTAGGTGCAAATGTCTCTCTCCTAACTTGAGGAGGAAAAGCAGTCTTAGATCGAACATTATTGTTTCTGTTCATGTGCTGTCGAGGAGCATTCTGTTTAACACATGCATAATTACCATTAAAATAAGCACGCATATTGTTAAAAGCACAAGACATACAATTGATAATACCACATGCTTTATGATTAGAATCAATAGTAGACATGGTATTTTTCTGTTTTAATTTATTACTACCTAATCCAGTCTTAGAAGAACTAGCTGATTCAACAACTTTGACTGGTACTTTAGGTACATCTTTCTTGGATGAAACATTTGATGTGTTAGTGTCCTCAACTGATTTAGCCTTAACAAAGACTGTGACATTTTTCTTGGATGACACATTCTTTGTATTATAGTTCTTAACAGTTTTATCCTTAACACATTTATTCTTAACAAGAACTGTGCCATTTGCACTATCCTCATTTCTCATTTCTTCTTGTATAACCATAGAACGAATATCTGGTGGACCAGCATCAGATTTTGTAAACATTGGTTTTTCAACATTCTTGAGAATATGTGGTATACCTCTTTCTTTAGCTGGGATAGAATTAGGAGAATGATTACTCAAAGAACCAACAGCTTGACTGTAATCAAATCCTATTCCTACAGTTCGTTCTACTGCTTGTTTGTTGAAGAAATCTTTAGAAACCTTAACAGTATTATAACAAGCTCTAACCTGTGTTTCAAGTTCTCTAATCTTGGTTTCTTGTTCAGCAATCCTATCAACTTGTTTTACCATGTATTCTCCTAGACCCTTTTCTCTGTAGTTAAGTCGAGCTATTTCTTCTATATTCTTATCTTGATTAACCTGCACCTTTTTTAAATCTAACATTTGATTTTCAAGGTTAGTATTAACAAGACTTATTCTCTCGTACCCTCTTTGTGCATTATTCAAGGAACTACGTAAACTATCAATTAACTGAGCATCAGTAAGAATTACCGGAGTGGTATAATAAGTTGAAGATTCAGCATTTGCCACCAACGCAAAGTTTCCATATTCTTCATCTTCGCTATCTGTATCATCCTAGCTTTTACCAGCAGCTACATAAGCTCTTCCACTTTTCTTCTTTTCAGAAGCATAATCTTTCTTCTGTGCTTGCTTGGGTTTCTGACACTCAGTAGCAAAATGTCCCAACTCATTACAATTGAAACAACGGATTTTGCTTCTGTCAACAGTTCCAGTTTTATAACCTCCCCTGTTACTAGAGGATGAAGAACCTCCTCTCTGAAATCTGTTATTTGACTTAAACCTGAACTTTGGATTTCTTCTGAATCTGAAGTTACTAAATTGTCTCACCATCATTGCCATAGATTCATCTTCCAATTGATCCAGCTCTTCAAGTGAATAAAATTCTCCACCATCCTGAGTAGCTGGTGTTTGGCCAAGTTCTACTTCAGTTTGTTCCTTGTTGAAACTGTTAGGTTGAACAACTTTAGTTTCCACTTCCTTAGGAACCTCAACCACTAGAGCTGTAGAAGAATTTGCCATTCTGCCTTTGCCATAGAATTCCTTTTGCTGTACTTGTTCTAATTCATATGTTTTCAGAACACCAAACAGCCTTTCAAGAGCAACCTGAGTTAGATCTCTAGATTCTCTGTTGGCAGTGATTCTATGCTCCAAGAGAGTAGGCATAGTTAGTAAAAACTTCATGTTGATATCCTTCTGAGTATATTGCTTGCCATGAACTTGCAAGTTGTTGATTATCTTGTTATACCTTTCGAACACTTCCTGAATGCCTTCATTAGGGCCAGCTCTAAAGTGTTCATATTCAGAAGTTAGAATTTGTAGTCTATTTTCCTTGACTTCATCAGTCCCTTCATTAATGACCTCAATAGTTTCCCAGATGTGCTTAGCAGTTTTACAATTCCTCACATGGCTATACATTAAAGCATCTAGGGAATCCAATAGAATGAGTCTCAAATTTTTATCCAATCCAGCTTCCTCCTTATCTTCAGAGGTATAGTTCTTAGGGTCCTTTGGATAGGATTTGGCAGGGACTGTTACAGTTCCATTTACAACTGTTTCAGTATCATGTTGCATGGGAGTTACTGGTCCTTTTTCCAAAACCCACAAAAATCTTGGGTTTGCTACATCAAGAAATAACTCCATTTTGTTTTTCCACATATCATAGTTATCTTTATTAAAGATAGGAATTTTAACATTGCCTTTGGCTGACATGATGAATTTTTAAGAGAGTTAAAAATTCGAGCTTAATTTTTGATTGAGTAAAAATAGGATCTTGATTTGTGTATCAATCAATAGGCTCTGATACCAATTGTTAGGTCCGATAAGATTGTAGAAGGGGGGGTTGAATACAATCTATACCATTTTCTCAAAATTTATTCGTTAAATAATTTTCCCTTAAACGAATATTTTGTGCGGAATAATATAACACAAATTTCAAGTTGAATATAACAATATATTAACTTGATGGGTGTTACAAAATCAGTCCAAATGATTATCAAGTAATTAATAACTAATTAGAAAATTCAACATGAACTTTGCTAATTTAGTTAATAAAATCAAGATATCAATTTGTGAACTAGGAAACTTAATTCGCTAGTAGTACAAGAATCACAAGTAAACAAGTTCCAATGGATAGGATATTACAACTGAGATGAACTTGAATTTATAGAATTAAATTTGGAGGTGTTCTTGAGCTTGAGAGAGAGAGAAAATAGCTGCTGTGTGTATTTTTCTTGTTTAGCTCGACTGGTTGTTTTCCTTCTGCATTTTTCTGCCTTATATACACAGCCATAGTCATATTACTTAATTTAAACTGATATGACAATCATTTTACATTAATATGACAATCGGTATGACTATCAAATCAATGTAATATGACTGTCCAGCTTAAATATGACTTTCGGTATAACTTATCAAGTCAATATAACATTCGGTATAACTTACCAAGTCAATATAACATTCGGTATAACTTACCATTTGAATGAAATATGACTATCTCCTTTGAACTGTATATGACTATCTCTTTTGAACTGAATATGACTATCTCCTTTATAAACTGAATATGACTATCGGTATAACTATCAGTTTGATAGTTATATCATCATATTTTTCAGTTTATAAATAATTAAATGACTTATTAAAAATCATTTAACTAATTAATCCTTTTTCATATTAATTCTTATTAATTAATCTAATAATCACTTTAACAAATATATTAATTCTGATAGAATTAATTTATTTATTAACTTAATTACTTGACTTAATCAATTAAAATAGAATTAATATAAATTCTTTAATAGTCAATACTCCGCTGAAAACCACGTAATTATGATAAGAAACAAACACTGGCATGATGTTGACGCTCGATGTACTGTCTGGTTCATGAACGACTAACTCCAATCTCTGTTCTTCATCGTGACTTTTAACACTGTGGTCGTTTTATACTCTTCACTCTCATCAATCATTCGGTACTGAAATTGTTTCTTGTCACTAGTAGAAATCTCTGTCTTTTTAAATCAATCAACTTGTTTCAATGCTACCTTGAGGCCTGATCAGATATCTGAATCTTCTTCCAGTGTAAAACATCAAAACTATAGATTGACTTGTTGATTTTTCTTCTCACTGTTATCATCTTTTGAGATTCCTGTGACAGTTGATATTATTTACTTATTACAATCTAGTTTAATTGGATTAGGATCCTCGAACTACAAATAGGCTGAGTCATATGCCTTTCACTATTTAATAAAAATAAAATAATAATATTATAATACTAATAATTAACCGATTACCTTTTCAGCTAAAACGTATCATCTTTTATATTTTTTTCTAATTAAATTCCCTTTTTTCATAGAAATATCACGGGCAACATTAATTTCTCATTTTCTAAAAACTATGAGCAATTTTATTTAGTAAAATGACATAATTAAATTATAATTATTATAAGCTAATCAATTACCTTTTTTACATAAATCATGTCATCTTTTTAATTTTCACGTTACCTTTCTATTTTCTCTAACTAAAATATCTCTTTTTCCAATTATATAAAGGGCGGTTCTATTTAATAAATATAAAATAATAATATTTTAATATTAATAATTAACCGATTACATTTTTCAGTTAAAACGTATCATCTTTTCTATATTTTCTAACTAAAATCCTTCTTTTTTTTTTTTTTGAAAAACAACTAAAATCTTTCTTTTAATAGAAATATCACGGACAATATTTATTTCTCCTTTAAAAATCTATCTTTACTATTATATAAAAGCCGAAACATTAAAAGTTTGGTCGGTCGGTCGGTCGGTATGGTACCTGTTGATTTTACTTATTTACCCTTACTCAATTACAGATCTACCAACTAATCAATTTACTTCTTGAGGTTAAACATATTAACTTTTCTAATTTTCAAGAACTAAACAATTTCTTTTTTCAGGTGAAATACAATATCCTTTTATATTTTATCTAACTTAAATTTCTCCTTTACTAATTTCCATTTTCAAGTTAAACATATTACCTTTTCTATTTTACAATAACTAAATAATTTCAGTTTTCAGGTAAAATAGAATATCTTTTACATTTTATTTAACTAAAATTTCTCTTTTTTTAAAATAGTATGAGTAGTTTTGTTTAATAAAATACCATAATTATATTATAATTACTATTAACTAATTTTCTATTTTCTCTAACTAACATCTCCCTTTTTCCAATTATATCATGGACGGTTACCTTTTTCAGCCAAAACACGTTACCCTTTTTCTTTTCTCTTACTAAAACCTCTCTTTTTCCAATTATATCACAGACGTTTCTATTTAATAAAAATAAAATAAAAATATTATAATACTAATAATTAACCGATTACCTTTTCAGCTAAAACGTCTCATCTTTTCTATTTTTTTCTAATTAAATTCCCTTTTTTTCTAGAAATATCACGGGCAACATTAATTTCTAATTTTCTAAAAACTATGGGCAATTTTATTTAGTAAAATGACATAATTAAATTATAATTATTATAAGCTAATCAATTACCTTTTTTACATAATTCATGTCATCTTTTTAATTTTCACGTTACCTTTATATTTTCTCTAACTAAAATCTCTCTTTTTCCAATTATATAAAGGGCGGTTCTATTTAATAAAATAAAATAATAATATTTTAATTTTAATAATTAACCGATTACCTTTTTCAGTTAAAACGTATCATCTTTTCTATATTTTCTAACAATAATCCTTCTTTTAATTGAAATATCACGGACAATATTAATTTCTCCTTTTCTAAAAATATTACGTGCAATTGTATTTAGTAAAATAACGTAATTAAATTACAATTATTATAAACTAATCGATTGCCTTTTTCACCTAGAACATGTTACATTTTTAATTTTCTCTAACTAAATCCTATCATTTTTTAATCATATCACGGGCATTCTATTTAATAAAATAAAATAATAATTTTATAATTACTAATGAATAACCGATTACCTTTTTCAACTAAAACCTATCAGCTTTTCTATATTTTCTAACTAAAATCCCTCCATTTCTAGAAATATCACGAATAACATTTATATAATTATTATCAAATCATCTCATATAAAAATGTAAGTCTCCAAAATTCATGTTTTAAAAAATTAATTTAAATAAATGAAAAAATTCATATAATATTAAAATAAAAAAATTCCGTGCATCACACGAATTTTAAGCTATTATTTTTGAAATGGTAAAAATAAACAAGTTTACATCAATTTCTAGAAATTACGCTAGTTAATCTTATGCTGTGAAATGTCTATAATGTAAATCAAAAAGTATTTGCATTAATTTCCATTTTGGGAAATTGACTAGCTGAGCTGAACCATGGATGAAGAAAATTGCTTTACAATGTTTGATCTGACTTTCACTTCATCAATAGCTTAGCCTTGGAAAGTTTTCGAACAAATTGGGCACAGCATACCAAATTATCTTTAAACTACTAAAAAAAGTTTTAGATATTCCGATTCTGGATCTTTAAAGGTTTAGTCAGACAGTGTGAAGTTTGAACTGCTGAAGTTCTTTGCACTACTACAGAAATCAGCTTGCATAGCGCTCGTTTTTGGATTAATTGATCATGCTGTAATAGCTAAGCTCATCCAGACAGTGATCCCACCTCTTAAGTCGATGACTTGCAACAGAGTGAGCTTTTTCCTTTGGTTCCTGGATAATCAATTAATCATTAATTACTGATTTATCAGAATACCTGTTCTTCGCCATGTTCAACCATTTTCCTAATTCCTGTCCATATGCCCATGTGGCCTATCTTCTTGTCCAAAATATCATTTGCGCTAATTTAAGATTCCCCTATCCACTCTACAAGGTCTTGGATATTACAACTCCCGTTTGAGACATGTAATTGACAAAGGAGTTCATGCTAGGACAAGGAAAGAAGGAACTACATTCCCATAAAAGATAGCCAACTGAGGTTAAAAACAGAGTTACAATGCCAACTGCACTAGCTTCAAACACATATTTGTCAACCTTCATGGTATAGTCGTGGTCGTGAGGATAATGATGTTGCTGAAACTAAGTAGTTTAATAGAGATAAGTGAACAAAGTATGCAGAATAGTTTTTAGTGTTTTGGTATTGAGTGTTTAGTGTTTTGATATGGAGAGTGAAGGTATTGAATACCTCTTTGGTATTGATTTTGTTTACAGCAACAAGTGCCTTTTATAGGCTACAAAACATACAAATGACATCATTGCTTACATACATGTTATTTAATTTCAAGCCTACAATTGTTGATTCATGCATGTTGCAATTTTTGACCTTAGAAAGTTGAATATTCTAACACTCCCCCTCAAGTTGGGCAGTCGGTGCTCCAATGCCCAACTTGCGTAAAGTCTCATCGAAGGCTTTAGTATTGACCGCTTTTGTCAGGATATCAGCTAATTGATCCTTTGATTGAACAAAAGGAAGTTTGATTGTCTTATCTTCCAATTTGTCCTTGATGAAATGTCGGTCTATCTCAACGTGCTTCGTTCTGTCATGTTGGACCGGATTTTCTGAGATACTTATAGCTGCCTTATTGTCACAAAATAGCTTACATGCTGTTTTCTGTGGAAAACCAAGTTCATTCATGAGTTTCCGAATCCATAGGATTTCAGTTATTCCTTTTGCAATTCCTCTGAATTCTGCCTCTGCACTTGATAAGGCCACCACCTTTTGTTTTTTACTTCTCCAGGTGACCAAGTTACCACCTACTAGAGTAAAGTACCCAGAAGTGGATTTCCTGCCGTCACGATCTCCTGCCCAGTCTGCATCTGTGTAGGCAATTAGATCCAGATGATCATTTTTGGCGAAGTAAATTCCCGTGCTACTTGTACCCTTTAAGTACCTCAAAATTCTCATTACTGCTGTCATGTGTTGTACTTGTGGGAGATGCATGAACCTGCTTACCACTCCTACAGCATAAGTTATATCTGGTCTTGTGTGAGCTAAGTAAATGAGTTTTCCCACAATCTTCTGATATTGTTCTCTTTTAGCCAGTTTTGCTCCTTCAAGAATTTGAAGACCATGATTAGCAACGATCGGTGTCTCAGCTGGTTTACAGTCTAGCATTCCTGTTTCTACCAGAAGATCAAGGATATACTTTCTCTGGTGAATGAAGATTCCTTGTTTCGACCTCAGAACTTCTATGCCAAGAAAATACTTGAGAGTCCCCAAATCCTTCATCTCAAATTCTTGAAATAGTTTTCCTTTTAAGTCAGTGACCTCTTTCTCATCATTTCCAGTGATAATCATATCATCCACATAAATTATCAAGCAAGTGATTTTATCTCTAACCTTCTTCAAGAATAGAGTGTGATCTGAGTTGCTTTGATTGTACCCAAACTTCTTCATAGCTTTTGTGAATCTTCCGAACCATGCCCTAGGGGACTGTTTTAGCCCATAAAGTGCCTTCATCAATCTACATCATTCTCCATTTCCAAATTCGTGAGAATACCCTGGTGGTGCCTCCATATATACTTCTTCATCAATACTTCCGTGAAGAAAAGCATTTTTTACATCAAACTGGTATATGGGCCACTCCTTGTTTGCTGCTATTGAGAGCAAGACCCGTATTGTATCAATCTTGGCTACAGGAGAAAAAGTCTCAGAGTAGTCAATTCCATATGTCTGGGTATATCCTTTAGCCACCAGTCGTGCCTTGTATCTTTCAACAGTTCCATTTGCTCGGTATTTGATAGAGAATACCCATCTGCAACCTACCTTTTTTTTTCCTTTTGGTAGGATGCATTTTTTCCATGTTTTGTTTCTCTGTAGAGCTGAATACTCATCCTCCATAGCTTGTTTCCACTTTTCATTTCCAAGGGCTTCCTCCACTGTTTTGGGAATGTCAGTGGAGTATACAGAGGCGGTAAAAGCCATGGCTGTGCTGGACAAGTTCTCATTGCTGATTCTCTCTACAGGATATTTAGACCGCTGGGCCTCATACTCTGGATCATACCTTCTCGGTGGAACTCCTCTTGTACTTCTCGGGGGTAATTGATACCTGTTTAGAACACTATCACTAGGAAAAATATTAGTTTCAGTAATAGTATCAGTTCCAGAGTTCCCAGAATTAACCTCTGCTGAGGAGATGTCATCAGAAGGATGCTCATTAGACGGAACTGGAGTGGACATAAGAGGAGATACTGATGGAGGAGGAGATACTGATGTTTCACGAGTAACATCGATGGTATTACCTACTTGTGTTGTAGGATCTGGATTCATCACTTCTGGATATGTTAACCAGCTAAGGTCATCAAGGTCATCACTCAAACTCTCCCCCTGAGGACTAAGCTGGGTATAGTAGTAAGACTGTTCAAAGAACTCACAGTCTAAAGTAGTGTAGATTTTGTCCTGGATAGGGTCATAACATCGATACCCCTTTTGGTTAACCCCATACCCAAGAAAGACACATTTAACAGCCCTGGGTTCTAGTTTGGTGCGCACCCTTTTTTGAAGATGAACATAGACAATGCATCCAAAGACTCGAGGAGGTAAGGAATGTGAAGATGGAATTGAGACGTGTGACCCAAGAGTATTGAGGGGTGTGTCGTAATTGAGGGGTTTTGTGGGAAGGCGGTTGGTGAGATAGGTAGCAGTAGCAATAGCTTCGGGCCAGAAGTGAACAGGAACGTGAGATTCGATCATAAGGGCTCGGGTGATTTCAAGAAGGGTTCTGTTTTTTCGCTCTGCTACACCATTCTGTTGAGGTGTGTAAGAACATGTGATTTGGTGGAGGAGGCCATGGTCAATAATGAACTGTTTCATGTTCAAGTTAACGTATTCCCCCCCATTGTCCGACCGTAAAATTTTTGGTTGAGCTTTGAACTGAGTGCAAATCATATGGTAGAATTTAACAAAGACATCAAACATTTCAGACTTGTGTTTTAAAAAATACACCCAGCTCATACGAGTACAATCATCCACAAATAAAACAAAATATGAAAAATTATGAAGGGTAAAATCTGGAACTGGTCCCCATACATCAGAATGAATCAAGGCAAATGGTTGAGTACTATGAGTCATACTAGGATAATATGAGTGCTTATGGCTTTTAGCTAAAACACATGCTTCACAGTTCAAATCTACGGTAATGTTCTTTAAAGAGGGAAATAATCGTTTGAGATAACCTATGGAGGGGTGACCTAGCCGACGGTGCCACATCCAGAGTTGATGTTCTGGTGATCCATGAGCAAGCAAAGCGTTACCGTTTTGAGTCACCTCATTCACATAGTATAATCCTCCTCGTTCAGTACCATGACCAATGATCCGTCCCGTCTGAGCATCCTGCACAACACAACTAGATGATGTCATTAGAACAGTACAGTCAAGTTCCCTAGTTAACTGGCTAACAGATAAAAGTTTGTGAGTAAGACTAGGAATTAAGAGGCAGTTTTTTAAATGGATATTAGAGGTAACATCCACAGTTCCGGCCTGGGTAACGGGAATATATTCTCCGTTTGCACTTTGGATTTTGGTACGATGAGTGTTGTTGAAGGACAGAATATCGGAAGAATCATAGGTCATTGTATCGGTGGCCCCACAATCAAAAATCCATGGATTGGATATTTGGTTGCATAGGAGGCCCAAAGAATTTTGATTTCCGGTGACTTTGCTATCACGGACTGTACCTGCTGTCTGATCAGTATGTAGCGCTGTTGTGAGGGGGTTGTCGCCGTTACCATCCGGACCACCTACAGCTAGGTTGGCCTTACCGCCGGTTCTGGATATTATAGCCTTGGAGGTGGCCTTCCTCTGCTTCAGGTCGTCCCACCATTCTGGATACCCGATGATTTTGAAACACCCCTCCTTGGTGTGTTTTGTACCACCACAATGGCTGCACTTGAGCTGGGTTTTATCCTCTCGTTGGAATGACGAGGATTCCGAACGGTGTTTCACGAGGAGCCCACTACCAATCTCTGAAGGTTCTCGTCCCACTGATGAGTTGGTGGTCATTATGCCACGACGTGCGATCTCCCGTCTTATGGACGCGTAGGCTGCGTCAATGGTGGGTAGTGGATCTTGATACAATATATCCCTCTTTTCTTTGTCTAGAGTATCGCTTACTCCGGCCAGAAATTGGTACAATCTTTGCCTTTGTATGAAAGAATTAAATAAAGTAATGTCGTCTGCACACTTCATGGGGTTGGGCATTCTTCTGTCTATTTCCTTCCACAGAGTGTTGAGTTTACTGAAATAAATTTCTATAGTGTCCTTTCCTTGTCTCATAGTTGCTGCCTTTGAACTTAGATCATAGATCTGGAGTTCGTCTCTCCCACTGCTAAGGAGAGTTTCAATTCCTTTCCATAGTTCCCGGGCAGTCTTGTAATCCAGAAATTGGTTCACAAGATCTCCATCAATATTTTCAATGATCCAAGACAAGACCATCGAGTCCTTTTGAGCCCACTGTTGGTACTCAGGGTCATCAGGTGGAACGGGATTGGTCGTGATATGGTTGAGCCGGCCTCGACCACCAATAGCAATATGCATTAATTTACACCATTTGGTGTAATTAGTGAAATTTAGTTTTTCGGCAACACGTACTGTTTGTGATATTCCGATTTCTGGGAGGTTTGGATTTTTTTGTAGTTTCTGAAATAAATGGAACATTTGTTCCATTTGTTCCATAGAGACTAATTGTGTTGTGGTTTCTGGTTGTTCAGCCATTGTGAACAGTGAACAGTGAACAGTAAACAGTGAACAGTGAACAGTGAATAGTGAACAGTGAACAGTGATGAACAGTGAATAGTGAACAGTGACAGTGAACAGTGCCTTCGTCTCCGGCAATGAACAGTGCCTTCGTCTCCGGCGATGAACAGTGAACAGTTTTTTCCGACCGAAATAGTGACCGGAAAAAAAATTTCAGAATCCCAAATCAAACCTTAGGGCTTTGATACCATGAACAAAGTATGCAGAATAGTTTTTAGTGTTTTGGTATTGAGTGTTTAGTGTTTTGATATGGAGAGTGAAGGTATTGAATACCTCTTTGGTATTGATTTTGTTTACAGCAACAAGTGCCTTTTATAGGCTACAAAACATACAAATGACATCATTGCTTACATACATGTTATTTAATTTCAAGCCTACAATTGTTGATTCATGCATGTTGCAATTTTTGACCTTAGAAAGTTGAATATTCTAACAATAAGTACCTGTTGCTCAGGCATATCAGGTTGCATAATACAACTTGATACTGGTGTTGGAAATAAACTGGCTGCTGTCATGTATGTATATATATCAGCCCGGGTTATGAAGAGTGGTGGCACTGTTAGAGGAAGTGTTGAAGGCGATTTTGTATGGACATTGAAGAGGGTAAGGTAGTATGCTAAGAACAGCAAGAGATGGCAATGTGGTAAGAAACTGAAATGTATTATAAATTTATTATTATAAGGTAAAGTCATGTCAGACCTTGTAAAAAGGATGTGGAGGAAGCCCTTGAGGGATGAGTCTCATACTCTTGTGAACTTCAGTTTCCATGTAATAAAATTTTGATCATTGTTTTCCTCCTTAACTGGCACAATTGTACGGATTCCAAGCTAAGATTTTGGCTGAATGCCAGTGAGAGATGGGACAAGTACTTGAAAATATTTGCTTCACTTTGATGAAGTTGTTACAAAATATACAATCCCGTTATCTAGTTGAATCCCCCTACTGACACATAAGAATTGATAACATAGTAATCTACCGTCCTTTCCAGAGGGAGGGGAAGCTGAGTATATTATGATCCAATTAAGCCTTTCTAGGAGGTAAATTAAAAAAAAAACCTTGTCATTCTTGTTATAGCCAAAATTCGGTTCGGGTTTTTCAGGATGGATTCGGGTCAAATTACAGGTTTGATTTGGGGGATTTTAGGTTTAATTAGGGATTTTATAGAAAATGGAGGAGTCAGGCCGCGCCCTCTCTTTCTCTACAAAGAGGGCGCGCCCTAAGTATAGAAACATGGTGACAAATCTATTCAAGTTGATTTTGTAAGAAGACATCGAAGAAATCTCTCCTAGGATTCCACTCAAGTATGAATTCCACTCAAGAGTGGATTCCACTCCAGCTGGAATTCCAGAAGTTGAAGAATTCCCTCCTGTCGTATCTCAGGAGGGGGATGTCCGTCGCAGAAGGCCTCCAGGGGTTTGCCTGGATATAAGGACCCTTCTTAAACACTAAGGGCGCGCCCTAAGGTGGAAAGATGGGGACTTTTTGGTGTGTGCTTTGGGAGCTCTGTTCCTGTAGCCAATGGGCGCGCTCTCATTGGGGAACTTTGGAGTAATCCTGCACTTTGCACCCAAAAGCTCTGGATCACCTGTCCTGCTATCTGGTGGGTGCTTCTCATTCGGGGGACAGGGATGCGTTCTGCACTTGGGGTAAACCACGGCTATACCTGCATCCTTGAAATCAAGAAATAGCTGGTAACGGATAGGACTAGTCCTCGACGGGGGAAGTTTCCTTATCCGTGAAGTCTTGAGATCTTGGATGAGCCTTGGGCCTTTGTGGTTAGGCCTCATAGTAGAACATTCCGGAAGCTGGTCCGTTATCCAAGCCCATTTGGGTTTCTTGTTCTCCAAGAACTACGTCTGGCTTGATCCCCTATAAATACAGGGGTACGTAGGCCGATTGAGGGGTTGGAAGTCGAGAGCTCTGAATAGCCGCCACTAACCCTATCAATCTCAGCCACCAATTACGCTCAACAATCACACACCACCGTTTTCTCCGGTAAGGAACCACTGCATCAGATCTTGTTTCCGGCGACGTACCTCGAATTTTGTTGTTCCCAAATTCCTCCGTCAACAAATTGGCTCTAGAAGGAGGGGAGCCAATCAAGATCTACATCTTAGGAGGAAAAGATGTCTCACAATCATGGCAGAGGTTCTCAAGAAGAAGAAGGTTACGATTCTGAAGATAGCTTGGGAGATAACCGAGCGCGTCATGAAGCTTACGTCCCGGAAAATATAGCTGCTCCTCCGCGACATCAAGGAACTCCGGCCGCCATCGGCGGACAGCCGCCCGTTCTCATCAGTAATTCGGCATTAATGGAACAGTTGTATGTTATGCAAGATGCCATAAATAGTTTCGGGGCGAGATTGGGTTCGGTGGAGGAAGAGCAATAATCAAGGAGAAAATCTCGGAGTATCCCACGAAATCATCGCCGATCAGGGAAATCCCCTCAGATCGTGGAAGATTCTCGAAGGGGGGAGGAAAGTCATGAAAAGAGATTTCAGCTGGTCACTCCTCGAAGGTTAGATTATACTGATCCTATTATTGAATATCCTAGTGAAAATAATTCTGAGCGCAGGTTGGTGAATCCTCAAGAGAGGGCGCGCCCTCATCCTCACCGTTCAGGGCGCACTCCTCATGAGATTCAAAGGGATGAAGAGCAAATCGCAAAAGAAAGGAGAGATTTTGCCAGCTTGAAAGAACGCCTTGGAATAAGGCTTGATGACGATGATTTGAGGATGGTGCTCCTCGAGCTTCAGAAGAAAGACAAATATATGGAATCGAGGCCCCATGATTCACAGCGCGTGCCCCCTGATAACAGGTCGCGACCCCTTGGACATGAGCGAGCCCTTTCTCAGAGTCATGATCCACAGCGCGTGCCCCCTGACAACAGGTCGCGGCCCCTTGGACATGAGAGAACTCTTGCTCGAAATGATAATCCACAACGCGTGCCCCCTGTTCAAAACAGGTCGCGGCCCCTTGGATTCCACCAAACTCCTCATCGTGATAATACCGAGAGAAGAAACCGTGATAACGGTGACAGAAGAATGGATTGGCACCAGGGAAATAGGCGCCCCCGTAATCAGGGCGCGCCCTCAGGTGGGAGATCCCCCCGCATCCATCAAATTCCCTCAAGCACTTCCAGTGAGTCCAGGTCGAGGACGCACTCTCGCTCGGGAGAACAGTATCAGAGAGGTTCTCAAGGCAATCCACAACCTCATGGAAATCCTGAGGGTCATCAAATTCAAACTCAAGAGGTTGTGACTCAACCACAAGTTGAAGTTCAAGGAGGTATTCAGACGGCGGCTCCACCGCCACCTCCACCCCCGGGGGGTACTCAGACTGTGGAACAACCAAATATCCAGAATATTCCTGGAGTGGGAACATTTAATGTGGATGACTTAAAGAAACTCCTTGCTCACCTAGATGGAGGAAGAATATCTGCAACTGCTCCAACATCTTCTCCCTTCTCAACTGAGGTTAGAGAGGCGCAGCTCCCTGCTGGGTATAGATCAATGACTAATGATTTGCGATGTCATGGGAATGCAGACCCTGTGGAATTCCTTGGACGTTTTGATATTGAGATGGATGTCTATCAAGTTACGGAACTGGCTAGGTGTCGATTGTTGGCAGCAACTTTCAGGGAGAGTGCCCAGCAATGGTTTCAGAAGCTTGGTCCGGGGGTAATTACGTCATGGCAGGTGATGAGGAACTTGTTCTTGACTAAGTTCCAGGCTGCGGTAAAATATGCTCCTCCGGTCATGACCTTGGCCAACATCAAGCAAAGGGAAGGAGAGAGTTTGCAATCCTATTTCAAGAGATTCAACTCGGAATCCACTATGGTGAGAGGAGCGACAGATGAAACACTCAAGAGTTTCCTAATTGCTGGATTGTCGGTGGGAACTGATTTCTGGAAACATCTTCAAGGACGTGATCCACCTACGTTGGCTGATGTGTTTGCACAAGCTGAGTCTTTCAAAATTGTGGAACAATCCTTGGCAGACAACCGAAAAACTGACAGTCAGAACGGTTCTAAGGGAAAGATCGGTAAAAGGAAGGATAGGTCTCCCAGTCCTACCCGTCGTATAGCAACTGGTGCGAACCGGATAAATTTAACTGAAACTGGAAGGAATTGGGGTCCACCTGATACATACACTTACGATCAAAGGCCGGGTAACTATACTCCTTTAGCAGTTTCTATTGAACATATCTTTGAGGTGAATAAGAACAAAGGGTTCTTCAGAAAGCCGGAACCATTGACCTCCTGGCAGAGTAAGGATAAGAAAAAGTATTGTGAATTCCATGAATCCTCAGGGCATAACACTCATGAATGTCGTCAACTCAGGGAAGAGATTGAGGATCTGATTAAGGAAGGATACCTGACGGAATGGATTGTTAGGGAGGTGAAGAAGCATAGGGAGAATCCCGACAGGAGAGATGGAGGGCGCGCCCTCCACGGAGATGGTAAGCCGGAAGAGAAAAAATTCGTCAAAGAAGGGAGTATTCACACCATCTTTGGAGGACACCATTTAGGGGGAGATAGCAATCACGCTATGGAGAGATATTCCAGGGAAGCGAGGTATCGACCTCTCACAAATGTGAATAGCTTGGAATTGAGGCCACCTAAGTTGTTCAAGGGGGAATGTGCTGACATAACTTTCACCGAAGAAGAAGCTAGATGGGTACATCATCCTCATAATGACGCTCTGGTAGTAGCAATTCAGATTGGTTCGAAGAATGTCCATCGGGTTTTCGTGGACAATGGAAGCTCGGTAAACATACTCTACTACAGTACTTATAAGAAGCTGGGACTCTTAGACAAGGATATGATTCAAGACAACGGATGGATCTATGGTTTTTCAGGAGAATCGGTAAAAGATATGGGAGCTATCAAATTACCGGTAACTCTTGGGGAAGGAAACCTTTCTTTGACGCAAATGATGGATTTCATGATTTTGAATGTGGATTCCTCACATAATGCTCTAGTAGGACGACCCCTGTTGAAGGAAATGAAAGTTGTGACCTCCATCTATCATCTCGCGATGAAATTTCCTACGCCAAATGGTGTGGGAACTGTACGGGGCTCTCAGCATGACTCCAGAGATTGCTACCATAAGGCGATTAAAGGGTTTAGAAGGCAGCAGGATGGAGGGCGCGCCCTGCGTGAGAGTGGTTCCGGAGTCATGAGTGTTGTCCAAGAAGAGGTGAAAGCCCATTATCTTGTCCAGGAACCTGAAGAGGAAGAACTGCTATACAGGGCGCGCCCTGAGGATGATACCTCGGTTCTTGATGAGCTTCAAGAAGGAATTTTGGAAGAAATAGAGGAAGACGCAGAGGAAGTGATCTCATTCGATCTCAAGGGTGAGCAGGTTGAAGGGAGACGAATGTTACTTGAAGGTTTGGTGCATACTCTTGTCGAGGAAGACTTCCCTCTTAAAGAGGACGTGCCCTCCAAGGATGTAGCACCGGTTGAGGATCCTCGAAGTTTTGATTTCGATCTTGACCCAAGGACACCGCAACCGGTGGAAAAGACTGGTCCTGCAGAGGATACAATTTCTATTTTTGTAGATGAAAGGGATCCAACTAAGGTTCTGAAGATTGGATCGCAGTTGAACTCCAAGTTAAGAGGAATGCTCACCAATTTCCTTTTAAACAATCTGGATGTTTTTGCTTGGAGTCATGCTGATATGATTGGAATTGATCCGAAGGTTATGTGTCACCGTCTGAATATAGATCCTACTAAGAAGGGAATTCGCCAGAAACGTCGGCCAGTAAGTGGAGAGAGAGCCATAGCATTGAAAGAAGAGGTGGATAGACTTCTAGATGTTGGGCTGATCAAGGAGTCATATTATCCAGATTGGTTGGCTAATCCAGTTCTTGTGAAAAAACCAAATGGAAAATGGAGGACTTGTGTGGATTTCACTGATCTGAACAAGGCATGCCCGAAGGATAGTTTTCCACTCCCGAGGATTGATCAGTTGGTGGATGCTACGGCAGGACATGCTCTTTTAAGTTTCATGGATGCTTACTCTGGTTACAACCAGATTCCTATGTATGAGCCGGATCAGGAGCACACTTCCTTCATTACAGATCGAGGATTGTATTGTTACATTGGCATGCCTTTCGGGTTAATCAATGCTGGCGCAACCTATCAAAGATTGGTGAACATGATGTTTAAGGATTTGATAGGGAAAACCATGGAGGTATACGTGGATGATATGCTTGTTAAATCCTTAAGAGCAGAGGACCATGTAAAGCATTTGGAACAGATGTTCGAGATTTTGAGGAAGTTTAGGATGAAGTTGAATCCTCAAAAATGTGTCTTTGGGGTAGAATCCGGGAAGTTTCTAGGATTTATTGTTAATCATCGTGGAATCGAGGCAAATCCAGCAAAAATAAAAGCTCTTCTTGACATGAAATCTCCGTCTAGTGTAAAGCAAGTTCAGAGTCTCACGGGAAGGATAGCAGCCCTTAATCGTTTCGCTTCAAAATCGTCGGATAAATGCAGAGAATTCTTCAAGGCGATAAAGGGGGCAGCCAAAGATTTTGTATGGACATCTGAATGTGAGGAAGCTTTTCAGAGAATAAAGGAGCATTTGGGAAATCCCCCTCTCTTAGCTAAGCCCGTGGAAGGAGAGACGTTAATTTTATACTTGGCAGTTTCAGAACATTCTATCAGTGCGGTATTAGTAAGAGAAGAAGTTGATCATCAGTCTCCGGTTTACTATGTGAGTAAGCGTTTGCTCGATGCGGAAACCAGATATACTAGCATGGAAAAGTTGGTTTATGCCTTAGTTTTGGCGTCAAGGAAGCTTCGTCCTTATTTTCAGGCTCACAAGATTGAAGTTCGTACGGCATATCCATTGAGAGGAATTCTCCACAAGCCGGAAACCTCTGGTCGAATGTTAAAATGGGCAGTTGAGCTGGGACAATTCGATTTGGAATATACTCCAAGGACAGCTATAAAGGGTCAAGCTTTAGCTGATTTCATTCTTGAATTCGAGTCGGAAAATGAAGAAAAATCAATTGTATTGATTGAGCCTGAAGTTCTGCTTAAGAGGGCAACCCCATTTGAAGAAGTTCCTCAACCTTGGTGGAAGTTACAAGTAGATGGAGCTGTCAACAATGGAGGGGCTGGAGCAGGAATAATCTTGTTTACCCCCGAAGGGAATCAACTTATAAGTGCTATTCACTTCAAATTTCAGGCGACCAATAATGATGCCGAGTATGAAGCCTTGATTAATGGGATAAAGATGGCTTTGGAGATGAAAGTAGTGAATCTCATTGTGTTAAGTGATTCAGAACTAGTGGTTGGACAAGTAAAAGGTGGATTTCAGTGTAGAGGTCCAAGGACAGAGCTTTACATGAGGTGCGCTCAACGATTGATCAAAAAGTTCCGAGAAGTACGGGTAGAGTGTATTCCACGAGATGAGAACTGTAGTGCAAATGTGTTAGCCAAGTTGGGGTCACAGAAAGACGCTATGCTATTGGGGACAGTACCTTTGCAAGTACAGGAAGTTCCTAGCATTCCAGAGGTTGAAGTCATGGAAGTGGAATCTATTCCCAGTGTTACTTGGATGACTCCCATTCAAAAATATATTCGAGAAGGGATACTTCCAGGTGAGAAGTTGGAGGCCAGGCGGCTTCAGTATCAAGCAGCTAGATTCGTGGAGTATGATGGGATATTATATAAGAGGGGTTTCAATCAACCACTTCTCAAGTGCATAGATGGAGATGAATGCAATTACATTCTTAGGGAGATTCATGAAGGTATATGCGGCAATCACTCGGGGGGTGGTTCGTTGGCAATGAAGGTGTTAAGGCAAGGATATTATTGGCCTACCTTGAAGAAGGATGCTTACAAATTTGTTAAGGCATGTGACAAGTGTCAAAGGTTCGCCAATTACTCTACCAGCCCTGCTACCACTTTGACTTCTTTGATGAGTCCGTGGCCATTTGCTATGTGGGGAATAGATCTTATTGGAGAGCTCCCTAAAGCCAAAGGAGGAGTGAAATATGCTGTTGTTGTGGATTACTTTACCAAGTGGGCGGAGGCAATGCCCCTGGCCACAATTACAGCAAGAAAGATTCGGGATTTTGTTTTCAACTCTATTGTGTGCAGGTTTGGAATTCCGTATAAACTTGTGTCGGACAATGGAAAGCAGTTTGACAGCAAGGAATTGAGAAAATTGTGTGATGATTTGGGGATAAAGAAGGAATTTGCAGCTGTGTATCATCCTCAAAGCAATGGGCAGACAGAGGCTGTCAACAAAATAATCAAGCATACCTTGAAAACAAAGTTGGAAGAAAGCAAAGGGAATTGGCCTGAAGAACTTCCCATGGTCTTATAACACAACTCCAAGAACCACAACTGGAGAATCTCCTTTCATATTGTCTTATGGATGTGAGGCAATGGTGCCGGTGGAAATTGGAGCAGGGTCATTCCGAAGAGATTTTTATGATGAAGAATCAAATATGGTTAATCAAAGGTTAAATCTTGATCTCCTAGAAGAAATGAGGGCAAATTCGCAGTTGAGATTGGCAACTTATCAGCAGAGGGCTGCACGGTATTATAACAAGAAGGTGAAGGCTCAACCTTTTAAGGTGGGTGATCTAGTTCTGCGGAAAGTTATGCCAAATACGAGGGTAGCAGCACATGGAGTCTTTGGTCCCAACTGGGAAGGACCTTACAAGATCAAGTCTATTATCTGGGAAGGGACTTATCATCTAGAAGACTTGGATGGCAACACGATCCCAAGGGCATGGAATGCAGAGCATCTGAGGAAATACTATCAGTAGGGTGCGGCTTTGACCCCCTATTGTATGAAGGCTTATATTTAAGTTATAGACTAGCATAAATAAATCTTCTCCTTAGCTCGGGGGGTAGTTCATGTATACCTTCCCTTGTTCTGTTGAGATTTGAGTTTATTTGAAGATTAATAAAGTTTATCAAGACATTTTTTCAAGTTTTTGAAGATTCTTTTTATTACAAGAGGTCGTGCTTTATGCCTTAGGGCGCGCCCTGTGAAATTCTGTTTAAATACAAGCAATAATTGACAAGTAAAAGGAATATTGAAAAGGGTAATGCCTTAGGGCGCGCCCTCAATATGAATGAGGATTTTTTATTCTAAGTGTTTCAATGTTTTCAAGAGTTGGTAGAATATTGGCTGATAAAACATAAGAGGCCGCGCTCAAATTAGGGCGCGCCCTGTATTTACACATTATATGATGTGAAAAATAGAAGAATTATCTGAAAATTTTTCAAGATGTGTTTTTAACAGTGATAAAGAAAATTTTACAAAGGTCGCCCCCTATATGTTAGGGCGCGCCCTATAGCTGTTTTGCGGTAAAAATAATTTGGCAGTTGAACAGAATTTTGCAGAAACACAATATTTAGTCATAAAAACACGGACAATATTCACGACATTCAAGTTACAATTTGCAGGGTTTTACAAAGGACCCGCGCCTTGGAAGTTAGAGTAAATTAGGATAAATTTGAAGATAAAATTCTAGGACACGTCCTTGGGGGGAGAAGGAGGCGCGTCCTTAGCATCACCAGGGGGAACAATAGTGAGAGGAGAGGTCATTTCAGGAACGGAGTCTTGGTTGGAAGGATCGATGGTTTGGATTTCTGGGTCTTCGATTCGTTCAGATTGTAAGGGAGCCTCTTCAATTGAGGGCGCGCCCTGTGGATCCTTATCCAATCCCAGCTCGATCCTCTTTGCCAAGATGGCATCCGCGTGCAGCATTTTAAATTGCTTGATGTCCTCAGCACTTTCTGGACCAAACTTTTCTTCCCAGTTGTAATCTGGGTCATTTGCAAGAAAACCAAGAAGATAGAAATCAAACCCAGCTTGGAAATTTTTATCTTCCATGGCTTGCTTCTCATCTTTCCAGCAGTTTGCTTTCTCGATCTCAAGGGTGTCCCGCTGCACTTTCAAATCTTCGTTCTCTTTCTCCAACTTGTCATTCTTGTCGGCCAGGAGTTGGCGATGATTGGCAGCATCTTGTAAGTCATTTTTGAGGTCCTGGATAGTAGCATCCTTGGAATCGCACTCTCTCTTCCATTTGTTGTCAGCCTCCACAATCATCTTTGCATATTTTCTGTTCTCCCCTTCAAGTTTGTTGATGTGAAGCTTCTCTTTGTGAATCCTTTGGGCGCGCCCTAAGGATTGAATTAAAAGTTGAGCAGAAGCCTTAATCATGGAGTTTGTCTCATCATCAGCATTCATGTTTTGCCAATGATCAACCTCCTTTTCATCAACAAGAGACGCAGCAGCTGGCCCAATGAGGGTTTCAACGTACGAGGGCGCGCCCTCAGTTCTTTGTTTTTTGCCCTTGTCAATAGGAGGGTCTTGGGCCTCAGTACTCCTCTTCAAAGATCTGGAAGAAGTAGGAATTGTTGGGTTGGGTTCTTGCTGAATTTGATTAGGGCGCGCCCTAGTGTTAGAGGAACCCGCTTTGTCAATTGCTTTTTCCTTGTCATTTTTCTTTCTGGATCCAAAGCCGCGAGGAATTTGGGGGGCCATATCTGCACGAGGGAAAATAATAAAAATGTTAAGTCAAAGAATAAGTTACTCATATAACAGGCTACAAGATATATAACAAGAATAGGTTACAAAATCAAAAGGTTAGGGCGCGCCCTAATTTGAGATTTCATACCTTCATCCTGATCAGAGTCAAGATTTTCGTCGTCACTAGCAGTAGATAGAGGGACGGCGATACCATTTCTAAATTTTCTAAATCTACAAATTGAACCAACCCTATCAGAAAGGATTCCAACCCTTTTTAAATTTTCTTCAGTGATTAAGGTTTGAAGATTGAATCTTTCAGCTGCAATTTTAAGGACGGCAGTAGCTCGAGTTGAGGCCGCGCCCTGAAGAGTTTTTTGGATTCTTCTATCTGTTTTAGTTTTTAAAAGATTAATAAAAAGTTAATAAAGATGGAAGAAAAGAAGAGTGTAGGGCGCGCCCTCACTTACATGGGTTTGTGTTGAATTGAAGACGGACTCTAGGAACATCCCAGACAAAGAAGTAGGGTTCTTTCCACCGTTTGATATGGCTAATCCTTCCGTCAGAAAAGCCTTTGTTGTTGTGAAGCTTGTTAATTACTAGATAGTAATAGCCAATGTTTGATTGGCGGATGCTGAAGAAGTAACTAATTTCTGGCATCGAGGGTGCTTCAAACCTCAAGTCACGGTAGAGAATTAACAAACCTAAAACAAGTTTGTAGCTGTTGGGAGAAAGTTGGATTGGGGCCAGATTGTACCATTCAAGGATTTCCCTAAGGTATGGGTGTAAGGGCGCGCCCACACCAAGGGCTACGAGTCGAGGGGTCAAAACCATCCTTGGAATTCTAAAGTTTCCACCGTAGTTGAAAATGTGAGGACGGTGGTGAGAATGTGGAATGGCCCAAAGTCCTTCCTGACCGTAGTATTTCATGGCCCATTCTACCTCGTCATTTGTTGCAGTAGAAGACATGTTTACACAAGCCAATTTGCCTTGTTTCTTTCGGAGTGAATTCTTCTCTCTTTCAGTCATATCTCCATACCTACCCCATTCGAGGTCAATTTCTTCGTCACGAACTTCCCAGTGTTCAAAGGGAGTTGGGGAAGGTGGTGGAGATGTTGGCTCAGAATTTATTGGAGGAGAAATAGAAGAGGCTGAAGGCGCGCCCTCAGCTGAGTATGTGTCTGAAGAATGTGTGTCCCCCGATGTTTCCGAGATTGGAGCAAAATCACTATCCTCCATGGAATTGTATGAATGGTTCGCTTCAGGGGGTGTTTGAGATTCTTTGGAAGGTTGAACATCAAATTCTTTGGAAGGTTGATCAAATGTGGTGGCATCGGAGGAGTTTTCACTAGAAAAACTCATGGTGCCGTCTTCAAATTCTTGAATAAGGCGCGTCCTATCTTCTGGAGAGATGAATGAGAAAGGAAGTCTGTAGCGGTTAGGTGGAAGCGGTGATGGCAAGGGTGAATAGATTCCAAGACGTTTGTTGAATTCCTTAAAAGGATGGAAGGGAGAGGACGCGCCCTTGTCCTCCAGCTGCAAAATTAATAAAAAGGGACTTAGGGCGCGCCCAGGAGTTTAATTAATGGAGATTAGACATGCAATAAATATTCTAAAAATCTAAGGCGTGTCCTAGTGTATGGTGTTAGCAATATGAAGGTACGCCAAAAAAAAAAAGGATTTTCTAAAGTCTACCAGAAGGGTCATAAAGAACTGGGTTTCTAAAGCTATATTATGGTATCAGAGGAATCCAAGGCGCGCCCTGTGTCGAAGGCGCGCCCTGAATATTGATTAAACGCGTTGTTTTATCAAAAACAGTATGTGGGAGAAAAATTGTAATCAAGTAAGATCAAACAGCAATACTTACATATATACATACAGAAGAATAATGATGAACATGGGGGATAACCAACAGTCGAAGTACAAAATCAGCCGAAATATACGGTGAAACAACAGATTAAAGATATAAAAACGTACCTTAGAAGTTCTAGTACAAGATCTGTGGAAAGAAATCGAAAGAAACCGCTGATATTGATCGGATTTTCGTTCGGAAAAGTGGAGTCCGGTGAGAGTTCGGTTTTTAGAGAGAGAATAGAAAAAGAATAAAGTAAGAGAGAAGGGTGGTATTTATAGGGATTTGAAAAAATGGTGGATGACAGCTGTAAAATCGTTTGGAATTCCCCAGGACGCGCCTTATTTTAGGGCGCGCCCTAAAGGAAATCTTGAGGGAATTTTGGGTTTTATAGGAGAAATTCCGTACATCATCTTTGATTTCATACGGAATTGGGGGGTAGTTGTTATAGCCAAAATTCGGTTCGGGTTTTTCAGGATGGATTCGGGTCAAATTACAGGTTTGATTTGGGGGATTTTAGGTTTAATTAGGGATTTTATAGAAAATGGAGGAGTCAGGCCGCGCCCTCTCTTTCTCTACAAAGAGGGCGCGCCCTAAGTATAGAAACATGGTGACAAATCTATTCAAGTTGATTTTGTAAGAAGACATCGAAGAAATCTCTCCTAGGATTCCACTCAAGTATGAATTTCACTCAAGAGTGGATTCCACTCCAGCTGGAATTCCAGAAGTTGAAGAATTCCCTCCTGTCGTATCTCAGGAGGGGGATGTCCGTCGCAGAAGGCCTCCAGGGGTTTGCCTGGATATAAGGACCCTTCTTAAACACTAAGGGCGCGCCCTAAGGTGGAAAGATGGGGACTTTTTGGTGTGTGCTTTGGGAGCTCTGTTCCTGTAGCCAATGGGCGCGCTCTCATTGGGGAACTTTGGAGTAATCCTGCACTTTGCACCCAAAAGCTCTGGATCACCTGTCCTGCTATCTGGTGGGTGCTTCTCATTCGGGGGACAGGGATGCGTTCTGCACTTGGGGTAAACCACGGCTATACCTGCATCCTTGAAATCAAGAAATAGCTGGTAACGGATAGGACTAGTCCTCGACGGGGGAAGTTTCCTTATCCGTGAAGTCTTGAGATCTTGGATGAGCCTTGGGCCTTTGTGGTTAGGCCTCATAGTAGAACATTCCGGAAGCTGGTCCGTTATCCAAGCCCATTTGGGTTTCTTGTTCTCCAAGAACTACGTCTGGCTTGATCCCCTATAAATACAGGGGTACGTAGGCCGATTGAGGGGTTGGAAGTCGAGAGCTCTGAATAGCCGCCACTAACCCTATCAATCTCAGCCACCAATTACGCTCAACAATCACACACCACCGTTTTCTCCGGTAAGGAACCACCGCATCAGATCTTGTTTCCGGCGACGTACCTCGAATTTTGTTGTTCCCAAATTCCTCCGTCAACAATTCTAATTGCATTTGGCTAAATATTTGAACATGAACTGTCAGTGAAGAAATTCATTGGGATACAAATTTGGAACATAAACCAAAACTGAAGAAATGAAAGTGTACAAATATATATCTTATACTAACGGGGCATCAACAAGAGAGTCTTAACATAACTCTTGTCATGCCAACAATCTTCCACTGCTTAAAAATTTAAGCCAATACCTGGATACTGAAATAGATTACTCAACAGTCTACAATGGTAGGTTCAAGAGCTGATGAAACATCTCTATCACACATTTCAGGATTGATGTTGGTAATTGCTTCTTCCTGCATGTGGGAAACAGGATGTCATTGTTGATTTTTAGACCTCTTTTTACATAAATAAAGCTCTCTCCATATTCTAAAACAGCTGATCAGTAGCCAACTAACCTTGACGAGATTCCTGAAATATGTAGTTGTGTAATTTCCCGAAGGAAACACAGCTTCAATAATGTCTGCTAGAACCAGTTGGGGCTGTGAAATTGCTCCATCAAAAAAATCTTTGAGTGATTGATGTCCGGAAACACAAATGTCAAGGATTTATAAGCAACTATGTACTATCCGTGGAACAAGATTTTATAGACATTCTTTATTCAGCATATGCATCAGTTTAATCTACTTGGTGTCAAAAAATGTAATATAAAAATGCTTACCAAGAGAATTAGCACTATTCAGTCTTTTGTCGTACCTCCATAAGCTTTGCTTTGTAATGAAGGTAAAACAAGATTTGTCTTCTACGTTAATGTTTTGAAGAAAGGTGGTGACATTATAGTGCCATGGATCCGATGTGTAAGTTTCATCGATTACTACATCTACAGTCTATTGCACGAGTGAAAAATCACAAATGAAATGAAGTTAATTATGTAAACTATACTTTTTGCATCAAATTTTTATATTTGTGAAGAAAACAGAGAGTCTCCCAACAAAGTTAAATATCAGATTAGGCCTACAACTTGATAGATTAAATTTAGGAATAAGCTTGAAAATTGGTGAATAGCTTACACATAAGATGGCATGAAAGTCTTCACAATCATCAGGAATGGTGATATTATAACTATTTTTGTTGATGGATTTGTCTATATTCTCTCCCCCAGCATCCTCCACATACTGAAAATTCAAGTCAAAACAAGAATATTTAGATGATTAAGACCTTTACAAAAGTTTGAAACACAAACTTTTATACCAGCATCAACTACTTGATATGCTTGGTATAATTTGCATTATATTACAGTCTGTAGTTCGACAAAACTATGAAATTGTTGATGCATCCCTAGCATCGTAGGCTTGTGGATCGCCCTCTTCTCTTTGAAGGAAGAGATTGAGGCTTCGGATTTTAGATGAGTTATGTGTGTGTGAGTACCAGAGTAAGACATTGTAAATAAACCTAGTACCTTTAATTTATATGGATCCTGTGTGAACGACCACTCTCCCTGCAGTACAAACAAAGATTATGAGGAGGTATCAATAACTTTTACGTAGTATCTAGTCTTTGTTTATGAATTTTATGTCTATTTTTAAGCTGTGGAATAATGTCTGAACCTGCTAGCAGTAAATGTAGTCATAGGTGTGTGTCGTGTTTATTTTACCCACAAAATTGATTTATTAATGGAGTTAATCTCACTTTTAGTGTCTGTAAAAAAACAACTGAAATAGTCCTAATCTTGTGTATCAATGAAAGACGGAAACTACAATATATAAAACATGATTCATGGAACGAGATGTAGTTCAAAATAAGCACATTACAAACAAATATTATGAAAAGCACAGAATTGTTCCGAAGGACAAGTAGGCTAAATTTGACATATCTGACAAAAGGACACGAAGACATGGGCACAAATTATATTATACATACGTCATTGTATGCTAGCCAGGCTACCACTGGCTTGAAAGAAGTTGTTCTGTTGGCAGCTGCTTTAGCTAAGCACAAATAGTTGGCTTTCACCTGCAATCATCATATTTCAACAGATTTATACAAAGTCCTAAAGGCAGGTGACTGGCTTGAAAGAAGTTTTATATCCCATTTGCCTTCTTAAAACAAATGATTGAAATTTTAAGTATTTTAAAATTTCAAGGTAATAACCAAAAGAGTATGACTAGAGTGTGTTTTACTCACTGTATCGTAGATATTATTTGCTCTGAATTCCATATTAGCAAAAGTTCCCAAGTATTTGATCCACTCCGCTCGCTGGAATTTTTAGACTATCAGCGGTTAGATGAATAACGTGGTATGCAATAAGTTACTTTTGCAAGGTTCAGATGCAAGCACAAGCATGTAGATTTAACTAATCTATGTATTGCCGTTGTACCTGCAGAGGAGTGTCCTCGGTATTGGGAAGAAAAGTTGCAAAGTTACAGGACTGAGCTTGATCAGCGTTGCTTATGAAGTGTGCTGCAAATTTTGTAAGTTGTTGCGTCTCACTTTTGTTCAATATCGTTATTTCTCCATCGCTATATAATTTTAGCACGCATTGCGAAGCTACCAAATCTAATGATGTGATTCCCTTCAAACTTCCTAACAAACCTAGAAGCTGTATGCATATAAATATATAAAACACTTAAAATTTTTAAGCTCAAAATGCACATGTTAAGTTACAATGAGGTCATAATCTCTTATTAATTTCTTTCCAGATTTTTTAGCAGCAAATATAAAACAGTTCAGTCGGTTTTGTATAATGACTTACTGAACCCGGCAATTCCTCACCTCAAAGAAAGAAACTGTAAATTTTAAGAAGATAAATCTAATCAATAAAAATTAAATTAAAACAAAACCTCAAGGCGTGTATTAGTAGCCTGGACAAGGGAAATATAGGTTGGATGACCAAAAAATTTACCTGCAAAGAAATTGGTATCAACTGAATAGTTTGACAATGGAATGACAAAAGATTTGATTCTTGATGTGCAATACTTGGTCCTAGATGCCATTCTTGAAGTATTCTGCAACAAACATAAATGTTTTGAGAATTTAGATTATAGGAGTACATATATGTTCACATAAATGATAAGAAAGCTGCTTTATTTTTTTGGTTTCTTTTGCTAAAATTTTCACTTGTATGGCAGCAGGTTCATATTTGTTTCCATAAAACAACCACAATGCAGTAAGTGAAAGAAAAATCTCGCCAATTTTTCACATATAGTCAATTATAGAAATTTAAATACTCTGGTACAGTGGCAGAGCCACATAGAACCCAGGGGGTGTCTTGGAGTGCCTTCAAATCTCAATTATAAAACAAACTATGATATGTGAAATTGTTAACAGAGCTTTAGTTGTTGCAGTGGTTCAGAATGCCACATTAATATCGTTCAGGAGAGCACGATGTACGTAAACCAATTTGGTTTTTTGGGCCGTTCAGAACCTCTATTTTTTTCTTAAGAGTACCCTGCAATTTTTTCCTGCCTCCGCCACTGCACACACATATCTCGAGTAAGGTTCGAACTCTTAATATCTTGTCCCCCGAAAAGATGGAGTATTTACCGTACTACAGTGGTTGCAATATGGGCATATGGCCATATCAACCAGCAAGTTGGCGACGATCATTAAGAGGCCATTATCTTTATCGTTATAATGCATCCACAATCCTTACGAGTTATGGGTCCATTTGCTTTTCAAGTTTGTTCTCACTTGGAGCAAATCTATTGAAGTACTTGCTTGGTTGCATTGCTATAATTTGAAATGAAATGCAAAAAATCAGTTATGCGGCGTAGTTGGTTCCAAATTGAAGAAGTGCAAGTCCGATTTTGACACTAAAAAAATACTTTTGGCAAGGTTATTAATATCGGAATCGGTTCTACTCGGTTTTATCTTCAAAATGAGAATAATTGGCTAATTTTCCGAATACTCGTTTTCAACGACCGAGTACTTGATTAAATTCGAGTTGGTTCACATTCGATTTCCAAATACTCAAGAGTACTCGACCTAGTCAACTAATTTTTACGATACTACTTTTTGGTATCATATTATAAAAATGAAATGGAAATAGTTAATTTGCATTTAGAACTGAACTTGCTTTTAGCATTTCTGTCAGTGTGCATACCGATCGGAAAGTCGGAAAACTACAAGAAATTGGCGCCAAAAAGTCATGCAGTGATTAGAATAATAAAACATCTAACCAGTAGGACCCTTTCTTTAACATATACCCGTGACTCTAATGCCGACAATACGTCGGTATTTTCATAATTCCTCTCCATTGATTTTGACCGGAAAAAAATATCTCAGTTTTACATTTCTCTTTTACGAAAAACATGTACCGGATATACATAAACACAATACACATACTGTCCCTGTACTTCAGTTCATCTCCCGTTGCTAGCTACGCTACTATAGTTATCTATTTTAAATGTAACAGATGAATATTTTCAAAAACTGCCCATAGTCAATCTCTTTAAGAAAAAAGTGTTATTCGAGAATTACGAGTGACAACAAATGTACTACTTATAATAAATTATAGAAGAACGCCTTTCATTTCGATAAATCTAAAAGATAATCAATTGTCCAGTTCAATATCTGCCTTCCATTTCCATAAATCTAAAAAAATATCCATTGACCGAACAACAAAACAGTGTTGATCAGTGTTAAGTCATCACTATCATATGTTGGACTCTGTTTTATTAGGGAACATGCTAGACTCTGCTTAAGCAAACTATAAACAAATTAAGTATGTCAAACTAATGAGGGTTCTTGACAAATTTTATCTTGTCAAAGTAAGTTTTTGATTGCACATTTGCACAAAAAAAAAAAAAAAAGCCACCCATCCTAAATATATAAGATTACATTACCAGTAATCATAATAGGTGGGCTCTGATATATTTCAGAAAAATAACAGTCTCTCAAGGTGTAGGAAAAATTGCGATAATCTGGTACTATAAGTTGTTTGTGGTGGCATACCTGACTGAGAAGATAGCTCATGCCATCGAAGCCATTCTTGATGACTTTGAATGTCTGGCCATAGTAAATTTGGAAATATACAGCATCTTCCACCTTTGATATGTTCCCTACTTTGACCGTACTAGCTGCTGCTGATGTACTGATCAAACCCTTGATCATATCATAGTCTGCTGATGTTCCACTACTAGCGCCGCAACTGAACATGTACGTCGTCCATACCAACAACAACAATTGCACATTTGCCAACAAAAATTTCTGAGATCTCATTGTACAATCCTGCGTAGTATAACTATGAATTCTTTCAGCTAGTGATATATAGTGGGAGTGATTTCAGCTTTTGGCATACGAATGGTATGAAATACATGATACGTATCTGGCATTACGGTGGGGTAGTCAAGTTGGTGCTTGAACTAATTTATTTTAAAAAAATTTCCAAGTGTAAAATATGATTACACGGAAATGAAAGACAATTAAGCGACTTGTGAGATTTGATGCTACTTTAATGAAAGTTCAAATATTTTAGTGTAAAAAAATCCCGAACTAAGATACGACTGAAAATGACATTATATATACTAGCCGATAACCGTGCGAAGCACGTAATAAATTATCTCAAATTTTTAATTTTTAACATTTTTTAATAAAATAAAATCTTGAAGCATCAAATTGTAATATAATATTTAATATTAAATTAATATTTAATATTGTTATTTTAATTAATTAAATTTACATAACTTTATTCTGGTAATATAATATAAGAGTAGCTATATTATTAATTGAATTTGTTATTAATCTATTATAGATACTTTTAAATATTAATTAAAGGAGTCCTAAGTTCTATTTAATGCTATATTCCTGATTTTTTATTAATTAAAGGAGTGCTAAGTTCTATTTGATACTATATTCATGACTTTTATTTCAATTTTTAGTTAATAAACTCATTGTATATAATTTCATTATTAAATTAAATTATTATATAATATTATAATTTTAATTAATTAAATTAATTAATATTTAGTGGCATACCGTGCATACCGGTATTCATGACATACCATTTAAAAGGGGGTTTCTGCTTTTAATAAAGAGTATAGATATAGATTGTAACAATAAATGCTAGAGCTTCCAAATTATTTATCAAATGTTCGTCGGAAAAAGTGTGCGCTTAGTGGGATAAAGGGTTTTGATCACCCGTGAACTAGTCCTTATGTTTTGGCTTGTTTGTTAGTATGTAAGGGCATCTCCAATAGAGGTTGCTAATATAGTTGCTAACTTCTATCACATCATCATATATATTACTTTTTTATTTCTTCTCTCCTCCATCTCATTGTTGACAACTTTTTTTACAAATCTACTCCAATAGGTGGCAACTTTAAAAGTTGCCAATGTGGTCCCATACATTAATTTTGTATTGTCTTATAAATACATTTAAAATATGGGAGATATAAAAAAGGATAAAGTTAAATACATTTTTGAGGAGTTGTATGTGTTTTAACTAAATAGGGAAGTTGCCGACTTTTGGCAACTTTGGTGGGCAACTTCTTGGCAACATTGACACTCCAATAAGTGGGCAACCAAGGATGTCATGCCACATAGGACTTGGCAACCTCTATTGGAGATGCTCTAAATGCGTCTCTTTCTATGCATACATGCTTGTTTTTTTCTAAATTCAACCTCTTATAATTGTTCTAGTGCTTGGAATTTGCTTTATGTCTAATTTGGCACTCACAAGACATGTGCTCTGCACCACCAGTCCACCGCTTCAGAAATACTAATATATTTGTTTTGTTTTAACTAGTCAGATAACTCCATTCATCTTCTGCCCATGACTTAAAAAGTCTTCAACTTTTTTTATGGATCGATCGATTATCATGCCTACATTATGTAGCTTCACGAGTGTACCATCGAACACACATAAACAAATAACAAACCAGTACTTGCTGTTTTTTTATGTACTTAATAAGTTTAGGTTTAGCGGTCCTTTTATAATGTATAGAATTGTTAGCGCTTCTAAAGGAAAAAAAAGGGTGGTGATATTTGCACATCCTAAATTGATGGTTGCACATCCTAACCTATTAAATTGACTGAACTACCCTCGTTTTATCTCATATGGCCCACACTCTCTTCTCTTCACTAGTCTATTTTATGTTTGTATCAATTCCTTCCCCGCCCATTTAAATCTATATTTTTTTTTAAATTTTTTATTACATTTTATACTGTATTGTATTTTCTTCTCAGTTTTTTTATAACTATTTTATTATAACAATATGTTTTGACATAGCGTAACTTTATATACAAATATACTGACTTGAACTTGTTAAAATATTTTATAAATAATAATAAAATTGTAAGGCTTATCTCTTGTCGTCTCTGGGTTCGATTCTCGCTCACTTCGAGATTTATTAGAACATATACTCACATTGTAAGGCATATAAGTTTAATTAGTAAAAAAAATCTAAATTTATCAGTTCAAAAATTATTATTTTTGAAAAATTATTCATTTTGGTTAAAAATAGACAATTAATCAGTTTATATATATATATATATATATATATATATATATATATATATATATATATATATATATATATTTGGTCCGCTTTTGTAATAAATTTTTAATAAAATTTATTAAATAGTTAACTTTTTGTATAAAAAGTAATTACATATGATATGAAATTAATTTTGATTAATAATCTAATTAACCACTTCAATTAGTGCTCTAAAAATTCCTGTTTCAACAAAAACTTCTCGATAAATTTTTATAAAATATTTTACCGATTACTCTTCGATTTAAAAAAAATCTCAATATATTGAAAAATCTCTAATAAATCCTAAATTGGCAAGTCAACGGATTAGTTTTGGTTCCTGAATTCTACAATCATTGACTCCGAACAAATTCTAATTAGCCGATTAATCCTTTTTTCCCCTCTGTCTCCGCCTATTAAGTCCAATTGCCAAATTTTTTTCTACAATATTAGTCATTGAGAGAATATTAATTCTTGAAAAGTATGTTTAAAATCGTAAGAAACAATCCTTCAAAATTTTTTTATGTAATTTTTTTATTATTAAAATTTATTTTGTAAACTTAGAAACTAAATTATGTAAGAAAATTTAATATAGTCTATGACATAAAAGATGAGCAAGACAAAAGATAAGGATATTATTGTCAAACTGAATGAAAGTGTGTGTAACAATCACTTTAGGGTGTGCAAATATCACCACCCAAAAAAAATGATAATGATCGACAGGGGAGGTTAAGCATCTAAAGAGTGATTAGTCTTTTAATCATGCTAGAAATTATACTGTTATACATAGATGGTTGTTATGCCCAAATCTGGCATAATGGCTGAATTGATTTGATTAGCTAAATTGATGCTTCATGATCTATGATGGGCCTAGAAGATGAGCATTGGGTCACCAAAGCCCATTATTGGAATCAGCCCAGCATACCTTGGACATAATATCACCATTATAGGAGCACCTCGCTCGCTACATGATTCCACCTCGCATTGTAGTGCCTCGCCATAAGGCCACCTCGCTACAGGGGCACCTTGTCTATCCTCTCACGCTAGGCCTATGCGCCTCTCATGCTGCTCAGCCTCGGGGTCGCATCTACCGGGGTCGCTACCCGGGGATCGCTTCGTTTGGCTCCCGTCAAGGGATCGCTTCGCGTGGCCAGGCCTCTCTAGGTCGCATGCAAGGGCCCTGATGGATCTTTCATTCCAAACCTATCCGTTCGAGATCATGGGCTTCTACAGCTGAATCAAGGATAGGATTGATGACTCATTGCCACGTCAGCCCTAGCTACATGGGCTTGGACTTTGGCTTATCTCTTAAAACCCTAGCCCGCCTAGGTAACTTGTGGCCCAAGAACTACGTCAGGCTTGATCCCTATAAATAGGGTACGTAGGCACCTTGATACGGATGAGAAACAGTTTACCTGCAAACACCTATCAAGCTCAGCCACATTCATACACACAAACCCTCACCCTTTGTTCTTCTTTTGTTAGCAAAACATCCGTATTTTGCTCCGATAATCCAGCAAAGCTCCAAAATATTGTTATACAATATTCTCCCTATAACATTTGGCGCTAGAAGGAGGGGCCGTCATTGATTTGGGAGAACGATGACTAAATCACACAAAAAGAGGAACGATGGTGAGACCCCGGGGTCGCATAAGGTGAACAAGGACGATCCGCTGACAAGAGGCCCCCCAGAGGACGAAGCGTCCAAGGACAACTCTCAGACTGGGAACAGGGAGGAACACACTCCCCCAGCACAGAGGGTGACATTGAACAGCGAGGTCATGTCTTTCCTAAAAGGCCTCGGCGAGCAGGTGACCGCTGTGCATGAAAGGGTCGCAAAGGTAGAGAGGCGCTATAGTTCTAGAGGATCGAAGAGGAATGCAAAGACAGGCGGTAGAGCACCTGGGGAAGGAAGCAAACTCCCCCCTAAGAAACTTGTTGATGACTTCGATGATGTCCTAACAGATCAAACCAACCCTGACTGGAATGAGGGGGAGGACTCGCTCGGACAGAAAGGGGGATCGCATGACAAGGTCGCCTCATCTGAAGGGAGATCGGTCAGTGTTTTTGATCGTCTCGGGAAGAAGTTGACTGAGCACGACCTTCGTCTAAAGTTGGAAAAGGCTAATGCGCCTCGTCATGAAGGACCTAAGAACAGAAGTCAGGGCACGCATCGACAATTGTCTCCTCGAGATCGCGAGCGGTCATATCGTCGCGATGACAGACCCCCCTCTCTCCGTAGAGAGCGTGAGCGGTCCCATCGTCGCGATGACAGACCCCCATCTCATCGAGACCAGGCACGATCTCAATATCTTGAAGAAGATCGTAAAAAGAAGGATCGCGGGAATGACCAGGAGGAGTCCAGCGTCCTGAAAAAGACCCAGTCTCATCATGGAAGTACTGGAGGTAAAAAGGAGGCCGAAAAGGAGGTTAAGGTAGGAGACTATAAGCTGGAGGAGTTGAAGAAGGCCCTGGACGCGATGAACAGTGAGAAAGGGATCTTTAGCACTATGGGCTCGTCATCGCCCTTTACTCACGAAATTCGAACCGCTCCGCTTCCTGCAGTGTTTCGAGGCCATCAACATGATATGACCTATAATGGCGACACTGATCCAGCGGAGTTCGTGATTCGATTCAACAATGAGATGGATGTTTATCAGGTTTCGTTACTAGCGAGGTGTAGACTATTTGCGGCCTCGCTGAGGGGAAGTGCTCAGCAGTGGTTTTCGAAGCTAGGGGCATTGATTGTCATCGATTCTTGGGAGCAACTCGTGGACATCTTTATCAAACAGTTCCAGTCCTCAATGCTCTATGCACCCCCTGTGTCCACCTTAGCAAACATAAAACAGAAGGAAGGCGAAACCCTTCATGATTACTTCAAAAGGTTCAATGCTGAGGTGCCTCGCGTGCGAGGTGCAAATGACGAAGCTGTGAAAAATTTTCTCATCGCTGGAGTAAGGGAAGGTACAGAATTTTGGAAGAAGTTACAAGAGCAGACCCCTAGCACTCTCTCTGAATTGCACAAGATCGCTGAGCCTTTCAAGCGTGTTGAGAAGTCACTCGCAGATTTGAAGAAGAACAATGAAAGGAGTGGCAGTTGGAATAGGAATCGGGGGGTAAAAAGAAAGGATTCCAGGAGTCCGAGGCGAGGACGGGATCGAAGTCGTAGCCCCAGCCCAAAAAGGAGAGATCGCGATCCTTTGAGGCGATCCCCACCGAGATCTCGCCCCGCGAGAGATGGAGACAAGTATATCCCTCTGGTCGCCCCAATTGATCACATTTATGCAGTCAATGAAAGCAAGGGGATATTCAGGAAACCTACACCGATGGGTCTGAAAGGGACTGCAAACACGAGCAGGTATTGTGCCTTTCATGAACAAACAGGGCATGATACATCAACCTGCCGAGAGCTGAAGCAGCAAGTGGATCAGTTAATTCGTGAAGGAAAGTTAACTGAGTGGGCCGTTCGCGAGGTGAAGAAACATAATCCCAAGTCTGGCCTTGGGTATAATCAAGCCCCCCCACCTGAACAGAACCCAGTCATTAAAGAAAGGGAAGCACGAGGTGGAAGTATTCATGTGATAATTGGGGGACCCCACATCGGGGGAGACAGCAACAAAGCCAGAGAGAGGTATGCTCGCGAGGCCAGGGAGCGACCTCTCACCAATGTACATCACTTGCAAGAACGACCCCCAAAGCTCTTCAAGGGGGAAGATACAAACATCATGTTCACTGAGGAGGATGCGAAGTGGGTTCATCACCCTCATTCTGATGCCCTCGTTGTTCGAATTCGCATTGGATCGCAGAATGTCTACAGAGTTCTGGTTGATAATGGGAGTGCTGTGAATCTCCTGACATACGAAGTCTATCAAAAGATGGGCTACGTGGATAAAGATCTCATCCCAACTGTGGGACACTTGTATGGTTTTACTGGAGCCTCAGTGAGTGTCAAAGGTCTCATACGACTTCCTGTGACTTTAGGAGACGAGCCCTGCATCACTACCCAGATCGCAGACTTCATGGTGGTGGACCAACCTTCAGCATACAATGCTATTGTAGGGAGGCCTATACTTAAGGAAATGAGGGTAGTCACTTCTATCTATCATCTTTCCATGAAGTTTCCTACCCCAAATGGAGTGGGATGTGTCAAGGGGGCGCAGCATGAATCACGAGAATGTTACAACAAGGCCCTTAAGTCCGCTGAAAAGGGTAGCATATCTATGGTAGACAGGATGGAGAGCGAGGAGGAAGATAGGGCTCGCAAATCGGCCTCGCGACCCTCAAATGAATGCAACATCATATCAATCGAGGAACTCCCAGCTGGTTATTTTGATAATTTGGGAATTCAGGTAGAACCAGTACCAGGTGCTTTAATGATGGAAACCTCGCAGCCAGTAATGGTTCTCCAGGAAGGGATTGTTGAAGAGGCTACAGATAGTGATAGCGAGGAGAGCCCAGAGCAGGCCGCTGTGCGAGCCCGAAAGGGGAAATGGGTTCGCAAAGAAACATCTACACTGACAGAACTGCCAAATGGTATCACTCAGACAACAACTGTTGTTAAGGAGTTTGGGCACGCAGGGGTCAACCCCTGCGAGGCGGAATCTAGTCAGGCTCGCGAATATGATCTAGACCTGGATCCTCGTATCCCAGAGCATGTGGAGCGTGCTGGGGCAGCTGAAGACACGATCCCTATTCTTGTTGATGTGCAGGACCCTTCAAAGGTGTTGAAAATAGGGTCGCAACTCAACCCTGATCTGAGAGAGAGATTGGTCACTTTTCTGAAGGCCAACCTTGATGTGTTCGCCTGATCGCATGAAGACATGATTGGGATCGATCCTAATGTGATGTGCCATAGGCTCAACTTGGACCCAAGCAAAAAAGGTGTTAGACAGAAAAGGCGACCAATAAGTGGAGAGCGAGCCGAGGCTCTCAAAGAAGAAGTGGATAGATTACTCAAGGTTGGGCTCGTTAGGGAATCATTCTACCCTGACTGGCTCGCGAATCCTGTCCTCGGGAAGAAACCAAACGGAAAATGGAGAACCTGTGTGGATTTCACTGATCTCAACAAGCATTGCCCAAAGGATAGTTTCCCATTGCCAAGGATTGATCAGTTAGTGGATGCAACAGCAGGGCATGCACTCCTCTCTTTTATGGATGCTTATTCTGGGTACAATCAGATACCCATGTACGGTCCCGATCAAGAGCACACCTCGTTCATCACGGATAGAGGCCTCTATTGCTACATAGGGATGCCCTTCGGTCTCCTTAATGCTGGGGCCACCTATCAACGGCTCGTTAATATGATGTTTGAGAAGCAGATTGGGAAGACAATGGAAGTTTATGTAGATGACATGCTGGTGAAATCCAAAGAGGCTGGGGATCACATTGCCCACCTCGCTGAAATGTTTGATATACTGAGGAAGTACAGAATGAAGCTCAATCCACAGAAGTGTGTCTTTGGAGTTGAGTCTGGAAAGTTCTTGGGGTTCATTGTCAATCACAGGGGAATTGAAGCGAACCCAGCAAAAATAAAGGCCTTGTTGGACATGCGATCCCCAAGAAGTGTGAAGGAAGTTCAAAGTCTAACGGGACGGATCGCAGCCCTTAACCGGTTCGTCTCTAAGTCATCAGATAAATGCCACGAGTTCTTCAAGGCAATTAAAAAAGTTGGAAAAAACTTTGAATGGACCCCTCAATGCGAGGAGGCTTTTCAGAACATCAAGGAGCAACTTGGCTCGCCGCCAGTATTATCTAAGCCCAAGGACGGGGAGACGCTCATTGTCTACCTCGCGGTGTCAGAACATGCGGTCAGTGCAGTGTTAGTTCGCGAGGAGGGGAAAGTTCAGTATCCTGTGTACTATGTTAGCAAAAGGATGTTAGATGCTGAGACTTGCTACACCAACATGGAGAAGTTAGCCTATGCCCTGGTGCTGGCCTCGCGGAAATTGAGGCCCTACTTTCAGGCCCATAGCATTGAGGTTCGCATAGCCTATCCATTGAGGCAGGTAATGCATAAGCCAGAATCCTCAGGGAGATTGTTGAAGTGGACAGTGGAACTTAGCCAATTTGATATTGAGTTCAAGCCTCGTGGTTCCATTAAAGGTCAGGCACTTGCAGACTTTATTCTGGAATTCCCTCCTCAATCTGAGGAAGGTAAAATGGCTATCATACCGATCCCGGAGACCGCATCTAGCGAGGCTAAGAAAGAAAATTCCGCCTCGTGGTGGGAACTATATGTTGATGGAGCATCTAATAAGGAAGGAGCTGGGGCCGGCATCGAGTTAGTAACTCCAGAAGGTCGCAAGATACAAAGTGTAGTGCACTTCGCCTTCGAGGCCACCAACAATGTAGCAGAATATGAGGCCCTCATTATTGGCCTCAGACTGGCACTTGAAATGAAGGTGGAAAATCTCACAGCTTACAGCGATTCCATGCTAGTAACATATCAACTCTGGAGTGGGTGGCAAGCTAGAGGTGAGCAGATTAAACTATATCTGCGATGTGCACAGAAACTGATGAAAAAGTTCAACAATATCAAAGTGGTTCATATTAGAAGAGAAAAGAATCAAGGGGCTGATGCATTAGCAAAGTTGGGGTCGCGTCGCGAGGCCACCCTACTTGGAATCATTCCACTGGAAATTCAGACAAAGCCCAGTGTGCCAGAGGAGTTTGTTATGGAGATAGCGACCCCAAGGTCGACCTGGATGACCCCTATATGGGAGTATGTGAAAAGTGGAGCCCTGCCTCAAGACAAAAAAGAGGCAAGAAAAATCAAATATCAGGCGGCTCGCTATGTCATCTATGACGAGGTCCTATATCGAAGAGGGTTCAACACCCCGCTCCTAAGATGTGTGGATGGAGAAGAATGCAATTACATCCTCAGAGAAGTTCATGAAGGAATATGTGGCAATCACTCGGGGGGTAGTTCTCTAGCCCAAAAGATTCTTCGCCAAGGGTACTACTGGCCTACTTTGAAGAGAGATGCTTTTGAGTTCGCAAGGAAGTGTGATAATTGCCAAAGGATCGCTAACTACAGCAACGCTCCTGTCTCCCACCTCACCTCGCTAACGAGCCCATGGCCCTTTGCTATGTGGGGCATCGACTTAATTGGGGAGCTACCTAAGGCCAAGGGAGGTGTCAAGTATGCAGTTGTGGCCGTTGATTATTTCACCAAGTGGGCCGAGGCCGAGCCACTTGCCACTATTACTGCAAAGAAACTCAAGGACTTTGTGTACAGGGCAATAGTGTGTCGCTATGGGATTCCTTATCAGCTCATATCAGATAACGGAAAGCAATTTGATAGCAAAGACGTGAAAGAATTCTGTGAGAACTTGGGGATTAAGAAGAGCTTTTCAGCTGTGAGTCACCCCCAGACAAATGGTCAAACTGAGGCCATCAACAAAATCATCAAACATACTTTGAAGGCCAAGTTAGAGGAGAGCAAAGGCAATTGGCCTGAAGAACTACCAAGGGTCTTGTGGTCGTACAACACTACCCCAAGGACCACAACTGGGGAGACTCCCTTTTCCTTAACATATGGCTGCGAGGCTATGGTCCCCGTTGAAGTGGGCTCCGGGTCGTTTAGAAGGGAACACTACGATCCCGATGCAAACGAGGTGAATCATAGATTGTACCTAGACATGATAGAAGAAACAAGAAGCGAGGCTCAGCTTCGCCTCGCAGCTTACCAACAGAGGACAGCGAGGTACTATAATGGAAAGGTCAAAGCAAGTTTTTTAAAGACAGGTGACCTCGTGCTTAGGAGAGTCATGCCTAACACTAAGGTCCCAGGCCACGGTGTCTTTGGTGCTAATTGGGAAGGGCCTTACAAAATCTATGCTACTCTCTCAGAGGGAACTTATTACCTCACTGACATGAAGGATAAGGTCATTCCGCGAGCTTGGAATGCGGAACATTTGCGCAAATACTATCAGTGAAGGCATCGCTTCTGGTAGTTTCTATCTATTTCGCATGAATAAATCCATACAAAATATTGGGGGGTAGTGGTCGTATAGACACCTTCCCTTTATGATGTAATGGCATTGGGCTTCGCCCCACTTACCACTTGTTTGGGCCTCGCCCCACTTATCAATTATTGGGCCTCGCCCCACTTATCAATTATTGGGCCTCGCCCCGCTTGTCAACTTGTTTGGGCTTCGCCCTGTTTATCAATATAAAAGTTCAATTTATTTATGAATTACTTTTTATTGTACATTCTACTTGCCTGTTTGTTAACATTAACATACTAAGGTCCAAGCCATCTCAACGATGCAAGGATCGCATTTGAAGTTACTGCTACAACAATCTAAGGAATCTAAGCAAAGGCATGCAAATCTAGCACTATTCAAGACAATTCAACAAAGATGAAATAAAGATATAATCTCGAAGTCAAAGTACTAAAGAAGCGAAGCTAAATTACTTGTGCAAATATGTTATGTGCAAAAATAATGAGGCAATATTGGATGGAAAAGTTAAAATGCAATATTCATAAAGAAAGGGTCGCCATGCGATCCTAGTTCAGTTAGAGGTTATCAAAGTTAAATGAAACAATATTACATGATTGCGAGACATTCAAGGGGTGTCCGCATCCCCAGTTCAATATTCAGAAACAAAGAAATAGTTTAAGTCTTGGAGGCTTCAGCTGCGTTGGCTTGGGTGGCTTCGCTGGCGAGCCTGGCCGCCTCCTTCGCATCCTCTTCTTCTATTTCCTTACGAAGAGATTCAGCGAACTCGGCATTTCCAGGCCCGAGCTTCTCCCAGTCAAAGTCAGGAACCCTTCGGATGAAGGTCTTCATGAATTCAACTTGGGCGGCCTCCACAACAGCATCATGGTCGAGCTTGGCAGCCTCGAGCTCCTTCTTCAGCTTGCCGACCTCTTCCCCATGCTCTCTCCGAAGAGTCTCCTCAAGCTCCTCTGCCTCCTTCAGGGACTTGCTGAACATATTCCTCTCATCCGTGATTTTCTTGAGCTCGGATCGCAGAGAAGCAGTTTCTGTTTCGAGGGCGAGCCTGTGGGTCTTCATCAGCGATCTCTTGTCCTCTTCCTTCTGGAATCTAAGGACTGCGACCTCCTTCTCCAGTTTGGTTTTAGCGGAGGCAAGGGTCTTCAGTTCCTTTAGATGAGAAGTTTGACGGATGAACGCTTCAGACAAGCACTTGGACAGAGACTCGGCATTATCAATCAGCTCAGCCCCCACCCTGCTCATGCACTCCTCTTCGGTAGCATGGTTATACCCATGCTTCGCGAAAAGGTGATGAACGGGGGTAGCGGTGGCTGGATGCTTAGGAGCAGGGAGCAGAGATTCATCCTTTCTGGCTTTCTTGGAGATGTGGTCCTCAGGGGTACCCTGGGCTCGCTGAACGATCTCAGTATTCAGAGATAGGGGTGGAGGAGGTGGCAGTTCAACAGATTTTGGTTTTGGAGGGACTGGAGCAGTCTTCGGAACGGGTATGGTCCCGCTCTTCTGGAGAAAAGGAGGTCTGCGACCACTCTTACCCGACATGCCTGAAAAATAGAAGTAAAATGATATTAGAAGCATGACAATAATACAAGTTATGCAAATGCGAGAACAGTAAGGATGAATGCAGTGTTAAAGTTAGCGAGGACAGAATAATGGTCATATTATAACGAGGAGAATACCCTCGTCAGTGGTAACAACAACTCGAGAGGACGAGGCCTCCTCGCGAGCCTTTCTCTTTAAGGAGGTCTTCCTCGCTCCTGAGGGCCTCGTTTTAGAAGGAAGACCGACCCCTTCTTTCAAAAAACCGCACTCGATTAGGTTCTCAAGTGAAAGAAGAGTCCTAATGTTGCGAGCCTCCCGTGGGGTCTTCAGCACGTCATCGGCACGTTGCTTCTCTTCGCCCTTTAGGACGGTTCGCACTTGACCAACTGCGATCTCAGGAAGGACGAGTTAATTCATGGATTGAATGAAAGGGGGATGAAATTAAAAGGTTAAGTTCCATACCTGGAAGATAGTTAAAAGAGGTCTTGACTCTGGGCACGTCGTGGACATAAAAATAAGGGCCTTTCCACGACCCGGCATTACTTGGGGCACTGTGGTATAGTTCCTTCTTGTTGAACTCTGGACACATGGAGAAATAAACATAGCCAAAGTCTGATGCCCCACATCGTTTCAATTGCAAGAAATATCCCATGGTCCTCGCATCCAACTCAGGGTAGCCGAGCTTGTGGTAAAGGATGTAAAGAGCAATCATGGCTCTGTAGCCATTGGGATTTATTTGGATTGGGGCAAGATGGTACGTTTCACAAACATCCCTAATAAAAGGGTGAAGGGGAGAGGATACGCCTATCTTCATCATGGCCGAGGTCAGAACCATACGAGGCACCCTGCCACCATTCTCTCGATGATCGAAGCGGTAGCATCGCATCGCAGATTTGGGAAGAATAATTTTGCCTTCTGGCCTGAAAATGTCGACCGCCTTAGATAAAGATTCTGTATCTAGGGTCGTTGACAAATCTCTGCAGCCTAAAACACGAGGTTGGCCGGGTTTCACTTTCGAGCCTGGCTCGATGTCTTCAGGACGAGGACCACCAACATAAATGGTTCCTTCTAACTCAGGTTGATGAGTTGGTTCGTAAGGTTCAGGGGAAGCTTCTGGAACATAATTGTAATCAGTGAAATTAACGACTTTGGCTACTTCATCGAGGCCGCCATCATCAGAGGAAGGCTCTTCGTAGTCAGAATCATCAGAGTTGGCCTCGTTATCAGCACCTCCCTCGATGTCGTAATAGGCATCGTCTAATGAATCTGTTGGAGAGTCACTTATGTGAATGGGTGACACAGTTTGTGATGGAGGCATGGTTCGTTGTGGAGGCGCTTTGGAGAGAATTTTCGCTGCCCTAGCGCTGAGTTCATCCCCTTTCTTCGTCAAAGTTGCGATGTCATGCTCAATGTCAGTCATAGTGTGAGGTTCGTCCCCGGCTGGGAGTACATCCAGGGATTGATCCCGCGAGCTGGAAGGGTGCTTTGTTCTCCACGAAATCAGAGGCACTTCGCGGGTATATTCCTCGTTAGACCATAGAGGGTCGAAGTATAGTTTGAACGAGCTCTCACTAGTGCTCGTAGCTTTTGCGATGTTGGCTGCTGCAGCATCGCTGATTTGTATATCAGGCATAGGAGAAGGTGTCCTTGAGCTATCGTCTTGAGACATCTGAAAAGGGTGAAATGATTAAGTGTGTGTCCTTACAGAAAACAAATGAAGGAGGAAAGAAACAAGCGGACAGAAAGGCTCTATGTGTTCTCGCGTCGTTCACAGAGAATCTGGGGGGTCGCAATCCTAAGGGAAAGGCTAACGTTCTTAACCTATGTTTCTATCTAAGTAATCACGGATCGCACTCCTACAATAGCGAGGACGGGTCGCATCATAAAATTGACATTTTGGGATCGCAGTTATTTGGGTTCGCATCGCATGCAATTTACGCTATCTAATCGTTCAATTATAATGAAGAACAGTAATTTAAATGCAAGAAGAGAAAAAAGACTTACTTTTTGAAGAAGAAGGTTGAAGAAATTGGAAGAAACTTGGGGTCGCTGGTGAAAGAGCCTGAGAATTCTTTGCGTTTGATCCGGGAGCAAACTGACAGCACTTCAATAATGTGTTCGTGAGAATAAAAAAGGAAATGATAGTGACAGGAGTATATATAGTCATCAGGAGAGAGAAAGACATGGGACACGTGTTGAAATCTCGTCCGTTGGACACACATCTCGAGACACAACAGCTGTCAAAACCTTTCAAATTCTTGGGGTCGCGACTACTTCAACGGTTATATCTATTCCTGGGTTCGCTTCGCGGTGACAACTCGTATTCTCTGAGTCCACATCGCATCTCCAATGGCAATATGGACTCGGGGGGTAGTTGTTATGCCCAAATCTGGCATAATGGCTGAATTGATTTGATTAGCTAAATTGATGCTTCATGATCTATGATGGGCCTAGAAGATGAGCATTGGGTCACCAAAGCCCATTATTGGAATCAGCCCAACATACCTTGGACATAATATCACCATTATAGGAGCACCTCGCTCGCTACATGATTCCACCTCGCATTGTAGTGCCTCGCCATAAGGCCACCTCGCTACAGGGGCACCTTGTCTATCCTCTCACGCTAGGCCTATGCGCCTCTCATGCTGCTCAGCCTCGGGATCGCATCTACCGGGGTCGCTACCCGGGGATCGCTTCGTTTGGCTCCCGTCAAGGGATCGCTTCGCGTGGCCAGGCCTCTCTAGGTCGCATGCAAGGGCCCTGATGGATCTTTCATTCCAAACCTATCCGTTCGAGATCATGGGCTTCTACAGCTGAATCAAGGATAGGATTGATGACTCATTGCCACGTCAGCCCTAGCTACATGGGCTTGGACTTTGGCTTATCTCTTAAAACCCTAGCCCGCCTAGGTAACTTGTGGCCTAAGAACTACGTCAGGCTTGATCCCTATAAATAGGGTACGTAGGCACCTTGATACGGATGAGAAACAGTTTACCTGCAAACACCTATCAAGCTCAGCCACATTCATACACACAAACCCTCACCCTTTGTTCTTCTTTTGTTAGCAAAACATCCGTATTTTGCTCCGATAATCCAGCAAACCTCCAAAATATTGTTATACAATATTCTCCCTATAACAATGGTGATTAAATATTGTAAGAAAGATGGTCCGAGTGAATCCTTAGAATGGTGATATATGTGCAACGCACCCCAAATATACTCTCAATTTATCATATCACGATTATACGACGATTACATTATTATACTATTAATCTATGTAATTTTTAAACTTTACAGATCTTTGAATTAATATTAGTATATATTGTAATTTTAACTAATTTTAAAGATTTTATTTTAAAATATTTTATATGCATATCATTTGTACTATTAGATTTCGTTATGCCGGTATTTTATATAGAATTTTATTAAAAAATACATTTTGAATCTGTTTTCATTCTTTATAATTGGATTAAAATTATAATTCAAAAAAAAAAATACTATTATTAACTTTATTTTGATTACTATAAATATAACTTAAATACATTATTATTTTTAATAATATATTATGAAATTACTAATAAATATGTTACTTTTTTTGCATAAAATAAATATGTTACTTTAATTAGTAGAAAAGAAACATGAAATACATAAATAATGTATATTAATTTTCATTTTGAATCTATACTATTATATAAAAGCAGAAACATTAAAAGTTTGGTCGGTCGGTCGGTCGATCAGTACCTGTTGATTTTACTTATTTACCCTTACTCAAAAAGCCGAAACATTAAAAGTTTGGTCGATCGGTCGGTACGATACCTGTTGATTTTACTTATTTACCCTTACTCAATTACAGATATACTAACTAATCAATTTCCTTATTGAGGTTAAACATATTATCTTTTCTATTTTTCAAGAACTAAATAATTTCCATTTTCAGGTAAAATACAATATCTTTTTATATTTTATCTAACTAAAATTTTTCCTTTATTAATCAATTTCCTTTTTCAGGTAAAACATATTACATTTTCTATTTTTCAATAACTAAATAATTTCCTGAAAATACAATATCTTTTAGATTTTATCTAACTAAAATTTCTTCTTTTTAAAAAACACTACGAGCAATTTTGTTTAATAAAATAACATAATTATATTATAATTGGTATTAACTAATTAATTACCTTTTTCAGCCAAAACACGTTATCTTTTCTCTTTTCTCTAACTAAAATTTCTCTTTTTCCAATTATATCATGGACTTTCATAATTTATCTAACTAAAATTTCTCCTTTATTAATCAATTTTCTTTTTCAGGTTAAACATATTACCTTTTCTATTTTTAAATCACTAAATAATTTTCTGAAAATACAATATCTTTTAAATTTTATCTAACTAAAATTTCACCTTTTTTAAAAACACTACGAGCAATTTTGTTTAATAAAATAACATAATTATATTATAATTAGTATTAACTAATTAATTACCTTTTTCAGCAAAAACATGTTACCTTCTAACTAAAATCTCTCTTTTTCCAATTATATTATGAATAGTTATTTTTTTTAGTCAAAACAAGTTACCTTTTTTCTTTTCTCTTACTAAAATCTCTCTTTTTCCAATTGTATCACGGGGGTTTCTATTTAATAAATATAAAATAAAAATATTGTAACACTAATAATTAACGAATTACCTTTTCAGCTAAAACGTATCATCTTTTCTATTTTTTCTAATTAAATTCCCTTTTTCTAGAAATATCACGGGCAACATTAATTTGTCATTTTCAAAAAGTTTGGGTAATTTTATTTAGTAAAATAACATAATTAAATTATAATTACTATAAACTAATCATTTACCTTTTTTACATAAATCATGTAATCGTTTTAATTTTCACGTTACCTTTCTATTTTCTATAACTAAAATATCTCTTTTTCAATTATATCACGGGCATTTCTATTTAATACAATAAACTAATAATATTATAATATTAATAATTAACCGATTACCTTTTTTAGCTAAAACGTATCCTCTTTTCTATATATTTTTTTAACTAAAATCCCTCTTTTAATATAGAAATATCACGAACAATATTAATTTCTCCTTTTCTAAAAATATTACGAGCAATTGTATTTAAGAAAATAACGTAATTAAATTATAATTACTATAAACTAATCAATTACCTTTTTCACCTAGAACATGTTACCTTTTTGATTTTCTCTAACTCAATTCTCTCTTTTTCTAATCATATCAAGTGCATTCTATTAATAAAATAAAATAATAATTTTATAATTAATAGTAATTAACCGATTACCTTTTTCAACAAAAACTTATCATTTTTTCTATATTTTCTAACTAAAATCCCTCCTTTTCTAGAAATATCACGAATAACATTTATAATGTATATTATATTATAAAATTATAAAAAGAATTATGTTATTTGCATAGAAAATTTATGCAATTAACAAACTATAAACTTAGATTGTTTAATAGAAGTGCAAGAAAACACGTTTTGGTTGTTTTTATTGAAAAATATTTAGGATAATTGATCGTAATCTTTTTTTATTCTAAGTTATAATAAAAAAATTGCTAATACAACATAAGAATTATAATAATAATAAGATTTCAATTCTATTATGTTTTTTTATAAAATAACATATAATTGCAGGGAAGATTGTTCTAGAGTAGTGTACAGAAACATATTCTAGTTGTTCTACTTAAAATTTTTTTGGAGAATTAATCGTATTATTTTTTTATTCTAAATTATGATAAAAAAAATGTATTATAATTATAATAGGATTTCAATTTTATAATTTTTTTCAAAAAATAACAGAGACATATAAGGGAAATATGATTCTAGGGGTGATTTTTTTAAAGTTATAATAAAAGAATTATAATTATAATAGGATTTCTATTTCATTAAAAAAATAACATAGAATTATAGTAGAAATAGGATTGTAGGGGTGAAACCAAAATACAGTACAAACCAAATGTGTACCGTTAAAAGAGTGTTTCGCTTAATATTTTTCTTATATCCAATTTCATAACTAAATTGTAAATTCTGTTAAATTTATTTATTAACTTTTGTAAATGTATTTTATTTTATCGATATGATGAATTCACTTTTAGTTCACTTCGTCTTGATAATTCATAACCATTATTTTCACATGAATAAATGTAGGAATATGATCTAGTGGTAGCTGATGTGACAATTTTGCCCGACCGAGCACAAAAAGTTGATGTGGCTTTTATATTTTTTAATTAAAAAAATAACTTAGTATTCTAGTAGAAATAGAAGTTTAAGGATGAAACCAAACTTTGGTGAAACCAAAATTTGGTGGAACCAAAAAAGTAGTACCGTTAAAGAGGGGTTTCGCTTATTAATAAAGGTTATAGATGGGAATATGGCTACTATATTTATTGAGACCAAATTTAAAAACATAAGCATGTATGATCAAATTATTCTTTTACCGTTGCATACCACGTTTCCACATGTAATTTTATTTATTAGTTTAGGGACTTGCTTGTAGTACAGTCACATGTAATTTTATTTATTGGTTTAGAGACTTGGTTTTAATACGTGACCAATAATCTTCATCGAGAATTATTTAACTGTGAATCATCTAGTGGTAAAGGATGTTATGAAAACCAATTCTAAGTTGAAAGCTTCGAAACAAGCTCAAACAAACCCAAAAAGACTAACAATCCTAGCAAGACCACAACCACGACATAATCCGTAATGAACCAAATTTCCAATCATCAAATATTTACTAATTTAAAACTTTCCCTGGATCGACTTAGTTGTCATAATGTATTTGAAAGTTATATATATCACAAAATAATTACGGCTCAATCTTTCTTCATTACTTCTAATTGCTATAGTGCTAATAATGGCTATGGTTTAAACTATTTGCTTTAATCTTAGTCATTGTAGACACATAATGGAGAGATAAGTAAAACCTAATTAGAAACATCAACGACATTCACAAGCTATCATCAACGAGACTTTAATCAGACACATTAAAAACACATATCATTACATAGTGAAAGAGTTCATCGATACTTAAACTATATGTATCATCTCCACCTGGACACCCCGGACTACTTAAAAACCTTTTCGTCGAAAGAATCATCACAATCCCAAAACCAAACTTTAGCACCTTTTCGAGCACCTCGTCATTTTTATACACCTAAAATAAAAGAAGCCGATTAGATACATATACATGGAGAAATATACATATATTATATACATAATCACACACTCACAAATCCAACTGTCTCAATTACTTAAGCAATTTTTGGCTGTGTGGTTGCTCAATCAAAGAGATGCCTGATTGCATTGGTTCGTTAAACTCGATCTCAAATTCTAATAGAATCAATATTTTTGTTTATGTATCGACTCGTTAAAAAATATTTTATTCACGAATATGTTCATGAACAGTTCACGAACATGTCTAACAAGCTAGTATTCACGAACGCGCTCATGAACATCTCATAAATAGTGCTCATTATCACGTGTCCATGAACACCTTAATTTTTTTTTCTAAATTTTTTTTATGGAAATTGGCAAAAATACCGTTTTCTTAATTTAATTTTGCAAATTTATGTTCTTTGTAATATTATTGCATTCATACGTTTCTCTATCATATTTACCCCAACTTTATCTAGTCTCTCTTCCTTGCCATTGGCCGTTCTTCCACTTGGCCGCTCTTCCACCTTTCTCTCTATCTCCTTTTACTCTCTTTCTCTCCCAATCTCTTTCTATCTCCTTTTAATCGATTCAAAATCAAAATCCATCAACTATCATCGAAATCGATTTTAGCTCTTTATTTGGTGTTCGTCAAAATCGAGACTCTGTTGTTTGGTTCGTATGTTTTATCAAAATCAACAGTGGATTCACATATTTTTTCTCGTCGAAATTGATTTGTGTACTCTGCCTGGTTACGTCTTGCCGCAGATGTGGATGAAGAAAGAGGAAAAGTAACTTAACAAAAAAAAAGAAAGAGGAAAAGTATGTCTTGATGATCAAATCAGCGATGAAGTGAAGCCAATTGAAGAACTAGGTTGAAATCAGTTGATTCCAGTTGATTTTATGACCCCGCAGGGGCATTCATAACTCCACTACCATCACTAGAGCTTTGAATTCAACTTACAAGTTTTAGTTGCATTCCAGTTGCATTCAATTGCATATGCAACTAGTTGCAACTGAATGCAACTAAAAACTAAAAGTTAAATTTCATTTTTTGCCATTACGCCCTTATATAGAGATGGAAGTTAGTAAAAAAATATAAAAAATAAAAATCACAATTTTTAGTTGCATTCCAGTTGCATTCAGTTGCATATGCAAGTAGTTGCAACTGAATGTAACTAAAAACTAAAAGTTAAATTTCATTTTTTGCTGTTGCGCCCTTATATAGAGATGGAAGTTAGTAAAAAATAAAAATAAAAATTACAATTTTTAGTTGCATTCCAGTTGCATGCAACCAGTTGCAACCACATTCAACCTGCTGCGCAGCCATTATAAATAAGATAGTATTTTTACTAAATTTTCAAAACAGTTGCATCTGGTTGAATGTAGTTGAATATCGTATTTTTGCAATTTTTTTCAAAAGATAGTATTTTTGCAAATAGATTTTCTTAACAATAGTAAAATTGCAAAAATTTACTTTTTATATATATTTATCGAAAAAGCCCTTTTTTAATGTATTAAAATAGAAAGAAAAATATGGAAGTGTTTTTTTATATAATTATTATTATTATTATATTTTTTTAAAATATATTTATATATTAAAAAAATATTAAATTTGGTTTATATATATATAATATAAATTATTATATATAATATATAAATTATAATATAATATATTTATATAATATATTTATTAATTGAATATATATTTATATCAATTTGGTTTTTTATTTCGGTATTCGGTTTTAACCGAAATATTTAATTCGGTTCGGTAAAATAACCGAAATTATTTCGGTTCTTAATTCGGTTATGATTTTTGAGCTATTCAGTATTTCGGTTATTTCGGTATTCGGTAATTCGGTTCAGTTATAACCGAATAATCAACCCTACTTGTAATAGACATCAAATTTATAGCTGTTTAATTGTACAAATTAAGTCATGAAATAATGCTTGAAGAACAAGGATACAGAAATAAACACAGTGGGAATTTGAAGATTGAAGATTTTCATACGTACTAATTCGAGAAGTATTTTGATCTATTCGAGAAGTTAAGGTTTCGAGAAGTTAAGGATTCGATATGTCAAAAGACATTGTTCGATATCTTAAGGAATCGACAAGTCAAAGCCTCGTTCGAGAACTCAGGGATTCGACATGTCTAATGCCCTATTCGAGAACTCAAGAAGTCAAGAAGTCAACAAGTCAAAGTATCATTGGAGTTCCCAAAGGGTCAACAAGTCAAAGTTACATTCGATATCTCAAGGACTTAGTAAGCTATTCGACATCTCAAGGTTTCCACAAGTAAAAGGTTTTATTCGATAAGTCAAGGATTCCTGAAGAAAAGACTAATACGAGAAGTGATTCGATATATCAAGAATACAATGTTGGAGAACCCAGAGTTATCGAAATATCCAACTCTAGTTCTCGAATCAAACACTTAGTCATTTCTCGAATGGATTCTTAAAGACAAAGTACTGAAGATGTAGAAGTCAGAAACCTGGAACAAGCCAAGACACTTTCAGGACCACAGTACTGTATAATGTACATGGAAAGTCTACAAAGAAGCTTAAAAAGTTATTAGAAGGGACAAGCTGCTAAAGTAGTGGATCTGAGCAGGTTAAAGAAAGTCAATTTGCATGGTGCCTGGACGTATACTAAACATGGATAGACAAGTTAGAAAGTGTATTTGTCTATCACTACATTTGTAGTAAATAGACTGTACACATATTCTATAAATGTACAACCTCACTTCTTTAGCAGTTAACGTTTTCATTGTAATTTTATAGATAATATCTCTCTGAGAAAACGAAGCTGAGAATACTAACATTTGTATTCCCAGATTGTAGCAAAATCTTTTATCTAATACAACGTTAGATTAAAGTGAGTACTTGTGTTCTTATGTTTTGTTTCTGCACATATATAATTTGTAAAACACAAACACACACTCAGCTACACATTCACAAACAGAAAACAAATTGTTCTTAAGGCAAAATCGAAGAAAAGTTTGAAAATAATTTACCCCCTCTGTACTTTCCTATTTGATCCATTGTTAATTAAAGAAAGATTGTATACAAATTTAAATATTATTAATACATTTTTTAATATTTATGGTAAGATCATTAATGAAAATTTGAATAAATCTTTTAATTTTGGTAAGCTTATAAATACATGTTATCACATAACAAATATAAGAAATTTAAGTAACTAGATTATAGCCCGTACTACACACACAGATATTTTAAAAATTAAATTAATAATTATAATAAATTATATAATTTTATATTTAAAAATTGAATTCTTTAATTCTAAGAAAAATAAAATAATACAATAAGTGCATTTCTTATATATTGTAATAAATTTATTTAAAAATTACTTTATTATATATTTTATTATATTTGTTATATATGATATGAGATCATTTCAATTAATGATATTTTATTCTATTTATTATAGGGATATTCTCTTTGGTACACTTGTAGAATTGGCTTTTGCCAATGGTACCATCACATTTTTGGCTTCTATACATGGTACACCTGACATATTGTTTCTGTCTTAGTCATACCCTTCTGTTAGGCAGCTGTTAGCAAAACGTTTAAAAACATCCAAACCATAGAAAACACATCCAAACCAGTTTTAAAACAGAAATCTAGCGCCAAAAAACCTATACAGAACACAGGAAACTTAAAATACTATGAAAACCACAAAAACACGGATCAAAAGCATCATTAGAATTCGGATCAAAAGCATAATATGTCTACCATCATCAGAATTCAAAGTTTACATCAAAAGCATAATATGTCTACCATGAGCATAATTAAACTAACAAAAGTAAAGGACTAGTCTGTCATAAACAGGTTCACTTCTGGTGCTGAGATTGTGAAGCAGTAAGGACAGAGGGTTGTGATGCACTCCCTAGATTTTCAGCCTTCCTTTTCCTTGTTGAGGTCCTTGAGGAGGTTCCCTCAGCTGCTGTTTTGGCTGCATCTTTTACTGCTTTGTTTGCTGCTCTGGCAGCTTTTGCTGCATTAGATTGATCTCTGACCCTTGGATGTCTAACAAGCAGTGATGCATTAGATTCAGTGGCCTTCATTTCCTTTCCAGTGGGTCCTCCCTTACATGTTCTAGCATTGTGTCCAAAATGGCCACACTTTGTGCACTTCACAGTCTTGCTTCTTTTTCCCTTTTGATCTTCACCTTCTTCTCTTCTCCTGTTCCTACTTGGCCTACCAACTCCCCTTTTCATTGTTGGTGGCATTACATTAGGGAGGCCTTCATATGCTGGCCAGTTTTCCTTATCAGCAATGGGATTAATGTTGAAACTGTATGCTTGCTTGTATGTCCTCACTGAATACCAAGAGCTGATAACTTTTTGGGGGTCAATCTTTGCATGCAACATTGCCCTAACAGCATGCCTACATGGTATACCTGATAGCTGCCAAGCTCCACATGAACACAACTTACTATTCAGTGATAGAGGAAACTGTGATTTACCTTCATGAATTTCATATTCACCAGGCTTGGACATGTAAGCTTTACAGCTGATAGTCCCCTTGCTTATATCTTTAAGAGCTTTAACAATTTTTGGGCATACATCTTCATCATTCCAAGTCTTTGCATTTTCAAGCCTTGTTGCTATTCTAACCATACAAACTCTTCTAATACCTGCAAACAAAAAATGTAGTATACTGTAATTAGTAAGAAATGTACAAGTCTACAAAGTTGGACAATAATAGTTGATTGGAATTTACCTTCAAGCAAAGATAGCACTGGCCTACTCCTCTCAACTCCAAGTGTAGAGTTGAAGCTTTCAACAAAGTTGGAGGTGTTTGAATCATTGCAAACATTGGGATTAAACATGTGTTTGCTCCAGGTACATGGATCCCCTAAGTTAGCAAACCAGGTCATGGCTGCATCCCCTCATCTATGAAGTCATGCCATTTCCCAGGTTTATAATTGTCTTTCACTTTCAAGACCTTGCTTATCTCTTCCATTTCATCTGCAGGTGCATCTCCACTTAGCAACACATTTTCTTCAGAATCAGCCTCATGATCATGTTCTCCTCCAGATTCTTCTAACTCAGAATCAGCCCTTTTATCATCACAATTGAATGAAACCTTTCTCTTAACATTCATTTGTTCTGTTGCAGCTTTCATGCTTTCACTTGATTTCATGCTTTCACTTCCATTTGTGGTTGACATTTGCACATTTTGTGAATCCAAACACAACCCCTTCCTTCTTGCAGTACTTCTGGGAATTTTCCTTGCAAATGAGCAGTAATCAGCATTTGTGCTTCCTTTAGCAGTAGGCTCAATGACAGAGGTATTTTGGGGAGAAAATCGTGGACTCCTTCTGATTGGTAAAGCCTCAAAGGCTGTTTTAGGTGACACTGGGGATGGTGGTAGGTTTATAGAAGAAGCTTTTGCTTTAGGTTTAGCTTTAGGCTTTGGTTTTGGTTTAGGGATACCTTTTGGGTTAGGTTTAGGGATACCTTTTGGTTTTGGCCTCACAACATCAACTGAGGTATCTTCAAGCTGATCAAGTCTAGGTAGTTCATCACCCTCCCCTGTATCACCCACCCCTATATCACCCACCCCTGTATCACCTTCTCGTTTCAAATTTAGGACAAGTTTGTATAAAGCATTCGGTGTTAAAGCTGTCCCAACCCATATGTTTATCATTTCTTTCCCAGATAATCTCTCAAACATTGTCATAAGATCACTGTCTACAAGTAAAACGTGATGTTTCATTTCAAATGAATAACCAAAGGTAGGGTAATGGTAATTTAGTTTCCAACCCCGTTTCTTAACTTCATCCTCATACATCATAACAACATCTAATAATGTACATTTGTCTACCTCAAATCTTAGATCAACATACTGACCCCTCCAGTTTATTCTCAGAATTTTATGACTATCTCCCATTCTGCAAGTATCAAAAGCCCTAATTTTAACATAAAAACACACAATATACACAGACACTACACATATAACGATTTCGATTGTACAAGTACATATACATACAGTCGATTATACATACACAGATATGACATAAACAGAGATATTATACATACACACACAATACATACACGGTACATATGTTCGAACAAGGCATACCTGTTAGTAGATTGAAGATTGTAAATTGCTTTCACCCTAATTGATGTGTTCGATTAGCAGTCGATTGAATCGCATGTGTTTCCCCTCTGTCGCTCAGACCCTAACCCGACACACTGAGAATGAAGAGTCGTGTTAATTTTATTTGGGATTTTCTGTTTTATTTAATTTTATTCTTAATAGTCATTAACAGTGGTTAAACGATGTTTAACGTTTGTTTAACGTTGTACTTAAAAAAGGGTACGACTAAGACAGAAACAATATGTCAGGTGTACCATGTATAGAAGCCAAAAATGTGATGGTACCATTGGCAAAAGCCAATTCTACAAGTGTACCAAAGAGAATATCCCTTTATTATATATGCCACGAGATCATTTGCATTATTGAAGTTAACAAATTTAAAAATTATATCAAATCTAAATTTGTAAACTTACAGTAGATAATGTATATTGCATTAATGATATTTAAATTTGATATACAAACTTTCCATAAACGAAAATGGGTTAAATAATCCTATTGATCTTCTACAAACCAAAAATGGATATCAAACCAAAAATATGGATAGTCCATGGATATAAATAAAGTTAAAAATTTTAATCCCAACCTAAATATGGATATGTTATCCACTAATTTATAATATATAGATTTTATCTTTGATTACATTTATTATAATACATCAAAATAATATTTTATTAAAATTATTTCTTTCAAAAATAATTTATTTGATCTTAAATATAAAATAATTTTCTTTATTTTATCTTTATTTTTATATATAATAATTAATATGATTTAAACTTTATACTACCTTGTATGTAGCACAAATTATAATCTAGTTATAATTAATTCATCTATGAGCACGGATAAAATCCGAAGCTGAACATAACTACCCGATAAAAAAGAAAAGATTGTGTGTTATTAAAAAAAATTATAATAGGCTGAAAGTTTTTTTTTTTTTTTGGACAAAATGATAGATTGAAAGTTGAATCATCCGATGGAAAGGCTTAAAACTATATGGTCTTAAAATATCATCTTCAAAAATTAAATTGTAATAAACCATATATATAATATTATTGTTATCGGAAGTTACCAAAAAAAAAAAAAACTATGGTCTTAAAACTAACTTGTGTATATCTTTAATTGTAGAGAGGTGTATTCAATCCGGATTTTGAAGGATTTTTTTGGATTTATAAAATACGGGGTATTCAAGTTCTTATCTGAACATAACAACAAAATATCGCACACAAGATAAATCTTTTAAGTAACTTAACACTTTGATAAAAAATGATGTCTGAAAATCACGAGGTTACAACCTTAAGTAATAAACGAGATTGATAGAATTAGAGCCTAAGCTCTTGCATGGTTTTAAACCTTATATCTACTTGTCCTAAAATGGAAAACTGATTCTATGGATAATATATCTTGAGATTTGAAGCATGCCATGCCCTAGGCACTTCAATTCCATCCAATGTCTGCGGCCTGTAGGATCCCAACCCATAAACATTCTTTACTTGGTACGGCCCTTCCCAATTTGGTGCTAGCTTGCCCTTTGGCCCGACACCGGAGGCTTCTATCTTCCGAAGAACTAAGTCTCCTTGCTGAAAAAATCTCTCTTTGACCTGAAGGTTGTAATAGAAAGAAGCTCATTTTTGGTTTTCCATTATCCTGGCATTTGCATCGTCCCGTACTTCATCAATCAAATCCAAAGCTAGCCTCATTCCTTCCTCATTGGTTCTAGCTTTAAAGGCTTCAATTCTTGTTGAGTATTGAATACAGTAAAAGAATACAGAGGGGGGGGGGTGAATGGATTCTTGAACTTTTCTTCGTTCTTGAATCTTTGCAGCAAGATAAGTGATGAGTGTGTGAGATATGAAGATGCGGATAATTAAAGACAAACACAACACAATATCACTTTAATCTAATATCTTATTAGATTAAGATTTTGCTACAATCTGTGAATACAAATGATAGTATTCTCAGCTTCGTTTTTCTCAGAGAGATATTTTCTAGGTATTTGAGAAACTTCAACCCCTTAACAGCTAAGGAAGTGAGGCTGTATCCTTATAGACATGGATACACCCACTTACTACAAATGAGGTAGGTAAAACAAAAACACTTTCCAGTCTGTCTATCTCATTTTAGTAAGAGTCCAAACGGCTACAGATTTGACTTTGAAAAGTCTGTTTAGATCCACTTCTTCAGCTCCTTGTCCCTTGTCTTATCTCTCCAAGCTTCTTTGTAGGCTTTCCAGCATGCTTTATAGGACAGAGTCAAATAAAGTATCCTGGCTTGTTGCAGGTTTCTGACTTGTACAATTCTTCAGTATTTTGTCCTCAAGAATGTATTCGAGAAGTGACTAAGTGAGTGATTCGAGAACTGGAGTTGACTTGATCGATAACTCTGAGTTCTCGAATAGTGTTATCTTGTCATATCGAATCACTTCTCGAATAGCTCTTTTCTCTGGGACTCCTTGAGATATCGAATAGAGCATTTTGACATATCGAATCCCTGAGATATCGAATAGCATATTGAGTCTTTGAGACATCGAATGTAGCATTGAGAGATATCGAATAGTGTCTTATGAGATATCGAACTCCAGACTTCTCGAATGCTAGACTTCTCGAATAAACAAATGTACTTCTCGAATTGGTACTTAGGCAATTTCTTCATTTCTTCAATTCTTCAAATCCCAACTGTGATTATTTGACAGTCTTCATTTCCTTGCTTGAGGCATGAACCTTAGAACTTCTTTCAAGCTTTATTCTTGACTTAGTAGGTACAGTTACACAGATAGAATTTGATGCCTATTACATAGTACAAACAAGTAGAAACTCTACAACTAGAGGTTCCCTCAGTTAAGAGGTCATGTAGGTAATGCATAGCATTACGAACCACTTGGGCTTGTTATTAGATGTATTCAGGCATGCCTCTGTGACTAACAATCTCCCCCAAATTGTGAGTAAGACCCTTAGTCACAATTTCATGTCTGATAACAAGCCTAACATACATAAAGATAAAACTTGACAGTACAGGTATGAATTTCCATTAGCAATTTGGATAGAACTACAGAGTGAGTAATCTTACAGCCTATGATGAAGAACTAGCCATTGTCTTTTGATTCCCTTTCCATAGCTTTGGCTTGAAATTCATCATATTCTTTCTCTCTTCTTTCTTTCTCCTTCCTTGTATTTTCATCCATAGCTTTTATTATTTCTGCCATAGCATCCAATTCTTCAAGCAAAATTGAGTCTTTGAAATCTTCAAGTACTGGTTCCAGAATATTTGCAGGATAGTGGTTGAGTAGATTCATTCTGATGTTGACTTGATTCCCATTTCTCCTCCTATACTTTACCATGTAGGGGTTGAACTGAACTCTACACAAACCCTTTTTCCTCAGCTTTTCTGCTTCACTTTCCAGTCTCTCAATTTCTCTCTCTCTTGCCAGCCATTTCTCAAAACACCCTTTTCTGACTTTTTCCTCATGATCTCTCTTCATTTTCACAAAATCAATTAGCTCCAGCTTCCATACTCTCTCCACTTTATCTTCTGAGCTCAACAGTGCAATGATTCTCTCTATGTCATATAGCTTGCCCCAGTGTTGACATCCTCCTTGTTTGAATTTCTCCTCCCTTCCATCAGAATATTTAATCTCAAGGCAATTATCAACAATGGCAACATGATAGATTCTTTGAGCTTGCAAAAATTGCAGTTGGTCTACATCATAATCTTCATCTAGTGGTTGGAGTTTTAGGCCTGGATAGATTGTCAGGGTTTTTGATGTGGTTGGCTTTGATTTCCTTGCAGCTTGCTTGAACTTGATTCTTTTTACATGATTACTTGGCAGCAGTATGTGACCTTTGTTTGTAGACCATTGTAGTATTCCATTAGCAGTTTGCTTTTTGAAACATACAGATGGTTTCTTGACTTGAATCTTCTTCTCTTCTTGAGGTGGCAAGACAGTTGCAGAAGCCATAGATGCAAATTTTGAAAGGTCACTACTGGCAGCATTCACCCTAGACTTAGAGTCTTGCGTTGTGGTGAGGTTACTGTCAGCAATGCCTGAGGCTTGCTGTCTTCCACTTTTCCTCTCAGAGCCTTTACCTTGATCATCATCATTCTTCCTCTTCTCATCATCCTTCTTCTTCTTCTTGTCTTCATCACCCTTATTACTCCTGTGATGTCTTCTCCTTCCGTCACTTTTATCTTCATCCTTGTCTTGATCTTTGCTTGGGTTGAACTTAGCAGTCTCAGATACAATGCCAGTTGCAATATATGACCTGAGATAAGATATAGCTTCTAATTCTTCTGCTGTTCTTGATCCCTTCTTCTTGATCAGTTTCTCAATGATGGCTATGATGAGATTTTTATTTTGAGGAGTTAGATGCTTAGGAATGACCAGCTGCTTGATATCTTCAATTCTTGTTCCAGCCTGGTAGATAATAGTTCTAGGATCTGTGAAAACTTCAGGTAGCCTTGAAGGTTGACCATTCCTCAATTCATCATGAAGACTCTTGTTGTTCTCATTTCCCTTCTCAATTAGTCCAAGGAGCACATTCACTTCTGAGTGCTTTAGACTCTGTAGAGTATTGATGGTTAAGTGCCATATCTTGTTCTTTCCTACCATCAATATCTCCTTGAGCCATAGATCATTAAGCCTCCTTGGTACTACAGTGAGACAGTCAATCTGACTCTTCAAACTCTCATGATATAGCAGAGCATCACCAGCCTGTTCTCTAGAGACTTTCAGAAACTCCAAGAATGCATCATCATGATAGACATTTGAGTTTGCAATTTCTTGTAGCTTGGCCTCAGTGACCACCTTCACTTCTACTGGCTTGGCACTCTTAGATATTGAGATTCGAGGCTTGTCAGATGGCATACTCCCTGCAACCACTGTGGTTGTGATAGACTGCCTTTGACTATCAGGGGTAGTGATGTGCACAGTTGGTAGAGTGACAACTGGCAGAGAAGTGGGAGGCTCATCAACTTTTTCCTTTCCTTTTCCAGGCACATGAGTAGTAGATTTCAAAGTTCTCTGATGGCCACCCTCAGTGATCTTGATGCCCTTTTCTAGTGGTCTCTCCCCCTTTGGATTTGAGTTCTTTGATATCCTCTTCTCCCCCTTAGGCTTGTTGACAGACACAGGGACTGTAGGAGGCACCTTTGGAGTTGAAGATTCATCAGGTAGAGGGAGACCCATGTGCTTCATCATTGCAGACAACATTGATTGTTGATGCAGAAGAACATCAGCTGTGGTGGTGGCTTGAGTGTTCAACTGCTCAGTCATAGTTGTCACAGTGTCTGTAAGATGAGCATTGGACTTGTGGAGAGAGACTACCTCCTTTTCAAGAGTATCCACTTTAATGAAGAGTTCATTGGCCTTAAAACCAGATAGGGATTGATCCTTTAGTCTCTGCACTTCGAACCTTGACATCTCATGCACAGGAACCTCAGTGACCAGCTTGTCTCCATATTGATTTGCAAAGAGGGTCCTGAGCATGGCATTGGCATCAGTTGTCTGATCTGATAAGGATTGAAATTTGTGCCCCAGACCTGTGACAGCATCCTTGAGAATAGCCAAACCATTGTCCATCCTGGTGCAAGTAGCATTGCAGGTTCGAATGTCCTTGAGAACAGTCTCCAATTGAGGGAATTTAGCATCAAAAGTCCTCTTGATCTCATGCACCTCCTTGGTTGTAGCTGAACACACTTCATTAATTTCTGTCTTTAAGCCTTTACCAAGATAGTGTGCAGCCTTGAGAATGCCTTTATAGCTATCATTCACTGCTTCAAACACATCAGTAGGGTTGAGAGATTTGGCATTGGACCCTAGTGAAGTGATGTACTCTTCTCTGAGGTACTGGAGACCTTCTGAGAGAGGGATTGAATTGGTTCCTTGCAGACAAGCATCGATATTCCCATCTCTCTCAGTTTCATCTATGATCTTCTCCTTCTGTAGCTCTACATCCTCTTTGTGACATAGGAGAATAGCTTCATAGTCTGGATTGGGCATGTTTGCAGTGAGAAGGTGCTGAGCAATTTTTGTGAACTCAGGGATCTGATCCACAACTAAGCTTTGAAGTGCTTCAACCGTCAATTGTGGTGGAACAGACCCTGATCCTGAAGCACTGTCATGTTGCACAGGCTTCAGCCATTGAGACAAAAAGTTAGAGCTAGAGCTAGGCTTGCTAGGCTCCTCAGTTACAGAGGCAACTTCTGCAACCGGATGAACAGACTCTACTACTGCTGTCTCCACAGAAGTGGGATGAGTTACAACAGTAGTTGACACAGGCACAGAGTCTCTAGTAAGAACTAGTGAATCCTCTGTGTTTGTGATGGTGTCATTAGGATATGCCCCAGCATGCATTCCCTGACCATCCAAATGTGGTACCTGGGTGGTGAGCAAGGTGTCATGCACCAAGTCACTTGAATTCATTGGCTCATCAAAGGAAAAGAATTCTTGATGATCAATGCCTTGCTCCTCAATTGCTTGAGTTGCAGGCTTCAAAGAAATATGAGTGGTAGATTCTGAAAGAGAAGTGTGTTGTAGACAAGATTTTGGCAACTCCCCCTGAGAAATAGAGGGAGTTTCAGTTATGATGTGCTCTCCACTCAGTGTTGTGCCAGCCTTATCACTCCCTTGTGCTGACTCTTTACAGATAGGTGCATTGGGGAGGATGCTTGATTCTATAGATGCATCCTGTTGAGAGGATACATCTAGTGAGCTGTGTGCCCCTGATTTTACAACTTCAGCCATTTGAGTGACTGAAGAGGTGGTTTTAGACTTCTTCTTCTTCTTTAGGCTTATGATAGGTGACTCAGGTTTCTCACTTTCTAACCCTAGTTCTACAGCCAAGGCTGCTTCAGTTAAGATTTCTAAAGGTTCAGAAGCAGCCTGTTTTCTCTTCTTTTTACTAACATCACCCTTTTGAGAGGATGATGCAGTTGGCTCTTTGCTGGATAGAGTGTTTGGCTGAGGGGGTTGGTTAGCAGGCCTTGGGTTAGCACTTTGTTCTCCTTGCTTAGGCTGTGCTAACTGTGATTTTGAATCAAATATTGGCATGTTGTGGGGGTAAGACCTAAACAAACCCTCCATGTGGGGAGTTATGTTAAGTCTTACATCCACATCATTCCTAGTCTCCAAATTACCAAAAATGAGTTTGGTCATGGACTTAGGATAGCCTATTTTACTCTTATCTACTCCAGGCAATTCAATCAAAGAAGCATTTTTAAAGTTAAGCACTGATTGAATAAAGCGAGGAAAGAAAATTTCATTACCTCTCTTGGCTGTGGTCTGACCAAGTCTCCCATAGAGTTCCTGTAGGATGAGAAGTCCAACATCTATCTTTCTCCCATGAGCCAAGGCATAGGCAAGCTGCTGCACGGGTGTACTAATCTGATCAAAGCTTGATTTCCGTGCAGTGAATACTTGAAGGAGTGTAGCAAATACAAAGCTCCATTCTTTCCTCAAGAACTTCCTATTCAACTTTCCCAGCTTGATAGTATCAGAGTAGTTGATGAAGTCAAAGAATTCTTCCAACTCATCATTGGAGGCCAGAGCATCATACGTCTCTTGCTGCATATCCAAGGCTTGATTCATGTCTGCAGTGGTGATAGTGATATCCTCTCCTTGAATCTTGCAGTGAACAATATAAGAGGTGATAGCATTCTCAAGAGCGATGACCTCCACAGTAGCAGTCCTCCAGAATTGTTCCAATAGATCTATGTACAGAGTTGGGTTGGCTGAGAGCGCACTCTTGATGTATGATTCAGACAACCACCGAACAAAGCACTTGAAATTGGCATTCGGTGCTTCCACATCACTGGTGATTGCGATGAAATTAGTTTGGGATGGTATGGTGAGTTTAGGGTTTGCCATTTGGGTAGAGAAGAAAAGAGAATTAGGATTGAAGAAGAAATTCGCAGTTAGGGTTTTTCAGAGGTTTCAGGAGTTGAGATGCTTGAGAAATCGAACGAAATGAATTGAATAGTTGTGAAGTTGTATATATATATATATGAATGTCTTGAGTTGTCGATAGATAAGTGTTCTGTAGCGACAAGTCATTCGAGAAGTATGAAACAACTATTCGAGAAGTCAAGAAAGGCTTATTTGATATCTCAGGCAGTTTTTAACTCACAGCTGGCAGTGATTTAACTCAGAAAATAATTCAAAGTTAAGAATATATTTTTATGAGTGAAATGAAGGTTTGAATATAAATCCAAAAAGCGATTAAGTGTCAGCGAAAAATCAGCCTTTTCAAATGATTCGATAACTCAAATGCAGTATTCGAGAACTCTATCATTAGAGAACTAAAATACTCTATTCGAGAACTCAAAGTGTGCTATTCGATTTCTCTAAAAGACACTATTCGAGAACTCAAGAGGGTTCTAGATAGGCCTATTCGAGAACTCGAGCCAAGACATAACAATGAACCATTCGAGAAGTCTGACTTATCGAACTGTACTTTTCACTCATAAAATTCAATTTCCACTATCCTTTAAAATTTACTCGAAATATTCATTGACGAATATTCTACCAAATTAAATAGTGGTTTACTCAAAATTTTTACAGAAATTTCAAGCTACATATGTATGATTTTCAACATGTGCAGCATTGGAATATTTATACATCATACTCCAGCCAATACTTACTTCAGAAATATTGGGCATTTGATAAAGTAAGTATTTACTGCTGCAACAATCTAGTTGATATATTCACTTAGCCAGAATTCGAAGAATTCAGCATTCCAATCTCACTGACCAGCCTAGTGAAGGTGGCTTCATCTAATGGCTTAGTGAATATGTCAGCTAGTTGTTTTTCTGTAGAAACATAATGCAACTCAATGGTTCCATTAGTTGCATGTTCTCTAATGAAATGATATCTGATGTCAATGTGCTTTGTCCTAGAATGATTGACAGGATTGGCAACTATAGAGATTGCACTTGTGTTGTCACACATGATAGGAATTCTTTCCAACACAAGTCCATAATCTCTAAGTTGGTTTCTAATCCAAAGCACTTGAGCACAGCAACTTCCAGCAGCTATGTATTCAGCTTCAGCTGTGGAAGTTGACACAGATTGTTGTTTCTTGCTGTACCAAGAGACTAACCTTTGTCCAAGAAACTGGCAGCTACCTGATGTGCTTTTCCTATCCACTCTGCATCCAGCATAATCAGCATCAGAATAACCAACCAGATTGAACCCTGTGTCCTTAGGATACCATAACCCCAAGTTTGGTGTGCCTTTCAGATATTTGAAGATCCTTTTTATTGCTATCATGTGTGATTCCTTTGGGTTTGATTGAAACCTTGCACATAAGCATGTAGCAAACATGATATCTGGCCTACTAGCAGTGAGCTAGAGTAGAGAACCAACCATGCCTCTGTAGATTGAGATATCTACCTTTTTGCCCTTAGCGTCATCATCTAACTTGGTGGCAGTGGCCATGGGTGTCTTTGCAGGTGAACATTCTTCCAAATCAAATTTCTTCAGTAAATCTTTAATGTATTTGGTTTGACTTATAAAAATGCCATCCTTCCTTTGACTAACTTGCAGTCCAAGAAAGAATGTTAATTCTCCCATCATACTCATCTCATATCTGCTTTGCATGAGCTTAGAGAATTTTTCACACAGCTTCTCATTTGTAGAGCCAAATATGATATCATCCACATAGATTTGAACTAGGATAATATCATCATCATGTTTCTTGTAGAACAGTGTCTTGTCCAGTGTGCCTCTAGTGAATTGATTCTCCAGTAGAAATTGTGATAGTGTGTCATACCATGCCCTGGGAGCTTGCTTGAGTCCATACAATGCTTTAAGTAATCTGTAGACAAAGTGGGGAAACTGTGGATCCTCAAAGCCAGGTGGTTGTTGCACATATACTTCTTCTTCCAACTCCCCATTCAGGAATGCACTCTTGACATCCATTTGATAGACCTTGAAATTGGAATGTGCAGCAAATGCCAAGAAAATTCTGATGGCTTCTAGTCTAGCAACAGGGGCAAAGGTCTCATCATAGTCAATACCTTCCTGTTGAGAGTATCCTTTTGCAACCAACCTTGCTTTGTTCCTTATGACTACACCATTTTCATCCATCTTATTCCTTAGAGCCCATTTAGTTCCAACAACGGTTCTATCCTTTGGTGCAGGCACTAGTTCCCATACTTTGCTCCTTTCAAATTGATTTAGCTCCTCTTGCATAGCAATTATCCAGTCAGGATCCAACAATGCATCATCAAGTTTCTTAGGCTCGACTTGGGATAGAAAGCAGCCATAGAGACATTCATTTATAGTTGCTCTCCTTGTCCTTACTCCTGCATTTGGATTTCCAATTATCTGATCTGCAGTGTGTGATCTATCCCATTTCCTTGTATGTTCAGATTGATTTCTCATCCTTGATGTTGCTTCATCATTTAGATCATGATCATCTACATTTCCTCCCCCTGTGAAGTTGTCACTCCTCACAGGTGTATCTTGGATGCTTGTTTCTTCATTGTTGGTTGACACAGGTTCTTCATTCACTTGAGTTTGTTGGATTATGAGTTCAGATTCACTTTCAATCTCCTCATCAGAATCATCTAGATTGTCAAACTTCAAGGGATCTTTATCTTCATCATTGGCTTCTTCTAATCCAGGTAGTTTGCTGTCATCAAATGTTACATCTGTGCTCTCCATTACTTTCTTTTGACAAATGACATAAACTTTGTATGCAATTCTTTCCATAGAATAGCCAAGAAAGATTCCTTCAAATGCCTTTGCATCAAACTTTCCAACATATTCTGAATTATCTTTTAGCACAAAGCACTTGCTTCCAAAAGTATGAACAAACTTTAGAGTAGGCTTCTTTCCAGTCATCAAGTTGTAAGGTGTCTTTCCAGTGTTTTTGTTGATGAGGGTTCTGTTTTGGATGTAGCATGCAGTGCTCACAGCCTCAGCCCAAAAACATGTAGGCATCTTTGCATCAAGTAGCATTGTTCTAGCAGCCTCTATCAGAGTCCTATTCTTTCTCTCAACAACTCCATTTTGTTGTGGGGTCCTTGGAGCTGAGAATTGTTGAGAAATACCATTTTCTTTGCAGAATGCTCCAAGCATGGCATTTCTGAATTCTGTCCCATTATCACTTCTTAATGCAATCACACTTGCATTTATGGCCTTTGCTTCTTTGTCAACTTTCTTTATGTGCTCAATGATTACTTGTGGAGCCTCATCCTTTGATGCCAGAAATTCTACCCATGTATACCTTGTAAAATCATCAACCATCACTAGAGCATACTTCTTCCTTCCTAGTGACATAATATTGACAGGCCCAAACAAATCCATATGAATCAGTTGCAGGGGCTTGGTTATAGATGTCACTGTTTTTGACTTGTGGCTTGATCTTTTCATTTTTCCCTTTTGACACGCCTCACACACTCCTTCTTGACAGAATTCAAGTGTGGGAATGCCTCTCACTAACTCCCTTTTGACTAGGGAATTAATGGCTTTGAAGTTCAGGTGTGATAGCTTCTTGTGCCACAGCCAACTGTCTTCATTTGATGCTTTTGAGTAGAAGCAACAAATTGTGTCCTTGCTTGCAGAGTCCATATTGGCTACAAACAGGCTTCCCTTCCTTACTCCAGACAGAGCAAAATCACCAGTCTTCTTGTGGGTGATCAAACATTCATCTTTGTCAAAGTTCACTTTGAAGCCTCTGTCAGTGAATTGACCAACACTCAGTAGATTATGCTTGAGCCCCTTGACCAGTGCTACATTCTCAATGATGACATTTCCAATTTCCAACTTGCCATATCCCAGTGTGTTGCCAATGCTGTCATCTCCAAAAGCAACCATTGGGCCAGCCTTTTCTTCATACTGTGATAGCAGGGCCATATCACCAGTCATATGATTTGAGCATCCACTGTCCAAAATCCACATGACCTTCTTTTTACTTTCTTTGCCCTGCAAACACAAAAGTATTACTTCTCCTTTGGTACCCAAACGAGTTTGGGTCCATGTGACTTAGTGACAGTTTTATCAAAATCAGCATGCTTATCAGTTTTCTTGATGTTGGTCTTCTTGTCACTGTTGGGAGTCTTAGAATCAGGGTTCTTAGACTTAGGTGACAGAGGTACCTTCCTAACTTTAGGAGGACTTGAAGACTTTGTCCTTGTGTAGTGTGTGTGAACATTATGATTGATACAGCCCTCCATGAATTGTCTTCTCAAATTAAAACAACTAGTCATCACATTCATGTTACATGGCATACAATCAAGTTTATCACAGAAAGGAGAGTCTCTATGTCTTAAAGGCACAGAGCAATCATAGAATGGTTTAGCAACACTACCAGATGGTTTCTTGCAAGCATGAGTCAAATGATTAGAGCTAAAACAGTTTTGACAAACTTTCCTAGGGGCATTTGGCACATAAGCATAGTTGTTATCTTTGTTAATCCCTAATTTGCCATTCCTGTTTGGTCTCTTATTAGTCACTTTCTTCTTAGTCTCATAATTTCCAGCTGAAACAAAATTTACAGATTTCTCAAGTCTAGGTCTACCTTCTACTGGCTCCTTGGCTTTGGTTTTGACATTCTTACTCTCAGAGGATGCTTGTTGTTCATTTGATTGTGCCTCATCTTCATCCTCCAACATTTGCTTGATGAGTAAGGCATCCTCATCAATCTCAAGTGTTGGTGTTTTAAATATTGGATTCTCAGTCTTTTTCAAAACCTGAGGCACCTCCTCTTGAACAACAATGTCATCTTCAATGACTGCATAGCCTTTCCTCTGTTTAAGAGTGTCATAATCAAGTCCAATGGCAGCCTTAGGTCTAGCTAGATTTTTCTCATGATAAGACTGCAATAGACTAGAGGAATTCTTAAATGTTTTCAACTTAAATTCATTTTCAGCTAATTCATCCCTAAGAGCTTTCTCAACTTGACTAGCACATAGAACTTTGTTCTTTAGATACTCAATCTCTTGTTTAAGATTTTCTATTTGCACAGTAGTTAGCTCTAGTTCCTCATTTCTCTTATTTAACAGTTCATTCCTAGTAGACAGTTTAGCAATCTCTTCATTAGCAGCAGTCATACTAGTATGAATGTTAAACATCTCAACGGATAGTTGTTCAACCAAAGATTTATATTCAGAAACAGACATGTCTATGGTAGTGAGAGATGGTACCTGTGAGTCTGATGCAGATGGTTCTTCCTTGGAATTGGCCATCAAGGCATAGTTGCAGAATTCTTGTTCTTCCCCATCACTGTCAGAATCATCCCAACACTTCCCTTCAGCTATGTAAGCCTTACCTGGTGTCTGCTTCTTTAGAAGGGCCTCATACTTAGCTTCAAGCTCAAGAAACTCCTTATCCTTCTTTTTAGGCTTCTTGCATTCACTGGCAAAATGCCCTAGGTCATTGCATCTGTAACATCTTACAGATGACCTATCCACATAGCTGGTTTTGAATCTGTTCTTGTTTGTTTTCATAGGTGCCTTGCTCTTGTTGAATGAATGATTTTGAGGTCTAGGCTTGAAGGGCTGATTCCTCTTGAATCTGATGTTTGGGAATTTTCTAGCCATAAAAGCATATGATGTATTTTCCATGCCATCCAGCTCTTCAAGAGTGTAGAACTCATCTTCTTCCTTGTCATCAGCAGGTTCAGTCACTACTTCCTCAGTTTCTTCATCATCTACTATCTCTTCTATTCTCAGCTGACTTGCAGATGCTTCCAGGTCTTGAATAGATTTGTTGACAATCAAGGCACAGGATGTGTTTATCATTCTGCCTTGGTTAGCTTGGATAGCCCTCTTTTGAAGCAACTCAAGCTCGTGTGTCTTTAAAACCCCATAGAGCACATCATACGTGACTTTGTTCAAATCTCTTTCTCTTAGGGATATGACCCTTTGCTCTAGATGGTTTGGTGACGATAGTAGAAACTTCATATTTAATTCCTTAGTGCTGTAAACCTTCCCATTCATTTGGAGCTCAGTCACCAGCTTGTGAAATCTTTCAAACACATCAGTGATACTTTCCTTGGGCTGTGCCATGAACGCCTCATACTGTGTGACCAGTATCTGTTTCTTATTTTCTCTTACCTCCTCTGTCCCTTCACATAACACCTCGATGTGATTCCACATGTCCTTGGCTGATCTGCATGATGCTATGTTGGCAAACATCGACATATCCATGGAGTCTATGATTAACAACATGAGGTGGCTGTCTAGGGCAATCTTTTCCTTCTCTGAGTCCGTCCATTTGGATGGCTCTTTTGGAACGTATGATCTAGGAATGACTACTGCGCCCACTGTGGATTCAGCAACTTCTTGTTGTGGTATGAATGGACCATTCTTGAGAATGTCAGGGTAGAGAGGATTGGCAGCTTTGATGAACAACAGCATTTTTATTTTCCAGAGGTTGTAATTCTCTTTGTCGAACTTAGGGACCTTTACCGTACCTGTAGTCTTTGGTGTATTCGAACTCATGATCGTTTTCTGTTTAGATTAAACAGCCTGCTCTGATACCACTTGTTGAGTATTGAATACAGTAAAAGAATACAGAGGGGGGGGGGTGAATGGATTCTTGAACTTTTCTTCGTTCTTGAATCTTTGCAGCAAGATAAGTGATGAGTGTGTGAGATATGAAGATGCGGATAATTAAAGACAAACACAACACAATATCACTTTAATCTAATATCTTATTAGATTAAGATTTTGCTACAATCTGTGAATACAAATGATAGTATTCTCAGCTTCGTTTTTCTCAGAGAGATATTTTCTAGGTATTTGAGAAACTTCAACCCCTTAACAGCTAAGGAAGTGAGGCTGTATCCTTATAGACATGGATACACCCACTTACTACAAATGAGGTAGGTAAAACAAAAACACTTTCCAGTCTGTCTATCTCATTTTAGTAAGAGTCCAAACGGCTACAGATTTGACTTTGAAAAGCCTGTTTAGATCCACTTCTTCAGCTCCTTGTCCCTTGTCTTATCTCTCCAAGCTTCTTTGTAGGCTTTCCAGCATGCTTTATAGGACAGAGTCAAATAAAGTATCCTGGCTTGTTGCAGGTTTCTGACTTGTACAATTCTTCAGTATTTTGTCCTCAAGAATGTATTCGAGAAGTGACTAAGTGAGTGATTCGAGAACTGGAGTTGACTTGATCGATAACTCTGAGTTCTCGAATAGTGTTATCTTGTCATATCGAATCACTTCTCGAATAGCTCTTTTCTCTGGGACTCCTTGAGATATCGAATAGAGCATTTTGACATATCGAATCCCTGAGATATCGAATAGCATATTGAGTCTTTGAGATATCGAATGTAGCATTGAGAGATATCGAATAGTGTCTTCTGAGATATCGAACTCCAGACTTCTCGAATGCTAGACTTCTCGAATAAACAAATGTACTTCTCGAATTGGTACTTAGGCAATTTCTTCATTTCTTCAATTCTTCAAATCCCAACTGTGATTATTTGACAGTCTTCATTTCCTTGCTTGAGGCATGAACCTTAGAACTTCTTTCAAGCTTTATTCTTGACTTAGTAGGTACAGTTACACAGATAGAATTTGATGCCTATTACATAGTACAAACAAGTAGAAACTCTACAACTAGAGGTTCCCTCAGTTAAGAGGTCATGTAGGTAATGCATAGCATTACGAACCACTTGGGCTTGTTATTAGATGTATTCAGGCATGCCTCTGTGACTAACAATTTTGGCGATGTTTGAGTTATCTCAACAAGGACCACTGCTTCGGCCCCATAGGCTAGAAGGAAAGGAGTTGCTCCCGTAGTAACTCTACAAGTGGTCCTATAGGCCCATAGGATTGGAAGTAATTCATCCACCCATGTATTCCTGGATTGTTCTATCCTTTTCTTTAGTCCGTCAAGGATGATGCGATTATCCACTCCAGCTTGGCCATTAGCTTGCGGGTGAGCCACGGAAGTGAAGCGTAACTCAATATCGTTTTCATCGCAATATTTCTTGAAGTCCTCGTTGTTGAACTGGGTTCCATTATCTGTAACAAGGATCCGTGCTATTCCGTACCTGCACATGACATTTTCCCACAAGAATTGAGCAACTTGTTTGGTAGTTATGGAAGCTAAAGGCTTGGCCTCGATCCACTTAGTAAAGTAGTCGATGGCCATTATCAAATACCTTCTTTGAGCATTGGCCACTGGGAAAGGTCCTAGAATATCCATTCCCCACATAGCAAATGGTATTGGTGAGTTCACAGATGTCAGCATCTCCGGGGGTTGTCTGACAACGGGGGCATGCCTCTAGCACCTGTCACATCTTTTCACATACTGTTTAGCGTCTTTGAGCATGTCAGGCCAATAAAAACCCAACCTTGTGATCTTATGAGCCAATGATCTGCCCCCCAGGTGTTGACCATAGATCCCTTCATGAACTTCCTTCAACATATCCTGAGCCTCATGGGGCCTCAGACATCTCAAGTAGGGAATAACGAACGATTTCTTGTAAAGTATCCCTTCTATCAAGGCATACCTCAATGCTCGAACGACCAACTTTCGGGCCTCTGTTGGGTTGTTTGGCTCCCAACCAGTTTCTAAATGCAACTTAATAGGGTCCATCCAAGAATTTCCTAGTCTAATAGGAGCAATTAATTTAGCCTCTATGCTTGGTTTCTTTAGCACTTGGAAATAAACATTCCCGGAGTAATTCTCAATTTCCGAAGAGGCAAACTGAGACAAGGCATCGGCCTTCACGTTCTCTTCTCTCGGTATGTGTTCAATTGAGCATTCTTCAAACTGAGTCATAAGGGACTTCACCATTCTTAGATATTTAATCATAGTCTCTTCTCTAGCCTCGTATTCTCCGTTCACTTGTGAGATAATTAGCCTAGAATCTTCACATATTTTCAGGTTTTTAGCTCTCACAGTGTTTGCTAAGCCGAGTCCAGCAATGAGAGCCTCATACTCCGCTTCATTATTTGTTGTAGAGAAATCCAACTTTATAGCATACTCAATAGTGAAACCCTCGGGGCTTTACAGAACTAACCCAGCTCCACTTGTTTTTGTTTTTGAGGAGCCATCAAAATAGAGTATCCAATACTCCTTTACCGTCCCATTTTCTTCTATGTCTATCATGATCTCATTCTCAATGTCCTCATGCCCCCGACTTCTTGGTTGTCAATGGTACATTCAACCACGAAGTCAGCTAAGGCCTGTGCTTTGATTGCCAATCATGGATTGTACTTAACATCAAATTCTCCGAGCTCAATCACCCACTTCATTAATCTTCCACCAGCTTTCGGGCTGTGAATTATATTTCTCAGAGGTTGGTCAGTTAAGACCTTTATCTTGTGTGCTTGGAAGTATGGACGTAGCTTTCTTGAGGCGGTTACCATGGCCAACGCAGCCTTTTCTATCTCCGAATAATTTAGTTCAGCTCCATGTAACACTTTGCTTACATAATAGATGGGCTTCTGAGCCTTAGATTCTTCTCTTACCAATACAGCACTCAAAGCTTTGTTTGAGATTGCTAGATACAAATAAAGGGTCTCCCCTTCCAAGGGTTTTGACAACAGTGGTGGCTCCGCCATATACTTCTTCAATCCCTCAAAAGCAGCTTGACTTTCCTCGTTCCACTCAAAATCTTTCACTTTCTTCAGGGCCTTGAAGAATGGAAGACACTTATCTCCTGACTTGGAGATAAAGCGCCCCAACGCAGCAATTCTTCCTGTTAGTTTTTGAACCTCTTTAAAGGACTTCGGGAGTTCCATATCTAGAATCGCCTTAATCTTATCAGGATTAGCCTCAATTCCTCGCTTTGAGACCATGAGGCCTAAGAACTTGCCCGATCCTACTCCAAAGGCGCACTTTGAAGGGTTCAACATCATCTTATGCTTTCTCAAAACATTAAAAGCTTCTTCCAAGTGTGAGATATGATCGACCTTGTCGAGGCTTTTGACCAGCATGTCATCTACATAGACCTCAATAGTCTTACCAATTAAGTGCTTGAAAATCTTATTCACCAACCTTTGATATGTTGCTCCTGCATTTTTTAGTCCAAAAGCCATAACGAGATAACAAAACACACCGAAATCAGTTATGAATGATACCTTTGGGATGTTATCCTTGTGCATCTTTATCTGATTATACCCACTGAATCCGTCCATAAAGCTTAGCATCTCTTGTCCTGCTGTTGCATCTATCAAAGTATCGATGCGTGGTAAGGGGAAACAGTCCTTCGGGCAAGCATCATTGAGATCAGTGTAGTCTATGCACATCCTCCACTTCCCATTTGCCTTTTTGACCATGACAGGGTTTTCCAGCCATTCTGGGAACTGTATCTCCTCCATGAACCCAGCTTCCAGGAGTTTTTCAACTTCCTCTCTTATAGCCTGTTGTATTTCGGGTGCAAAATTCCTCTTCTTTTGCTTTATTATCTTCCTGTTAGGATCCATATTCAATCTATGCGTTATGAGGTCAGGGTCAATTCCCGGCATGTCAGCAGCCATCCATGCAAACACATCCTCATTCTTTTGTAAAAATTATGTCAACTCCTTCTTTGCAGATTCTGATAGCAAAGCTCCGATGTATGTTACCTTTTCTGGTTCTCCAGGAAGTAGAGGGATAGATATCAAATCCTCCGCAGGTTTCCCTCTTCTTTCTTCGCTTTCTCTAGCATCCATGTCTTCAATTGGGAGAACTTGCCCCCAATCCCATCAGGTCTCAAGGCAGCCACATAACAACTCCGAGCCATTTTCTGGTCTCCCTTCTCTTCTCCAATCCCGTTCTTGGTAGGGAATTTGATTTTTAGGTGGTATGTAGAGGTTATGGCTTTGAAAGGCGTGCATACCAGTTTGTCCTAGGATTGCATTATAAGTCGTTGTGGCCTTTATGACCAAGAAGTTTATCATATGGGTTGCCTCCCTGGGTTCCACTCCCATAGTCATTGGGAGCTGAATTGTTCCTTCAATTCTAGATTCTACCCCCATTGAAACCGTATATGGGGATGTTGGATGGGGTCAACTGAGAATCATTATATCCCATCCTTACGAAAGCATCATAAAAAGGAATATCCACGGAAGCTCCGTTGTCCACCAAGACTCGCTTTACCGGGGAATTGCCAATCATAGGGGTAATTACCAAAGGATGGGGGAACTTCACCCCTTCTAAGTCAGAATCATCAAACATTAAGGATACCTCAGTTCTTGCCTTCTTCGGAGGTTCTCCCATTATATGCATAACCTCTCGGGCATATGCCTTTCTTGAATTCCTTGAGGTTCCAGCAACGGTTGGTCCTCCCGAGATCATGTTGATCACTGGTCCTCTGGGTTGGGGTCTCCTGTCTTTGTCATCGTAGTCCCTACTTCTGTTGTCTTTTGCCCTCTTCGGTCTTATCCCCATCCTTAGTAAATCTGTTAAGCTTTCCCTTTCGGATTAGAAACTCAATTTCATCTTTCAGCTGTCTAGAATCATCGGTCTCATGCCCCGTGTCTTTGTGGAACCTGCAATACAAGCTCTTATTCCTTTTTTCGGGATCAGTTCTTAATGGCTTCGACCATTGGAGATCTTTTTCTTTCTCAATTTCCATCAGGATTTGTCCCCTCAGGGCATTCAACCTAGCATATTCTGAGAACCTGGGCCCTTGTCCTGGCTTCTTAGGAGTGGAGTCCGATTCTTTATCAATCCTGGGGTACTTGTCTTTGACATCATACTCCTGATCGTTGTTCCTCCATTTTTTAAAATTTCCACCGTTTCCTTGTGCGGTTGTCACCTTCTTCATGCTTTCTTCAGCCTTAATGTATTTCCCTGCCCTCTCTTGCAACATCTGCATGTCTTATCGGGGTGTTTTGCCAACAATCTTTTAAAGTGATCATCCGTGGTTCCTTGTTGAAGAGCCACCATGGCAACTTTCTGATCTAAGTCATGGACTTTCAGAGCTTCTTTAGTGAAACGGGTAATATAGTCTCTCAGAGATTCGTTTCTCCCCTGTTCAAGATTCATCAAGGACGCTGAACTTTTCTCATGAGTCTTTTCTTTTATAAACTGCCCTATGAATGCCCTGCTCAGATCTTTGAAAGATCCAATAGAATTCGGGGGTAACCTACTGTACCAACGCTGAGCCATGCCTCCCAAGGTTTGAGGGATGGCCTTGCACTTGATGGCATCAGTAATGGGCTGTAGCAAGAGAGCGTTTAAAAAAGTACGGATGTGATTGGCAGGATCACCCACTCCATCGTATGACTTAATAGTCGGGAGTTTGAACTTCCTTGAAATATGAGCATTCATTATCTCAGGGGTGAACGGCGGAATTGGGTCATCGGGATCCCCAAGCGGTATTAGGTCATTGGGATCAGCCTTATTGGTTTCCAACCTTCTCCTCCTAGGAGTCACGTCCAAGTCAATAATGGGAGGATCACGGGTTCTAGTGGACTAACGAGCTTGGTAAACCTCGAGATCCTTCCTTAGCCTTTGAGTTTTGGCCTCCTAGGCCTTTATCCTAGCTTCCAGTTCCTCCTTCGAGAGTCGAGGGGTTTCCTTAACGGGTTCCTTGCTAGGGCGTCTCCTTCTAGGATGGGCGTCCTCGTCTGTGCTTGTACCATCATCAGTTGAGTAGGGTCAGGAAAAATCCCTGAATCTGGGGACAGGATGTCGAATGGGTTCTAGACCTTGCAGGTAAGGGGCTTCATAGCCTGGAGGAACCTGAGAGTAGGGATTTCGGGGTCCTCGAGGGTCCAAAATGGTGGTAGACACCTGAAAACCAGCAGGAGCATCAGAAAATAAGGTAGAATTCATACCTCGTATGGGAAGACTAGTTCCTTGAGTGTTTCCAGGTATGATTGCTAGAGGCTGAGATCTGTCTAATCCTGTTATGAGAGATCCTGTCCTAGGTGCGGACAATGGATTTTGGCCTTCAGAAATTCTGAGAGTTAGTGCTTGAGATCCTCCAACGCCAGTGGGTTGAGTTCCTTCAGTGGTGGAGGTAGGTAATTCAGGACGGCTCCGTGTGCTCACCATGGTTGATGTTCGGGTCCCCACAGTCGGCGCCAAATGTTATGGAATAAAATTAGTGTTTTATAAAACTAGGGTTTGGGAGCTTTCAGAGCTTTAATGGCTGCTTCTACGTTACGAGACTAGAACGGTCCTAACAGAATGCCTACGTATCTCAATGGGTGATTGAGAATCAAGCCAGAAAATGTAGTTCTAGAATGAGGGGTAGAGCCCTTTATATAGGTGTAAGAGTCCCTGATTTAGAGTAGGGTTAGGAGACTTGGTGGACAAGTCACCTCCTTGCTTGAGGTTCTAGAACCTTCCTTGTGAGAATCTGATTCCTTATGGGAGTTGTCATCCTAGAGGGCACTCTTTTAGGTATCCTCTTCTTATTTGGGCAATAATCATGTGCTGAATAATTTCTCCTTTAATTAATTACGAAATTAATGAGTAATTAGGATTTTGGGACTCATTAATTGGGCCTAATATTTGGACCATGCTAGGTTTAATTAATGTGATATTAATTATGTCTCTATGGTTTTTTTAGCCCATATCAGGATGCATCATCAACAAGTTTGTCCTGATTGAAGCAAAGTTGTCATTTAACTTCATCATGAAGTGTAGCAACTTCTGATTCTGCTCTCGCAACTGGATTCTTTACGTAAGATCATAAGTGCATTTGTTGCAAGTACAATGAGGTAGAGGATTTTCATTAGAAATCCCATCCCAGAAAGTTTTCATTTCAATAAAAAATGCAGACAGACTTTGAGAACCCTGTTTTGCATCTGCAAGTTTTTGTTCAAGGGAATACACTTGTGTCAACGATGTGTACCCAAATCGATCTTCCAAATTAGACCAAATATCCTTTGCAGTGGGAAGAAACATGACACTTTTGGCAATTGTGCCATCCAAATTAAAGATCAACCAGGAGATAACTATGTCATTACACCTTGACCAAGCTTTATACTCATCGGAAGTTGGATTAGGAACTGCAATACTTCCATTAACAAAACCTAATTTGTTCTTCACAGACAAAGTCAACATCATTGACCTTTTCCAGTTATTAAAACCAGTTCCATTAAATTTCACAAAAACTAATTGAGTTGAAGAAACATCAGATGGATGTATATAGTAGATACTTGATGAATCGAGATTGTTTTGTGTTGTCATGATATGAAAAACACAGATGAATCAAGAACAAGTAAATCGAGAACAAGATAGATCAAGAAATAGATCAATTTAGAAAAAAATGAATTAATTGATACAGAAGAATCAATTAATTTAGAGGAATCAATTCAGAGTCAATATACACAAAATAATCAGACAGAATCGAATTAGGTGCAGAGAAATTGTAAGAACAAGAAGAAATCATCAGTAATTTCAGAGAAAGATTGAGTACATAATACCTGATTTGTCGAAACAGTTATATCGATGATGATGAAGAAAATAGTGATCAAAGAAGACGAACGACGATCGGAGAAAATGAATAGCGATCAGAGAAGATGAGCAGCGATGGGAGAAAATGAACAGCAATCAGAGAAAATGAAGATCAATCAACTCAGTAATCGAAGAAGATGAAGGCGATTGACGATCGATTCAGACGGCTCTGATACCATGTTATTTGCAATAAAAGACTAGAGAAGATTTCATTTCTGGAAAGTTAAAAATGAATTGAAAATGAGTTTGTAGTACATATAGGACTAATCTATCTCTAACTAACTTTGGCAGGAAAATAAAAGTCTAATTGACTACTCTAGCTGTCCTGTACAGTTGTCTAAATAAAGCTTAAGTCAACATTGTGTTGACTGTGTGGTGTTGCTTTTGTCTTCTGTTTGTATATCACCAATAGCTACTCTAATACCTTCCCCGAGAGCAAGATACAAACATCTATATTCTCTTTTCCCCTCAGTGTCTTTGATCCCTGACTCCATACTTGCCCAGTCTCCCAGTCTCCCCTTATATAATGTACAAACCCACATATAAAAATAGACTTTCATCTGGTCTTCTAATTACACTTGCTAATCAAATAGATATAACACTTGCCAACTCTTAAATTTTGTCATGTGTCTTATCAAAATTTAACTAAAAGAATTATAATTCATTTAGATACTTCCCCATATTTATTTACTAATAATATATATATATATATATATACAAAAATTCCTAAACATAAATACTCTATGGGGCTATTACAATTCTCCTACATCACATGATCATAATTTAATTAGCTTAAGATCATATGAAAATGTTCATTTTTACTGTTAGGGAGTTTGCTGAACTGATCAAGTTTATTAGTTTAACTAAATCAGGATAGAGTAAAATGCTAAAACTTGTAATGAAGTAGCCTTATGTATGTCCGTATGGGCGTCTAAGAAATACTTCTTCTCATGTACAAAAATAATTTACTATATAATGTTGACCTAAAAACTTTTGAATCCCGAATAGCTTTCATCAAAGAATGATTTATAATGCTGAATGCAAACTCTATATAAGGTTAACAACTTGAGGTGTTGAGAAAGGTGATAATTGAATATCAGAGCGGAGGTCTCGAGTTCGAACAACTAAATTTGAACTAGAAAGTCATTTGGCAAATCTGAATTGAAACTTTTAACAGAATAATAGTAAAAATAATAAGCTATCTCACTAACTGTAAAAATGTAGAATACTTTTTGGCGTATTAGATTAGTGACTCCAAATATAATAATATAATGGGTCAAAGTATAATCCTCCTCCTCCTCCTCCTTGTTGAGAAAGGTGATAATTGAATATCAGAGCGGAGGTCTCGAGTTCGAACAACTAAATATGAACTAGCAAGTCATTTTATAACGACCTAGAAAATTTCGATTTTTAATAATATTTATTTGTTATAAATTATAAATTATATTATGTGAATATTGTTGTAAAGGTGAAATGTGTGTGAGATGCTGTTTATGTGATTATTTGATGATTTGGGTAAGCTGTGAAGATTGGTGTATTTTTATTTTTATTTTTGAGGATTTAAATATATTTAAATCATGCATTTTTTATCCTCTGTAAATTTTATAAAATTATCGGAGGAATTAAAAATCATGAAATCTTTTGTAATATTATCTTTATAATATTATTTAGTTTTTAAAATGGTTGGGTGAATTAATTTGGATGTTTCAGTATTTTAAAATGATTTTAGAATTTTATTGTATTTAAAGGATCAAAATTTGTAAAATTCATATTTAATTCATTTTTGATCCGAAAAATATTTTTAAAATATGTGGGTGTTCGTAATTTTATATTCCTTATTTTAAAAATGAAAAGTGTAATTTTTCCAAAGATTTATTTAATTGGATTTATTATAGTCGTTTATTAGTTGTAATTGGGCCAGAATGTATTATTAGTAGCTATTTGTTAGTATTGGGCCAAGCCCAATAACAACATTTAACAAGCAGAGCAGTCGGGAAGGTTCGGGAAACACACACACGCACGCAGTACGGGGGAGAGAAAAGAAAAAGGGAGAAGAAAGGAAGAGGGAAGAAGAAGATGTAGTTTGGGGGTTGATTATACACATATATATGCATAATCGCGTGTGTATGTATAGGTGAAGGGTGTGTGTGCTGTGATGGAAGAGCAAGGAGAGGAGAGAGAAGGCAGGAGGAGGGGCTGCTGGTGCGGCGACGACGGCGTCCGGCCGGCGGCGGCGCCGCATCGGGTGGCTGGGCGTGCAGTAGGCGCGCAGAGGTGGTGACACGCAGGAGGCAGCAGAGAGAGAGAGAGAGAGAGAGAGAGAGAGAGAGAGAGAGAGAGAGAGAGAGAGATGGTCTTGGTGGAGTAGTATTCTGATGGATTTTTGCGGATCGAACCGAAGCAAACCAAAACGAAATGGTATATTTTCGTATTTTAAATTTATTTGATTGTTTTAATTTAATTAGTTGTAAATTGTGAGATGTATGTGTTAATTTTGATAATTAGATTATATTGAATTTTGAGAATATTGTTGTGATTTAATTAGTTAAATTGCGAATTAAATGTATTAATTCTCGTAATTAAATTAATATTGTAAATTACGAGTATTATTATGTTTTGTGTATTAATTCGGAAAGCATTTTTGCTAATTGTAATTGTGGGATGAATTATGAGCCCTATTATATGTCGGGTCTAATGATTGTTAATTGTTAGTGTTAATTATAATTGTTAAAATTATTTAGTGATCTCGCTAATATTTGGGTTTAATGATTGTAAGTTGTAATTATGATTTTTGGTATTAATCGTGGGTTCGATAATGTGTTGGGCTTAATGGTCTTTAGTGGTTAATTGTTAATTTGTAGCTGTTAATGGTTAAGTGTTAATCATTATTGTCATGTAACGGGTAGTTATATGAGTTGGCTAGTTGCAAATGTATGTGTGTTAAATATTGTAGGTGGAGTTAGAATATTTGTTGAAGGTCGTAATTGTTGATTACTTGGTATTGGGTTGTAAGTGGTTAACTAATTGCTAATTTTAATTGATAATTATTATATGTCGTATAATGTTAGAGTTTATATGACTTTACAGTTGTAAATGGTTTATGTGAGTTAAATGTCGCGATTGAGTCATATTATTTGTTGAATGTTATACTTGTCAAGTACTCGGTGGTGAATTATAGGCTTGGTCAAGATGGTTTCGATTAAGTATGTATAGTTGTATAAACTTGATATTATGGTATAAATGTTAAATGATGGTTATTGAATCTCACCACTGACCCTAGAGGCTTTGGCTGAGTTATGTGATGTTGATGATGTATGTATTATTTACAAAGAAGTTATTTCGTAAAGTTTTCTTAAAATAAGAATTTAATTCCTGATTGTATGGTTTTAAAATGTTATTTATCAAAGATTAATTCTTAGATTCATTTTATTATGTGTTTATCTGCGAGGAGTTGCAATGAGATCACAAGTCTTAAATGTCAATATTTAAAGACTTGTGTAATTCTCTTCAACTAGTTCCTCGGGCTTACGAATATCCATGATTAGCTATCACGAGTATAATTAATATACTTGAGTGGTGTGATCATTGATATAGCGTAAGTAATAGTTAGTGCTAGGGGTTGTTCCCTAGGGCTTACGAACATCAATGGTTGATTGTCACGTGTATCATTAAATGCATGAGAAATACGATCATTGGTGTAGCGTAATTAGTAGTGTAATGTAAATTTCTTATGTGCTAGTTGCCGCATGTACGGGCGGGTACTTTTCATTAATTGTTTACTTTTATGTTGTTGCAAGTTGAGGCATCTTTATTTTTGTAAAAGCAGGGTTGAATTGTTTTGATTGATATTGAGGGGCTGTGCCCATAGTCCGATAAACGAATACTTCATGCCGAAATTTTCTAAAAATTCCCTGCAAATCTATTTTAAATCTATTTAATCTACTTGATTTGATGATGTGAAAGTATATTATGAATTTGTTGTGAAGAGGTTGCCTAGACGATATCTAAGTAATAAGTGGTCAGCTATGTTAAGTGTTTATTTGACTTAGTTGGTTATACTAACGCTATTTTGTGAATATGATGGTATATGTTTATATACGTTATATGCGCAAGCGTTATAGGACGCGCATGGGTAGATTAGAGCAAATAATAAGATTTTTGTTTAGTTGGACACTAAAATGGCGTTTGACCTTGAAAAGGTTCGGATAGGAGACCTGTTCAAGAACATTGCGCGGGTAGACGGAAAAATGAACAGAAGGACAAGTGTCAAAGTTGACGGATGTATAGACATGGAAGGTGGTGAGATATGAAGTAGAAATGAAGGTGGGACCAATTAAGAGACTAGCAAGTAAAGAATAGAGTTGGATGTAAAGTGAGTCATGGATCGATGTATACGATCGAGAACTTCGTATAACAAGGCAAGTGTTGTTGCTATTCACTTATTGTTCAAGTGATACAATTTAGTTTATTTATCGTATGAACTGATTTGGTCAAGTATAGGGGGAAAGATGACTTATGAATTTTTTTTTAAAATTAGCTTGATGCTGTTAAATTTCCTTATCCATAATTCACATGTCGATTTTACAAAGAATTTTATAAATAACACTTTTTCACATTTGGACAAAAGAATGCCTTTTCTTCTATTTTCGTCAAATACTCTTAAGAATTTTCTAAACAAGGAAATCCAAGTTTTCTTAACTACTATGAAAACCTGCTGGAAAAATTCCGATTTAGCATATTTTTCACCAATGCACTTCCAATTGGACAATGTTTCTCTAAGCTGATCTGAATCTTTACATGTTGAGACTGTTTTGCAATTATATGTTCTAAACTATTTTCCTCGCATATGAAAGCTCAAATTCTTCAGTGTGTATAAGATTTGTTAAATGCCCGATACTTGACCATATCCTTGTTTCAGTCTAGAATTTCGATGGTTGAAAATCTTATTGCAATTCATACCCTTATTCTTGTTCAAATGAAATTTTCTTTGGATAAGTTGCTGATGTCATAAATCTATTTATTCGTATCGAACTTGTTGATAGCAGTTGAGAATCTTGGTTTGTTTATTCCCGATGTTGTGTCGAACTTGTCGATACCCTTTGAGTTGTTATTCTTTAATTATTACCCGATTGTTGTGTCGAACTTGTCGACACTTGTTCATCTTGAATCTTTTAATGACTCTTGGATTATGAATCGTTATTCTGGAACGTGAGTTTTCCAGTTGTTAGTTGGCAAAGGTTGTCGATTTTCCCGACACCTAGTGCGGATGATTTAGAATTGGAAATGTTTTTAAAAGTGGCCCTTGTGTCGTTAAACCCTTCGGGGTAAGACCAGATTCGTGGTCAGATGTTAAGGCCAATGTGTGCCATGGATCCAATTAAGGACATTGCTGTGTGCGTTTGTCCGGGGTTAGTGCGTGACTGATCAGCAGCCTAACCTTGATGTTTTTTTTAAATAAATATAAAATTCCAATTCTAATCTATACTCTGAGACTGTGATGTCTAGTTCTTGACTCCTCGGAAGTCAGCTTTGATAATATTTTGATATCAGAACTTTTATCAGTTCTAGTTTCAGTTGCTCTTTATTAATGGTGAATTGTTGGCCCTCGTGGCAATCTAAAAGTTGATCTCACTGATTCTTTCAAATAATGAGAAGAAATTCCTTTTGTTTATCAGAATTGTCAACGGTTATTTTAAAATTGTTATCACTATTGCACTTGCTGAGCATTATTGGCTCACTCTTGCTTGTTTGTTTTCTTCAGCTAATAGAGGAGATTAGTGAACCTAGTAATGGTCAAGGGGTATTGCTTTCCAGCAGCGGGAGGAGACGATCGGGTTACGGATTTTCGTCGATTAGTGGTTGGGAATTGGTCAAGGTTGGATATTTAGTTAGACAGTGATTTTTGTACATTCATATAAATTGTATAATATTCTTTTATTCTGAGACTGGGTTGTAATAATGATATTCGATAGTTGTTTCATACCATAACCTGTATGCGATCTTGGTTAAGAGGTTTTATTATTAAATGCTGTTTATATTCAGAGATGTATAATATTGTTTATAGTTAGTGGCCCCATATCTGTACCCCGGATTTTGGGACACTACACATTTGGCAAATCTGAATTGAAACTTTTAACAGAATAATAGTAAAAATGATAAGCTATCTCACTAACTATAAAAATGTAGAATACTTTATGGCGTATTAGATTAGTGACTCCAAATATACTCAAAATATAATAATATAATGGGTCAAAGTTTATTCCTCCTCCTCCTCCTCCTCTTCATCATTATATTATTATTATTATTATTATTATCATAATCATCATCATCATCATCATCATCATCATCATCATCATCATCATCATCATCATCATCATCATCATCATCATCAGAGTAGTTAGATGTTAGTCTCGTTGGGTTAAACCCAATACGGTAGTGTGGGCCTAGGGTAATCCAAAACAAATATGGATTGGGTAACAGCCTTGGGTAATCCAAAACAAATATGGATTGGGTAATAATTATGTGTTTATATAATTATTAGAGATATTATATTTTGGACACAAAGTTATGTAATTAAATAACAAAAATGATTACTATTGTATAATGTCTTAATGGCTAAGTTTTTGATGGCTATATATACATAGTAATATTATGTTTGATAGGTACGTTCAAGATGTAAACTTAGGCATCGCTCGAGAGTGATCGAGAGTGGATGCTTGAATATTGTTAGACTTGAGTATTCTAGTTTGATTGATTGTATTGTTAATAATAGGTTTGATTAGCAATACAGGTTTAGAAACACCGTTATGTGTGATCGAATGTATTATTGATAATTCATTGGATTAATAATACAAGTTTGGACGTGGTTTTTCCGCGTCATATGTTTTTGTGTGTGGATCTTGTCAACTAATTATTTGGTTATGTGCGTGTTCTACATTGGCGACCTTGTTTGGATTTCGTTATTGGGGTATATTTCTCCTAACAAGTGGTATCAGAATGTTCATGATGGATGAGGTTGGAGGAAAGTTCGAGATTCAATTGTTCTGGCAGAGCACAATGGAGGATTTGCTGACAAGAAGCCTACAAAAGTGGGAAGACACAAAGTTACGGGCGGTATAAATTATGCGGTTGGCCCTTGCACCATGGATCAATCATGATGTTCTTGTGGAGTTGTTTCTCAAAAATTATTTGTTCAGACTCGAGATAGAAGATGGAAGAGACAATCGTAATTGTTTCAATGGCTTGATCAACCGATTGGAAGATTTGGATGAGACTAGTGTTGTTCTTCTAGAGATCGAAAGATTGATAAAATAAGGATTGGGTGACTCAAAAGATGGAAGGGCAATCGTGGCTGATGCACGTAATTTTGTAGATGGATATACAGTTATGATTAAGGACGGTAGTTTGAAGGTCGCTATACGGGTTTAAGTGATTCTCAAAAGTTGGAAGAACGAGATATGGAAATTCTTGTTCGAGGGGAGGCATTGGCGAATAGAGTTGATGTCTTCATGGTAACCGTTAAATTGGTTATGAGATCGTATTGGGTTGAAGGGGATGATTGTTGGGTTAAACCCAATACGGTAGTGTGGACCTTGGGGAATCCAAAACAAATATGTATTGGATAATAATTATATGTTTATATAATTATTATAGATGGTATGTTTTGGTCATAAAATTATGTAATTAGATACCAAAAATAATTAGGATTGTATAAGGCTAAGTTTGTGATGGATATATATACATAATCATATTATGTTTGATAGGTATAGGTATGTTCAAGATGTAGACATAGGTATAGCTCGAGAGCGGATGCTTGTGTATTGTTAGGCTTGAGTATCCTAGTTTGATTAATTGTATTGTTAATAATAAATTTGATTAGCAAGGTTTGAAAACACCGTGACGTGTGATTGAATGTAATATTGATAAATTGATTGGATTAATAATACAAGTTTGAACGTGGTTTTTCCGCGTCATATGTTTTTGTGTGTGAATTTTGTCGACTAATTATTTGATTGTGTGCGTGCTCTACATTGGTGGGTTTGTTTGGATCCCGTTTTTGGGGTGTATTCCTTCTAACAAGTTCATGCTTCCTCCAAAATGATTAATGTAAAGATATGTGCAGTGATTTACAACGCATATATATATTGTACTAATTCATATGTGTTCTTACTCTTATCATGTCATCTATGCTTCTAATGAAATAATAAAAATATCTAACAAAATCAAATAAAAATTACTAGTGCCATAATTTATCGAAGTTTTATTGGTTAATTTGCAAAAGTCATCTGCGAGTATTTTTGCAAATTAACTTAGGAGTATCTTTTTTAGTTGATCAATCATGTACTCAGATAATTAAATTTCATGAAAAAAAAATGCGGATGCACCTGGACCATCGAAAGCTATTGATGGGAGACGCAAATTAGACTTTCGACTTGGAGAGACTTTGGATCGCAAGGAAGTGGAGTTGTAAGACAACTCGATTGCTTGAAGTAATGCTGTTCTTGATACATAGTACTTGTGTTGCAAGAGCTTAGCAAATTTGATAATAATCTGAACGTTCATTATAACATCAGATGATAGATTTTACTATTGATATGCTTTTTAGAAGTGTTGTGACTTGAATGAAATTCATCGACTGTCTGTTTGAAATCAAACTATATAAATTACAAAATCTGAAAGGTTCTAGCAAAGCGTACAATTATTTGGCTCACAAATATATGTAAAAGCTCCACAAAACAATTTTATGGTTATGTAGATTACACAAATCACAGAACTTGATATATCTCAGCGAGGGCTGCCTGGCGGATGCAACAGACTAATAGTACTTGAGCTATATTGTTCGGAGTCATTCACAACATTATGGTAAGAACTTAGTTGAATTTCATAAAGATCTGAATGCTGAGTCTCTGGATGACCTTTTAAGCTCATGGTGTCTTCATCTCCATGTTGGTCAGCCCATGGATGTTTAGAATGTTTCCTTAAGCTTTCGATTTCCATTGTCACTTCCTTCATTGTTGGTCTTTCATCGCCATAAAGGTTAAGACACCTGTTCACAAGTTGAACAGCTTTTTGGAGTTGATCCAAATTTCCTTCTCTCACTACTCGACGATCAAGAACTTGAAATAATCTATTTTCCTTTAGGGATGTAATGAAATATGTGGCTACATTTTTTTCCTCCACAGAATTCTCCATGTAAATTGCTTTCCTTCCTGTCAAGAGCTCTGCAAGAACCACTCCAAAACTATAAACATCACTTTTGTCGGTCAGTTCACCAGTATGGAAGTATTCGGGGTTCAAGTACCCTAACGTTCCTTCGACTAATGTAACCACTTTAGTTTGATCCATGGGTACCAACATGGACACACCGAAATCTGATATTTTGGCAACGAAATTGTCATCCAGTAATATGTTGGCTAATTTGACATCTCTATGCACAATGGGGATAGAAGCTGCCTAGTGAAGATATGCAAGGGCGCCAGAAGATTCAGCAGCAATTCTCAGCCGATTGTCCAATGATAACCATGACAAGCCTCCATCAATACTGTGGACATGATGATGTAAAGTACCTTTGGATATAAACTCATATACTAACATTGGTACCTCGCATTCTAAACAACATCCAAGAAGTTTGACCACATTTCTTTGGTTAACTTGTGCAAGAATCACAACCTCATTGATAAATTGATCTATATGTCTTGAATCTAATTTTTTAGATCTTTTAACTGCAACAATACACTGATCAGGTAAAATTCCTTTGTAAACTATACCATACGCACCTTGGCCAACTACTCTGTCAGCAGCATAGTTGTTAGTCGCTTTCTTCAGTTCTTCATAAGTAAAATGTTTTGTTGACTCAACTGTACCACCCTCAGAGATACTTTGTTGTCTTAAGAGGAGACCCCCATTCTGCTCAAAGAATTTCTCTCTTAATTGAGAACGTTTTCTGTGCCAAAACACCCAATTCATTCCAATGATTACCAAAAGGCAACAAATTACCATACCTGCATTATCGACATGACACATATAGACCTAATTAAAATTAGGTGTGGAAATATGGCGAACAAGTAGTTTTAAGTATCATTTATATTAATATATTAAATGTATATATGAATCCATAATGAGGATTTAATCACCTGATGCAAACATGATAACGTGGGACTTGGGCCTTTTAGGAATGCATCTTTTGTTATCACGGTCATCAGTATAATACCCGGATCTGCAAGAGCAATTAAAACTCCCCGGTGTATTAATGCAGCGATGTTCGCAACCATCTGTTCGTTGTTCACATTCATTGATATCTTACAAAAAAAATAAAATTACATTATATTAGCTCATTAGTTAATCAACTTTAAGTTTTGAAGGAACAATCAACTTATTCAATTACCTTGGCATCCTGGATTCAGATATGGATTACCCTCGTACACTTCACTGCAGTTGCAACGATATCCTCTATACCGAATTCCATCGATGCATTGGCTATATGAGTAGCAAATAGGAGAATCTGAATTCTGAGGTGCTTCTGTGCAAGTTTTATTCCCAATAACCCAATCTAATACTATGGGAACAGTATCCATAGTCCTATTTAAGAAGGCAATTGGATCTCTAAGATCTGATATACCTCAAAATTTGAATCTGCTTTTCTCACCCAAAAATGCATACCCGCATCTATTAAATGTTGAGACAGTTGTATGGTTGTCATATGTGTGAACATAGACTCGGAAATAATACAGAACATCAACGGGTACTTGACAACAGCCACTGCCCGAGCATGTTTCATTTTCATTGATTTCGTAAATGTTTTGACATGTGGTACTGCATCCTTTGGGCAAGGTGCCCCGTGGAGCATTATATATAATAGCCGATAGCCCGTGCGAAGCACGGATCGTAATAAATTATCTTAAATTTTTAAGTTTTTTAATAAAATAAAATCTTGAAGCACCAAGTTGTAATATAATATTTAATATTAAATTAATATTTAATATTATTATTTTAATTAATTAAATTTACATAACTTTATTCTGGTAATATAATATAAGAGTGGCTATATTATTAATTGAATTTTTATTAATCTATTATAGGTACTTTTAAATATTAATTAAAGGAGTCCTAAGTTCTATTTAATACTATATTCCTAATTTTTTATTAATTAAAGGAGTCCTAAGTTCAATTTGATACTATATTCATGAATTTTATTTCAATTTTTAGTTAATAAACTCATAGTATATAATTTCATTATTAAATTAAATTATTATATAATATTACAATTTTAATTAATTAAATTAATTAATATTTAGTGGCATATCGTGGTATGCATGACATACCATTTAAAGGGGGTTTCTGCTTTTAATAAAGAGTATAGATTCTCGAAGCACGGATCGTAATAAATTATCTTAAATTTTTAATTTTTAACTTTTTTTAATAAAATAAAATCTTGAAGCACCAAGTTGTAATATAATATTTAATATTAAATTAATATTTAATATTGTTATTTTAATTAATTAAATTTACATAACTTTATTCTGGTAATATAATATAAGAGTAGCTATATTATTAATTGAATTTATTATTAATCTATTATAGATACTTTTAAATATCAATTAAAGGAGTCATAACTTCTATTTAATACTATATTCCTATTTTTTATTAATTAAAGGAGTCCTAAGTTCTATTTGATACTATATTCATGACTTTTATTTCAATTTTTAGTTAATAAAGTCATAGTATATAATTTCATTATTATTAAATTAAATTATTATATAATATTACAATTTTAATTAATTAAATTAATTAATATTTAGTGCATACATACCGCGGTATACATGGCATACCATTTAAAGAGGGTTTCTGCTTTTAATAAAGAGTATAGATTGGCCTGGTCATCACAACCAACAACAGTGAATACATTTGCAGTAGAATACATATATGAAGTATCCCCCAAACTAGTGTACGTGTATTGGACGTCAGTTAGATTGCCAAACGGATTATAACATCTAAATGCCAAAGAATTAGCAATTCGCAACTCGGTGTTGGATATGTCATAAACTTGAACGCTACCAGCCATTAAGAAGGCCTTGGGAGGATTGGTAGTATAGTTGCAGGTAATACCAAAGGAGGGGTTTATGGAACAGCTGAGACCTTTTGAGTTGATGATGCCAAACGGATATGGCACCGTTAGGTCTCCACATTTGCTCTGACATTCTGGGTGAATTGTAATGTTTTCAGCCTTTATAATAGTGTGATTAGTGTTGTTGGTATCGAATGTGAGGGTGAACGACTCTAGCGGTTTTAAACCCCAAGTACAGCAAGACATGAAGAAGAAAAAGAAAGAAGTGCATTTTTGTGCTTAGTTTTTTGATAGCAGGAGTTTACGTTACTAATGTGTATTTCCTGAGTGCATAGCTCTCTTTTTATAGCATGCTAAAAAAAAGTTACTCTGGATTTTTCTTTAAAAACCATTGTTACTTTATTTTACACTAAAAACATGTCTGAACAGCCAGTTATGTTGCAGGTCAACTTTAGCTCGCATTCAAGAGTGAATATATTAGATGCAAGTAGAGTTTCTGTATTATGTTGATAATAAGTTTGACATTTTACTCTCAGATGCAAGTAGAGTTATATTCAACAGTTTACTAACCGGGTCGTCTGAACAAGGTGGCCTATGGATAGGAAAAGTATAATCTGAAGGTAGTAAAAAACCCAGTCAATTGGTTTTAGCAACAACGCCCAAAATTCCAACCAAAACAGAAATCAATTCAGAATGGTTTATAAAAAAGACTTGAATTCTATGGAGACCCTTATATGAAATACTAACGGAAGACTCATGTGTCGTGTAACATGTTCTGTATATAAAATATTACAAACTATATATTATATGGAGTACTAATTGAATACATATGTCCAACAACATGTTTTGACATATAAAATATTGCAAAAATTAAGCATATAATATATTTTATAATATTTTATATGCAGAATATGTTGCAGGATATAATATATCCTTATTGTGTAAGGGACTCCCGAGTAAGCTAAATATTGTTCGGCTTCTCTTTTCCATACCTATAATATGCATAACCAATTACGAGGCAACCTATCAAGATATATTCCTATTCCCTAAGCCATAAGCTATTCAGCGGGTTGCTGAGATATGTTCCTTCCAAAAATGAGATAAATATATGTATTATTAGTATTTTTATAATGGTACACTAATTAAAGCTAAAATAAATAAAATATTAATATTTATTAGGCTTTAGACACTCACTATACTATTTGAGTTTTTAATTGAGTGATGATTTAATAATTATTAACCCACTGAAATTATTGAAGTGAAAAGAAAGTTACGAATTTTTACATTAAAAATTCTATTCAATTTAAGAAATCTACTTATATTTGATTTAAATTATTTAAGTACACTTTTAAATATTTGAATATAGTTCTAATAACAACTAAATACACTTTTTAATATTTGATCCAAGTATCTCTATCGAGCTTAAAATCTAATGATCTTTATCGTTTTGGCGGTACATAACTAAAATTTTGAATAATATCACTCTTACGCTTATTATATATAAGCATTTAATAAAAAAAATATAGTATCACGTGCAAAACTCTGAATTTTTATGCATATTTATTAACGAAATTTTAAAATAAATATTCATGTGTCAATATTTTTTATGTGTTTTTTGTAGTTTTTAAAACTAATATTCTTTAATTTCTTATATGTTTGGAATTAATAATGAGAATATTAAATTTTATTATATTAATAATATGATTCCAACTTTAAACATTTGTTAGAGTTGTTATAGTTAATATTATAAATAATAAATTTTTATTCGTTGTTGATAACATTACTATTATATATTATATAATATATTTAAAATTATAAGTAGTAAATTTAAATATCTTATCGAGGAGGATCAAATCATTGACCTTTGTTAGTATATGCATAAAAATCATCTTACGTTTATTATATGAAAAATATGATTTGTATAAAATTAAATTTTCATAAAATAATTTTTAATGTTTAGTGTAAAAAACAATAAAATCCTAAATTTTGAAGAATCAAAAACAAGTAACATGGAGCTATTTTTTTTATATAAATAGAATTTATTGGGTTATATGTCTCCATTTTCTATTTGGGTTATATATTGAGTTCAAAAAGTCATATTTTGAACATTTTACAGCCCCTAAAGTTCACAAAGTAATCTTTAATTTAGTTAGGGTTAACAATTTTATTTCAACAAAAACTGCTTAAAAACTGTAGAGAAATAATTAGTTCCGAATTTCACATTGTGAATTATGTTCAATTATCTTTATTTAGATCTTATAACTTTAGATCCAATGATTTTTATTTATTTTTTTGTACTAAATATATTTTTTGTGCTTATTTTATACATGATACATGATATAACTAAATAGATAGATAATATAACTATGATATTATAAATATATTTTGTAAATTTGTAAATTATTTTTACAAATAAGTAATAGATTATATATTTTATATATTTTTATTCTTATATTATTTATAATTTGTGTAAAATTGGATTTCCCTAAAATATATTTTATGTTTAGGTAAAAAGCAAAAAAACTCCTAAATTTAGAAGAAGTAGAAATAAAAACCATACTGCTGGAATTTTAAAATAAAATGGATTTATCAAGTTATATGGTTTCCTTTACTATTTGAATCATAACTTCAGTTCTAAAAAGAAGATTCGAACGATTTTAGAGCCACACTCGTGAAATAATCTTTAATTTATTTATGGTTTAACAATTATATTTTAATAGGAACGGCTTGAAAACTAGAGAGAAAATAATTACGAAATTTACATCGAAATTTTATTTAATTTAAGGATATAATTGGAAGGGAATATTTGTTTTACTCTAATCTCGAATAGAATTGAGATATACCACGGATATCTATACTAATATAAGCCGAAACATTGAAAGTTTGGTAGTCGGTAGTTGGTCGATATTTGGACATGGCTTAATACATCTATAACTATTCTAATTCAAACAATTAAAAATCTATTAGGCCGAATTATCTCTTACTTTAAAACAATTATAACTATTCTAATTCAAACACTCTTACCTAAAATTAAAATATATTCCAATTAAAACACTTATAACTATTCTAATTCAAACATATTTATTTATTTTTAAAAATCTATTATCACGGGCTTAATTATTTTAAAAGCCTATTTCAATTAAATACATTGATATGGGCTAAAAGTAAACCCTAAAAATACATTTAATGTGGTATTTAATAAGCCTAGACTGGTCCAAGGTTAAAGCCCTTTAGTGAGGCCCAAGGTTAAAGGTTAAAGGTTAAAGCCCTTTAGACTGGTCCAAGGTTAAAGCCCTTTAGTGTGGGAAAGCGATATCAACCATGGTCACCACCCGGAGAACACCAACACTTTCTAAAACCATCACTAACACCACCGCACCCCCGATTGGGGAACAAGTGCCCCCTAGGGCGAATTCTCAACCGCTGGTCACTCGGCCACAAGGAACTGAAGCGTAACCTCATGAGTCACTACCTTTAGTGACGAATCCCACCACCCAAGGGACGAATCCCCTTCAAATGGTGGTCGCCCCTCTCGGAGGGCAGTCCGCTCCACCCACCTCTCAGATCTTTACTACAGTGATCCCCGCAAGCACGAACCCGATATATGGGTTGCCTAATTATCCCCCGTATCAGGCCGGACCAAGTGGTCACGCCCTCCAGATACACGAGCCTTACAATCCACCCTACATCAGGGATTTAGGACCCAATCAAGGCCAGCAATACTATGACTACTCAGGCCCGTATTCTGATGATTCATCCTCGGAAGAAGATAGGGATGAAGCCCCGAGAAGACGTCGTCCAAGTAAGGAACCTGTTGGACGCCGAAGAACCCATGACCGACCTCCTTTAACGGCTGCTGAAAAAAATCAAGGCTCACGAGGCCAAGATCCAAAAATTAAAGAAGGACATAGAAAGGGAACAGCGAAGACAGAATCAGAATCGACCCCCACCAGTGACGGGAGGAGACGTTCCTTTTGTTGATTTGGAAAGCACCCCAAGGAGAGAGAGAATGACCGAAGTCCCTAGAGGTAGAAGCACGAGGGTCGAAACCCCCAGAGGCAATCCTGAAGACTTGATGTAACTTGGAGATCCTGATGATCCAACCCCTCCATTCACTGAGGAGGTGATGAATGCGCATATATCACGGAAGTTCAAGATGCCTACCATAAAGGTTTACGATGGAACGGGAGATCCCGCTAATCATGTAAGGACGTTCTCTAACGCATTGCTGTTACAACCCGCCAGTGACGCCTTGAAGTGTAGGGCGTTTCCCCAAACATTAGCGGGCATGGCACAACGTTGGTACAGCCACGTACCACCAAACTCCATTGCCTCTTTTAAAGAGCTAAGAAATGCTTTTGTCAGCCAGTTCATAGGAGGAAGAATTCATGAGAAAGATTCCGCATCTCTCATGACTGTGATACAAGGAAAAAATGAAAATCTCAAAGACTATCTCAAGCGATTCATAAAGGAAACGCTCAACATTACAAACTTGGAAAACAAGGTAGCCATGGTGGCGTTGCAGAATGGAACTTCGAATGTTTATTTCAAAATGTCATTGGCTAAGCATCCCCTTGAAAATATGGTTGAGCTCCAACAAAGGGCGAGCAAGTACATCATGGCGGAGGATAGTCTGAAGAAAGAGTCAGGAACTGGGAACACCGGAAACGGTGACAACTCTAAGAAGTGGAAGTCGGAACAGGAATATGATGCTGAAGATAAGTACCCACGCACGGGCAGGGATTCTGATTTAGCCCCTAAAAAGTGGAGTCCCGGGCAAAGGTTTACGGAATACGCAAGGCTGAATACTCCAAAAAGTCAAATCCTGATGGAGATAGAAAAAGACAGGGATGTGAGATGGCCGAAGCCACTAAGGACTGATCCTTAGAAAAGAAACAAGAATCAGTACTGTCGGTTCCATAAGGATGTGGGTCACGATACCGACGATTGTAGACAATTGAAGGATGAAATTGAGTTCTTGATCCGCAGGGGAAAATTGAATAAATTCTGCAAAGATGGGGATCGGGGAAACCCAAGGCGGGATTATGATAGGAAAGATGAAGATCGTAATCCCAATCAGCAGCCCCGGGGGCCAGTAATCAACATGATCTTCGGTGGCCCAACAGCGGCCGGGACAAGTAGAAATTCCAGAAAAGCGTATGCGCGAGAAGTGATGCACATTGTAGGGGAAGCGCCAAAACGTGCAAAGACAGAAGTCTCGATTGGATTCGATGATTCGGACCTTGAAGGGGTGAAGTTTCCCCATGATGACCCCCTGGTTATCTCACCTGTGATAGGCAACTCCCAAGTAAAGAGGGTCTTGATCGACAATGGAGCATCGGTGGACATCTTGTTTCATGATGCCTTCTTAAAAATGGGATACGCTGAGTCTCAGTTGACGCCGTCAAACATGCCCATATATGGGTTCAACGGAGTAGAGTCGAAGGTCGAGGGAACAATTCAGCTACCCATGACTATAGGGCAAGAGCCACGGGAGGCAACTCAGATGTTAAATTTCTTGGTTATCAAAGCTACATCCACATACAATGCTATCCTAGGTAGGACGGGATTACATGCTTTCAAGGCGGTTGCCTCTACCTATCATTTAAAGGTTAAGTTCCCAACCAGAAATGGAGTAGGAGAAGAGAAAGGGGATCAAAAGATGGCAAGGAGTTGTTATGTGGTCGCACTAAGGCCGGATGGAACCGGGGGGCAGGTCCTCCCAATCGAAGACATGGATGTTCGAGAGAATGAAGAACGGAGAGGAAAACCAGCAGAGGAATTGCTTCCCGTACCTTTGGAGCTGGGAGATTCTGAGAAGGTTACTTACATCGGGGCATCTCTGAAAGACCCCTTGAAGAGCAAATTGATCTCCTTTTTGCAAGACAATAGTGATGTCTTCGCATGGACAGCAACTGACATGCCAGGGATAGATCCCCAATTGATAACACACAGCCTGAATGTGGATCCAAACCGGAAGACACTGAAACAAAAGAAGAGAAATTTCGCACCTGAGAGGCAAGAAGCCATAAAACAGGAGGTTGACAAACTCCTAGAGGCAGGGTTCATTGAGGAAATCCAGTTCCTGGAATGGTTGGCCAATCCTGTAATGATCAAGAAGGCTAATGGAAAGTGGAGGATGTGTATAGACTTCACTGATCTAAACGACGCATGCCCAAAGGACTGTTTTCCCTTGCCAAGGATCGATACGCTGATAGATGCCACGGCTGGGCACGAGATGTTAAGCTTCATGGATGGCTTTAGTGGCTATAATCAAATAAAGATGCATAAGGATGATATTCCTAAGGTATCGTTCATCACCGACTTCGGTGTGTATTGTTACCTGGTCATGGCTTTCGGACTGAAAAATGCAGGAGCTACCTATCAGAGGTTGGTAAACAAGATCTTCACTCATCTCATTGGAAAGACTATGGAGGTTTATGTGGATGATATGCTGGTGAAAAGCCTACATAAGGCAGATCACATTGAACACCTACGCGAGGCATTTGAAGTGCTGAGACACCATAAGATGATGTTGAATCCGGCCAAGTGTGCTTTTGGTATTGGGTCTGGAAAATTTTTGGGTCTTATGGTCTCAAAACGGGGAATTGAGGCCAACCCCGACAAAATCAAGGCTATTTTGGACATGGAACCACCACGTTCTATAAGGGATGTACAGAAGTTAACCGGGAGGATTGCTGCATTAGGGAGGTTCATCTCCAAATCCGGGGACAAGTGTTTGCCGTTCTTTAAAACCTTGAAGAAGGTCAAAAACTTTGAGTGGACAGAAGAAAGCCAAGAGGCCTTTGAGCAAGTGAAGAAGTATATGTCTGAGGCCCCGCTGTTGGCCAAGCCAAGTACGGGAGAAATCCTCTATCTTTACTTGGCAATTTCAGGTCAAGCTGTGAGTGCAGTGCTGGTGAAGGAGGTAAACAAAGTTCAGAAACCCGTATACTATGTGAGCAAAGTTTTACATGGAGCAGAGTTGAACTATTCCACTATTGAGAAGTTTGCCTTAGCATTAGTAACTGCCTCTAGGAAACTAAGGCCCTATTTTCAGGCACATAAGATTGAGGTCCTTACAGGACAACCGTTGAGGAATATTTTGCACAGCCCTAAGGCCAGTGGTAGGCTCATCAAGTGGGCGATTGAGTTGGGAGAATTTGATATTAAGTACAAGCCAAGGACGGCCATCAAAGCTCAGGCACTTGCTGACTTCGTGGTTAAATGCACCATTGACAACCAAGAAGTCGGGGGGCAGGAGATACCTCAGAAAGGCAATAAGGAAGACAAGGAACCCATAATAGAGGAGAAGGAATTCTGGATGCTCTATTTTGATGGGGCATCAAAAACAAAAACAAGTGGCGCAGGTCTTGTCTTACAAAGTCTCGATGGATTCATGATTGAATACGCCCTGAAGTTGGACTTTCCAACAACCAATAATGAGGCAAAATATGAAGCTCTGATAGTTGGACTTGGCTTAGCAGGAGCCCTAAGGGTCAAAAATCTTAAAGTTTGTGGAGATTCAAGGTTGGTTGTGGCTCAAGTCAATGGAGAGTTTGAGGCGAGGGATGAAACCATGGCTAAATACTTAAGGCTTGTGAAGGCAATAATAACTCAATTTGATGAGTGCTACATTGAGCACATTCCGAGGGAGGAAAACACCAAGGCTGATGCCTTATCTAAGTTTGCCTCATCTGAGATAGAGAATTACTCTGGAAGTGTCTACTTCCAAGTTCTCAGAACCCCTACCATCGATTCAAAGTTAATCGCACCTATTGAAGTGAGGGAATGTTGGATAGATCCCATAAAAGCACACATCGAGACTGGTTGGCTCCCGACTAATGCCATGGAGGCACGAAAATTATCTGTGAGAGCATTGAGGTATGCTCTGATTGAGGGGATACTCTACAAAAAATCTTTTGTGATTCCGTATCTAAAGTGTTTAAGGCCCGAAGAGGCCAAATCAGCTATTGAGGAGGTTCATGAGGGAATTTGCGGACAACACTTGGGGGCAGGGCCCTAGCTCACAAGATAGTCAGGCTTGGATTCTATTGGCCTGAGATGATGGCTGATGACAAAGAGTATGTGAAAAAGTGTGATCGGTGCCAGAAACATGCACCAGTGGTTAGACAACCACCAGAGATGTTGACATCCATTAGCTCCCCCATCCCGTTTGCTATGTGGGGGATGGACATTCTTGGGCCCTTTCCTATGGCCACTGCTCAAAGGAAGTTTCTAGTTGTAGCTATTGACTACTTCACAAAGTGGATTGAGGCCAAACCTTTGGCTAAAATCACAACCAAGCAAATCATGCAATTCTTCTGGGAGAATGTCATGTGCATATATGGAATACCACGAATCCTTGTTACGGACAATGGTTTACAATTTAACAACAAAGAGTTCAAGGACTATTGTGAAGAGAATGGGATTGAGCTTCGATTCACCTCAGTTGCCCACCCTCTAGCTAATGGTCAAGCTGAGGTTGCCAATCGAATCATCCTTGATGGACTGAAGAAAAGAGTGGAACGCTCCAGAAATACTTGGGTAGATGAGTTACTACCCATACTCTGGGCATACCGAGCCACATGCAAGGTGACTACTGGAGCAACTCCATTCATGTTAGCCTACGGGGCTGAAGCTGTAGTACCCGTGGAAATCATGCATGTATCTCCACGAGTGGAGGCCTTTGAACCAGACACCAATGAGGAAGGGATGAGACTAGCCCTCGATCTGATCGACGAAGTAAGGGATGAAGCCCATGCTAGGAATACAGAGCATCAGAAGAAAGTTCCTTCTACTACAACCTAAGGGTGAAAGAAAGGTTCTTCCGTCAGGGAGACTTAGTGCTCAGAAAGATTGAAGCATCCGGAGTTGGACAAAAAGGAAAGCTGGCACCAAATTGGGAAGGCCCATATCGGGTCAAAAGCACACTGGGTCGAGGATCATACAAGTTGGAGACTGTGGAAGGAAACGAGGTGCCTCGCACTTGGCACGCATCGAATCTCAAGGTCTATTATGTTTGATTATCCTATGAAGGACGTAGCTTATATGTATTAGGAAAGTAGAAATAAGGTCGACGAAACCATTTTGGAGTTTTTTAAACTCTGAGTAGGAAGTAGAGTAATATGTAAGGGCTAGTCCCATTTCAAGTTTTAATGCAATTTGGTTTTCTCCTCCTTTAATTGTTGTTTTATGTCTGTTATGTGTCAAAAGCATATTTAGAATTGCTAGCTAAAGTAAGCCAAAACACAAAAGGCAAAGCAACTAAATAGAAGGAAAAACCAGAAAATGCATAAATCAAATAAGCAAAGCCCGGAGGCTATAGTTTCAAGGTTGCAAATTTAAAGAAAGCAAAACATTAAAAGACATGCCACGCAGGGCCAAGGTAAATAAAATCAAGGTGCCTTAGTCTTCCCAGTACTCCTAGCAGGAGAATTGATAGGTCCATAATTAATCATATTTTTAATACCCATTCTATGTCCGTTTTCGTAATTTTATTAATTAATAAATTGTTTTATTTTGTTTTGTAGGAAAATAAATAAAAACATATTTCAAGCAGGAAAAGGTGCAAAAAGGGAAAGGAGGTGGAAAATACTTGAAGTCAAGGAAATTGGAGGAAAAATCGATTACTTATCGGAGAAGAAAAGGGAAATTGAAGAAATTATATTCAAGATCGGATTGTAATCATAGGACCCAAGCTCATTATTTTTCCCTATATATAGGGCTCCTCTCTTGTATTTGAGACACCACTTTAGACATCAATTTAGACACCGATCTAAATTCATAATTTAGGAGTAGGAGTAGATTTAGTTGTCCTTCAATACAAACAATTTTTATTTGCTTTATTAAAACACTTTTTCTGTTATTCAATTCATCCTTTAAATTCTTGTTTGTTTTTCGATATCATGTCTAGCTAATTCTCTTATCCTAGGATGAAGATGAAGTTGATTTAATTACTCTTGATTTCTTCTCGTTCTTATTAATTGATTCTCATGATTTTTCTTGGTGCTTAACTGTTCAATTGACAAAGTGATTTTGATATATTATTGTTACCGGATTTATTTTTCATAGCCTATGCTTGCTCCTTGAAGTTTTGATAGGTTATTGTTAGATAACAAGTTTCATAGTATATGCTTGTCTCGTTAATTGATATATCTTGTTTGTGAAGAAAAGAGGATTGGTTTTAGGGCGAGGTGATATTAATTGTGATTGATTAACGGATTCGGATTCCTAGGTTTTCCATATTATTTGATAATATTTGCTAATCTTTGTAATTTAGGTTAATAAACTCTCATCTCAAATCTTATTGTCTAGTTCGCCTGAGTTAATTGTTAGGGTTTTGAAAATTCGTAGTCTCTGTGGATCGACCTGTAATTGCTACAACTAAACACTGTGCGCTTGCAGTTATTTTACACATCAAGTTTTTGGCGCCGCTGCCGGGGACTATTGGTAATTTTCTTTCCTTGATATTAATTCTTCGGATTAGTTTCTTGTTTTCTTTTGTTTGTTTTTTTTTAGGGAATTGTGAAGCGGAGAAAAGCTTGGACAAGAAGATCGCTAGAAGGCCTCGCTGTCTCTTTTGAAATTTTTAGAAGCGCTTTTCGGTATTCCGTATCACCTCTCTCTATTTTCTTTATTATTATTGAAAAAAAAAACACAAAAAAAAATTAAATATTCAAAAAAAAACCCAAAAATATTAGTTAGTTAATTGTTTGTTAAACCAATTTGCTGCATCATTCATTCTCTCACACAGGATCACATCATCTAGATTTCTTTATTGTATTTGTTGCTTCCATAAAACACGTAGTGTAGTGCATTCATAAGTGTTTATTTTCTTGTTCTTTGTGTGTTGCATCATTCAATCAATCTTAAGGGTGCCACCCAATTACAAGATAAGGTGGGGGATTTCATCACCCTTTCCTTGGCCCACAAATCACTAATTCCTTCATCTTGCATTCCCCTTTCCTTAATAAAACTAAGTAGACGTTAGCCCCTAGGATCTCGCGCTCAATTAGGAAGAGAATCTAGGAGGAACAAATCACTAAGTATTCTTTCGTTTGGTGTCTAGGCAAGCGTGACGCTTACCTGGCTAATTTGGATTGGTGTCTAGAAAGGTGTTTAGCCTCTTGGCAATGCTTGCACCTGCCTGGCCAGTCAGGACGAGTGCTTTTTGAGTTGTGACTTTTAGTAGTATCTTATTGTTAGGAGCAAGGTCTAGATTTTTCTTAGGATAATATAGATTTTCCTTTTGATTTTTCATTAATAGTCATGTCTATTCAACCTACAGGTGTTAATTTGATAGATGAGGTTGTTTCGTGGTCGAATCTTGAGAATAGTGAAATTGAGTCTTTTCTTGAGGAAGATGTTATGTTAGAGTATGAGTGTAATAAAGAACTTCATGAGCTTTATAGAAATTTTTCTTCTGATGAGATGTTAGATGAATTGAATGCCATTTGTTCTAAGCATGAAACTCAACTTGAGGATAGTTCTTTTGATCCTAAGTCTGTTGTTAAAACTTCCGTTGGTGAGCCACCCACATTCATTCCTAATCTGTCTTTTTCCACTCTTGATCAGTCTTTGATAGTTGATAATGAAACTCATCATGTTTTTTCTAGTGACTTAGTTCATAACCAAGAATTTCAAGTGATCAATCTGCTTAAACAACATAAAGAAGCGTCTAATTGGTTTATGAATGATGTTAGTGGTATGAGTTTTATTCTGGTATATGATCATATTTCTCTAGTGGATAATGGTGTTTTTGTGGGTGTGTTTCACATGTGTGTTGATTGTGTTATGAATGTTATTTTCCCTCGATCTGGTATTGGTTAGTATATCTGTTTCGTAATGTATATCCCATATAGTCAAGTTTAGGTATGGGGGAGTGTGTATGAGTGTTATAGGTAATAATGTTTCTCCGTCATGCCTTATCAGGTATTCTCGTCCTTTTCCTTTATCATTTTTCTCTCATTTGCATACATTGAGGACAATGCATGATTTAGGTATGGGGGAGGGATTTAGTAGTATTATTTAAAAAAAAACCCAAAAAAAAAAAAAAAAAAATGAAAAATGAAAAAAATACAAAAATAATTCTAGCCTTGTGAAATGATTACTTGTTATAAGTTGGCTTGATGCACCCTTACATGCTATAGTACTCTTGTGTTTCTGAAGCTTTTGATTGAGAAGTGATATGCTAAGTTCTTGTGCACACACATACACTAGCAAGTTGAAACTAGTAGACTTATTGAATGTTGTAAGTAATTAAAAGGACATGAATATGTGCAAGAAGATTTGGTTTCCATGCTTTGAGTACAAGTAGGTGCATAAAAGAGATTTTTGCTTGGGATTGATTATGTTTTGCCACCAAGTGAGATTTTGAGCCTATATGCATATCTTTTGCATTTTATATTCGTTTGCTTGAGTGTCCACATGTTGTTTGCATTGCTAGCACTTGTTTGAGACCTTTCTTGAAATGCATGACATTATTTGATGATAAGATGATAAAGGCATTTAGGATTAACCAATTATTATCCAAATTATCACACCCTTTATATATAATCAATTAGTTACCCCTTTGAGTTTAATCCTATTTTTTCGGTGACACACCACATTACTTGCCTAGACCTTTTTCTTGTGTAGCCTTACGTATATTTGATCCCAATTGTCAAAGGATAGTAGGAAGTTGAGGGAGTAATAAGGTGTGTGAGATGGGGTTTACTTTTGTTCATTACTTTTTGGGAAATATTGGGTTTTGTTGCTTACTTGTCAGTCATTATTCAATAAATTCTTGAAGAAGGATTGTGGTTTCTTATATATTTATATTATCTATCTTAGCTCTCCAGAAAAAAAAAAGAAAAAAAGAAAAAAAAAGAGAAAAAAAAATTGAAAAAAAATCATATGAGAGCATAATTATGTTTCTGTGTTTTTGAGATCCTTCTTCATTCGACTAGTCAAGCAGTTTGTTGGAAGAAAATTAGAAATCCATGTATGGGGAGGATGTATGTTGTTGTGTATGATTTATTATGGTTCCTACTAGCTTTTGACACTTCACCTTATTTGGCCTTACTTGACATACCTTGTCCTTAGCCCCGTTACAACCCAAATAAAAGACCTTTTGATTATCATCATTAATGTATGTTGTGTTAAAGTTAGATTGATACCAAATGTCAAGCATGCTTATGATTTTGTTGGAATTGAGTGATACACTTACCCTTGTTCTTGAGTGAATATTCTTTTGTGAGTGAAAGGTGAGTTATTGCTTGTTTTGTGCATATGAGATCCTAAGTTTTGACTCTAAGGTGTACTCTTGTGGGCTTAGCATGGTTACCAACTTATTTTTACACTTGACGTGGACTTCTAATGACCGCTGCATATTTCTTTGAGTAGACTATGTGAATACTTGCACCTTACACACCAAGACATTGTAAATTCACTTTGATTTCATAAGTTGATGTAGCATGAGATGACTTGTATGTGTGGTGTTGCATTGACCAATCTTTTACATGAGCTAGATGGATTTTGTGGGTACATTCACTATAGGCCCTCACGAGACCTCACTCGTCCACTAGGGCTGCCTAGGGGTTTAAAGGGCTTGTTGCATATGCCAAATGCAACCGTGATCACCTACGGAAGTGGTATTATTTATTTAGGTAGTATTTTATATTTATTTTTCTCGAGGACGAGCAAAAGATAGGTATGGGGGCATTTGAAAGGTCCATAATTAATCATATTTTTAATACCCATTCTATGTCCGTTTTCGTAATTTTATTAATTAATAAATTGTTTTATTTTGTTTTGTAGGAAAATAAATAAAAACATATTTCAAGCAGGAAAAGGTGCAAAAAGGGAAAGGAGGTGGAAAATACTTGAAGTCAAGGAAATTGGAGGAAAAATCGATTACTTATCGGAGAAGAAAAGGGAAATTGAAGAAATTATATTCAAGATCGGATTGTAATCATAGGACCCAAGCTCATTATTTTTCCCTATATATAGGGCTCCTCTCTTGTATTTGAGACACCACTTTAGACATCAATTTAGACACCGATCTAAATTCATAATTTAGGAGTAGGAGTAGATTTAGTTGTCCTTCAATACAAACAATTTTTATTTGCTTTATTAAAACACTTTTTCTGTTATTCAATTCATCCTTTAAATTCTTGTTTGTTTTTCGATATCATGTCTAGCTAATTCTCTTATCCTAGGATGAAGATGAAGTTGATTTAATTACTCTTGATTTCTTCTCGTTCTTATTAATTGATTCTCATGATTTTTCTTGGTGCTTAACTGTTCAATTGACAAAGTGATTTTGATATATTATTGTTACCGGATTTATTTTTCATAGCCTATGCTTGCTCCTTGAAGTTTTGATAGGTTATTGTTAGATAACAAGTTTCATAGTATATGCTTGTCTCGTTAATTGATATATCTTGTTTGTGAAGAAAAGAGGATTGGTTTTAGGGCGAGGTGATATTAATTGTGATTGATTAACGGATTCGGATTCCTAGGTTTTCCATATTATTTGATAATATTTGCTAATCTTTGTAATTTAGGTTAATAAACTCTCATCTCAAATCTTATTGTCTAGTTCGCCTGAGTTAATTGTTAGGGTTTTGAAAATTCGTAGTCTCTGTGGATCGACCTGTAATTGCTACAACTAAACACTGTGCGCTTGCAGTTATTTTACACATCAAGAATCTCTGTCAGTGCTGGCATGGGTAGTCGAATCCCCAGCAACTGAACCGCCAGATTTAGCACGGAGAGGGGAGCGATCAGGGTTCAAAATCCTATCAGTAGCATCCTCCCCTTCCTCCTCATCCTCCTCCATGGGGGTGATTCTCTGAGACTCCAACAACTTGGTCAGCTCCAACGGGGCCTCAGGGCAAGGAATATCACCAATCTAGAACAGCCGGGGGTGCCTCTCAGAAACAGCATCTAGTGCCCCTTTCCAGCCACTAAAGTAGTTGGCTGGATAGATAAGATCGTCATGTTTAGCCATAAGCTTCTGAAAGTCCTTGGAGTCCATATAATCATCAATGATATCCTCCTTGCCTTGGCGAAGCTCAGCAATGCTGCCATAGGCATTCTCCAGCTCCTCCTCCTTCGCCTTCAACTTCTCTTCCAAGCCTGTAACTTGGGCCCTCGACTGGTCAAGATTCTTTTTGTGAGTCCCAGCCTGAGTTCGCCAAGACTTGGCATGATGCATGGCAGCCTGGAAATAGGTGTTGCCCTGAAAAATAGCAAGTTAAAAATAGGCAGGAAGTAAAAATTTAAGGTAACGAGATAAAAACAAATACTTACGGTGGCAAGAGCCTGAGCACCCATTAGCTCAACCCCCTCCAAATCGCGGGAAACAACAATATCGCGATAATCAGCAGGGGTGATTGAGTGGTAGGACCAATCCTTGGAGTGTTTGGTGCTTCCTACAACCGAGTCCTGTTTTCTGATGCCCCAAGCAGGTCGAAAAACAGAACTCTTAGCAGAGGAGGCAGCCCCACTGCCCTCTTCTACATCAACAGCATCATGAGGCCTTAAAAAGGCAGGCTCTGTGGGCTGTCCCCTAGGGTCCTTTGTAGCTCTTCTCCTCTTCATACGGGGAGTTTCCCCAGCCAAATGTTCCTGGAGCTCATTAATGGCCCTCGCAGCTGAAAAATCAAAGACAAAGTTAGTAACAAATGAAATGTAACATGCAAAATGAATGAAAAACTAGGTAAAAGAATGGAGGGATTTACCCTTATCAGTAACAGAAGAAAGACCCACAGACTTGAGGGAAAATTCCTCAAGAAGAGTGAAGAAGTGAGTTTCCCCTTTGTCGGCAGTAAGGGTGTTGAAAGCAGCTCTTTCGGCATCAGTTAGCTCGATGTCATCTGAATTCCCATCAGTTACCTTGCCAAAGGAGCTGCGAAAGAGGGTGCCCCAATCACCCCCCTCCCACACAAGGTACATGAACTCCTCTTTCCATTTAGGGTTACTATCAGGAATTGAAGAGGGATCGTAGATATTTGGGATCGTAGCACGAAGGCTGATATATACCCAGCCAGGAAAAGTGATTGCACTATTTTTAAATTGAAAAATCTTCCTAAAAAGAGGAACAGATAGTGGAAAGTTGTTTTTCAAACAAAGGACCATGAAGCAAAGAATGGCCCTCCAAGCATTTGGGACTAGCTGACAAGGGTTTATTTGAACATCCGCCAATAAGGTGGGGATGAAATCATGGAAAGGAAAACGAAGCCCAGCCATGATAGCATCCTTGTATATGAACAAGGCATGGGGCTTCCAATGACAAGAACGATCCCCTGGTTCAGTTGGGACTAATTTTAAGGGGGAACGAACATTGAAGAGTTTGTAGAATTTTTTGATTTTCTCAGCATCAAAAAATCTCGAATGATGATTATAAGAATCTAATGCAGATACAGAGGGATATTCATCTCCTCTTTGATTAATCATGTCTATCAAGGAAGTATATTTTGAACGGATAGGAGGGAAAGAGGTACCTCGCGATGATGCACTCATCTTGCTCAACCTCCTAGCTTCTCTGTCATCCGCCATTGATATCCTTGGGATGAAAGCTTCAAGAAATAATCTTCAAAGAAACCCAGAAAACCGCCTTGGGGAGAGCTTTGGCCGGAATTTTCTGCCGGAAAATGCTTGAGAACTCCGAGCTCTAGAGAGAAAATTTTAGTGAAATATTTGAGTGAAGTGAGAAATGAGTTCACTTCTCACTCTTTTATACTCGACACAGCCGGTCATTTAGCCGGTTTGAATGCTGTGTTAACAGGTTATAATCGGTTAAAGCCCATAGGCCCAAATAAGGGCCCAAGATCTAGAACTTGAAAGAAAGTTCTGGAAGGATCGAGAAATTCGTATAAGTGATTGGCAAAAAAAAAAAAAAAAAAAACTCCTACGACATGAAAACAGGTCGTAGCTTGAGTTCGAAAAGCCCACGAGGAGGCCCATTATTGCTCTCTACACGAGCTCAAACCAGGTCGTAGCTTGAGTTCGAAAAGCCCACGAGGAGGCCCATTATTGCTCTCTACACGAGCTCAGTTCAATTCGTAGGTCGAGTTCGTAAAACTCGCGAGGAAGGTCGTTATTGATCCTTACACGACGTCGATCCACGTCGCAGGATGAGGTCGCAAGTCTCACGAGGTCCGCCATTTGTAGCCCCTCCACGACCTCGATCAACGTCGTAGGGTGAGGTTGTAGATCTCACGACGTGCCTCATCAGGCTCCCTTGCACGACCTCGATTCACTTCGCGAATTGAGGTCGAAAATGCCACGACCTGCCTCATATATTGCCCTTACACAACCTGGAACTACCTCGTGAATTGAGGTCGGTTCTCACACGACCTGGGCAATTTTCAGGCCATACTCGACCTCGTTTCAGGTCGGGAAAAAAAAATAATAGTAAATAAAAATAAGAATAATATTTTTTCTGAGAAAAGTTGGAGATAAAATTCCAAAAATTCCAGAAATATGAAAAAATAATTTTATGCTCGAAGCGTAATTTAATATTTTCAAATTAGTGATAATTAACGCCGTTTAGCATCGTTTAACATCGTTTAAACGTCGTTTAAGGCTGTTGAGCACCGTTTAGTGCCGTTTAGTGCCGTTTAGCGCCGTCTAAACGCCGTTTATCGTCGTTTAACATCGTTTAAACGTCGTTTAAGACTATTGAGCACCATTTAGTGCCGTTTAGTGCCGTTTAGCGCCGTCTAAACGCCGTTTAGCGTCGTTTAGCATCGTTTAAACGTCGTTTAAGGCTGTTGAGCACCGTTTAGTGCCGTTTAGCGCCGTCTAACGCCGTTTATCGTCGTTTAACATCATTTAAACGTCGTTTAAGGCTGTTTAGCACCGTTTAGCGTCGTTTAACATTGTTTAAACGTCATTTAAGGTTGTTTATCGCCGTTTAGTGTCGTCTAGCACCGTTCAGTATTGTTGGCATAATCTAACATCGTTGTATACGCGTCGGTCGCTCCACGCTTTACATCAAAACTATATCAAAGATAAACCCTGACCCAAGTCTCAAACAAGGCCGTAATAACTTCAAGGAAAACCTGATCAGTTTTCCTAGAAGTTGGGGCAAATGATATGGGCTAAAAGTAAACCCTAAAAATACATTTAATGTGGTATTTAATAAGCCTAGACTGGTCCAAGGTTAAAGCCCTTTAGTGAGGCCCAAAACCTTATTTATGATAATAAATTCGTAATTAATAAATCAGCCAGTTTCAATCTTCAAGATTGAGTCTTAAAAGGAAATTAAATCATATTAGGAGTAGCCTCCAAGGCATACACCTTCAATACTTATCTTCTTATCTCTTGGAAGGCTCTAGAATTGGGCCAACTGAATAACTTGCCCACCAAGTCTCCTATTTCAACTCTAATTCTAGGGTTTTCAACACCTATATAAGGACCTGCTCCTTCACATCTAGAACTATGTTTTTTGGCTTGATTCTTGATATTTGCAAGATACGTAGACATCTTGTGAGGACCTGAGTTAAGTCACGAAACACTTGATCAGCCATTAAAGCTCGAAGCTCTCATAAACCTTAGCATTAAATACGCAGTAAATACACCCTATATTTCGTTCCATAACATACATATATAACTATTATAACTAAAACACATCTTCTAAACTAAATTTTACATAAATAAAATATTAAAAGCAACCGTGCATCGCACGGGATTTAAGCTAGTACATATAATGTTTTAATTAAGACTATAAGAGCATCATTAGGGTTTAAGAGCAACTCCAACCATACATGTTCCTTACCTATAATGTGCTTAGGTGGACAAATATAGGGATTTTAGTTTAAAAATAAAGCTCCAACCCTACCCCTCATCCCCTTTATTTTTTAGGGGAGAGAAAATATAACCCCTTATTTGAGGGATCAAAATATATCATCCACCTCATCTATCCTCCACCTCATTGGTTAATTTATAAGAATGTTCAAAATTTAAATTTCAAAAAACTACACTAAAAATTACTTTTAAAATATAGGGTATGAACATAGGGTATATGATTTGAGTGAAACTTAATTTTCATTACCTACATTTTTAATAATCCCTATTTTTGGGTTAAGGAAAGGGAAGAGCATTGGAGTTGCTCTAATAGGAGTATTGAACAGAGCAAAGAAGAAGTTAAGGCATGCAGAGAATTGAGGGGGAAAAATGGTAAAAGCAGAATTAATCAGAGAAGTTTCATGGTCCCAACTTTGTTCAGATTTATTAGGAGACATCATGGGTAGACTCTTTTTTACTGATCATTTTTATTGCTGCCATTGTTTGGTAACTCAGAGCTTGTCTTCCCCATTTTGTATATCACACAAAGCCTTGTTACGGATCCAAACTCTCTGGTGCTTCACTATTATCAGTGTTCTTCCCATCACAAGAAATCAACTGTTGGGGCAACAAACATTTCACTTGTTCCCCTTAAATAGTAAAGATATAGAAACTGAAACTACGTGATACAATGTCTCCTGGACAAAAATTGGTCATTTGTTCAATTTGCTCTCTCAATGTCAATAGTTCAACACTTCAGTCTTAATTCTTTTTGTGATCGTAGTTTAATTCTTTTTGTAATCGTAGTTTAATCTTTGTCTAAGAGCCCGAAGTTTTATATATCGGGTTCAGTTGCAGGTCAAATGTATGAAAATAAGCTATGGTTCACTCTATAAGTAAGCAAAGAATACCACACAAACTAATGGTTATGCCGGAAATTGGGAGTAAAATGTTTGATCCTTCATATGCCTCCTTTAACATTATGTCGGCAGTATGACCAAAAGACTGTAAAATTAGTAAATCACTGGGTTAAGATCTGCATGTTTTTTTGGATCGAATCACTCAAGTATATTAACAGGTAAAATCATTTGAAGGAATACGTAGAATACACTAGACAAGAACCATATAATATAAAAGCCCAAATAAAATCAAATTACAAATAAAGATAAGGTCTAAAAGAGTATATTTAATAAAGATAAAGCGCCTCCTGACCTTGGATACATGATGCTTGTCTGCTCTATACCATAAAGGTACTCCTGGAACATTTGCGGATGATAATCTAATATCTGTTTGCTTTGAAAAAAATTACAAGTAAGCGTGGTTTGGCAAAAATAAACAAAAAACGAAAAGAAAGGACCCTTGATAGAAGTGACTAATTATGATTATACCTCCCTGTAAATTAGATCCCTCACATCATCTTTTATCAACTTCATTTTTTCAAACTCAAACTCAAGTTTAAGATATCGGCTGTCTAGATGGTTCATTGTCCAGGTTGGCCAAACCATGAAAGTATGGATCTGCCAGGGCCTGAAAAATTAAGAGAACCATTAGGTTCAACTTGCAACAGATGAACTATTGAAGTGTGAAGCTAGATAGTTGAGTTTATTCTGCTATATGAAATAGGCCTAACTACTCACCTCTTCAACAGATGGTCGATTTTGGTGATCAAATGTAGCCAAACTTTCAAGTAAACGAATAGCCAATGGATCAACATTTGGGAATTTCTGCGAGAAAGGAATAGGAACTTTCTTCCGCATGCTACTTAAATATCTTTTAGCCTTTTCATTCTGTATCCGTTGGTATCATGCAGCAACCAAGTTATTCATAATGCAACTGAATCATTATGCAGTATGCACATACACATTCATGGTGATTGGTACACGATATCAAAAAGTATATCTTATATTTGCATGGATTTAGCTTAGTGGATGCCTCTCTCAGGTCGAGGGTTAAAGTCTCGGTGGAGGTGTAAGGCATGTATCGTGAGTATTTGAATTCATATAATTCATATAATAAGAATGCTACAAGAGGAACTCCAATATTTTCAATGTGCTGCAAGAAGGGTGAGGTTAAGCTACCACCAACACCCCCACCTCCACCGTATCTCATGCAATTGTACAACGATGAACTGAAATCTGCATCATTTCAGAGATGTATAAGATTATACAATGCCATATTTTCATTTACTTCCTCGGGCGGAAATGTAGATTGACAAGGCCGTCGCGTGCCTATCAAATAATAATTTCTAACAAATCCTTCTAACTATGTAGTAGGGTAAGTCAGAGTCGATCCCACAGAGACAAACGTATCAATCACTAGTTGTTTCTGATTTAATTCGGCTAAGCAAGTAACACAATAAATTTTGATGATTTATTAAACTAAACTTATACTAATTCGAATTGTGTTTATAATAATCAAATATTAAAAACATCCAGAATTAAGTATCCCCACTAGCATGAATTGATGCAATCGTGAATTCCCTCCCCAATTAATCGTATACTACTCAACAGGAAAGATGCGCCCTATAAATACCAATAATCTCTCTCGAGTATTAATGGCTTCTCTTAAAATACAATCAAACCTATTCTCATGGTATCATGCAATTTAGAGACATTAAACATAACATCCTAATTTCCTAACAATCCATTCTACCTATTCTCATGGAGAATTTCATGTTCTTATTGGATAAATCACAACCATCTAAATCCAACTCTCGTTGATAAATAGACAATGGTTCAAACAATAAACATAATCACGTCTGATTTGTAATTGCTAATTAAAACAACTCAATAAGCAAGAGCAATTAAACAATCAAATTGGGGGAATTGGGAAAATCACACATCAATCATAACTAGGGTTCTACTTAACCCTAGATTAATTATCTACTCACTCATAATTGAATTAACAAAACAAGAATTAATAATTGAACACATAATTATAAGAATAGAAGAAAAACCTTTAATCTTGATCTTCAAAGAAAATAAGTATTCTCCCAAAAATCTCCAGAAGAAAGTGTTTACAAAGTTGTGTGTATATATTAATAATCGATCCCTAAATCAATCACCTAGATGAGTTTTTATAGTGTTACAAGACTTAAGTAATTGCCTTAAAATAAATAGGCCCAGCTAAAAGTAATTAGAATTATATTACAAATAGAAAAAGGACCAAAATTCAGCAGAAAATTCCCGCACAGCCACGCACGGGCGCAGCTGCGCAAGGAAGGGCGCAGCTGCGCTTGGTGAATTCTGCCGAGCAGTGCTTGAAGGGCGCAGCTGCGCAAGGAAGGGCGCAGCTGCGCTTGGTGAATTCTGCCGAGCACTTCTTGACAAAATAAAGGCTAAACTTCCGTGTTTTGTTGCCTGGTTCGTGTTGCGCTTTAGCATCATTGCGAACAAGTGATCAAGCCTCAAATCTTTATCAACAATCCACAATTCCATCACTTCTTCTCACAAATTCATAAAGTCATTGCTCGGAGCCAAAAAAAACACCGTAAAATCGTTAAATCCCTTCAAACTTGGCAATACTTTATTTCCTGCGATAAACTCATCAAAAACTAATTAAATACTCACGATTATTCGCAAAAACACTATAAATGTGGGAACAAAATCCTCTAGAGTATATACAAAATACACTCTATCAAATATCCCCACACTTAGCATTTTGCGCGTCCTCGTGCAAACTAACATAATAAATATACTAACTAATTAATACCACTTCCATAGGTGATCACGGTTGCATTTAACATATGCAACAAGTCCTTTAAACCCCTAGGTAGCCCTAGTGGACGAGTAAGGTCTCGTGAGGGTTTATAGTGAATATACCCACAAAATTCATTTAACTCATGCAAAAGACCACACTTCAACACGACATCACACACACCCGTCCTCTCATGCCACTTCCGCTAAAGAATCAAAATGAAAATGCAATGCCTTGGTGTATAGAGTGCAAGTATCCACATAGTCTACTCAAAGAAGATGCATAAGATCATAGAAATTCATGTCAAATGTAAGAATAGGTTGGTAAACATGCTAAGCACACAAGAGCACATCTTTGAGACAAAATCTGGGATCTCCTATGCCAAAAGCAAAAACTCACCGTTCACTCACAAAAATATTCACTCAAAACAAAGGGTAAGTGTTTCACTCTACTCCAACAATATCATAAACATGCTTCGTCCTTGATATCAATCTAACTCTTAACACAACATACATCATTGATGACAATCAAAAGGTCTTTTATAAGGTTGTAATGGGGCGAGGGACAAGGTATGTCAAGAAAGCCAAAGAAGGTTAAGTCAAAAGCTAGTACCCGACAATAAAATTCAAACGACTCCCGTACTTTCATCCCCACACTTGAACTTTTATTTATAAACAACTTGACTAGTCGAAACTAAGTAGGATCACAAAAGATAAAAATGCTCTCATATTTATTTATTTTTATTTATTTTTTCTTTTTTTTTTCTTTTTTTTTCTTTTTTTTTTCAAGAGAGCAAAATAATAGCAATAGCATCGATCCCATAAATATGATTTCAAATTTCGACTATCAAGCTATGAACCAAACCCCAAATATTCTCCCAAAGTTATGATCATCAATAAAACCCCCCTTTTATGCACACCTTATCACTCCCTTACAAACAATACTAGCCTTTGACAATTAGGTTCAAATTTAATGTAAGGCCAATAGAATAAAAAGGATAATGGCAAGTAATGTGGTGTGTCACCGAAAGAATAAGATTAAGCTCAAAGGGTTAACTAATGGATCATGTATAAATGGTTTGGATATATAGGAAATATGAGGTTATACCTAATTGCCTTTATCATCTTATCATCAATTAATGTCATGCATCTCAAGAAAGACCTCAAGCAAGTGCTAGCAATGCAAACGACAAGTGGACACTCAAGCAAACGAATAGTCATGCAAAAGATATGCATATAGGCTCAAAATCTCACTTGGTGTGACAAAGCATAATCAATCCCAAACATAAGTCTTTTTAATGCACCTACTTGTATTCAAAGCATATAGACCAAATTACCTTGCACATATTCATGTCATTCTAATCATTTAGCACATTCAATAAGTCTACTAGTTTCTACTTGCTAGTGTACGTGCGTGCACAAGAACATCACATATCACTTCTCAAACAAAAGCATCCATAAACACAAGATTTCTAAGCATGCATGGGTGTGTTTACGTAAGTAATCTTCACATGGCTGGAAATATTTTTGGTATTTTTCAAATTTTTGTTTTTTTTTAATTTTTTAGAACACAATATTCAACACAAAACACAATATACAACACAAATATACAATAACTACTGCTTACCCCTAAAATTGCCCCCAAACTTGAAATCTTCAGTGTCCTCAGTGAAGACAATAAAGGGAATAACAGAAAACATACCTAATCATCCTCAGAGCCGCCCTCCTCAAGTGGTGTATCTGGAGGTGGATAAACAGTGTGAGCTCCATAAATAGGCCATGTAACCTGCACTCCCTGCTGTTGATACACCCCATCCAAGGCATGAGTTAAATCCGCAGCAAATCGACTATTGATTTCATGCGAGGTATCCAACCGCCTCATTAGACGCCTAAACTGAGCATCACTAAAAACCACGGCACCCTGACTGGGCTGTGACTGAGAAGGGCCCGATGTACCGCCCCGTCTAGAAACTCTCTCCTCAGGTGGTGGATTACCACCTCCAGCAGAATCAATCACATAACCAAGACCTCTAGGATGAGGAACGCCGCCCGGCCACTCCGTCATCCTGTTAATAATATGGTGGTCAATATTAGCAGTAGGCCGCTGCAGAACCTCATCAATATGCCAACGGACACCCACAGCATAACATAAATTAGTAACAATAACTGCATGCGGGATCCCTCCGGTAGTGCCACCATTCAAGAATTTCAGGATATTTTGGTGAATTAATGACCCAAGATCAATGTAATATCCGTTTAGAATTGCCCACAAAATGATAGCTCGCTCGACGGAAACCTCGGTGACATGTGATGAAGGCATTATGCGAGCACTTAGAAAAAGGAACCAAGCTCTCGCATATCTAGTCAATGCAGCCGCAGGGAAGTGAAGCGGCTTAGTCGTGCCTGCCTTACATTTCCATACCGTGCCCGGCACACACATCCCTGTAATAATAGCCTCCAAATCAACGTCCGCTCGGGTCTTGAATGTCCAATTCTCAGCACCCCTAGGTCTATCCGGCTGAAACACAACACGTCGAATAGCCGCTGGCCCATAATCCACAATTTTGCCCCTTACCATAGCTAACCCATTTTTCTCCATCTTAGCGTTAGCATAGAACTCCTTTATCACACTCAACGGAATCGACTCCGGCTTGGCACAAAAATCCGCCCACCCCCTTTCATCTACCATATCCGCCAACTCACCATCCTCACTCGAGGGTGCAAAACCCCGTTCCTTAATTACCAATCTCATCATTAAACTATCAAACTCATCTTGCGCTTGTCGAGAAATAAATATTTTATTATTAAAATCCTCCTCCGTAGAGGGGTTAGAACTACTACCACCCACAATCCTTTGTTTCTTAGGAGCCATAATCCAAACACTTAGCACAAATAATCAACAATTGCAACAACCCTAAAAATCTTACACACAATATCCCAATTCCAATAATTCAATTCAAACAAAACAAAATAGAAAGAAATAATTGTACCCACTTGAATTGAAGATTATAACCTTGTAAGAACTCCCCCAAACTTGAATTAGAGAATCCCTAGAAGCTTTATTGGAGGGTGTATGAATTGGAATAGAGAGGGGATTTGTGTGTATAGGTATAGATATAGTGTAGATGGGTTAGGAGAAAGGATTAATTTGAAAAGGATTTGTGTTTGGAGAATTGTAATTAGATGGGAGGTAGTTTTTAGGGCTTGAGAGTTGAGAGAGAATTGATTTTGTGAGGATATTAGGGAATTGGGGAAGAGATGGTTAAGTAAAAAAAAAAATTTTTTTTTTTTTTAATGGGAGCAGGCGCAGCTGCGCGAATGTAAGGCGCAGTTGCGCGGTACCGAGTCTGTCCAGGCGCGCAAAGCAGAAATGGGAACGCGCTGTTGCGCGGAGAAAGGCGCAGCTGCGCGAGGTGAGTTCTGTTTTTTCATCTTTTTTTTTCTTTCTTTTTCTTTGCTTTCTTTCTTTTTTTTTTCTTTGCTTCTTCCTTTTTTTTTTTTTTCAAAGAAAATAAATCACAAAAGCTTGGGTTGCCTCCCAAGTAGCGCGTTTGTTTAATGTCGTTAGCCCGACATTGTCACGTCAATCATTCTGAAAAAGGAGAAGACAACCGAATATCCACCTCCTCGTTAATTGGTTCACCAGCTCTATAGTGTTTCACTCGTTGACCATTCACCTTAAACGACTCTCCCTTGGAATTCAACAATTCGACAGAACCATATGGAAAAACTTTGCGTACCTTGAACGGACCCGACCACCTAGAACGGAGTTTTCCGGGAAAAAGTCTTAACCTCAAATTGAATAGAAGAACTAATTCCCCTTCCTTAAATTCTCTACGTAATATCCCCTTATCATGCCACTTCTTTGTTTTCTCCTTGTAAAGCTTAGAACTCTCATAAGCCTCAAAACGAAGCTCTTCAAGCTCATTAAGTTGTAGAAGTCTCTTCTCACCCGCTGCTAACATATCGAAATTCAAACCTTTGATAGCCCAAAATGCACGGTGCTCCAACTCAACGGGAAGATGACATGCTTTTCCATAAACCAATCTATACGGAGTTGTCCCAATAGGTGTCTTAAACGTAGTTCTGTACGCCCAAAGTGCATCATCAAGTTTCATAGACCAATCTTTCCTTGATTTTGCTACTGTCTTTTCCAAGATAGTCTTTATTTCGCGGTTAGAGATCTCCACCTGACCACTGGTTTGGGGATGATAAGAAAGTCCCACCTTATGATAAACTCCATATTTCTTCAACATAGCTTCAAAACGATTCTCGAGAAAATGCTTTCCTCCATCACTGATTAAAATCCTTGGCACTCCAAATCTAGGAAAAATCGTCTTCTTAAAGAATTTGCTCACAACGCGAGCATCATTAGTGGGAGATGCAACGGCTTCAACCCATTTCGAGACGTAATCCACAGCTACCAAGATATATCTATTCGTAAAAGATGGAGGGAAAGGTCCCATAAAATCTACTCCCCACACATCGAAAAGCTCTACTTCAAGAATGCTATTGAGAGGCATCTCATTGCGTCTTGAAATATTCCCCGTTCTCTGGCAACGATCACAAGAATGAACATATTGGTGGACATCTTTAAAAAGAGTTGGCCAATAAAAACCGCACTGAAGAACCTTTGCTGCAGTTTTCGTAGTACTTGCATGACCACCACTTGGCGAATCGTGACAATGTGAGATTATAGAAGCAATCTCATTATACGGAACACATCGTCTAATAACTCCATCAGCACAAGATTTATAGAGAAATGGATCATCCCAAAAATGCTTCCTCACATCATAGAAAAATTTCTTCTTTTGCTGTGACGAATAACCATGAGGAACAGTTCCACTAGCTAAGAAGTTGGCTATGTCAGCATCCCAAGAAACCTCTAGACTTGCAAGAGAAAGTAGATGATCGTCAGGAAAAGAATCATCAATCGGAGTAGATTCATCACCACCTATATTAAGAGTAAGGCGTGAAAGATGATCCGCAACCACGTTCTCAGCCCCTTTCTTATCCTTAATCTCTAAGTCAAATTCTTGAAGAAGCAAAATCCACCGAATCAGACGAGGTTTAGCATCCTTCTTACTCATCAAGTATCTCAAAGCTGCATGATCCGTGTGAACAATAACTTTTGAACCAACGAGATAGGATCGAAATTTTTCCATAGAGTAAACCACTGCTAGCAATTCTTTCTCCGTGGTTGCATAATTAATCTGAGCCCCATCCAAGGTCTTGCTTGTATAGTATATAGCATGTAGCTTTCCATCTTTCCTTTGGCCTAGGACTGCACCAATAGCTTGATCACTAGCATCACACATGATCTCAAATGGTAGACTCCAATCCGGTGGTTGTATAATTGGAGCAGAAACAAGTGCTTTCTTCAACGTTTCAAAAGCCTCAACACAAGCATCAGTGAACACAAAAGGTACCTCCTTACCCAAGAGCTCGGTAAGAGGTCGAGCAATCTTCGAAAAATCTTTTATGAAACGGCGATAGAATCCCGCATGACCAAGAAAACTTCTTATCCCCTTGACTGAAATAGGGGGTGGCAAGCGCTCAACAACCTCGACCTTGGCTTTATCAACTTCAATGCCTCTCTTCGAAACAACATGACCCAGAACAACTCCCTCTTGTACCATAAAGTGACACTTTTCCCAATTGAGATTAACTTCTTGACATCTATGAAGCACCTTCTCCAAGTTACGTAAGCATACGTCAAAAGAAGTTCCACCAACTGAGAAGTCATCCATAAAAACCTCCATAATGTCTTCAATGAAATCTGAGAAAATTGCCATCATACATCGCTGAAATGTGGGAGGAGCACAACACAGACCGAACGGCATTCTGCGGTATGCAAATGTACCATAGGGACATGTAAAAGTTGTCTTTTCTTGATCATCTAGATGAATAGGAATCTGGAAAAAACCTGAATATCCATCTAAGAAGCAGAAGTAAGAATGTTTCGCCAACCTTTCAAGCATTTGATCAATAAAAGGGAGAGGAAAATGATCTTTCCTTGTGGCCTTATTCAATTTTCGATAATCAATGCACATGCGCCACCCTGTAACAGTTCTAGTAGAAATCATCTCACCCTTATCATTCTTCACCACGGTCATTCCTCCCTTTTTTGGAACAACATGTACCGGACTGACCCACTTGCTGTCAGAGATAGGATAGATTATACCTGCATCAAGAAGTTTTAAAACCTCCTTTTTGACCACCTCCATCATATTAGGATTGAGTCTCCGTTGGTGCTCAATAGAAGAAGCTTGCTCATCTTCCAGAATAATCTTATGCATGCAGAATGATGGATTGATGCCCTTGATATCATCAATGGAATAGCCAATAACATTTTTATACTTTCTCAAAACCGTGAGCAATTGCTCAATTTGAATGTCATCAAGCTCAGAATTGACAATGATAGGATATGATTCATTAGGGCCCATAAACACATATTTCAAAGACGCGGGTAGGGGTTTCAGTTCTACCTTAGGAGGCGTGGAACTCTCCTTAACTTCCTCATGCTGTAGCACATTAGAATGTTCATGCTTATATGTAGGTGCTGCATCCAAAAGTTTCTCGTAACCCATACACTCTCCATCTTCTTCATTTACGTTACCCTCGAGAACGGCTTGAAGTGGATCCTCAGATAAAAGAATTTTTGTTTTCATGTCGATCACTTCCTCTAGTGCATCCACCCTATTAACAAACTCATCCGTAGAAGGATGTCCCATTGTACTTTGCAGCTTGAATTCCATCTTCTCGTCGCCTACTTCGAAAGAAATTCTTCCATTTTTCATGTCAATAATAGCTCCAGCTGTTGCTAAGAAAGGCCTCCCAAGAATGATAGGAATATTGGCATCTTCTTCCATTTCCATGACAACAAAATCGCATGGAATATAAAACCTTCCTACCTTAAGGGGCACATCTTCAAGAATTCCAAGTGGAAATTTCACACTTCTGTCGGCCAGTTGTAGAGAGATGTGTGTGGGTTTCAGTTCACCCATCTTAAGTTTTTCACAAATTGATAGCGGCATCAAACTGACACTTGCTCCAAGATCACATAAAGCCTTTTTTATTTCGACATCCCCAAGCTGAACAGGAATAGAGTAGCTACCTGGATCCGCTAACTTCTTTGGAAGATCATTTTGCAAGATGGCACTGCACTCTGCCGTTAATGAGATGGTAGAGCTTTCTTCAATTTTTCTCTTCCTTGACAAAATATCTTTAAGGAATTTTGCATAAGATGGCATCTCAGTGATAGCGTCCATGAATGGGATATTGATATGTAGCTTCTGCAAAATTTCAAGGAACTTACCATACTTCTTCTCTAGCTTGGCTTGTGCCAACCTTGTGGAAAAGGAACAGGTGGCACATATGGCTTAGGAAGAACAGCTTCTGATTCTTTCTTCTCTTTGTCCACGGCCTCTGGTTCTACCAGTTTCTCAGTTGCAATCGCCTCTTCACTTCCCTTAGCATTCACAACATTTTTGCTCACGTTCAATTCCGGCTCCTTCAATTCTTTACCACTCCTTAACGTGACAGCATTGATATGACCCCTTGATGGTTGCTTAGTTTGACCAGGAAGTTGGCCTGAAGATTTATTTAGCTGGCTCAACTGTTGAGAAATCTGAGTGATAGTGTTCTCCATCATTTTGTTGTGAGCCTTTATCTCGTTAATGCTCGAATCAAAATGGTCATTCTTCTTTGATTGTGTAGCAATGAACTCTTCCATGAGATTCTCCAAGTTAGATTTCTGTGGCGGAGCTTGTTGAAAACCAGGAGGTTGAGAAAAATTGTTTTGTGAAGATTGAGCTTGACCCTGATTGTTCCTGTAGGAGAAATTTGGATGATCTCTCCACCCTGGATTGTATGTGTTGGAATAAGGATTATACTGCGGCCTTGGATTCTGATTGTAAAGAGCATTAGCCTGTTCAACTGCCATTCCAGGAGGATTGTATTGACAAGCAAGTTTGGTGTGTCCAACAACTCCACATACCTCACATGAAGCAACAGTAGATGAAGTACTCCTAGCATCCAATTGCTCAATCTTCTTAACCATTGCCTGCATAGTAGTATTCAACATGGTTAGAGCATCAACATCATACTTACCACCCTTCTTAGGATGATTTCGATCATTGTATGGAAAATTGTCATTAGATGCCATCTCGTCTAACAAAGTTTTCGCATCTTCAGTACTTTTCTTCATAATAGAACCACCAGAAGAAGCATCAACAAAGTTTCGGAACTCTTGTGTCAACCCATTGTAGAATGTTTGGATCAACAACCAGTCAGGAATTCCATGGTGAGGGCATTGTCTCTGAAGTCGCTTAAATTTTCTCCAAGCATCATGAAGTGACTCGTCATCATCTTGACGAAAATTAGAGATCTCATTCCGTAGCTTAGAGGTCTTCTTCTGACTGAAGAATTTAAGTAGAAAAGCCTTCGCAAGACTATCCCAAGTAGTGAATGTATTTGGTCTTTCATCCTTCAACCAATCTTTTGCTGCATCCCGAAGAGAGAATGGAAATAATCGCAGCTTAACAGCTTCATCACTTACATTGGTCATCTTTATAGTATCACACTTCTCCAGAAAACTCTCAAGATGATCAACAGGATTTTCATTGGACAATCCTGCGAAAGAGTCATTAGAGATGAATTGGATGAACTGAGGCTTCAGTTCAAAGTGTGTAGCTGTGATTGCTGGTCTGACAATGCTTGAGAGTACGCCCGTAGCATCTGGCATACCATGCTCCCTGAGAGCTTTAGCTGGTGCATCACCCATAACTTCCTTGTTCTTGTTTTTCCTTCGCTTGCCTGCTTGCCTTCTTGCTGTAGCTTCAATTTCTGGATCAATAGTAATTAAATCTTCAGTACCTGAACTTCGAGTGTGCATGCAACAAGAGAACTAGAAACGATGATCAATTAACAAGGGAATAATAGCCGAAGCAACACAACTAAAATACTTAGCTAAATCAATTCAAAATTAACTAATCTAACACTGCTTTGTCCCCGGCAGCGGCGCCAAAAATTTGACAAGGCCGTCGCGTGCCTATCAAATAATAATTTCTAACAAATCCTTCTAACTATGTAGTAGGGTAAGTCAGAGTCGATCCCATAGAGACAAACGTATCAATCACTAGTTGTTTCTGATTTAATTTGGCTAAGCAAGTAACACAATAAATTTTGATGATTTATTAAACTAAACTTATACTAATTCGAATTGTGTTTATAATAATCAAAAATTAAAAACATCCAGAATTAAGTATCCCCACTAGCATGAATTGATGCAATCGTGAATTCCCTCCCCAATTAATCGTATACTACTCAACAGGAAAGATGCGCCCTATAAATACCAATAATCTCTCTCGAGTATTAATGGCTTCTCTTAAAATACAATCAAACCTATTCTCATGGTATCATGCAATTTAGAGACATTAAACATAACATCCTAATTTCCTAACAATCCATTCTACCTATTCTCATGGAGAATTTCATGTTCTTATTGGATAAATCACAACCATCTAAATCCAACTCTCGTTGATAAATAGACAATGGTTCAAACAATAAACATAATCACGTCTGATTTGTAATTGCTAATTAAAACAACTCAATAAGCAAGAGCAATTAAACAATCAAATTGGGGGAATTGGGAAAATCACACATCAATCATAACTAGGGTTCTACTTAACCCTAGATTAATTATCTACTCACTCATAATTGAATTAACAAAACAAGAATTAATAATTGAACACATAATTATAAGAATAGAAGAAAAACCTTTAATCTTGATCTTCAAAGAAAATAAGTATTCTCCCAAAAATCTCCAGAAGAAAGTGTTTACAAAGTTGTGTGTATATATTAATAATCGATCCCTAAATCAATCACCTAGATGAGTTTTTATAGTGTTACAAGACTTAAGTAATTGCCTTAAAATAAATAGGCCCAGCTAAAAGTAATTAGAATTATATTACAAATAGAAAAAGGACCAAAATTCAGCAGAAAATTCCCGCACAGCCACGCACGGGCGCAGCTGCGCAAGGAAGGGCGCAGCTGCGCTTGGTGAATTCTGCCGAGCAGTGCTTGAAGGGCGCAGCTGCGCAAGGAAGGGCGCAGCTGCGCTTGGTGAATTCTGCCGAGCACTTCTTGACAAAATAAAGGCTAAACTTCCGCGTTTTGTTGCCTGGTTCGTGTTGCGCTTTAGCATCATTGCGAACAAGTGATCAAGCCTCAAATCTTTATCAACAATCCACAATTCCATCACTTCTTCTCACAAATTCATAAAGTCATTGCTCGGAGCCAAAAAAAACACCGTAAAATCGTTAAATCCATTCAAACTTAGCAATACTTTATTTCCTGCAATAAACTCATCAAAAACTAATTAAATACTCACGATTATTCGCAAAAACACTATAAATGTGGGAACAAAATCCTCTAGAGTATATACAAAATACACTCTATCATAGATCATTCAATCAATCGTGGTAGGGGAACTTATATTTACAGATTGAACGGACAGAATCATCATGTATTTGGATCTTTAATCCCCGATGGTAGTGACACTCCCAAATTTTGCCAACTGTACATTTATGATAAGGCGAATGAAGTCAATAACCGACTTCGTTGGGTCAATGTTTCTGATGGAGAAGAAGTGGATGCTGAAATTGTTGAGGGTCTTATGCATATGTTGGATCAAACCAATGAATTAGTTAAGGAGTTTCCCGTCGCACGTGATCGATTTGAAAACAATGATTTAGTAGATTTGAAGGTTGAGCAGAAGGTCTGTCGATCAGAGAGTGGGCGTGAGAACCATATTTCAGCTTCGGATGAAGTTGCTGGCATAATGGTTAGTAGTAGTAATAATACGATCCCTAATCGGGACATTATTATTCAGCCCAAAATGGGAAAGTTGCAACGTGTCTCTTACATTCATCCGAAGTTTATGGCCCTACAATATCCAATTTTGTTTCCAAATGGCGAGGATGGATACCACAATAGAATAAGATTTCAGTCTGCTGATTAGGATTCTGAAAAAGAGCGTGACATGCTATCCATGAAGGATTTTTACTCTTACAGATTGCAGATTCGTCCAAATGAAGGTACAGTTGCTTCTTCCTATTGCTTTCAATTTCATAGCGTAATGTATATTTACCACAAGTGCATAGTAAATTATAACTGTATAACAAACTTCCTCTAATGTAATATAGGTATGACTCCGCGATTAGCTGGCAGGCTTTTCCAACAATATATTGTGGATGCTTTTTCAGCAATAGAACAAACTCGCTTATGGTGGTTTCGTATCAATCAAACAATCTTACGTAATGAATTATATAGTCATATATGTGATTCTGTAAGAAGTGGAGATTCAAGTACGTCGAATGTGGGTAAAGGTATTATTTTACCAGTTGGATTTGTTGCTTCAAAAAGATATATGCAGCAAAATTTCCAGGATGCGCTAGCTGTGTGCTGCCATGTTGGCCATCCAGATATTTTCCTTACAATGACTACTAATCCCATGTGGGATGAAATCCAGAAAAATGATGGAGTTTATTCCTGGTTGTAAGGTTGAACATTGCCCTGATATTATATCAAGAGTGTTTCGATTGAAATTGGAACAGCTAACCACTGATATTAAGAAGAAAGCATATTTTGGTGTCTGTGTAGGAGGTATATCTGTTACATTAGAAAACTATGTCACTGTTTCACGAATGACTATGTTATGTAAAATATGTCTTTTGTTCTTATTTTGCAGTTATGTATGTTGTTGAATTCCAAAAGCATGGCCTTCCACATGTACACATGTTGATATGGCTTGATAGCAAGTCAAAGCAATTTCTCAAGCGAAATGTGGACAAATTTGTTTCAGCGGAAATTCCTGATCCTAAAAAAGATCCCGTTGGTTATGCTGCTGTTAAAGCTTTTATGATACATGGTCCTTGTGGTTTACAAAATCCCAAATCGCCTTGCATTAAGAATTTTAAATGTATACGCCATTTTCCCAAGAAGTAAGATTTGCAATGAAATTACTATATGCATTGATTATTTGTACCACATATCTCAAGTTTCAAATGCAGGTACTGTGCACGTACTATCTTTGATGAAAGTGGCTTCCCATTGTAAAAGCGTCGCAGAACCGGGATTACTATTAATGTACGGAAAGCTAATTTGGACAATCAATGGGTGTTACCATATAATCGTGAATTATTGGTCAAATACCAATGCCATATGAACATTGAAATTTGTTCTCATGCTCGCAGCCTTAAATATTTATTTAAATATTGCCTAAAAAGACATGATACTGCAACTGTTCATGTCACCGGCAGAAGGCGAAAGAGAACAGATGGAGGCAATGATGAAGGTGTAGATGATATTCAAGCATACTTTGACGATCGATACATTTGTGGTGCTGAATCTGCATATCGAATATTCGGTTTTCCAATACACCATCGCACACTTTCTGTTGAGCGGTTACCATTTCATTTGCCAGGCCAACGAAACTGTACTTTTCATGCCAGTGAGCCTTTAGGAAAAGTTGCTGACAGAGAAAAACAAAGGCTTAGCAAACTGGAAGCTTTTTTCCTTTTGAACACAGTTGATGTAGCTGCACGACAGTATACCTACGATGAAATTCCACAACATTATGTGTGGAATGATGGTGAAAGAAAATGGAATCGAAGGAAAAGAGGATTACAAATTGGTCGCCTATCTTATACTCATCATAGCAATGGCGAAGTATGGTATTTACGTACGTTGCTTACCAAAGTACGTGGTCCAACTTCATTTCAGAACTTGAGAACAGTAAATGGAATCATTTATTCTACATTCCGTGATGCATGTAAGGAGTATGGTTTGCTAGATGATGATAAAGAATGGCATGAAGTATTATCTCAATGTGCTATTGGTGGCTTACCAACACAGATGCGTCAACTTTTTGTCCACATTATAGTCAATTGCAAAGTTACTGACTTGGGAAATTTGTGGAATTCTCATTGGAAAAACATGATCGAGGATATTACTTTGAAGAGGCGACACTTAACAAAAGATCCAAACCTCATTCTTAAGACAAACAGCTTCAATTTTGTGCTCTTGCCGATTTGTTTACTTGACCATATTTTTTCTTCTCAACTTTGATTGTTTTTGACAATTACCTGTTTATAATGCCATTAAATTTGATTGATTTATATGTTCAATTGTGCAGAAATTGATGATTTGATCAGATCTATCGGAAACAACTTGGGTTGTTATAGTCAGCTGCCGCAGCCACCCCATAGTTATCTCCATCATGGTTCAAATAATTTGATATTAGAGGAGACTAATTAGAGTATTGATGAAATGAAAAATGAAAACCAAAAACTCCTGCAAAACTGTAATGAAGAACAACTGAATGTCAACCATTCCATTTTGGAGTCTATTGCTAAGAATGAAGGTGGCCTATATTTTGTCTATGGTAGTGGCGGATGTGGTAAAACTTATCTTTGGAGAACTCTAATTTCAAAATTAAGATCTCAAGGGGATATAGTTCTACCTGTTGCTTCATCTGGCATTGCAGCTACTCTTCTGCCCGGTGGACGAACTGCTCATTCACGGTTCAAAATACCCATTGTACTTGATGAATTTTCCCTTTGTAGCATTGGCCACAACTCAGACATCTCAGAGCTTATAAAATAGAAAAAATTAATCATTTGGGATGAAGCTCCCATGCAACACCGATATGCATTTGAGTGTCTAGATCGAACCCTAAAGGATATTATGAAATCTGTCAATCCAGCAAGAGGTACTATGCCATTTGGTGGAATCACAGTCTTGCTTGGTGGAGACTTTAGACAGATACTGCCTGTCATTACTTATGGTGAACGAGCTCAAATTTTGCAGGCGTGTATCACAAGATCACGTGTATGGTCTATTTGCAAAATATTTGTTCTTACCAAAAATATGCGCCTCAATAAAGGTAATTCTGCCACAGAAATTGAAGAGCTTAAAGATTTTGCCAAATGGGTGCTGGACATTGGCGATGGAAAAGTATATCTTCCACAAGATTATAATAAACAGTACGAGGAGGATGACATCATTATTCCTTCCCAGTTATGTGATTTGAATAATGTCAACTCAGTTGAAAATATGATGAAGAGTACTTTTCCAAATTTTGACGAAAACTGGAACAATCCTAAATATCTTAGTGAAAGGGCCATTTTGACACCAACAAACCAAACAGTTGGTCACCTTAATTCTCTAATTGTAGAAAAAATTCCTGGTGAATCTGTATCCTATTTTAGTATCGACGCTGCTGAAGATTTTGGTGGTACTAATGATGATCTCAATTCGGCATTTCCAATTGAATATCTAAAGTTGATAAACATTCCAGGTATGCCACCTCATGAATTGAAATTGAAAGTTGGAGTTGTTGTCATGTTAATGCGCAATTTGAATCAGACTCTTGGTTTATGTAATGGCACAAGGATGATAATCACGAAATTCTTGAAATTTTGTGTTGAATGTGAAGTCATTTGTGGATCTTTTGTTGGGACTCGCCATTTTATTCCACGTATGGAATTATGTCCAAGTGATACGCGAATGCCTTTCAAATTAGTTAGAAGACAAATGCCATTACAAATTTGTTATGCAATGACCATTAACAAATCTCAAGGTCAATCACTTCAAACTGTTGGCCTCTTTTTGCCAAAGTCAGTGTTTACCCATGGCCAATTTTATGTTGCTATTAGTCGAGTCACTTCTCCTAAAGGTTTAAAGATATTTATCGATGATGATACTGGATATCCGACTAATAAGACGCAGAATGTAGTTTATAGAGAAGTTTTTTATGCTTTACCAAGATTATAATCTTGGATGTAATTTAGATGAAATATTTTTGGAATATTTTTGGATGGCCTCTTTTTGGAATTCTGTTCTATTTTTCTGTCATTTCATCTGTAATGTTCTAAATATTTAATAAGATAGTCATAAATAAAATTACTTTTGTATGAACAATAGAATACTCAGAATGCAACTACAATGTCTTGCAATACTTACAATACTTAGATAAATTACAAACTTGACCAGTGTAAAACCAAATTATCTAAACAAGGACACTAACTTCCAATGTGTGCTCTTCAACATAAACAAATTGGACCGTCTGTCCTTCTTCGAGATCATTTGTGGATACAAAACCATCCCATCCTCGACCAAAACGACATACTTTCTTCTTACGATGAACAGCTACATTCCATTCCTCACCACGAAACCTTAATGTTATTATTGTTGAATTTTTCCAAGGACTGTATATTGGCCACATCCTACGATCAAAATAGTGAAAAAAAACAATAACTTATGTTAAAATTACATTAAATAGAAATGTTAAATCTTAAGCTTATGGTAAAGACTTAACCACTAACCACACCGTGCCAAGTTTTATCCACATGGGATTTCTTCAACACTTGAGTAAATAACAACCCAGCATCTTCGTCTCCCAAATTCTGTTCAACTGTAACAGACTCAAAGAATTTCAATCACAATAGCACCAAGTGAACAATATAATTGGTCAAAATATATATGTAATTTTGTACCATCTTCTTGCTCCATTTCTTCATCACTTGCAACAATTCTACCATAGTAAGTACTTGAATCTGCAATATGTAAAGCAAAAAGTATTATCTCACTTAGAAAGACTATGAATTCCTCAAATACCATAACAACATGTAATGCACCTGAACTATCTTCTGTGCTGCTATCTGAAATTTCCACCACTTCTGAATAAAAATTTGAACACACAGTCTTCAAACATAACTTTTCTGCCAAAGACTTAAAAATGTCTACCCCAGACTCATTGTAAATGGACACATAAAACGTGGATCTACCAACATAATCAAAGAACATTATAAAATTCGTCTACAAACCATAATCCTCTACCAACTCTTCTATCCCAAACAAAGTGTGACTTCTCTTACAGAAATTAGCTTTATATTCAACACCATCAGGAAACAACAAAATTAGACTATCACGTAGAATTGGCCCAAATTCTTTGAAAAATAAGCGAGGAACTTCCTGAAATTGATACCAAAAAATAGATTACTACATGAATTACTGTATTAATGCTTTTCATCATATCACCAAGTAAAAAATAACAGATGTTAACATACCAACTCGCCATTTAGAATGCTCTTCTCATTTGCTATTTTGAACCATTTACGCAAGCTCTTTCCTTGCTCATAACCTAACTTAAAAAGGTCAACAATCATACGAAACTAAGTACAAAGAAAGCAAATAGCATTATTTTTTAGGTGGCAATAGTTTCTCACCTGCACGGTTGATTTTTGCCATGTTCTGCTTTTCGAAAACAGATACTTCAAATTTTTGCAAATGCTCATTTTACTGAATTACATAGAGATCGCCCTTGGACAATTCACTTTCTTCAACAAAATTATACCATTTTTTGTTCAATCTCAAATAAACCTTCTGCCAGTTCAACTTTATTTTTCCAATTAAAATTTTTAAATCCTAGCTCAATCCACTTCATTGATGAATTCAACCCTAACTTCACACATGCCATGTCATTAAAAACCTAACATGAAGAACAGAACCCATGTAAACAACGCGTGGAAATTATAAGTTTGACATTGAGGAACTAATGTATGCATACCTTATTATACGTTCTTTTCTTCAAATGCCTTCGCTTTATCACCAAACCATAATCTCCCGAATAGCTATTGTAAGCATTATAAGTTAATGATGCACATAATTTGTCAATATTAACATCTTTACCATGAAAAGAAGCATTTCTTTCAACACCTACTATCTCTTCTTCGGAATAAATAATCTTCTCTGGATATTCAATTTCAACAGCATGTGTATTGAAAATTTCTGTACTGAATTGATTACCACCAGAATACTGAACAACAATCATATTGTAAGGATTGATATCATAAAATTTCATGAAAGCTTCCAAACCCTCGATGAATGCCCTGCTTCTATTAAAATTACCACTCCATATGGTACTACATGGTAGTTTAACAGAAATATCTTGACCAATCTCATGACCATATTGCACGACGAATTCATTTGGTAATTTCTGAAAAAACCCACTCATCAAACTTAATCACATAACAATAGTAAGAACATACTTTTCAACAATAACATAACACTACTTACCAAGCACCCGAATTCATAGTGTGGTGGAAAGTTTTGACATACAAAACATACATCCTCTTTTGCTGGACATAGTGGTAAGTTCACTGGGCGGAAAGGAATTACACCAAACTATCAGATAAAATAGAAATGCAATCTAAACAACAACAATTACGAATAAAGGATGATTCCAAGTACAAACCTTTATCAACCATAACCGATGACCTTAAACGAGACAATTTGTTAGTAATAGCAGTTGGAGTAGTTGGTTCAATTATACTGTGGATTTTAGGTTACCTGTTAAGAGAAGAATCCTCCTTTGCTTTGGTTAAAATGAAGAAAGAAAAAGTAGAATGGTTCTTATGTAGTTGCAGTAACGTTTAATGGAGAAGTAATTCTCAACTGTTAAGCATATCCTCATTTACTACCATGTAAAAGTCAATGCAATTAACCAATACTATACATTGTCACTTAATGCTTCCAACCAGTCACTAATTCCAATTTTACATTTTTGTAACAAGTTCGGACGTTATAATTCTACATTTATAGATAAAACTTTTTAACATCTTTTCCGTAATTCTTTATTTGGCCCAAGTTTACAATTCTTATCAAACCCTTATCAAGGATACTTCCCATAACTACATTTCCACATTTGTACAAGATTTTTACATCTTTTTAAGGATATTTTAAAATCTTTAAAGATTACATTTTTCCACGTGAATTGTACCATTACCATTAAATTCGAAAATATTTAGATTTCGGTTTTCAGACAATTTCCATAATTATTCTTAAATTTACTATATTCTTACCAAAACTCTATACTAATTTCCGCGCAGAGTTTTTTTTAAATCAATCAAGAACTATTTGCAAACCTACAGTTTCTCGTGTTTCTTAATTCTTTTTGGACAGTTATAAAATCATCTGGAAAATCATCTATCCAAAGATAAAACTCATACGGCCATATTCATAAACATGAACAACGAAAATTAGAATACAACCATTCACGGTATACAACCGTGATTTCTAATAATACCAAAAGTCTTCAAGATTACATAGCCATTCGTTACATAATTAAAATACAAAAGGAACAACATGCATCGAACACTTAAAATCCTCCTTTGATTTGCTTCCTTATTTTCGAAGCTTCAACCCTCAAAGCTTTAATCTCCTCGAGAAGAAGTTGCTGCTGTTGGTTGAAATTTGCACTGAACTCCTGGTAGCTTTTTGTCAATTCCTCGAGTTGCCCCGCCATGCAAGCAACATTCACGTTGAAATTGGTCAAAGCTTTCTCAATGTTTTCACTGTAATCACCTTTGTACGCATCAATGCACGCCATCATATCATCATCTGAAGAAGAAAAGATCTCCACCGAATTCGAAGAAGAACCACTGTTAAACAAAGGAAACAGTTATGAACAATGCTGATAATAACTAACATAAATAACTGATAACGAAAATAAGAGACAAGAATTCACACCCTGGGAAAGAAGACGAAGCCATATGAAGTAGATAGTTTGATACCGTTTCTAAGTGTACAATAACCTTTGTTTTGGTTTGATGCTTTAGCTTATTGTCCTATATATAGAGGAAATATAATATTGGAAAAACGATAATAATTACAAGAGACTTAGATACATATCAATGTGTAATTAACATAATTCACTCTCACCATAGTTCATACATCTCATAAAGATTTACAACATTTGTAATGTAGACTGATTAATTTACTTGGCCCAAATACCAATAATATCATCCCAACCATTGATTCCACACACGTGGACACAATCAGCATATCAAGGAGAAAAGTAACAAAATGAGGATATTACTACAGATCTGAACAACTGATAATACTCTTCACCAATATATTAATTGAAGTATTTAAGGCGAAGAGAAGCCTGTTACAGGTAAGCTCACTTATTTCTTCATAAACACTTGAGTACACTGCAGTTCATTTAACCAACATAGTTATTCCTCCGTCAATTCATTGCTCAAAAATTTAATACTTCGGTGTGTTTATATGGTTGACAGGAATGGAAATTAACATGTATGACAGTATTAACAAGTTAAATTCTTCCACGTTCGACTGGAAATGTAGAGTTAGATTACAGACTGTTTGGAAAGGAATGAACAGACATGGCCAGGAGTTTTATGGAATGAATATGATATTCATTGATGATTCTGTAAACTCTTTCCTCATATCTTCATTTTTTTTACTATATTTGTTGCCTTAATATTTCATAAGTTTGCTAAATAACCTTTACTTTAATTAATTTGTAGAATTCTAAAATTCATGCCTTTGCAAGTAAGAAATACTGTCAACATCTGTTTGAAGATATTGTTGAAGGAAACATATATATTTTGTCCAACTTCAAAGTAAAAGATTTTCTCGGAGATGAAACATATAGGCCAGTAAGAAATACAAAGCACATCTATTTCACGCAGAACACTGGTTTAAAGATAGATACAGATGAAGGCTTGCAAATTGAACCGTATGCTTTTGACATTTATCACCTGCAAGATATTCATAAACTTGCCGCAGATAATCGTTTCTTAACAGGTAATAGATGCTTAATTAAAATAACTAATTTTACCTATGTTAATATTAACTAAATCTTGATTTCTTTAGATATGCTGGGAACAGTGGAAAGTCTTCAAACCTTAATCAAGAGCAGTAAAGATAACCAGGACAAATCAAGATTAAAGTTTGAAATATCAAATGGCCGGTTGGTGAATTAATATAATAACATATGCAATGCAATTTCTCATGTTGTTTTCTAATCCAATTTCTCACATAGTGATAGGGTTAAGGTAACTTTGTTCGATAAGGTTGGATGGAGTGTGTATGAACAATTCCAAAAACTCGATGAAAATAACATTTTTGTAATCATCTCATGCGCCAGGGTTGGAACATATGATGGTAATTATTTTGTAAATTTCTGTTTTATGATACTATATTTCTTTAATCTTACTAACAATGTGTTTATAACAGCAACACCAAATTTAACAAATTACCCGGCAACAAGAATATTTATCAATCCATATCACTATAGTGTCATAGAGCTCAAAAAGATGTAAGATTTCGTTTCAAATATAATCTTACTAATTTGTACACCAAATTAATTACCGATCACGTTAACCTTAATCTAGGATGGAAGAGAATGCGTCTTTGGAGATTTTAAACGACAACGAAGAAACAAAGCACACAAATCTTACTATGAAACAAATCAGGAATTTGCCAGTCGATTTCCAAGAGGTTTATTACTTGCCACTATTTTATGTTGCTTAACAAAACAATAACATATATTTAGATTGTCAATTATAATTTCTTTCTATTTCAAAACAGGTACTGGTGACATGTGAAGTTACTATTAAAAAAATTGATGACAAAGTTAGTTTGTACTACGGCAAGTGCACAGGATGTAAACTTGAAATTTACTGTGAAAATGGAATATTTAAGTGTACCAACTGTCCAAGAATTGTTCCCTATCCAGACAAAAGGTTTATTCACTTTCAACTTTAAAACTATTGTAATGAAAAATAATATTCCTGTGAAACTTTAAAAGCTTCCAAAACTAAATATTCGCTCTATTTATTTGCAGATTCAGGGTGTGTACTCTTTGCTCGGACAATACGGGATCAATTGCAATTATCTTGCCTGATTCAGAAGTCAGTAGAATTACCGACACAACGGTTGTGGATATTCATGCAGAGTCTGAAGAGGTATGTACAATCTAAATGAAATATGTAATGTATGAACTAACTTTTTTAAACAAATTCCATTATTAACCACACTAGGTAGCTGATGAAGACAAGTTCCCGGAAATTTTGAAAGTATTGCTCAATCAGAAATATAAAATCACAATTCAACTCAATGAGGACAACAAGAAAAAAGGTTCAACAGTTTATGAAGCCAAAGAAATTATGGAATGCTTTGAAACTTGCGACAACTTCGAGCCAAACAAAGAAGTCATGATGGAAATTGAAGATACCTTGACAATGAAAGTAAGATTTTCCAAAAATAAATAATTTCTACTTTTCCAAATATTTATTCATAAACTGCATTTCCATGTCTTTTGTAGGATTCCGGAATAGAGGAAAATGAGGAAGAAACTCCACAAACCGGAAATTCAACAAATGTTAAAACTAGAAAATGAAACAATACGGAACCAGTTCTGTACAACAGTATTGACAAAGTTAATATTCAACCGAAGAAAAATATCAAGAAAGAAAAGGTACAGTATTTATATTATATTTGTTATATTATTTTACTTTTAAATTACCTAATATCATTCTCATTTACATGCAGAAATGACATCCCCAGCCTATCCTCTTTCATTTTGTGACAACTAAATCATGTATTCCATCTTTTGCTCAAAAGAACATTGGTTTGTAACTATTAAATATTTATTAGAGCTGTAATGGCTACAAGGTCATCTACTCAACTAACCATATCAAATCATAACAAATTTAAAACGGCAGCAAGAAGTAATTTCTCCCAACTTGACATTTCAAATCACAAATAAATGCAAAGATGCTTAGCATTACACTTTCGTTTAATGAGTTTTAAAACATTAGTAGTAGTACTATAATGTTAACAGAAGCACTTTCACAATTGAAAAAGAACGCAAACAAATCCAAAAACTCATATCTCAGCAATGTCAAGAAACAAGTTTGAACCCATTGCTAATCTAAAGTCAGGCCGATATGACTACAAAAATAAAAGCTAGAATTACACGATTATGGCGAGGAACTACGAAGACTGGAGAAGAATTTAAGAACTTCAACATCATGCTCCTTGATGAGGAGGTAATAAACAATTTATGCTTCGATTAACAACTTCATTATTTCTAGGCTTCAAATCATAATGGCATATATCATATTTTAATGACATATATACTATATAATGTAGAAGAGTAGGATTCATGCATTTGTTCCAAGCTTGTGTGCTGAAGATATATATTCAAAAGTAACAGTTGGGAACGTTTATAGCATCAAAAACTTCACCGTTCAAAATTATAGATCTACTGAGATCTATAGATGTTTAAGAAATGAAACACAATTAATCTTTTCAAGAGACACGAAGATAGAAGATGTGGAAGGCCACAAAATACCAGAAGATGTCTTCGATTTCTACGATCACAGTGAACTCAAACCACTATCATCGCAGAAGCTTTGCTTAACAGGTAAATAACCTCCAAAATTACCATGCACGATAATTCAAATTACTACAATACATGGTAATACTCATCTTCATTCTCTTAGATGTGGTAGGAATCATCAAAAAACATGAAGCGTTCAGAAATTTCAGTAATAAAAAGAGTCAAGCAAAATTCACAATCACCGATGGAAGGTAATTTCATTGCAACACATGTTTTTCAATAATACCATTGTCTAGAACTTACTTATACATGATAATCTTTCGCCTTAGTAGTTCGAACGTCAACGTCACTTTCTGGGAAAAATTTGGTGCAATGTTTGAGAATGACATGATGCAACAAACAGAGTTACCAGTGATCATTATAATATCGTGTTGCAGAGTGGGAATTTGGAATGGTATGTTTCTTAGCATTAAACATATTACTCAAACTTTTGGGTAAATTTCCTAACAATACTAACTTACATTTCAGACGAAGTAGATATATCGAATGTTGCTGCAACTAAGTACTACCTGAATTACAAGCATCATAGTGTACTGCAACTCAGAAAACTGTAAGTTTTATTCAATTTCATGATTTGTTATACAAACTAACATAAATATTATACTAACACATTATTACAGTTTGAGAAACCCAGATTTGGCAAAACAAATTCTTGAAAACAATAAGATAAAAAAAAAAAAAAAAAGAACTGCTGACAGTGGAGGCAATCAAGAATCTGGGAAAAGAATATATAGAGGTAAAGCAACAATTATATTATACGAATTTCATGTTTGCATTATTTGTTTTAAACATTCAAGCATTAAGAATTTGCTATTGACAAATTAGTGTGAAGTGTACACACATGTCAACATAACATCTGTTGACAATTCTCCACATTGGTACTACAACATATGCACAACATGTGAGAAAGAAATTACAAAGGAGAATGGAGTGCTCATCTGTCAAAAATGCAACAACAAATTAGTCCCACATCCAGACAAATGGTATGCTTTAACAATTCGAGTTTTATTATTATTACAGAAATTTTTAACATGTTTCGTAACTGTCATAAAGGTACAAATTGCACGTGGCTGCAGCGGATAATACAGGAGCAATTCAAATTGTGTTAGAGGACAGGGAAGTACGTACAATTACTGGAAAAAGGGCTCGGACTCTCATTCAAGAGGTAATTACAATAATACATAATCAACATACTGTATCTAATTTGTTACTGATGATTTCTTCTCCCACTAGAACACCAACAAAGCAATTCTCCCTAAATGTCTCAAAGACATTGCCAACAATGACTACACCATTGTACTGCGCATTAAGGAGATGAACGTGGTTGATAAAATGCATGTATACAGGGCAACAAACATTTGCAACAATTTCGTTATGCCAACGAATTAAACAAACCAGGAGACGCATGCAACTCAACATACAACATCAGGAGTACGTACTACACTTGCCCACACCTCTTTCCATAACACTAACGATTACTCAAATATCTCTTTCTTAATAACAGGCAACAACATCCACATACCATCTACAAGGAATGCCTGACTTCAACTTGCAATCGACTTAAGAGAACAAGCTCCGAAAAACAATTGTCCAACAAGATGCACGTATTTAGATCTAAGCTATGTAATTTATTATGCAAGTTTTTAATGTAAAAACATTTTGTCATTAGTAATATCAAACCATTTTGCCTACTTAACTTTATTAACATTTATATTCTTTCTTTTATTTTTTTCAATGAAATTTTATAATAGAATGGCCCAGCAAAGCGGGTTTAAATACTAGTGTGTGTATATATATATATATATATATATATATATATATATATATATATATATATATATATATAAGTAGATTCACTGTACAATTTAAGTCTACCAATAACAGAGTATGTACGGTGCATTAGTACAAGGGGAGCAAGAACATTATTCTACAAAGAAGACTATTGATTACTGAATATATATAGGTATGCTGAGTAGTCTTGTCCACATATTGTTGTTCCTGCTGTGAAGGTTTCTGCCTCGTTTACAAGTTACGAATCTTCCATGTATGGAATAATAGGTAATTAATTACCTAACGGGAGGATGCAAAGCAAGAGCTTGTTTTTTTGTAATCGGTTTCTGCACAAAGTCGAACAGGGGAAAGAGGCGGACTGGACAAGGGGAGAGACATAGGTGTCATTTGTTAAATCTGAATCATAGTTTCTGAACCATTGACATATCTGAATGAGTGAAATCTGAACGCTGGATGAATGATATCGTTTGATAAAAAAATAAAAATTTCTGAATGATAATATTCATTTAGTATACCTTTATATGAGTAGTGATATTCATCTTTTAAAATCAACTTAAATCATATACATAATAATATGTATTATATTAATATATTATATTACGCAAAAAAATAAAATTTATATATATACTATATTATTAAAACCGAAACATTAAAAATTTGGACGTCGAACGGTAATGCCTCCTCGATCATATATGGGTCTAAAATTAAAATATATTCTAATTAAATCACATATAAATATTATAATTCAAACATTTTATTTATTTTTAAAATCTATTATCATAGACCTAATTATTTTAAAAACTTGTTTTAACCAAACACATATAATTATAATAATTAAAACACGTCTAACAAATATTAAAATTATATAACAAATATTAAAAATAATCCGTGCATCACACGAGATTTAAGCTAGTAAATTTTAATCACGCTATAAATTACACAAATCCAAAACTACAAGCAACATCAATTTTAATTAACAAATAATTTCATAATCAATAAATATAAATACATGTATTTAGGCTTGTGAGTTTTTACCGCATAAGCTAGATTTGTCAAAGAATTAAATTATAATTTAAGTTACAACTGAACACTAGTTTATCATTATTAATAAATCTGAATCGTTCCACTTACCTCAACTATGCTCACTCGTCCAGAAGATTTTCTCCACTCGTCCAGCAAATCTTCACTCATCCAGCCCAGAATAGATCATCCAAACAACCTTAACAGGTGAACCATTCCATTCCATCCCGTTAAGTTATTAACAAATGACCCCATAGTTCTCTGTCGAACACATTAAAAGTTTGGTAGGTCGGTCGGTACTTGGGCCGAGCTTATTAAAAATAACTAAAAAATTATCCGATCTATGGGTTTATTAAAAATAACCTATTAATTACCACCCCATATATTTCTGGGAAAAGATGCAGATTATAATGACGATGAAAATGATGAGTAGAAGCTGGAGGGGGAGCTGAAATATTATCTTGTGAATATGAAATTCGTCACAAGATAATTATTTTATTAATAAAATTTAGCTCCAAACAATTAAAATTTAATTGAAAAATAATTGCAGCGAACTTACGACGGATTGTCCGTCATAAATTCATTTTAGTAGCGAACTTACGACAGAATTTCCGTCATAAATTTCGTTATTTTAATAAAATTTAATTGTTAAAAAAATTACTTTTCCGATGGGGGAACGATGACGTTTGGCAGTAAATTTACGACGGAAAATCCGTCGTAAGTTCGTCCACCACTCAACTTACGACGAAATTTCCGTCGTAAATTTATTTATTGTACTTAAATTTAATTTGCAAAATGAATTAATTTTTAAGATGACGAAACGACGTCGTTTCGTAGTGAACTTATGACGGAATTTCCGTCATAATTTTGTTTATTGTAATTAAATTTAAATGCAAAATGAATTACTTTTTTGATGGCGAAACGACGTCGTTTAGTAGTGAACTTACGACGGGAATTCCGTCGTAAAGTCTGGGTAATTTACGATGGATTATGAAGATCGTCGTAATTCTGGGTAACTTATGACGAAATATCCGTCATAAGTTACCCAAAATTACGACGATCTTCTTAATCCGTCGTAAATATATATTTTTCTTTAATATTTTTTTTATTTTTATTTAAATTTTTAATTTATTTTAGAATCTAGTTTAACAAACTAATTTAGTAAAAATCCGTCGATTAGTGAAAGTAGATTAACATTCATCACACAAATAGTAAGTATAAATTTTGGCTTTTTTCTATTTTTATTTAGTTTTTTAATTTATTTTTCAAACTAGTTAGAAAAGGTGGAAAAAATAAAAAAAATACAAAATTATTGAAAGTAGGATAACATTCGTCACACAAATAGTGGGTATGACTATTTGGGTGCGTAAGAATTTTAAATTAAATTTTGACTTTTTTTCTATTTTTAATTAATTTTTTAATTTGTTTTCCAAACTAGTTAAAAATGTGGAAAAAATAAAAAAATGGAAAATTAGTGAAATATGGTAACATTTATTACACAAATAGTGATTATGACTACTTTGGTGTGTACGTATTTTATTGAAAAATTTGGTCTTTTTACTATTTTTATTAATTTTTTAATTTATTTACAAACTAGTTAAAAATTGTGGAAAAAATCAAATAAATTTATTTTTTCCTGAAATTTTGGCAATAACATTAAAAATGATGAATCTTGATCTCCGTACGGTTGGGTCATCAAGAAATTTTTAAAAAAATTAAAATCCTAAACCCTGACGAAACCTCGTTTAGGGATTCTAGTTAAAGTACTAGTTGATTGTTAAATTACCAAACCAAATAAATTTTTTTTCTGAAATTTTGGAAATAACATTAAAAATGACGGATCTTGATTTCTGTATGATTGGGTCATCAAGAAATATTTTTTTAAAAACTGAAAACCTAAATCTTGACAAAACCCTGTTTAGGGGTTCTAGTCAAAGTAATAGTTGACCGTTGAATTATCAAACCAAATAAATTTATTTTTTTCTGAAATTTTGGCAATAACATTAAAAAAGATGGATCTTGACATCCGTACGGTTGGGTCGTCAAGAGATATTTTAAAAAAATCGAAACCATAAACCCTGTCGAAACCCTCTTTAGGGGTTCTAGTCAAAGTAATAGTTGACCGTTAAATTACCAAACGAAATAAATTTACTTTTTTCTGAAATTTTGGCAATAACATTAAAAAGGATGGATCTTGACCTCCGTAAATATTTTTACAAAATTGAAACCTTTAACCTTGACGAAACCCTGTTTAGGTGTTCTAGTCAAAGTACTAGTTGATCGTTAAATTACCAAACTAAAATAAATTTATTTTTTTCTGAAATTTTGGCAATAACGTTAAAAATGATGGATCTTGACCTCCGTATGGTTTCTCATCAAAAAATATTTTTTAAAAAATCAAAACCCTAAACCCAGACGAAATCCTGTGTAGGGGTTCTAGTCAACTAGTACTTTCCCCCTATTTGTTCACTGCATGAGGCAGTTTTATGTTGGATAGGACAGTTGTATGTTGGATTAAGGTAGAAAAACAGAATGAGAATTTTGAAGTTTGTTGATATTTTGGGACAAATAAAAGAAAGTCTGTCGTAAATCTGGGAAAGTAGCGACTGAAACTAGCAAATTCTGTCAAATTTCTGGTAAACATTGAATTTTGATGAGGAAACATCGATTTATTAATCTAAATAAATTTTTATAAATATAAATAAATTAATATAAATTAATTTTATTAATCTAAATAATTTTTTATTAATATGGTAAAATTTTATAAATATCATGGTTGTAGGAGCTACTAATTTAGTAAGGTAAAAATAGTTAAAATATATTATATTTATTTGAAATATTTTTATAATAATTAAACTACTAAAGTTAGTAATATTAATAACAAAACAATAAAAATTATTATAAATTATGTTTGTTTATTAGGTGAAAAAATGAGCGACAATTTTGCCCCCAAAAGCAAAACACATCTCATGAGCTAAAGTGCTAAACAGATCACTCTCTTCTCTTCATACCAAAACACATCGTCCATCTCAGCATCTCTCATCTCTCTCTTCACTCTCCCTCAGATCTCTCTCTTTTAATTAGTCAGTTCAAAATTGGGGTTTTGGTTATCTCTCTCTCTCTCTCTCTCTCTCTCTCTCTCTCTCTCTCATCTCAGCATCTCTCATCTCTCTCTCTTTTAATTAGTCAGTACAAAATTGGGGTTTTGGTTTAAACTCATATCCTGCTCTGCACAAAATTGAAGAAGGTTAAATTGAAGGATCTCAGCAAAACAAGGGTTTTGGTTTGGCTGTGAAGAAACCCATCTCGACTATTAGTTTAACTTTTCGTTAATTAGGTGGTCTACTACTTTTGATTTTGTGTTTCTACATTACTAATTGATGTTTTATTTTTATTTTTTAAGTGGTTAGGGCTTTAAATGGGGGCTTTCATTGTGCTGATTTCATCAAAGTAAATTGGAGCTTTTATATATAGCTTTTATGTATATATATATGTTAATCTACCAAAGGATTTTACCTTAATAAATACATGAAAATTAGAGTTGGTGTATTTATCTTCCCTTCATATTAATATGTTTTTTTTACTGATAATTGACATCTCCATCATTTTTCTATTCTTTGACAAGGATAACGTAAAAATAAAATGATTTATGAATAAAAACAAAAGAATAACAGAGTAGTGTATACATTTGATTTGTGTTGTGCAACTTGGAAGCATGTGTTGTGATATAGTTTGCAAGGTGTATATTTTTTACTATTTGTCTGTCTACTTCAGTTGTGTGAGGTTATCTACTTGATATCTGATAGGCCATAAACAGCCAAGGCCCAACAAAGAGCCCAAAAACAATAAGCAAATCATCTCATGAGAATAAGAACGACCCAGCCCAGAGTAGTGGACCCCGGGCCCGGGGCCACCACCACGTGGCATAGTCCCCACCCCAGACTAGGGGACCCGAGATTGGTGACACTCAACATACGTGGCACCCCACCTCAGCTGACATTCCTACATATGGCGCTGACCAACACTAAAAGACAAGGGGGGCACGTGCCAAATCATGTCTGCAACAACATGGCCACACTCCAGCCAACGGTCACCCCAGACTAGGCCACGTGTCCTACATCCCGGATATTCAGCGGCTTGTCCCCCAGATCCAACGGTCGGGGCTGAAGGTAACCTACCCCTAAACCCTAGGCCTAGGGCTATAAATACCCCTAGTAAAGATGGTTTAGGGGTTAGCCACTATTACACACCCACACACATTTATTACTTTTATGATACTCTCCTTGATTATAGTCTTCCAAAGCCAACTCTTATTCTCACGCCGGAGGCACCTCGGGGCCAAACCCCCCCTCCGGTGTTGTTTTGCAGGCTCCCCACCACAGCTATACCCCTTCCGAGGCAGGAGTTGGTGAGGAAGGACCCGATCAAGATTCAGAGTTATCATTGGCGCTAGAAGGAGGGGTGAACCTCCGAACCGAAGAACCCCGAACTAAACAGACAGTATAGAGAAGCCCGAGCCGCTCAGAACCACAACCATGCCCCGAAAAACTACCTCTACCCAGCGCCAGGCACCCAGTGCCACTAGAGACGAACCCCTAATAACTATCCCGGAGCAAGTCCCACCTGTCCAGATCCCAATCCAGGAAAGGCTCGGAATCGGGCCCAATGACGCTCGAGTAACCGTTGAGGTGAACCGGTACAAGTATACAGATGTGCCTCTGGACTCCGCACAAATGGAAAACCTGACACCCGAGGAGCTAGCCCAGGCAATCCGAAACTATAGGAACCGTCCCCTCCCGGAACCTGAACCTGAGCAGGCGGAGAATTCTGGGGGGTCAGCCCACTCCCATCAGTCCCGGGCCTCGGTCTTTGACCGCCTTGGAAACCGGGGTTAAGGAAATAGAAAGGACCAGGAGGTTCGGAGTAGGGACAGAAATGACGAGGCCGATAAAGTCAAGAAACTAGAAATGCTCCGGGAAAGAATAAGGCAGGAGGAACAGGTTAAGTTGGAGCTCCGAATCCAGAAGAGGCTCCAAGAGGAGGAAGAAAGGATGAGAAAATCCAAATCCAAAAGAACCCGAAGAGAGGTAAGCCCGGAGATTATCTCAGATGATGAAGAAAACCCAAACAACCTGGTACAAATGATCCATGAGCTACAAAGGAAAGTCAACAGTGACTCCGGATTTGAGATCCAAGATACACTCACCCCTTTCAGCCATTCCCTCGAAGCCATACCCCGGCAAAAGAACCTCAAACACTACAACTTTGACTCCTTTAATGGGCTGGAGGACCCAGAAGAACACCTCAACTACTTTGAGCAAATAGCCCTGATATACTTCTACAATGACCTAACGAAGTGCTGGTTCTTTGCCTCCACACTAAAGGGAGCAGCCCAAAGATGGTTCAGCCGGATCCCTTCCCGGAGCATACACAGCTGGAAGGAGTTCAGGGAAGCCTTTCTCCGGAGGTTCCGAGCCAACAAACCCCCGGAGTATCACATGTGCCACCTTGAAACAATCAGACAACATGACAACGAAACAACTGCGGCATTTATGAAACGGTTCCAAGAAGCCATAAACCAAGTCACGAACCTGGACGAAAGAGAAGCCTTGAGCATATTCCGGAAGAACCTAGACCCGGAGCGTAGCGAGCGCTATTTTATTGAATTGGTGAACAAAGAACCCCAAAGCCTGGCTGCAGCCTATTCTATGGCCGCCAAGTTCATCAAAGAAACCGATATCCTACAAGCAATGAGGATGACCCGGCAGGGCACCTCCTTGGGAAGAAGTAAAGATGACCGCTCTAGAAATGATCACAACTCGGACAAGAAGTTTAAGCCCAACAAACAGTACAACTATATCCCAAGTCATCAACTGACGGTCCCGGACAAAGGCCACTCCTCCAGGGCCAAGTCCGAAGCCAGACCCCCGAGACCGGGAAGAGCCGAACCAAGGCCGGAACCAGAATGGACACCTTTGAACCGGCCACGCGCCGAAATACTAAAAGAAGTCCAGAGCAAACCCTTCTTTTATCCTCCCAAACCCTTGGTATCAGCCCCGGAGAATAGGCCCCGGGACAAGCACTGCGATTACCATGCAACCCATGGCCACGAGACGGAAAGCTGTGTCTCCCTTAAGTTCTTCATCGAAGACCAAGTCAAGAAAGGAAATATGGGCCAATATCTAGCTCGGAGAACCAAGGAAAGGGGAGAGGGACCCGGGGCCCAGAAGACCAAGAATGTGGTGCACGTGGTATTGGGAGGATCCAACTCCCCTCCGGCGAGCCCGGACTCCGGAGACGAGGTAATGATGATAAACTCGGCCCCAGAGCAAGTCATATCTTTCAGTAATGCCGATTTTGAGGGAGTAGATCCTAACCACAATGAAGCCCTAGTCGTGACCCTAGACATCGCCGAAAATGAGGTAAAGAGAATTCTTGTTGACAACGGCTCCTCCGTCAACATACTATTCAAACATACCATGGACAGGATGCAACTCGGAAGCATCAGAATGAATGAGTGCCGGGAAGACCCACTATATGGCTTCGGCCACAACTTGGTCCCAATTCAAGGAACCCTTTACTTGCCTGTCAAATTCGGCACCGCCCCGAAACAGATAGCTCATATGGTCAAATTCTATGTGATCAATAGTCCTTCCTCCTACAATGTGATCCTGGGGCGTCCAGCCCTGACCAAGCTCCGAGCCATAACCTCAACCCCACATCTCAAATTCAAATTTCCCACACCCTCCGGGGTCGGAGAGGTAAAGGGCGACACAGAAACAGCCAGCCGATGCTATGGCCAAGCCTTAGTCATGGCAGAGACCGACCCAGAGAATAAGAGGAAAGCTTTCTCCTACCACAAGAATCTAAGCAGAAAGAAACACAGAGTTTCAACTTACAAGAACCCCGGGAAAGAGGTACAAAACATTGAAATCTCCGGAGCCCTAACCCAGGGATCAGGTATGGCTGAGGCCCGGGAATACCTGACCTCCAATTCCCAGGCCTGAGTGCAAAAATTATCCTTACTGCAAGACCAAGCCAAGGTAGAACCTGCGGTGGAAACCGAAATAATCGAACTCATACCGGGAAACTCAGAAAGAAAAATCAAGATCGGAGCCGGTCTAGAAACTGCCTTCAGACAAGAATTAATCCAACTACTCCGGGAATATGCTGATGTTTTTGCTTGGAGCCCATCTGATATGCCCGGGCTCCGGGAATCCCTTGCCATGCATAGCCTGGATGTTGATCCCAGGAGGAAACCTGTGAAACAGAAAAGAAGGAACTTCGCCCCAGAGAGGCAAAAAGCTATAGACGAGGAAGTGGACAAACTACTCAAGGCAGATATCATCTGCGAGGTCAAGTACCCGGAGTGGCTAGCCAATGTAGTTCTAGTCAAAAAACCTAGTGGAAAATGGAGGATGTGTGTTGATTACACGGACCTAAATGAAGCCTGCCCCAAAGATCCATATCCACTACCAAGTATAGACCAGCTCATCGATGCCACTTCCGGACATGTCACTACGCCATATATGACCTACGGGAACATATTTTTCATGCGTGTTGCTAAATTATGTTACCTTAGCATGTAACTTTGGACCTACTATAACATTTTGTTTTTTGTGTTACCTTAGACACAAATATGATGTTACTTTAGCTTTAAAGTGTTGAATGTTAGCAACATACATGATATGTTACCTTAGAACATTCATAAACTCAATTTTTAATTTTTTAACCAATTTTTTTTTAATTATTTAAAAATCATATTTACCTTTAAAATATTTCATTTTTATAAAAAGTAAAAGTTTACCAAGTAAATGATTTTTTATTTTTAAATATCAAGGTATATAATAATAATAATTATTATTATTCAGATTCTATTTATTTATTAAATTTAAAAAGAAAAATTATAAAAAAAATCAAAAATTAATAATATATTAATAATAATATTAAATGGTACGCAAATAGGTGAAATTTCGGAGTGGCAAAAACTAGCGCCCGCCGCCCAGATTAAAAATTTCAGTCTTAACACCACATAACTCTCTCGCGCTCACTGTCTCTCTCCCTCGAGTCTCCATCTCTTTCATAAAACTCTCTCCCCCTCTCTCCTAAAACTATTTCCCTCAATTTCTTTGTAATTTTCTTCATATTAATACGTATTTGGGTTTAATTTAGGGCTTCTCGGTTGATTGGGACTTCGATTTGAGGCTTAAACTTCTTCAAATTGGGGCTTTTTCAAATTAGGGGTTCTTCGTTTTGAGTTCAATCAATTCGATTTCTTCACTAGTTAAGCTTAAACTTCGACTAATTGATCTCTCTTTTCGATTTCAGGGATTCTTCGGCCGGGGATTCAGATTTGGGGCTTTGGTTTAGTGGATTTCGGGCTTCGATTTAGAGAAATATAGCCCTCTTTTGGTTTAGTGGAGTGGGATTGGGTTAGTGAATGGGAGTATTATTGTGGTATTATTGTGGGATTGTCTAGAAAATTGAAGGTCGTGTTTAACTACTTCGGTCTCTTTGTTTTGCTGAAGACTCCATTCGCTAATTTTATGTGAAATATCATTTCAAATGTTTGTCCATCTAATGGAATTACCCCTCTTTTAGTTCACTAAGCACAGTTCCTCCATCCTTTTTGTTTCAACGACAGCACGCTAGACCACACACAGCTGATGATGAAAATGTTAACCCTATCAAGGAAGAGTCTGCTGATGTAAGTTATTATCTCTATCCCTTTATCTTTCAATTTCTTGAGCTATTAAATTACTAGTGATTGTTTTAATTGAATTTTTATTTTAATTACTTAAATTTTAGATTGCCCCCTTTGATCCCTCTAAGAAGAAGAAAAAGAAGAAAGTTGTGATTCAGGAACCGTCCGATGAGCCTGTCGACAAGTTAGTTGAAACTACGGACAATTCATCTGGTATATTAACTCAATTTCTTGGTATCATAATTACATATTTTGTGGAACTTATAATGCTGTTTTGATGATGACTGTGTCGGTATTTTCACCTTGCGATGAGCCTGCCGCTATCTTGTTTGCAAATTGTAAGTGCAGTTTTTAAAAAGGTTTGTGCCCTGTGCTATACATTAATTTGCACCTCTACTTTAACAATGTCAACGTATATACAAAATTAAAGCAATTGCATTTGAAGTGTAAAACGGCATGTGAAAGAAATTGGAGTACCTTTAGTGAATGCTTCTTACTTGTAAATTAATATTATTAATAAAATTAATTTCTTAGCTAGAAATTCTCTCATCCGTTTCAGAATTATTTTCTCTTTTCTTCACTCATTATTTTTAACAATTTTGTAAATCTTCTGTAGACTCAAGAGTTCTTGGTTTTGGGACGACAATTGTTGACTGAGTTGAGGGACAGGATATATTGCTTACAGATCAGCTCATGAAAAGAGCAGGGCAGCATGACACTTCTGGATATTTCTCATAGAGGTAAGTCTTTTAATTTTCTTTATTATATTATATGGATGTCTTTTTTTGGGCAAATTTGTCTTATAACTATATAGATGAGTACATGATGAAATCAACCAAGAGTAATTTAGTTATTGGCCTAAAAACACTCCTATCTGGCTAACGAGTAGCACACTTAAAATTGTATAAGATCTTGCACTTCGTTAACTGTCAGAAATTATTGTTTGTTGCTTAGTATAAAATGGAGTGATACTTCCTCATTGTTTTGTTTTTTTCGCAAGTAAGGATACTTGTTTTGTGCTATGATCTAAAGGTTGTACACATTGTCAGCAAGTTCCAAATTTATATTTCTACAGATCATAGTCTTTTTTGTCCTTTGTGTATGACCTTACAGCCAGATGTATGCTAATTAATATCTTCATGTCTTTTCTTTCTTCAGTGTAGTAGACATTATGTTATCTGTCTTGACACTTGTTCTCTTAATTGACAATTTTGTGCATTTGATATAAAGTTGAACGCTTTTCTCTTGGAGTGAGAAATCCATGGCTTTCCTAGCAGGGGCACTGGTACTTCCCCTTTATACTTGTTTGAAATCTCCAAAAGTCAATTGCTTCCTATCATTAAATAACAGGAATCTTAATCCAGTCAGAAGTTAGTTAAAAAAATACAGAGTACTCGGTGCCTTAATGTTCGGTTAAAATGGCTCTTGTCTTGCAGGGTATATCTCCAGAGTTCTTTTTCTTCAGGATCTTGCTCATTTTATTGGTACTCTATAATGCATAGGATGGATCCTGATCCACGTTATTGCCATTTTTGGGATGTATGAGCCTGCATGTTTAATCACCATTACTCTATATTCTAGAAATGATATGAATATAGGCTGTAGGATCACTACTCATGGTCCTGCACAGGTAAATTATTCGCATGCTTTCTTTTTATATATTAACTAATGATCAAAGAGAATGCTTTTAGATACAAGTATAATGCTGGTATATATGTATTCACAACACAAGACTAATTTTTTGATAATGTGTCATATAAGTTTTACGGCTCTGTGTACTTCTCTGCAAATTATATTTCTAAATACTGTCTACTTTCTTATCTTTTTTGCAGGATAATATGAAACTATGGAACCAAGAACTGTTTTTTGACAGACATTATTGGCAAGAATGACGTGGTTGTGAATAAGGGATACTACAAGGCACAGAAGGGGAGAGAATGAGTTTATTTCTTCAACCATCAAGTTGCTATGTTTTTGTAGAATTTAATTGTATTAATCTTGTAGAATTTAATTGTATTTATCTTGTAGAATTTAATTGTACTACGGGATGCATAATATGTATGTCCAATTTTTTTCAATTATTTTTGGAAAAGATGTTGCATTAACTAATGAAAATGTTGCTAAATAAAAGCTAATGTAACAAAAAAAAATGTTACACTAGGTCAAACAATGTTGCCAACAAAAGTGGGGTCCATAGTGGGGACCACATTGGGGTCCCACTGTGGGCCCCACTATTTTAAAAAAAATCTAGGTCTTTAAGGTAACATATATATTAAGTTGCTGTAGACCTCACTTTTGTTGCTATAGCAAGCTACGGTAACATAAAATTGCATGTTATCTTAGGGATCGAAGATGTTACCTTAGACACCTAAGGCAACATGCTGAGAGCTATCACTAGAAAAATGTTACCTTATCTACTTTTTGGACCTAAGTCAACATATAATGTACCTGATGTAACATTTTTTTGGTGTTACAGTAGGCTGTTTATGGTGTAGTGTGTGATGCTTAGCTTTATGGACGCCTTCTCCGGATACAACCAAATCAAGATGAACCCGGCAGATATAGCCAAAACCGCATTCATCACTCACAGAGCTGTCTATGCTTATAAGTTCATGCCCTTTGGACTCCGGAATGCTGGGGCTACATACCAAAGAGCCATGGTGGAGGTCTTCAAGGACCAAATTGGCCGGAATCTGGAGTCCTATGTCGATGATATCATTACCAAGTCTGAAACCGTCAAGGACCATGTCCCCGACCTACGGGAATGTTTTGAAAACCTTAGAAAAAATGATATGAAGTTGAATCCGGAGAAATGCACCTTTGGAGTAGCAGCAGGAAAATTCCTAGGCTTCATGATCAGCCAGAGAGGGATTGAGGCTAATCCGGAGAAGATAAAAGCCATCTTGGATATGCAATCACCCCGGACTCAGAAAGACATTCAGAAGCTAGCCGGATCATTGGCAGCCCTAAGAAGATTCATACCCAAGTTGGTAGAAAAGTGCTTACCTTTCTTCAACTTGCTCAGGGGGGGCAAGCAACAAGAAAGAAATCACCTGGAGCCCTGAGTGCCAGCAAGCTCTTGAAACTATCAAGCAATATCTCTCATCACAACCCCTTTTAACAAAGCCGGAGCCCGGGGAACCCCTACATCTATACCTCTCCGCCGGGCCCCTGGCTGTGGCCGCGGCCCTAGTCCGGGAAGTCGAGGGAAACCAACGGCCGGTGTAATACATCAGCCAAGTCCTAAAAGATGCAGAAACCAGATACCCCAATCTGGAGAAGTTTGCCTTTGCCTTAGTCACGGCCTCAAGGAAACTCAGGCACTATTTCCAAGGCAGAGAGATCAAGGTGATAACAGACCAGCCATTAAGGCGAATAATCCATAAGCCAGATGCATCCGGAAGATTAATAAATTGGGCAATTGAGTTAAGCCAATTTCACTTGACGTTCGTGCCCCGGACAGCCAACAAGGCACAGGCTCTGGCAGATTTCATAGTAGAATGCTCCTTCCCGGAACCACAGCAAGCTACCACAGTAGCCGAACATATTGCAACCCCGGACCAAGACCCGGGGTCATGGACTCTCCACGTGGATGGATCCTCAACAACTGACAGGTCCGGGGCAGGAATAATCATGAAAAGCCCGGAAGACTTCCAAATCAAACAAGCCATAACATTCAAATTCCCAGCAACAAACAACCAAGCCGAATATGAAGCTCTTCTAGTTGGGCTAAGGTTAGCACGAACTCTGAGAATCGATAGCCTGAACATCTATAGTGACTCCCAAATCATGGTGCGGCAAACCAAAGGGGAATACCTAGCCAAAGATCAAAAACTGGCCCAATACCAAGCCCTTGTCAAAAGTTACCTAGCCACCATTCCGGCGTATCAAATCAGCCAAATCAACAGGGAAGAAAACTCCGAAGCTGATGACTTATCCAAGCTGGTTCAGAACTCAGCCGAACTAGACAGTTCGGTCTACTTTGAAGAACTGGAAACCCCGGCCATCGATCAGAAAGAGGTAACGGAGATAGAGGGAGCCCCGAGCTGGATGACCCCTTTCATCCTCTACTTGGAGAAAGGAGAGTTGCCCGAAGATAAGAATGAAGCCAGAAGATTGAAAAACAAGGCTTCGAAATACTTCATAGAAGACAACCAACTCTATCGCCGAACCTTCTCATCTCCAACACTGAAGTGTGTAGGCCCGGAGGAAGCCAACTACTGTTTACAAGAGGTACATGAAGTGATTTGTGGGGACCATATGTCCGCAATGGCCCTTGCATACAAAATCATAAGGCAAGGTTACTACTGGCCAACAATCCACTCAGATGCAGTAGAATTCGTCAAGAAGTGTAGAAAATGCCAACTGTTCAGCAATGTACCAAGACAAAGCCCGATCTTGCCATCTTCAGTCTTATCCCCTATCCCTTTTGCTGTATGGGGCATCGACATAGTAGGGCCTTTCCCCCGGGCCAAAGGCGATCTGAGGTACCTCCTCGTAGCCATTGACTACATGACTAAGTGGGCCGAAGCAAAGGCAATGAGGACCATAAATCAACAGGACTGCATCAAGTTCATGGACAACATATTAATACGGCTCGGCCTACCCAGGGTCCTGGTCTCAGATAATGGTCCCCAATTCATCGGCTCAGATTTTGAAAACTATTTAAAAGAAAGGGGAATCAAACACAAGAAATCTTCAGTAGCCTATCCCCAGGGCAACGGGCAAGTGGAAGTGACAAACAGAATTTTGCTAAGAGGAATTGAGAAGAGGCTGAAGGAAAGCAAGAACAAATGGCCCGATGAGCTGCCACATGTGTTATGGGCATACAGAACTAGCCCACGGTCCGGGACAGGGGAAACTCCGTTCAAGCTAGCGTACGGAACCGAAGCAATGTTGCCAATTGAAGTGGGTTCTCCTTCCCACAGGGTAATCAACTTTGATGAAATTGCAAATGAAGAAGGGCTACGAGTTAATCTAGAGCTAGTTGATAAGGTCCGGGCTGAAGCAGTACGAAGAATGGAGAAGTATAAAGAAAAAACAAGAGAATACTTCAGAAAGAAGTCAAGGGTCAAAAACTTCCAAATCGGGGATCTAGTACTCCGGGATACCGAGGCTTCAGACCCCACTAACACAGGAAAGCTTATGCCTAAGTGGGAAGGTCCCTACAAAGTTAAAGAGGTACTCCGCCCCGGAACCTACAAGCTCAGTCACATGGACAACACTGAAGTCCCCAACACAGGGCACGGCCTCAGACTAAGAAAGTACTACCAGTAAAGGAAAATAGTTTCAGCTCATATACGGGCGTTTTTTGGGAATTGTACTTGGAAATCATGTAACCGTTCTGTTATCAATGAAAAAGAGCTCTATTTTCCTACTTGCCATTTCAATCTTACAATTATTATCCAAATTCCTACTTGGAAAAGTTTTCATCCTTTCCAAGTAGGCCAAAGCCCGGGACCTTAGCAATGCTTCGGCCCGAGAAGCCATAGGCATCCAAATTCCTACTTGGAAAAGTTTTCATCCTTTCCAAGTAGGCCGAAGCCCGGGACTTTAGCAATGCTTCGGCCCGGGAAGCCATAGACATCCAAATTCCTACTTGGAAAAGTTTTCATCCTTTCCAAGTAGGCCAAAGCCCGGGACCTTAGCAATGCTTCGGCCCGGGAAGCCATAGGCATCCAAATTCCTACTTGGAAAAGTTTTCATCCTTTCCAAGTAGGACAACAGCCCGGGACCTTAGCAATGCTTCGGCCCGGGAAGCCATAGGCATCCAAATTCCTACTTGGAAAAGTTTTCATCCTTTCCAAGTAGGCCAAAGCCCGGGACCTTAGCAATGCTTCGGCCCGGGAAGCCATAGGCATCCAAATTCCTACTTGGAAAAACCATCACTCCCCAATCCGGGATACCCGAATTAAGGAGTGGGGGGCAATACAAGCTAAACAACCAACAACAAAAGAACAAGGCAAAACATGTGAAGCAAAAATAAATATAAAAAAGAAAGCAGCAGACAGGCCGGGCTGACCGACAGCCCGAAACACCTGACAGTTAAAAGTTACACAACAGCAGAATTCGAAACTACACAACAAGGTTCGAAGAGTACAAAATAAAAGTTACATGGGCACAGCCCGGATTTTGGACACAGCCAAGGTTAACATTCAAGCTTCCGGAGGAGGGGAGGAGCGGGGAGCAGCATAGGGAGTTGGCTCACCCTCGCCCTTGGCCAGCTTAGCTTCGGCATCCATATAGGCGGCAACGAAGCTCTCCCAATCTGCAGACTCCGGATTAGTCTTGCACAACTTCTCCGCAACTAACCAGCATCGACGAATCTTCGCCGCGGTGGCAGTTGCAAGTTCAGTGGCATAGACGTTCGAATCCCGGAACTCGGAGATCACCTGTTCCTCGGGCTTCTTTCCCTTCAGCTCCTCCCGAAGCTTCTTGATTTCCTCCTTAGCGTCCCTATACTTGGTCCGGACCAAATCCCGTTCGTCAGCAATGGTCCGGGCCGCATCCTTGAATCTAGTCACCCGGGCCTCAGTCGTCTCTTTAAGGTCCTCGAGCTCCTTCTTTGCAGTGGCCAATTCCCGGTCATGCTCCTCCCGGGCCTCGGCAGCAGAACGTAGCACCCCCTGGGCATCCTTGATGGTTTCCATTTCCCGGCGAGCAGCGGCGCAAGCCCCGGCCATACGAACCCCCAACTAAAAAAAAATGAAGTTAACACTCAGTAAACAATAGCTAAGACAAAAGGGAAAAAGGTAAAACAACCAAAAGGAAGCCCGGCGAAAGGCTCACCTGGCCATAAACTCCCATCATGTCCTCGAAGAGGGAGATAGGAGAATCTTTGCTCATCTCCTCCCACTCCTTCTTGCTAGGAAGATCGGCAAGGAAGCCAATGAAGTTCCTGTCCTCCGGAGTGAGGGGAGCCGGGATGTGGGGCCCAAAGTTTTCAGCTGGCTCGGAGGACGTGCCTGGAGGGCGCTCATGCTCGACCTCGCAGTCGGATTGCATGGTCCCGAACTTCTCCTGCTGGACCGCCGAGCGAGGCCTCTTCCTCGGAACCAAGGATCCCCCATCTACCTCCGCCTCGAGAGCGTCCACCCCCGGAGCCCTAGTCTCACCACCTCCCTCCTGAGACTTAGCACCACTGCCCTCTCCGGGTTCTTTGGTGTTGTCCCGGACATGGCCCAAACCCAGCAAAGCAGCGTGAAGAGCTTCATTAGTCTTGTTCATCTTTGTAAATCTTTCGAAATCCGGATTATAACCGGGAAGACCTGAAAAGAAAGTTACATTAGCCCGGAGAAAGCAGCAAATAATCACACGAAGATTAAAGCAAGTAAAATATAACCTGGACTTACATCCTATCCCGTAAAGGTACTGGTGACTCATGAGGTCCTCCCTAGTCACCTGCCTCCCAAGCCCCCGGCAGAAGCTGTATACCCGGTCCACTACCGCGTCCTGGAGATCGTACACTTCGAAGTGCATAGCCAGGGGCTTCTCCTTGAAGGTAGGCATGAACCGCATATCCACACCCCGGAGGAATACGAACTCACCATTCCAACCCTTCAAGGAAGGCAGCATGCCAAGGGGCTTGGACGCCGAAGAAGGGTACCCACATGCCTTACCCCGGAACCTAAACTCGAACAAGGGCACATTGTTTGAATGCACCAACTTGAAGAGATGGTGAAAAAGCTTGAAAGTAGGCAGTACCTGGGCAGCCTCGCAACACCCCAGGAAATAAGTAATCCACTTCACCGCGTTCGGAGTCAACTGGGTGATGGGAATCCCATACTCAAACAGGCAGAGTGACTTTGCAAATTGGTGACACCTAGGCCCATACCCCGACCTCAGGTGTTCCAACCAAACTCCGACCCAACCACCCTCGGGTCTGTGGTATATCTTCTCCCCTGGCTCCGGCCATCTCCACTCCACATCAGCATCCAAGTGGAAGGTTGCCCGGAATATTGGATCCCAATCAACCGGAGCCTCCAAATATTCCGCCTGAAACGGCCCTACATCCATCCCAGAACCCGGCCTATGCCCGAACTTAGAATCGAGAAAGGCCTTATCATACTTGGTCATGTGCGCCACGTCCGAATTTTGTGAAAACTCCGCACTAAGATCCCTGAAGAAATAGGCCTGAGGGATCCCCGGATCCCTTCTCACAAAGTAGTATTTGGTGTGACCCCAGCTACCGTCCGGTTCACTAAGGCTATACCCCGGACCCATATCCTTGGTCGCTATGTTCGTCAACACGGAGAGGCGGCTCTTCTTCTTACCCATTATGCCCCAATCTAGCTCTATTAAGTCTAAGTTACTACCCGAAGAGCTGACACTACTGGGAGAAGTGCTGGGTTCGGAGAGGGGTATCAATACACGGTTAGCAGTAACACGTCTCTTAACCATACAAGGCTACAACCCCGGGCTACCCAACAAAAAATGAAAACCTAAGTAAATTTATCTACCCAAGATGCAAGGCGATGTAAGGAAATATAAGCAAAAATTAAAAGACCGGAGCAAGAAAACTTACAGTTAGTCCGGAGAGAAGGTTGCGAGGATCACTTGGAACAAGATTGCGCCTTTAGCCCGGAGTACAAGTCTTCAAAGAAGCAGAATAACGGAAGCAAATCAAAAGCTCGTAAAAGACAAAGTGGGGGGAGGTTGCCACTATTTATAGGCAAACCCTGAATTCTAAACGCCACGAACACGTGGCGGCCCAAAAAGTCGGCCCACTATCTCCAAAATCCGGAGATAGTGGGTGACAGCTGTTATTTTTCAAAAAGAAAAAAGAAGAAGAAAAGAAAAGAGAGAAAAGAAACAAAAAACGAAATCCAAAAATGCATACGTACAATATTATATATACTCATATACGTGCATTTTCGCACATATACAAAGCCAAAGCCCCGGGATGTACACTTCAGTCCCAACCCCGGGCCTGGGGGCAACCAAGGACAGTCAAAGCAACAAAGCCTTCAAATTCCAACCACTAGCCCCGGGCGTACGTACTTCAGTGCACACCCCGGAACTGGGGGCAACCAATGCAAAAGTCCCCCCCAAAGAAGACGCGGACTCACAGAACTACAAAACATCCAGCCCCGAGGACATATGTCTAGCACCCCAGAGAATCCAGAAAGTTCACTCTCCAAGGCAATAACACTCCTTACTACTCCCCCATCCAGAAAATCCGCATTGGGGAGTGGGGGCAAATGATAGGCCATAAACAGCCAAGGCCCAACAAGGAGCCCAAAAACAATAAGCAAATCATCTCATGAGAATAAGAACGGCCCAGCCCAGACTAGGGGACCACAGATTGGTGACACTCAACATACGTGGCACCCCACCTCAGCTGACATTCCTACATATGGCGCTGACCAACACTAAAAGACAAGGGGGGGCACGTGCCAAATCATGTCTGCAACAACATAGCCACACTCCAGCCAACGGTCACCCCAGACTAGGCCACGTGTCCTACATCCCGGATATTCAGCGGCTTGTCCCCCAGATCCAACGGTCGGGGGTGAAGGTAACCTACCCCTAAACCCTAGGCCTAGGGCTATAAATACCCCTAGTAAAGAGGGTTTAGGGGTTAGCCACTATTACACACCCACACACATTTATTACTTTTGTGATACTCTCCTTGATTACAATCTTCCAAAGCCAACTCTTATTCTCACGCCGGAGGCACCTCGGGGCCAAACCCCCCCTCCGGTGTTGTTTTGCAGGCTCCCCACCACAGCTATACCCCTTCCGAGGCAGGAGTTGGTGAGGAAGGACCCGATCAAGATTCAGAGTTATCAATATCTACAAGTAAATGATGTGTTTGTACATCTGTCCACTCCATTTATCAATTTTCAATCCACGAGGTTACGAATTTGAATCCGGAAACTCTCTTTTAAACATTGATATATCTAGCCTCTTGACGAATATAAGGGAAAAGCTGGAGCGACCTTTAGCCATTAGCAGTGGTGAAGTCATAGGTGATATTTTTTTTTTAAGGTTCTTAATCATAACTAGATTTTCTGTTCGGAATACTTGTTTCTATTTTGATCATACTAAGGATGCATATTGGCCAAGTGATCAAATTCAATATATACGCACCAAGACGGTACTTGTCGTTTACTTGGATTCTTGTATTTAAGGTCTTTATGTCTTCGTTTTGAAATTTTTCCTGACTACTACTCCAGGCTACAACAATTGGTTCCTTCATTTAAACGTCCAACCCAATAAAATAGTTTCATAGGGCAAGTAGAGGATGGCCATAGGGAGCAACTGACCAGTTCAGGGGTCATTGTTATGTGAGGGGCAGAGGCATTACATATATACATCGTTTGAGCTGATATTGATACAACTGAAAGGTGGTTCATATTCAAACATCAAAGTAATTAATTAGGTAAGCCTAAATGCCAGCTTAAACCCCCTTTCCGTTGTGATATAGATCTATCGCTGACATAGTTGATTTGCTTGTCTTAAATTGCTTTGTTTTTAGATTAATATGTTCATCTTGCCTGATTACAGAGGAGAAGCACTATAATCTATGATATGATGCACCAGGCTGCACCATGGTAAAAATGCTTATCTCCGTGTTATAGAAGTTTTCTGGTTCTTAGCTACTACCAGACTGGGGTATGCTTAGTAACTCGCAAAAATGCTATGTATCTTATTTAGTTTGTTTAGATATGTAGTTCAGATAAGTATTTTATGGATTTGTGGCTCAATTTATGTAAACTATGGTAGTATTTGATTATGTAGCCTTGTATATTTTGGTATGTTTAGTATTGTGGTTGATTGCATATTAAAATTAGAGTGCTAGATTTAGTATTGTGGTTGATTGCATATTAAGATTAGAGTGTGATTACGCAACACATGATTGGACAGGTCTAGGATTTATTAATGGAAGCCGAAAATGGCTAGAAATTATAAAAATAGCATATATTTTTTTCTGGAATAACAAACTTACGACAATTTCTGGGTAACTTACGACGATTGTTCATCCTTTTATATTATTTTTGATTTTTTTTTCAAATTTAATTGTGGTAGCATGTAGATCCCAAAAGTAAAATTATGACAGGAAGAATCGTCGTAAATTATGAACATACGACGGATATTTCCGTTATAAAATACAAATTTATGACAGTTTATTCCGTCGTAAGTTCGTTTATTATTTTATTTTAGGAAGTGGGTCCTACGTTGGAACTTATGACGAAAATTTATACTTGTGACGAAATTTTTACTTGTGACGAAAATCCGAACTTAAGACTCGAGCAAAAATGACGAAATTTTTCCGTCATAATTGGACCAATTGCGACGATTTCAATGTAAAATTTTTGTCGTAAATGGCCATTTTTCTTGTAGTGATAAAAGATACTGCTACACGATTACTCCTCTTTATGTCTGTACAAGTCAATTTTCAGATCTTATTAATGCACTGTAATTTAATTAATATTGCTGCAATGAGAGTCGACTAGCCGCCGCCCCCGCTCCCTCCCTCCCGCCCGCCCGCCGGCCGGCCGGCCGTCAACCACCATCTTCCTCCTTCCTCCCCGCCATCAATCCGCCCTCCACCCTCTATTTGTTTTCTAATTCAATAAAATCGAGTATTGTTTAAACCTCGAAGATTTCAATCGAGTTTATTCTCAGATCTGTTTCGGATTTGAGCTTGGGTTTGATTGTTTTCTGAATAAATCAGATCTTTTGAAATCAAAGGTCCGATTTTTTCCTGTCTCGCCTTTTGGCGTGTGTTTTAGTACCCAATTTTTTGGTTGTTATGCGTTGTTATGTCTTTGTGTTGGTATCAATAAGAATGATTCGGATGGATTTTTGGGAGATCTGGATTTACCGCATCATTAATACTTTCGGCATGTCTAAAGCTGGTTCCCGGCATGTAGATAGCTGGGGTATGCTTGGAACGGTGACGACCGCATGTGCTCACCTTTCACAAATTATAGTTGTTCATTATTCGAGGATTCTTGTTCCTCATTGCTTAGTTTTTGCAACTGAGTCGTCTGAACACCGCAATAGCCAGGGAACTATTGTGAAGGTAAATTGTGAAGCTACCATTTTTGGGACTGATGTAGGCTGGATTACTCGAGAAGCCTTCGTATTCATTTCAGTTTCAAGAATCCTTGGATTCAGTGTGTTAAGCTATCTGGAAACAATGCGACTATTTGTTTAGCTCATTTTATTGTTTATCAACCTGATTGCATTGTCAGTTGGGGGTTTGTCCCGACTAGACTTGTTTTAATTTAATGCAATGAATTTGCAAAAAAAAAATCTATTATATATATAATAGGCCAACACAAGAAAAAATGCTGAGATTTTTTAATGTACATGAAAAGTCCATTTTACCCTTGTCAGTGAAAAATCCTATTTACCCCGTGTCTGAGCGGCTGCCAATTTGCTCTATCCCTTTGTTTTTGAAACCCTAAATTACTATGCACAAAATTAACACCCTCCCTCTCTGGCTTCAGTCTCTACCGGTGGACTTTGCGATATCCTCAAATAATCAACAGCATCAACTCCGTCTCCCTCGCGATCAATCTTCTGGTATTAAAATTGGTGAGACATTTAAATGGAACATAAAATTGCTGACACATTTTATTCTCGTTCAAAATGACATTTGTATCCATCCCCTTTATGTGTGTAGCGATCCAATGTGCAAACACTCCATTTACAACTCGCCTATAGCGTCGTTCCATTTTTGGGGTTTGAAAAGACAAAGTAGTGAATCAGTCGTGCGGGTGTCCCAGGTAATTGATATGAATTCCTTAATTACTATATTTGCTTATATTATCCCGTAATGAATTGCTTAATTTTGGATTTGTGGAGTGTGATTCCGTAAGCTTTTGATTGAGTGTGCTTCTTTTGGCATTTATATGGAGTTATATGGTGTAATATTTTACTTTCAAGTAGCAAATACAAACTATGGAATAATAAATAATTAAAATCTCTTATGTAACCAGATAATTATCTGATTAGTTGCCTTTTTTGTTTGTTTTTCTTTTAATCTATTTTGTGTGTACCCTCTTATTACCTGCACTTTACTTTGACGATGTATTAACAATCGTTGGGATGTGATGGGATGGTTTAGAATCACTGGCATTTAGGCATGCTATCAATTTTTCTACGTCAGGCCATAGGGGTGTTATAATTGAAATAAACTGTGTAATATTCATAAAAACTTTAACAAGCCCAAGTCGACAAAAATTTCAGACCAAACATCCACCGGGTCTATTAAGCGTACATATAATAGCTTTAAATAGTTACAATCATTTAGTAGAATTGCAAGTTACAATCAAATCTTAAATTAATTAAAATTAGGTAAATTTAGATAAAACTAATCTAAAAGCAATGATTAATGCGGTATTATTTACATGTTATGATTGCAGATTCAAGTATTCTCTAACAATGTAGTTGAAAATTCTGAAGTGACATCTGGCAAAACAAGAATCGGGGACTATGATCTTAATGATTTAGTGTTGCTGGAGTAAGATTTTGCATTCAAGGAATACATACTTTCTTTATAGTCGTTCCATTACGCCAATGTTGATTTAGTTTTCTGCAGCAATAGGAGCTTTGGTGTCATCATACGTGTTGAGAACGAAGGTTTTCAGGTGAGTATTTTTTTAATGTGAGGTATTGGAATCATGATGCATAGTATTTTTTTTATTATAATCAAATCACAGGTTCTCAAGGGAGTGCATGAAAGACCTGAAATTGTAGTTGTTAGACTTAGAGAGATCATGTACAAGATTGAAAGAAAGAATTTGGGACAAGATCGGTCACGGAACATAATAGCGGTGAAAGATGTTGTGAAAGTTCTCGATGGACCTTCTAAAGTGAGATCATCAGTCCACTCTTGTGAACTTGCAATTAAGTTATGTTTATCCTCTATAGGTACTTATGAGTTTGCTTGTGTGCAGGGGAAGCAATATAGCTTGCCTTCTACAAAAGCAAGATATATTGTCTCTTATGGCTCGAATTCTGAAGCCTAGGGGAAGACTGAAATTACAAACAAAAATGGCAAGAAATTAAAAAGGTACTTAAAATGGAATATTTGGATACATGTTGACCAGCTTTGGTTGTTTTCTTAAGGACATTTTTAGTATTGCAATTATTTTACTATCAAGTTTGTCAATTGCATGGTGTGTACTATTATGTTGTCGAGAGTGTAGAAGAGCTTTCTCACAGGTTTTATTTAGCGATGAGGTTATTAGCAATTACTTTTATATACTGTCCAGACAATCTTATGTTTTCATGATAAATAATATATATCTTTTAGGTACATATGCTTGACGTGGAGCGCTTTTCATATTTAAATTGTGCTCTGGAGTGCATATGGCCGCTGATTGTTATTTGTCACCAATAGAGGTATCTATACTGTGTGGTATGAAGCTTTTTTCACTGATTTGGAATATGATGAGATCAACTATTTTTTTTTTATTATTGTTATTTAACACGACTTTAATGAATTATTTCTGTCCACTTTTTGTGCTGGTATGCACCAATAAATCTATATTGCTAACATTAGATTTAAGTAATTTTGACTGACTATATTACAAGCTGTAATCTCAAATTTCAAATGCTAGGATGACAAGTTTTTATTATGCTCATACTATGTAACTAGCCTGCCTAATGATGTTAATTCCAAGTCTTCGATGAATTTTAAGTTTAACCCTTCTATGCGTATTTATGTTCTTAGTACAAGCAGTTATCATGACTCATCATTCAATTTTTTTCCTCAAGGATCCTATTTTAGTTATGTAGCAATGTAAATAGCCCTTAAGGATGCATACCAGATTTATAGTACATCTTAGACCTAAGAAGCCTTCATGTCATCTATATTTGGTTTGAAATTCCAAATATTTAAGGATAGTGGAATTGCAATTTTTTGTTCTACTTTTTATTTAATGTGGAGATTGTTCAGGATTAATAAATTAGTAACTCATTAAAACGTCCTCCATGGTTGTATTATCTATTCACGTGTAAGTGTGTAGCTTCTATTAGTTCACCAACTAGAGCTTATAAGAACAAAGGCTGAGATAAGCATGACAAGAATTTAGAAATTTCTCGACATGGTGCTTGTAAAATAAAGCTCATTTATTTCTGGCTGCTGATAGACCATATTTCCACCAATGCCAGGGCCTTGACAATTCAAAAATGTGAGAGCTCTTGATTCCAGTTTGTGAGAGCTCTTGATTCCAGTTTACATATTTTTCTGGATATAGAAGAGTCTGAAACGACCAGTTTGGGTGGGGCCGTGCAGAAAATTATAACATTATGCATTGTACTTTTTTTGTTGCTTTACATTTCGGAAGATTCAAGCATTTGTATTAATTAGAAGTTCATATTATTTTATCGGTTGTTGACTTCTTGGATCTCTTAGATTGCTTATTTACCAGGTACCTGCAGTCATAGTTCTTAAAGAGATTCAAGCATTACTGGTAGCAGACAGTACTTCTGCAATAATCACTATTATTATTGAAGACTATGTTACATCTCCAAATGGGCTTACCCAGGTATTTGATGCTGCTGGCTTAAGGCCGTTCTGCTTCCCGGTATCACGAATGCCAAAAAATGGTGGAGATTGGCCCATAATAGATGATATGATCAAGCAAAATCAGCGTTTAGTAGTATTCACTTCAAAATCCAGGAAGGAAGCAGCTGAAGGAATTGCTTATGAATGGAGATACTTGGTAGAAAATCAATGTGAGTTTGATGTCCATCATTTCCTTTCTCATTTAGTAATATCTTAAAAAGAAACATTACTTCCAAAGAACCTCAGGCAGTATGGTAAGTGCGGTATGAAGGGTGGTTTGTGTCCCAATCGTGCAGAATCTCTTCCCATGAACACAACAAGGTCACTGGTTCTGATGAACTACTTCCCAGACGGGCCAATTCTAGCACAAGCTTGCAAGGATAACTCTGCTCCTCTGATTAACATGGTGAATACTTGTCACATACTAGCTGGTAATCGATTGCCTAACTTCATAGCTGTTGATTTTTATAAGGTGCAGTCTAACTTGTATTGTTGAGGACGAGGGAACAACGTATCACTGTAATATTGAAAAAATTGTTGTTGATAATTGGCAGAGGAGTGATGGAGGAGGAGCCCCTGCTGCTGTAGATCGGGCAAATGGAGAGCTTATCTGTGGATGCCAATCCATTTCAATTTGCAAGGTTTCCAATATTGCATAATTATTAACCAAAGTCTTTTCAGTTTAGAAACCTAGCATAGCTGTGCTTTAAAGATTTTTAGGGAGTGCAAAACTAGCGCAAATATTATGATAAAATATTTTGTATCTCAAAACTATCATGTACAGGCAACTCAACTTTCGGAGATTGTACTAATGTACCTGCGCCCCCCAACGTCAGCGTCTAAAGATACTTCTGGTTCTGCTTATGTGGAATTCAGACCATTTAAATTGCTATGCTTATTTGGGGTACTTATCTTGGCCAATAAGTTGATTTCATGAGCAGGGATCGGATATCTTCAGTAATATTGAGTTTCGCCATTCAAAACTTAGAGCAAATGACACTTGCAGATTGATAGTCATTATATGTTGCATCACAACGCAATATGTAACACACAAGAACACTTGTCATGTAGCTTCTGAAATTTTGTTAATAGCATTCCCTGTATGGTTAAATTCCCTTGACTACTTGCAACCTCATTTTATACCCTTTTTTAAATTTTACAATTTGCAAATAGTTTTTAGCGTTCAAAGATGCAAGAGATATTCATCAAAATCCAGGTATAGGCGTTTACACATATATAGGATCGGATGACTTTTCAACTCCTCGAATTTTTTTAACATATACTAGAAAGTGACCCGTGCCTTGCACGGGTTTTCATGCTAGTAATAATATTGCTGCAACTTTACTTATTATCAAGAAAAATAAATGTATGCAACCTAATTAATGTAGGGGGTGTTTGATAGCAACTTGATAAAACAAAAGTGTACCAAAAAATTAAGGCTACTTATAAGGAAGCAAAATTGATGATGTAATATTACAAAATACACAATTTTAAATTAAATTAAATAAGCCAAACAAAACGGGTTTGACTCGATTATAATCTAAAAAACGGATCTCGAATAAATATGAAATGTAACATGTAAGATATAACGAATATGAATAATAGTGTCCACCATGTTTGAATTAGATTAGTATGTTGAAAATTTTATTTATAAAAGAATTAATCAATTGTTGTAATTTTTGAAGTTATTCAAATTATTTTGTTTAAAATATTATTCTAAATTTATTAACTATGAAACCATTTATAAGAGACGAGAAAAGCTTATTTTGTCTTCGTGTCAATATTTACATGCAATTTATTTATTTTTAGAATTTATGATTAATGTGGTCAAACGCCAAACCAATTTGTTTTAAGAAATTATAATTTAGTGTGGTCAAACACGAGATTGAGAGGATTTTCATTACAAAATAAAAATATTCTACTTATCAAATCTCTAAATTTTCTTAAAAATTAACATGGACTACCGAATAAAAACAAAGTTAAATAATTTTTTCTCATTTCGGGCTTAAAAAAAAACACCCACCATAGAGTTAGTAGCAAATGATGGGGTTTGGTCCAGAACTAATATACTAGGGTGACAGTGACGTGCATTTTGTATGCCCAGGCTCAGGTTCATCATATGGTTAAAGTAAAAGACTTATGGGCTGTGTTTAGTGTCCAAAATATATAATAATTATTTTGATGTTGATGTCTAGCAAAGCAATGGTAGTTTGATGTTGATGTCTAGCCAAACCATCTGCACAACAACACGTATATATAGCATGAGGCTACAATAATCAATACCTCTGACCATGAGAGGGTTTTCAAAATAAAAATACAGAAACCCCACCCCTTTCGAGGGTGAAAATAAAAGACGATCACGAAGAACATGCATTAATATAACAGCTCTTTAAGTCCAGTAACGCACGCAGAAAAATAACATAATAAAAAATAAAATGGAAGAAGAACTAGACAAACTATATAATAAAACTAAACTATGATATAAGTCAAGGTAAATGAATATTAGTCAGCTCAGGGACAAGAGAGATATTAAATGGAACTCGGGTCTCTAGCCAAAATTATATACCTATGGAACAAAAAGTAAAGGTTATCAAATTGCGGCTAGGTTCGTGAGCTTTGTGCTTTAATGGCTGCATTTGTGTTACCGTGATCTAATTCGGGTCTTCACAAGATACCTACGTATCTCAATGTCGAGAATCAAGCCAAAAAAACGTAGTTCTGAGATGAGGGGTCTGACCCTTTATATAGGCTGTAGGAGCCTCAGAATCGTAGTAGGGTTTGGAGACTTGGTGGACAAGTCACCGTTATTGAGGAAGGTTCTGACTCCTTCCTTATAGGAATTAGTTTCCTTGTTGGATTAGGTGCCTTGGAGGCTACACAATATCCCTGGGATATTCCAGAACGTTCCTGGTTTCTAGAACGTTCCTGTTTTGTGGATCAGGCCCGTGTTATAAACAAGCTTGTACCGGGCGTCCCCGGTTTGGGCTGTTCTTTTGGGCTTAACCACTAACCACGAATTTAATGCCCAGCTAGGGTTTTGGGCCTCATTTATGAGCCAATAAATACTATATTAATTATGTCTTTAGGGATTATTTTTCACCCATATCATTTGCCCCCCAACTTCTAGGAAAACTTGATTTCGTAGAAGTTTAAGGTCACACCGGCCCTACCACGGTATCGTCTTGCAGTGAAGTGTGGAGCGACCTACACATTCACAACGACTAAAATTCTCTCCTAAGTTAATACTTAAGAAAGTTAAACGTTCCTTGGCCTCTCGAACCTTTTTCTTAAGATTTCTGAGCCTTTCGGAAATAGGATTAGTGTCGTTTCGAGCTCATAGACATTAATCCAAGTGCATTTCGTGCATAGGATCCTTTATCATAGATTCACTAATGATTTATTTCCCTCAACTTTTCTAAGTTAGGGTTAATATCAGACGGTCATTGCCCATAAGCCTTAATAAGGGCTAATTTCTAAGCAAAAGACACTAATTCAGCCCTAATCGGGGCTAAACAACCCTAAACGGGGCTACGAAGGCCTTGACCGAGACTAAATAATTCATATTTAATGTGATTACTACTAGGATATCCACCCTTAACCTTGAGGTAGGTTAATTTTAGAGTTAGAGTCCTTAAACGTCGATAATCGAGGTTAATCACCCCCTAACTGCGATTAGCGAAACCCTAATCCCAAATTTTGGAGTTAAGCCAATCTAATAGAGATTCTTATAACCTCATGGTTGTAGAAAGAATCACGTAGAAATTCTCATTTTTGAGTTATCTAGGCAAGAAATACTGTCCCCTCGAAAGTGTTTGAAACACCTTCAGGGTCTTTCAACAACCTCACGTTTTCTGAACACCCCTGGCATTTCCAAACCCAAATTTTGAAGTTGAGCCTATATGGTGGGGATTCTTATAATCTCCTGGTATGAAGAAGAATCACATGAAAATAGGCATTTTTGAACGTTCTGGAGGTGAAATACCCCATTTTAAGCTGGTTTTCAAACCAGGCCTTGTTCGTAACAAGGTCATCTTTTCAACTTCAAGGAAACACTTGGCCTCCTAAATAGGCTTTTAGAGGACCTTGAAAGGTTCTTGAATCTCAAATTTGAGCTCAACGGAGCATTTTTTAGCGTTCTGGAGGGTCTTGAAATCACCTAGGGGATTCAGGCCATCACAAGACCTGACCAAGGTGTTCTAGTCGGCCAACCCTGGTCGGCCATTCGGCCATGGGGACCTGGTCAGCCACCCCTGGTCGGCTGGGCCCCATGAAATTTTTTTTTTTTTTTGAATGTTTCAAACATCTTCAGGGTCTTTCAACACCCTCACGGCTTCTGAACACCCTCCAGGTTTTGAACACCCCTGACATTTCTAAACCCAAATTTTGAAGTTGAGCTCATATGATAGAGATTCTTATAATCTCCTGGTATGAGCAAGAATCACATGAAAATATGCATTTTTGAACGTTTTAGGGGCGAAATACCTCATTCTGAGCTGGTTTTCAAACCAGACCTTGTTTCAAACACCCTCCTTTTTTCAACTTCTTGAAACCACTGAGAGACCTACCTAGGCTTGTAGAGGACCTTGAGAGGTTTCCAAATCCCAAATTTGAGCTCAAACGGAGCATTTTTGAACGTTCTAGAGGGTCATGAAACCACCTAGGGGATTCAGGTCTTCACAACACCTGACCAAGGTGTTCTAGTCATCCCACCCTGGTCGGCCATTCGGCCATGGGGACCTGGTTGGCCACCCCTGGTCGGCTGGGCCCCAAAATTTTTTTTTTTTGAATTTTGGTCAAATTTTGAGTAGTTCACTTTGACTTTTGACTTTGACTTTGACCAAAATCAAAACTTGTTTCAAACTCCCCTCCTTGTTTCTAGAGTGAGTTTACAACACCTTGGTTGATTTTGTGATCCTTAACCACAAACAACCTTCTTCTTAGTTTTCAGGACCTTCTAGGTTTTAACTTGTTCTTGAACTCTTAGTTTCTAATAACCTTGGGCTATACTATGGCCCTTGACTTGCTGACACCCTTCGATACTTTCAATAGGATGTTTTAAACAACCTTGGCCTTGCCCCCCTTGCCAAGGAGGTCTCTGTTCCTTTGTTAGTTTGTATAGGGTTTTTCTCTTGTTTTCAACACCTGACTTCAAGTCTAGGGTGCTATGATCAGTTTTTATCCATGATTCCATACTCAAGGACTTTAAAACTCCTACTTTGTTGGTAAGGCCATGTCTTGGCTTGATTTTATTCAAAGGTTCCTGAATTTTAGGCCTTGAGTTCGATTAACCGGCTTAATTCAGGACATACAACCTCGTTGGCCCTCTGGGCTTTTATTTTAGGCAGGTTTTCAAAACTCCCACCATTTTCTTTGAATCTATTTTCTATATTTCTATAAAGTATTAGCTTTTTAGCTAATCTTTCTACTTAGTGCCTTAATCATGGATTTTTGGCTTAATCCTCCGTTTATGCTCCTTAAGCATAAGTTAGTTCAACCTCTTAGGTCGTTAACTATGTTGCTGCTCGAGCATGCATTTTCATTCGTTTCTTTAGTTTATTTTCACGAATTAAATCGTTTATTTGACCCAATTCCGAGTTAATAACGCCTTTTTCCTGCTGTTTTCGGCTATTTAACCTGTAAACGCGGGTCGTCGGAAAGATGACCTACTATGAGGGGTCGCTCATTTCCTTATAAAAGAGTTGGAGTGGAAGTCATTCTTCACATTTCCATCTTCTTCCAAAGAAAATTTCTCTCTGAAGATCTCTCAAGATTCAAGCACCTATTTCAACTTCAAACAAACCTGATGGCAAGTGAAGGTGGTCAGAGCACCGTAGTCCCTTCTAAGTCCCTTCTCCAAGCAATTAACAGGAGGACAAAGGACAAGAACAGGAAAGGTAAGGTGTTTCCTCCTCGTTATCAATTAACTTTACCCCAACTCTTAGAAGAGCCCGGGGATGTGTTTCCAAACAATGTTGAATTTGACTCTTTCATATTTCCTAGCACTTTAGGAGTAGGAGATATTAACGACCTACTCAAATATGAATTTCCTTCTGGTTTGAGACTCAGAATCCCTTCACCGGGAGATAGGACTTGTAATTGGCACCCTGAAAATTTATGTGTACAAAGGGGCTATCACAGCTGGCCTTAGGTTTCCAGTTCACCCATGGCTTGTTAGGTTACTAGCTGAAGTTAAAATCAACCCGTGCCAACTATATCCTAACTCCTGGAAATTTATATTCATCTTTATGGTTGAATGCATCATGGGAGGCGTCCCCCTTAGCATTCCTTTATTTAGACATTTGTTTGCTTTCAAAAATATCCCTGTTACTAGAAAAGGATGGGTAAGCATCCAACATCGCACAAAGTCCCGAATGATTATCAACGCTGCCTCCGTGCCTGACTCATGCCACAATTGGAGGCACGAATTTTTTATCCTTAGGTGGAAAGGAGGAGATTGGGGTGAATTTTTCAGGACTAAATTCAACCACGTGAACGATGAGGGTGTTAGTGAGCTGCAGCTCTCAACTGAAGAAGTAGCCCATCGGGACTGGCTTATTTCAACCTTTAAAAACGCCCACTACCGCGAAGTTGTGACTGAGCATAACTTGATAGAGACCGGGCTTAGTAGTATCCCTCCCGAGGGTAATTCTTACTTTAACTCTTTTATTCTCATCATACTTGTTCTTATTTCAACATTGTTTTCTTTGTCTTTTCTTGCAGTTGCTGAGGAGATTGACAGTCTGCCGGGTCATGCTCCCCAGATTACTAAAAGGATGATCAAAAAGGCTGAGAAAGAAGCCAATCTTGACGATATTCCAGTTCCTGAATTCCTCCAACACTGCTCAAAGGCTGGGAAAAGGATCAGGAGCTCGGACGGGAGTATGAAGACTGCATTCATGCCTGAGTGGGGGATTTGCGAGCAGGACGTTATTCGAGATAGCCGTCTCCTTGCCCAGGAATGGTCTCGGAATGCTATAGCCCCGGTTGACAAGGTTCACTTCGCAACAGCAACGGACCTTGAGGAGAATGAAAGCTTGGGGGCATTTCATGCATATAACGTAAGCTTATCTCCCCTTATCTTTTATTACTCTTACTAAATATTGACCATCATGGTTTAACATAACTATTTCTTATGGTGTTTTATTCTTGTAGTTGAATGCTCATTTCCAGAATGCTATCCAGTTGGGGAGATCATATAAGGATAAGGAAAGAACCGCCCTCAAGGCTGCGGAAAAGCATCAGAAAGAGTCTCAAGAATGGGAGGCTAAATACTTCACCTCCGAAGACCAACTCTCATCCCTCAGGGGTAAGTACGCAGCCTTGGAGAACAGGACCCAGAACAACGAGGATTCCATCATCTAAAACTACTTGGGCTCGGATACATTCCTTGCCTTCATCGATGAACATGACAGGGAGGTCCAACCGGACAGCATGTCCATAGGTTGGGAAAAAGCTATGAATAAGATTAGCCAAGACCACAAAGGGGTTCTTTTTCCTTCCTTCTATCCGAGTCCTTGGAAGGTGACTGATGCTGATGACCTTGTTGAAGGTGCTGGAACTTCCTCCCAGGCAAACAGGCGTGCTTCAGGCTCCGGGGCTAAGGCCACTTCCCAACATTCAGGATCCAGTTCTGGGAGGCACCTTTCGAGATCCCGGGGGAAAGACCGAAGTGACAGTTCAGGACGCCAATTAGACGGCCGAATTCGCAAGCCCAAATCGGTGAGTGTTACCAGTTCCTCAACTTCGACTTCCAAGAGTAAGGAAGAAGGTGAGACGGGGTCCTCCAGCGGAGAAGAAGCCCCTGTTCAGGTTGCTCCTCCTAAAGCCAAGAAGCGATTGGTGAAGACTGCTTCTACCAAGAAGTGATTATCTTTTAGGCCTTGCATGGCTTATGTTTGCCTCGTGTGGCTCTTATTCAGTTCTCGTTTTATCCTGACTTTACTCATGGTCCTTCATGGACTTATATTTTATTCGATGTTGTTTGTAACTTATAACTCTATCCCCTAGGGGTATATTATCTACATGCTTGTTTCCTTTAATTCATACGTTCCTTTTTTTACGGTACTTGGTCATCCTAGACTTACACACATCAGGTGTTTGGTACATCATTAAAATCACAGAAACGTAGAATAGAAAACAAACTTGTATTAATAACGTGAAATGGGCTCTGCCCTTACATAAAATGATAAGTTCTACTATGAGCAACATGCTCTGCAATGGTTTTACATAAACCTTATTTCTACTTCAATAGATAGGCTAAAAGCTAAGTCCTTACTAGGAGAGCTTAAACATAATAAATCTTGAGATTCGAGGCGTGCCAAGTACGAGGCACCTCGCTTCCATCCAAGGTTTCCAACTTGTAAGAACCTCTTCCCAACGTTTTACTGACTCTATACGGACCTTCCCAATTAGGGGCTAACTTGCCTGTCTGTCCAACTCCAGATGCTTCTATCTTCCATAAAACCAAGTCACCTTGTTTGAAGAACCTTTCTTTAACCCTATGGTTATAATAAAAAGATGCCCTCTTCTGATGTTCTACATTACGGGCATTCGCTTCGTCCCTGACTTCATCAATTAAATCAAGGGCAAACCTCATGCCTTCCTCATTGGTTTCTTGCTCATATGCTTCCACCCTTGGAGACGTATGAGAGATCTCCACGGGCACTACTGCCTCTGTTCCATAGGCTAGCAAAAACGGGGTAGCTCCTGTTGTCACTTTACAGGTGGTACGATATGCCCATAGAATAGGCAGCAGCTCATCCAACCACGTGTTTCTTGAACGTTTGACCCTTTTCTTAAGTCCATCAAGGATAATTTGATTCGCTACCTCAGCTTACCCATTAGCCTGAGGGTGAGCTACTGAAGTGAAGCGAAGTTCGATGGCGTTCTCCTCACAATACTTTTTAAACTCCTCATTGTTGAATTGGCGCCCATTATCCGTCACAAGGATTCGTGGGATTCCGTATCTGCAAATTACGTTCTCCCAGAAAAATTGGACAACTTGCTGGGTGGTTATCTTAGCTAATGGCTTAGCTTCAATCCACTTGGTAAAATAGTCGATGGCCATTATCAAGAACTTCCTTTGTGCTGAAGCTACAGGGAAAGGACCTAGAATGTCCATCCCCCACATGGCAAACGGAATAGGAGAGTTAATCAACGTTAACATCTCTGGCAGTTGCCTAACAATCGGAGCATGTTTCTGGCACCTGTCACACTTCTTTACATAACTTTGCGCATCTGCCAACATCTGTGGCCAATAAAACCCCGGACGGGTGATCTTATGGGCTAGGGCTCTGCCCCCCAAGTGTTGCCCATAGATCCCTTCATGAACTTCCTTTAATGCTTCTTTTACCTCTTGGGGCCTCAAACACTTCAAGTACGGGATAACAAAAGACCTCTTGTAAAGGATGCCCTCAATTAAGACATATCTCAATGCCCTTACTGATAGTTTCCGCGCCTCCGAGGCGTCTTCGGGAAGCCATCCCGTTTCCAAATGTGCCTTAATAGGATCTATCCAACAACTTCCTATATCAATGGGCGCCACCAATTTCGAATTGATGGAAGGGGTCTTCAAGACCTGGAAGTAAACACTCCCTGCATAATTCTCTATTTCAGAAGAGGCGAACTTTGATAGGGCATCGGCCTTGATGTTCTCCTCCCTCGGAATGTGCTCCATATAGCATTCATCAAACTGAGTCATAACGGCTTTCACAACCCTTAGGTATTTTGCCATAGTTTCATCCTTGGCTTCGAACTCACCATTCACCTGCGATACTACGAGCCTCGAATCTCCACAAACTTTAAGATTCTTGACTCTCAATATTCTGGCCAAGCTTAATCCGGCTATCAAGGCTTCATATTCAGCTTCATTGTTGGTTGTTGGAAAGTCAAACTTCAAAGCATATTCTACTAAAAACCCATCGGGGCTTTGCAAGACCAGGCCTGCACCACTAGATTTTGTTTTTGATGCCCCATCAAAATAGAGCACCCAATATTCCTTCTGATCAGGTGCAAGCTCCTCAACTTCGCCTTCCTGACCTGACACTATCTCCTACCCCCCGACTTCTTGGTTGTCGATGGTACATTCAACCACGAAGTCAGCTAATGCCTGAGCCTTGATGGATGTCCGAGGCATATATGCGATATCAAACTCCCCGAGTTCGATTGCCCATTTAATCAGCCTTCCACTGGCCTTGGGGCTGTGCAATATACTTCTCAACTGCTGATCCGTCAGGACTTCAATCTTGTGTGCCTGAAAGTAAGGTCGTAGCTTCCTCGAAGCTGTTACTAGTGCCAAAGCAAACTTCTCAATTGGTGAGTAATTCAACTCAGCTCCATGCAATACCTTGCTCATGTAGTAGATAGGCTTCTGAATCTTGTTTTCCTCTCGAATAAGAACGGCACTCAGTGCTTGTTCGGATATCGCTAGGTATAAATATAGGGTCTCTCCAGGACTAGGTTTGGCCAACAACGGGGCCTCAGCCATGTACTTTTTTAGCTGTTCAAAAGCCTCTTGGCTTTCTGAAGTCCATTCAAAATTCTTCACTTTCTTCAAAGCCTGAAAGAAAGGCAAACACTTGTCGCCAGACCTTGAGATGAACCTTCCCAATGCGGCTATTCTACCAGTCAACTTCTGCACGTCCCTCACAGAACGAGGTGGTTCCATATCGAGGATTGCCTTAATCTTATCCGGGTTGGCTTCAATGCCACGTTTTGAAACCATCAAGCCCAAAAACTTCCCTGATCCAACGCCAAAAGCACACTTGGCTGGATTTAACATCATCTTATGGTGCCTCAGCACTTCAAAGGCCTCTCTGAGGTGTTCAACATGGTCTGCTGTAAATAAGCTTTTGACCAACATATCATCAACGTAAACCTCCATGGTTTTCCCAATCAGATGGGCAAATATCTTATTTACCAGTCGTTGATAAATAGCTCCTGCATTCTTCAGTCCAAAAGCCATGACAAGGCAAAAAAGAACACCAAAGTCAGTTATGAAAGATACCTTAGGGATATCGTCTTTGTGCATCCTAATCTGGTTGTAACCGCTGAAATCATCCATGAAACTCAGCATCTCGTGCCCTGCTGTGGCATCTATTAGTGTGTCAATCCTTGGTAAAGGGAAGCAATCCTTAGGACACGCGTCATTTAAATCGGTGAAGTCTATACACATCCTCCACTTTCCGGTGGCTTTCTTGACCATCACAGAGTTAGCCAACCATTCAGGGAACTGAATCTCCTCAATAAAACCAGCTTCCAAGAGCTTGTCCACCTCTTGCTTAATGGCCTCTTGCCTTTCCGGAGCAAAGTTCCTCTTCTTCTGTTTTATTACCTTCCGCTTGGGGTCGACATTCAACCTGTGAGTTATGAGTTGGGGGTCTATCCCTGGCATATCAGCTGCCGTCCAAGTGAACACATCTCTATTTTCTTGTAAGAATTCTACCAACTTGCCCTTCAAGGGTTCTTTTAAAGACGCTCCAACATACGTAACTTTATCAAGGTCTCGAGAATCCAGAGGTATAGGAACCAAATCTTCTGCCGGTTTCCCGCGGTATTCATCATCTCCTCAAACATCCATATCTTCTATCGGGAGGACCTGCCCCCCTACTCCATCAGCTCTTAATGCGGCCACATAACAACTTCTTGCCATCTTTTGATCACCCTTCTGCTCTCCAACACCATTCCTGGTTGGAAACTTAAATTTCATATGGTAGCTTGAGGCAACAGCCTTAAACGCGTGAAGTCCAGTCCTTCCGAGGATCGCATTATACGTGGAAGCTGCTTTGATTACCAAGAAATTTAACATCTGAGTAGCTTCCTTGGGCTCCTGTCCAATAGTAACTGGTAGCTGGATGGTCCCTTCGACACTGGATTCGACTCCATTGAACCCATATATAGGCATATTGTTAGGAGTCAACTGTGAGTCGTTGTATCCCATCTTCACAAATGCGTCATGAAACAAAATATCGACGGAAGCACCATTGTCTATCAAGACTCGCTTCACCTCTGAGTTTCCAATTACCGGGGTTATGACCAACGGATTGTCATGGGGGAACTTCACCCCTTCCAAGTCTGAATCATCAAAACCAATCACTACTTCAGTCTTTGCACGTTTTGGGGCCTCTCCCACGATGTGCATCACCTCCCTAGCATATGCCTTTCGAGAGTTCCTTGTCGGGCCAGCCGCAGTCGGGCCTCCCCAAATCATGTTAATAACTGGCCCTCGTGGCTGGGGGTTACGATCACGATCGTTATCCCTTCTATCATTATCTCTTCTATCATAGTCTCTTCTTTGATTTCCACGATCTTCGCCTCTCGTGAACCTGCTCAACTTTCCTTTTCGGATCAAGAATTCGATTTCGTCCTTGAGTTGCCTGCAATCATCGGTGTCATGTCCTATATCCTTATGGAACCTACAGTATTTATCCTTGTTTCTCTTAGTGGGATCACCCCTGAGTGGCTTCGGCCATCGGAAATCCTTGTCTTTCTCAATATCCATCAGGATTTGACTTCTAGGGGCATTCAACCTCGCGTATTCAGAGAACCTTGGTCCCAAATTTTTCTTAGGGGCAGAGTCGGAGTCCTTGCTAGTCCGGGGATATTTGTCCCTAGCATCGTACTCTTGCTCTTGCTTCCGCTTTCGGGAATTTCCGTTTCCTCCATTCGTTGTAGGGGCTTCTGCCTTCCTCATGCTCTCTTCTGCTTTTATGTATTTACTCACCCTTGTTTGAAGCTCAGTCATGCTCTCAGGGGGATGTTTTGCCAACGACATCTGAAAGTAGGTGTTCGTTGTTCCATTCTACAGGGCTATCATAGCTACCTTGTTCTCCAGGTCTGGGACATTCAATGTCTCCTTGGTGAAATGCTTGAGATAATCCCTCAGGTTCTCATTCTTCCCTTGTTTCACTTGCATGAGAGATGCAGAGCTTTTTTCATGGACTTTTCCACTAACAAACTGATTGATGAAAGCAGTGCTCAACTCCTTGAAGGAGCCAATTGAGTTTGCGGGCAACCGGCTATACCATCTTTGAGCCATGCCTGCCAGGGTTTGAGGGAACGCCCTACATTTAAGAGCGTCGCTGGCGGGTTGTAACAACAGCGCGTTTGAGAACGTCCTGACATGATTCGAGGGATCACCCGTTCCATCGTATGGTTTTATCGTGGGCATCTTAAATTTTCGGGAAACATGAGCGTTCATCACCTCCTCAGTGAATGGGGGTGTGGGATCGTCAGGATCTCCAAGTGGCATCAGGTCTTTGGGATCACCCCTGAGGGTTTCCACCCTTGTAACTCCTCCAGTTGGGGCATCAGCCCTTCTTTGTCTCCTTGAAGACCTTTCCAAATCAATAAAGGGAATCTCCCTCTGAGTTGGAGGGGGCCTATTCTGATTCAGCCTTGCATGCTCCCTGGCTATATCGTCCTTTAGCCTTTGGATCTCAGCCTCATGGGCCTTGATTCTCTCAACGGCTGTTTGAGGAGGTCTATCATGGATTCTTCGAGTCCTTCCCATAGGCTCCTTGCTTGCACGTCGCCTCCTCGGAGCTTCATCACGATCATCATCCTCAGATAAAGAATCATCAGTATAAGGTCCGGAGTAATCATAATACCCTTGCTCAGGAGGGGCTAAACCCCTAGCATAGGGAGGCTGATACGACTCAGGTATCTGTAGAGCGTGACCACTTGGTCCAGGATCCCTACGATTTGGAGGGTAGTTAGGCAATCCGTATAACGGATCAGTGTTCACGGGGAGCGAAGTGGCGGAGATCTGAACTCCTGAGAGTGGGGGACGACTATTTAATGGTGAGACCACCATCTGAAGCTGATTGGTCTCACGTCCTGGATGGACGTCCACTGGTAAGGTTCTCTCAACATGGGGATTCGTCCCTATGGGTTGAGAAACTTGAGGCTGAGTGGCTGTCTCTGTTAATGGGGGTACATACCCTTGCTCCGTAACAACAGGTGGAGCGGTGGAGATGGCTGGTGGATCAGAAGTTACAGGAACGTTATCGGATGTCGTTCTTCGTATGTTAACCATGGTTGATGTTGTCGTCCCACAGACGGCACCAAATGTTGTGGAACAAAAAGTAAGGTTATCAAATTGCGGCTAGGGTTCGTGAGCTTCGTGCTTTAATGGTTGCACTTGTGTTACCGTGACCTAATTCGGGTCTTCACAAGATGCCTACGTATCTCAATGTCGAGAATCAAGCCAAAAAACGTAGTTCTGAGATGAGGGGTCTGAGCCTTTATATAGGCTGTAGGAGCCTCAGAATCGTAGTAAGGTTCGGAGACTTGGTGGACAAGTCACCGTTATTGAGGAAGGTTCTGACTCCTTCCTTATAGGAATTAGTTTCCTTGTTGGATTAGGTGACTTGGAGGCTACACAATATCCTTGGGATATTCCAGAACGTTCCTGGTTTCTAGAAGGTTCCTGTTTTGTGGATCAGGCCCGTGTTATAAACAAGCTTGTACCGGGTGTCCCCGGTTTGGGCTGTTCTTTTGGGCTTAACCACTAACCACGAATTTAATGCCCAGCTAGGGTTTTGGGCCTCATTTATGAGCCAATAAATAATATATTAATTATGTCTTTAGGAATTATTTTTCACTCATATCACCTATATATAATTAGAGTAAAGCAGTTAATGTGGCATGGTTTGTTATGTTCGTCTGGTCCTCACAGTACACTTCAATATATATATATATATATATATATATATATATATATATATATATATATATATATATATATATATATATATATATATATATATATATATATATATATATATATAAACATATTCACATTATCTAATAAATAATTAATAAAAAATAATAACTTAAAATCAATCTTATGTGTATAATTTATAAGTCTAACAAATAATTGATAAAAACCGAGAAAACAATTTAAAACAAATCATTGTATATAATTTATAACAATGTAACTTTCAAAAATATATATTAAATTTATCATCCTCTTTTATAAAAAATAATAATTGGATACGGTTTATTTATAATCAATATAAAATATTTATTAAAATAAAATCTAATAGTATATATTAGATTTATTATGCATTAATCTTTTATAATAAGTGTTATTTATAATAAAAGTTAAAAAAATGTTATAAAAAAGTGTAACAAAATATAAATACTCAATAGATGTATGCTTAAAGATAATATAATATGAATTATTATTATATTTGAAAGAAACATAAACTCAATAATTGAATTCTTAAAACTTACTACTATTTAACAAATGTATAAAAATTTAAATAAATAGCTAATAAATTTGTATCAAAATATCTAATTTACTAATTTGGCTAACACAAATATGTTTTAAAATACAAATTACAAATAGTTATCATATAAATAAAAGTTAACTATAATGTCTCATCCTCTATACAATTAGTTAAAAATATATTAAAGAAATAGGATCAAAAGTTCAATTAATAAAATAGAATTAATATTGTGGTGCTCCTTATAAATAAAAAACAATTATAATATAGCTATAATTTCATTCAAAAATAAAAAAAATAACATAAGAAATTATATTAAGATATTGACCAAAACAATTACATTAAATATACATATATTTATTCTTAAACATTATTAATTTAAAAGATTTTATAGCAAATTAAATAATGTAATGAAAAAATAATATATTAAATTCAATTAAATTTATATAAAATATCTCGTGCATTGCACGGGTACAAAGCTAGTATGTGCAATATGACCAATTGAGCTACAGACTGTTTTGAGAGAACGGTGTACTTCTAAAATTTATTACTCCTCGGGACCTCAGATCCGACACTTTTCTCAACAGTACACTTTACCTTCTAATACAGGATACATAGATATTTTTATATTAAAATATATCAGAGACGTGTAAAATTTAGGGAGGAAAAGATATTTTTGCAGAGCACCATATATTTATCATATCATAAATTTATTAATTATTAAAAGTAAAATTTAATTATTATATTTTTTAAATTTTATAATTATTATTTTTATAAAAAATATATATATAATGATTAATTATATTTTAATAATTGAATCGATTGACTATTTTATAAAACATTAAGCGAGAATTAATCGATTAAATTAAAAATATTTAGAACCATGATAGGGCCAAATACCAATACATATATGTTTGAACATTTGACAAGTTTTTTACAAAACACTTTTAATGCACGTGTATAAGCTGATTATGTGTCTGTTTGGCAAAACTTTTTTTAGGGGCTTAGGAACTTATTTTCAGGTAAAAAATTTATATTTTGATAACTTTTTTTTATACAAATATTTAATATGTTTCAGATTCAATAAGTTGCAAAAATAAGTTGGAAAGTTAGGATTCTCTAACTTTGTCTTAAAATAAGTTGACTTATTCTAGAAAAAAGTTCCCCCAAACATCCCATATATGATGCATATATGCATGGCCATGTGTGTACAGATGGCCAAATAGGCGTGTTGGGTGGGCCCGACTTATTGGCCGAACTAGGTCGGGCTGAAAAATGATGAACCGTAATCGGCCCGTTGGACGGATTGGGTTGAGTTATTCACGATTATTCATGGGTTGAACGGGTTGGGTCGAGTTATTCGTGGTTATTTACGGGTTAGACGAGTTGGGTCGGGTTATTCGTGGGTTAGGCGGGTCGGGCCGACCTCGGGTAGAGATTTTTGAACCCGTAACCGGCTCGGGTTATTCACGGGCCGGGCCGGGACGGTTCACAGGTTGAGTGGGTCAGGCTTTTGACGATTTTTTAACGGATCGGTTCAGTGCGTCCTGAATAAAACTGCCCGAATGACCACCTCTACAAGTGTGTTCTTAAAATATATCATGATGATATTCTCCCTTGCTTACATTAAACTAGGTTATTTATCCGGCTTATTCACACTGTTAATAAATGGGTTAATGATCAAATTGGTCACTTAAATAGGTCTAAAATATCAAGTTGGTCACTGAACTCAAAACGGTCTCAAGCCGGTCATTATAGTCTGTTACGGGTACACTCAGTCAATTATCCTAATTAAATTAGAAGGAAAATTCCCCTCATTTGACACCTTTGAGCATAATTTTTAACAAAATAAATACCTTTGAGCATCATTTTTAACAATGATGCTCAAAGGTGTCAAATGAGGGGCATTTTCTATCAAACTTGATATTTTAGACCCACTTAAGTGGCCAGCTTGATCCCAAAGCTCTAGTTTACAGAATAGGATGGGCAAAGTCACATACAAGAAACAGCTATGGGGTAAAAACAAGTTACTATAAAACTTGGGGGGGGCAATTTACCCCTCAGCCCCCCATCTCCTTCCGCCTCTATATATCTATACTATATTATTAAAGCTGAAACATTCAAAGTTTGGTAGGTAGATCGGTATTTGGGCCGATCCATGGGCTTATTAAAAATAAATAACCAATTACTTTTTTTTTCTAACTAAAATCCCTCATTTTCCAAAAATAACACGGGCAATTACATTTTCAACTAAAACACATTATCTTTTCTATTTTTTTCTCATGTGCAACTCTATTTAATGAAATAAAAATATTAAAATTTATAATAGCTAACCAATTACCTTAAGAAATAATCAATTAAGTACCTTTTTTTCCTAACTAAAACTCCTCATTTTCCAAAAATAATACGGGCAATTACCTTTTTCAGCTAAAATACGTTACCTTTTCTATTTTTTCTCACGGGCAACTCTATTTAATAAAATAAAAATATTATAATTTTTAATAGCTAACCAATTACCTTTTTAGTTAAAACAATTTACAATTTCTATTTTTTCTAACTAAAACCCCTCCTTTTCAAAAAATACTACGGGTAATTCAATTTAATAAAATAATAATATTACAATTATAATAACTAACTAATTAAATTTTTCAACTAAAATATGTTATCTTTTCAAATTTTTTAAAATAAAACCCCTCATTTTCCAAAAATATAGAGGGTAATTCTATTTAATAAAATAATATAATATCACTATAATTATTAATAACTAACTAATTAGTTTTTTACAGCTAAAACATGTGTTACAACTTCTAGGTGTTAGTGACAATGATTGAATATTAGATTTAATTCGTATTTTTTTATATCAATAGTTATAATTGATAATTTAATAAAAGTATCACTTTTTTCAAAAAAAATTAAAAAAATAAACAAACTACCCCGTGCCTTGCACGGGTTATAAGCTAATATATATATATATATATAGGCTTTTGCTCAAATACAAACCAATCCTTAAATACAAACTACAAACTAACACTAGATTAATTATATTTCATTTATTCTAAGGTTCCCGCCAAGGGTACCTTCACAAAAAATGCTTAAAATAATTGGCTCTATCCACCAAAAAAAAAAAAAAAAAACTTGTCGTGGAAATGCGAAGCATTTAAGACAGTAAACGGATGAGTTAGGTAGTCATGAGGGCCGCAGGCCCTCGACACACCCGTCAATCGTCTATTGCCTTTACCATTGATTGCCATTCCTTATAACTTTAGAATGATAAAGGCGCGAAGCGCCGTACAAGAAGGTGCGAAGCACCGTTAACTAGGGCTGTTAACGAAACGAATATTTAATGAAATATTCGGTATTCGAATTCGTTTAACATTATTCATATTCGTTTATTAATAAATACAAATACGAATTCAAATCTTAAAAAATATTCGGTTTGTTAACAAATACAAATTCGAATAGATAAATATTCGTATTCGCTATTCGCTTAATTATTCAGAAATTAAATATTATATATATATATATATATATATTTATTATTTTATATTATATAGAAAAATATTATATTTTTTAACCAGCCCAGTCCATATTCTCTTTAACCAGCCTAGTCCAGTCCAGTCCATACTCCATATAGTATACTACTAAAATTGAGAACCCACTAAAATACAACCCTAAATCCCTCTCTCGTCAAGTCGCCTCTCTCACTCTGTTCTCTCATCTCTGTATCCCTAATTCTCAATAAGTTTTTTTTTCTTTTTTTCAAATGACTTGCCCTTCTTCTTCGTTTGCCTTGGATGATGTTATTGAGTTAGAAGGTGAAGAATTTAATGAAGATATACGAAATAAAGATGTAGCAGAAGAAGTTGTGAATCAAAATCCAAATGACGGGAATGAAAAATCAAAGGAACATGAGAGTGAAGATGTCAAAGAAGTTAACAAGGAGTCAAATGCTTTTCAACGAAGAAAGAGAAAGAAAACTTCAGTGGTATGGGGGGGATTTTGTGGTGATTAAGCTATCAAATGGCATCCAAAAAGCTCAGTGTAAGTATTGTTCGGAAAAACTTGCTTATAAATCAGGTGGACCTACTACTCCGTATCTTAATCACGGAAAAACTTGTCTTAAGAAGAAGATGGCTTTACAAAACCAGAAAAGATTACAATTTGGACCGGCTGTTTCTAAGATGGAGATAGCCCCTTTATCAGATGGAAAGTATGATCATTCAAGGCAAAGAGAAGCAGTTGCCCACTGGATTCTTATGCACGAGAAGCCATTTTCTGTTGTGGAAGAAACAGGGTATTCTTTTATGATGAAAGTCAATCTTCCTCAATTCGAGAAGATTACACGCTTTCAAGCTAGGACAGATTGCATTAGTGTTTATGAGATTGAAAAAAAGAAGCTGAAAGAACAGCTTAAAAGGGTTAACAAGATTTCTCTGACCACGGATATTTGGAAATCAAAAGTGCAGAAGATATCATACATGTGCATAACAGGACATTTTGTTGATTCAGATTGGCAACTTCAGAAACGTGTTCTTAGTTTCGTGGAAAGTAAAAGGAAGGTTGATAAAGTTTTCTGAAATTGTTCATTCTTTGGGTATTCCAGTGAGAAAATTAATCATTGATTGTCCAACTCGATGGAATTCTACATATGACATGTTAGTTGTGGCTTTGAAAGTAAAAGATGCATTTCCAATTTTTTCTGAAAGAGAGCTTTCTTATCATTGCTGTCCATTATCTGATGATTGGGAAAAGGTTGAGAAAGTAGTTAAAATTCTTGAAGTATTTTATGAGACAACTCACGTCGTGTCTGGTAGTGATTATCCGACTTCAAATCTTTTTCTTGGAGTTATTTGGAGAGTTAAAGAAGTGTTGGATGAGAAAGAAGATTGTCGAGAAGAATTTATCCAAACCATGGTCAAAAAAATGAAAGCCAAATTTGATAAGTATTGGGGTGAAAGCAATCTTTTGATGGCTATAGCTACTGTTCTTGATCCTAGATACAAGTTAATTCTTGTTGATTTTGTTTTCAAGCAAATATATCCTAACTGTGATGTTCGCTCTAAATTAAACAATGTGCGTGATTCACTTTATGAATTGTTCAACGAGTACGCAATGCAAACAACTTGTACTGGTAAGGGAAGCTCTTCTAGTTATAGCCAGAGGCCGTCAAATCGGAAACAAAATGTCACACCTTCTGGTTTATCCAGGTTTGTTCCATATTTGGATTCTATTGAGACATGTGTGCCGATAAAATCAGAATTGGCTATATATTTGGAAGAGGGAGTTTATAGATGCCAGAATGAAGAAGAGAATTCTCAATTTGATGCTCTAGCATGGTGGAAAGCCAATGAATTGAAGTATAAAATTTTATCAAAAATTGCTCGTGATTTGTTGGCTATCCCTATTAGCAGTGTTGCTTCAGAGGCTACATTTAGTGCAGGTACTAGAGTTTTAGATTCATACCGTGCTGCTTTATCTAGTGAAATGGTACAAGTACTAATATGTGGAGGAGATTGAGTTCGTCGTCTTCATGGCATAAAGAAGCAACCAAAAACTCATGTAAGATTTCTCTATTTTTTATACTTTCAGAAATATTGTCAAAGAAGGTAACTACTTTTAGTTTTAATAACAAAAAATTCTCACTTGTCATAATGTTTTTTCTAGGAGGATGAAGAGCCAGTGGAGGTTTGGTTGCATGAGCTTGAAATTAATTAAGGAATATTAAACTTTTACATTTTGGTTGTAATTTGAAGTTTATTTTCTTTGAGTTGGATGACTGTAATATTAGTACTTTATAATTTGCTTGAACTGCTTTATTTAGTTTCATTTTCTTTTAAATGAGTACCTTAAACGAATATGAATAGTTCGTGAATTTAACCGAATCCGAATATGAATACAAATAATTATTCGGGTAATAAACGAATACGAATCCGAATATATATATTTATAACGAATACAAATATGAAAATTAAAGTATTCGTTTCGAATTCGTTTCGTTAACAGCCCTACCGTTAACCAGTGAAATCCACTGCCACGTTGTGACACCCCTCCAAATCCGGGGTCCAGATCCGGGGGTCACCAACCAATCATAACCAAAAATATCAGAATACGCAACCGACCCCGCAACCGAAGATCGCAAACAGGTTATTGTATGAATACAAGCAGACATATTCCAAAATAAACTAGTCACTTATTACAAATCACCAAATTAAGTCAACTTAAATCCAGTCTAATTCAATTTTATTATTACATCCCATTTTATTTAAAATTCTATCTAGCGCCAACTGAAACGCACAAGTACCTGCACGGCCTGAGGTGCGGATACCCGACCACTCTGACTCCCTCTAATACTGTCTGGACTGCTGATCGGAACCATACTTCCCGTCTGGAAAGGTTTAGTGAAAGCAAGAGTGAGCCAAAGAAAAACCCAGCAAGTATATATATAAACAGTTTCAAAATAAAACCAGAACAAATGCTGCATAATATCGACTGAAAAGTAAAACAGTTTATAAAGCAAACTGAATCAACAACTGAATTATAATTCGATCATAACTGAAATCATTTGACATGACAGAAAACTGAATCATTTGTCAACTCACAATATATAATAGCCATTCGGGCGATACATAACTAAAACACCATTGCCCCCTGATCAGGTTCAAAAGCAATGGGACCCTTTATACTCCACTGGTACAGCTATACCCGTGTGTATAATCCGGATTTCATGAGGGTACCAAAATAGGCAAGTAATGTTAGCCTATAGGAAGATGGAATGGTTACCATATCCTCCTGAAATATTGTTGGACCATGACAGCTATCATGGCCTCCTACGCTTTACCATTTCCCAATCCAATAGAGCAATTTCCGAATTCAACAGGAAATTCTTAGTTTCACATACAGTTCACATCCCTATTATTTACTACGATAATAAGGATATGAAGAGTTTATCTTAAACAATTCCCCACATCAAGGGTACCAATATCAAACAACCGTGTTCGCACAAAATATTTAAGAATCACAAATAGCTCTGAACAATAGCTATTCGTCATGATATGAATCAATGAAACATAAAATAAAAGTGTTTAAGATGATCAAGGGAGAAAATACTTGCCTGAATATACTGCTGGTAATTTATGCTTTCTTGCTAGGGTTTTCTCACTTCTAGGAATACTGCAGGTAACTCTGCCCACTAGCAAGGGTTTCTCCCACTTCTACAATAAAACATGATATTTCAAATATCTGGCTAGGTACAAGGTCAATTACAAATCAACCCTCGGTTCTAGGGTCTACCAATACGTTGTATTGCTACTGACTAAATATTTTAAACAAATAGTAACATGTACAGAGTAATCAAACACGTAATTCACATAGCAGATATGACTCACCATATAAAAGAACACTCAAGGTATTTTTAGAACCCTTATAAACATTTTTAGAACATTTTTCGGAATTTTAAAGAATTTAAATTACCCTTTTTGGATTAAAAAGGATAATTTAAAACCCTACAGATAATTATTGGGTTATTGAAATATTTTTCTAATTACCTAATCAGGTCTTAGAATCAATTTTAGAATTTTAAAACTATTTTTACCCTTCCCGGATTATTTTTAGAATTTTAAAACAATTTTATTCCATTTTAAACAAATAAGGAAATAAATATTAAAGGCAAAATAATATTTATAAAATAAATAAATTATTTTATTTTTCAAAATAATTAAATTTGATTATTTTTCATCATATTTAAATAATATTTAATTAATTAAATTAATTTATTATTATTAATTAACCAATCAATTTAAATTAATTAAAATATTAGCTAAATAGATTTAAAATAATCAAATAAAATAAATTTCGAATTAAAAATAATTTATTAAAATTTTAAAACTATTTTTCGAAATTAAAAATAATTTTTCGAAATTTAAAAATGATTTTTCTAATTTTTTAAAAGTATTTTTCGAATTTCTGAAAATAAAATTCGAATTTTATAAATAATTTTGAAAATAATTTTTCAAAATCAGTTTTTAGAAATGGTTTTTAGGTTTTGAAGATTAAACTGGTAGTGTTCATCACCACCCTCACTGTTCTTCGTATGAATGCTCGAAGAACACTCATCACCGTCAATGGCCGTTTTCCAGAAACCGGCGACCGGAAAAATTTTCCGACGAGTCACAAAAACGTACCATTTGGTGTGTTTTAAATACCAAAATCGTTCCAAATTGTGTTCTAAACACGATTATACCATTCGTTTAATCCTAACATCAGCCGAACCCAGAATCCGGCCAAATCCGAATGAAATCCGGCGATCTCACCGGCCAAAACTCGAAATCACTCGTTTCTAAACCAAATCGAACGTTTAATATATCAAAATGAAGCTTAGGACTTGTACAAACTATACCAATCATCAAATACAGCAGAATAACCATCAAGAATCCAGAAATCAAAATCAAAAATTCTCACCCACACAAAAACTCGACTTCGAGTTCTAGGCTATGTAAAATCAAACAAAAATTATCACTACACTCCTGAGATTATATACAATCTGTAGGAACTAACCACAACAACAGCAAATCAGTATACAAGCTGCAATTAATTCAAGAAATTCGAATATAACAATAAAAATTAAAAATTTTCGAACAAGATATTTTTGGATTCAAACACCCACATAAACAGATAGAACATGTCATGCCATTCATTTTGATTACTCATATGAAGGATTTGAATAACAGAATCACCTTCAAATGTCGCTTTGATTCTGAAGAACACCAAGAACACTATTTTCCAGAATTTCAGAATTATTAAATCAAAAATCTGATTTTTGATTCATTTTAATAAATAAAAATAAAATTCTGCTATTTATACTAATTCGAAAATTAATACCCCAAAAATATTTTTAGCCCCTAATTAAAATTATTAAACCTTAAAAATAATTTTTATGGGATAAAAATGTAATATTATTAATTTTAAACAATTATAATATATATGCCAAAATTTCCCAAAAATTGTGAATATTACAAAAATTATAACAAAATTCATTTTTATATATCCTACCATTTTATAAAAATATTAGTATCAAAAACAGGGTCTCGGATTCAGTATAGGACTGGTTCCGGAATTTAAAATGCAAAATAATTGTATTCTAAAAAATATAAAAATTACAGAAAAATATAATAAAATAATCTATGCTACACAGAAGTCACATAACACGTATGGGATGATTTTCCTATTTAATAAAAATCATAATGTGTTTAAATGCATTAAAAATTAAATAAAAACACAATAAAATCAACTAAAACCATATTTTAACATAATAAAATACACGAAATTTTCCCAGTCGTTACACACGTCATCACGTGAACAGTGATTTTTTTTTTTTGCGGAGTGGAGCCAATTATTTTAAACACTTTTTGTATTGGGGTACCCCTAGTTTGATCATTAGATTAACATGAAATATTGAATTAGTGTTTAGTTTGTAGTTTGTAGTTAATTTCAGTTTGTAGTAGAGTAGGACCCTATATATATATATATATATATATATATATATATATATAGGTAAGTGCTCAAATACAAACCACTTTTAAAATACAAACCTACAAACCAACACTAAATTAATTATATTTCATCTATTCAAGGTTCCCGCCAAGGGTACCTTCACAAAAAATGCTTAAAATAATTGGCTCTATCCAACAAAAAAAAAAAAAAAAATCTTGCCGTGGAAATGCGAAGCATTTAAGACAGTAAACGGATGAGTTAGGTAGTCATGAGGGCCGAAGGCTCTCGACACACCCGTCAATCGTCTATTGCCTTTACCATTGATTGTCATTCCTTACAACTTTAGAATGATAAAGGCGCGAAGCGCCGTACAAGAAGGTGCGAAGCATCGTTAACCAGTGAAATCCACTGCCACATCATCACGTGAACAATGAATTTCTTTTTTTGTTGGATAGAGCCAAGTATTTTAAACATTTTTTGTATATATAGGGGGCTACTCCAATACAAACCTCATTAAAATACAAACCTACAAACCAAGCATAATCTAATATTTCAAGCTAATCTAATGACCAAACTAGGGGTACCCCAATACAAAAAACGTTTAAAATACTTGGCTCTATCCAACAAAAAAAAATCACTGTTCACGTGATGACGTGACAGTGGATTTCACTGGTTAACGGTGCTTCACACATTCTTGTACGGCGCTTCGCGCCTTTATCATTCTAAAGTTGTAAGGAATGGCAATCAATGGTAAAGGCAATAGACGATTGACGGGTGTGTCGAGAGCCTTCGGCCCTCATGACTACCTAACTCATCCGTTTACTGTCTTAAATGCTTCGCATTTCCACGGCAAGATTTTTTTTTTTTTTGGATAGAGCCAATTATTTTAAGCATTTTTTGTGAAGGTACCCTTGGCGGAAACCTTAGAATTGATGAAATATAATTAATTTAATGTTGGTTTGTAGGTTTGTATTTTAAAAGTGATTTGTATTTGAGCACTTACCTATATATATATAGAGTGAGGAGCCTGAGGGACACATCCTGAGGCATCTTAATAAAACGGTGCCGTATGAACTCCATCCACTTTACCTGCTCAATATAAATGCTATCTTATATAGTTCTTATATAGTGCATGTTTGGCTAACCATATAAGTCGACTTACATGGCGAAATCCCGTTCCCAGGTTATTTAGAGTGTTTGGCAAAATAAGCAAAAGTCCGTTTTTAGAACTTATATGGGATAAGTTGAATGTTAAGCAATCCTAACATTCAACTTTCAACTTATTCTTATTTTTCGATATACGCAATATATAATATCCTTCAAACCTTCAAAATCATATATCTTTTGATTCGTTCATTAAAAAATTTATATGTATATGTCAAATTTCTCTACTTATCGAGATCTATCCATTGATATCCACTTATATATATTAAAAAAAACAAATATTTTGAAAATATTTAAAAAAATTAACTTATAAGTTCTTATTTACCAAACACTCTACTGACTTATAATTTCTGATTTACAAAACACTCTATTAACTTATAACTTATGATTTACTTATCACTTATATGATACTTATCACTTTAAGTTATAAGTTACTTATTTTAAGGTAAGCCAAACAGGCCAATAGTTATATTCAGTTATTTGCAATGCACGCTGCTAAATGCTAATGTCACGTGACTTGCAATCCACCACGACATCACTTACTACATGATACGACGTCAATTTTTAAAGTTACCTCCGGATTTACTGAGATTTCAGCTTCCTTTTTCTCATATATATATATGGGTGACACTTAGAGTGCCCCTTATATAGAGTCCGGTAACATACCATCATAAAAATGCACATAACATACAGTAAAATTTTGATAAATGAATATTCGATAAACGAATAATCTCGTAAAATGAATAATTTTTTCTGATCTCAACATAATAGAGACAATATATTTTCGATCTCGATTAATGAATAAATATTCCCAATCCCCAAGCGTATCATTTATCGAGATTTAACTGTATATGTTTATCACATTTTTTTATAAATCAGTCTACTGTAGAATCAAAAACAAGATTATACCAACACATTTATTTGAAGAATCATTGAAAATTATGCAATATTTCAACATTATTCTACCGTAGAATAAATATTCTATAGATAATTCTGTTGTAGAACCAATTTTGAAAATCAACTTTTTATTCAAGTTTTAAGTATTAAATTATATATAAATTATATATATAGTATTATTCTACATTAGAATCACATTTTATAAGTATTTTATAATAAAATTTATAATAAAAATAATAATTTATGATGGTATGCTATGGGACTCTATATAAGGAGGACCTCCATGAAATATTAACATATATATATGGGCGGTATATAGAGTTCCGTAATATACCATCATAAAAATGCATATAACACATATATTTATCACATTTTTCAAAAATCATTCTACAGTAGAATTAAAAACAAGATTATACCAACATTTTTAATTCTAAAATCATTGAAAATTATGCAATATTTCAACATTATTCTACAGTAGAATAAATAGAATAATTCTGCTGTAGAACCAATTTTGAAAATCACTTTTTTATTCAAGTTTTAAGTTTTAAATTATATATAAATTATATATATATATATATAATATTATTCTACATTAGAATCACATTTTATAAGTATTCTATAATAAAATTTATAATAAAAATAATGATTTATGATGGTATGATACGTGATTCTATATAAGGAGGACCTCCATGAAATATTAGCAAATATATATATATATATATATATATATATATATATATATATATATATATATATATATATATATATATGGGCGGTATATAAAGTTCCGTAACATACCATCATAAAAATGCATATATTCATCACATTGTTCATAAATCATTCTACTGTAGAATTAAAAACAAGATTATACCAACATTTTTTATTCAAAAATCATTGAAAATTATGCAATATTTCATCATTATTCTACAGTAGAATAAATATTTCGCAGAATAATTCCGCTGTAGAACCAATTTTAAAAATCAACTTTTTTATTCAAGTTTTAAGTTTTAAATTATATATAAATTATATATATAGTATTATTTTACATTAGAATCACATTTTATAAGTATTCTATAATAAAATTTATAATAAAAATAATGATTTATGATGGTATGCTACGGGACTCTATATAAGGAGGACCTACATGGAATATTATATATATATATATATATATATATATATATATATATATATATATATATATATAGGGGGCTACTCCAATACAAACCTCCTTAAAATACAAACCTACAAACCAAGCATAATCTAATATTTCAAGCTAATCTAATGACCAAACTAGGGGTACCCCTATACAAAAAATGCTTAAAATAATTGGCTCTATCTAACAAAAAAAATAAAAAAATAAAAAAAAATTCACTGTTCACGTGATGACGTGGCAGTGGATTTCACTGGTTAACGGTGCTTCGCACCTTTTTGTACGACGCTTCGCGCCTTTATCATTCTAAAGTTGTAAGGAATGACAATCAATGGTAAAGGCAATAGACGATTGACGGGTGTGTCGAGAGCCTTCGGCCCACATGACTACCTAACTCATCCGTTTACTGTCTTAAATGCTTCGCATTTCCACGGAAAGTTTTTTTTTTTTTTTTTTTTATAGATAGAGCCAATTATTTTAAGCATTTTTTGTGAAGGTACCCTTGGCGGGAACCTTAGAATAAATGAAATATAATTAATTTAGTGTTGGTTTGTAGGTTTGTATTTTAAAAGTGGTTTGTATTTGAGCACTTGCCTATATATATATATATATATATATATATATATATATATATATATATATATACTAGCTTATAACCCGTGCACGGGTAGCTTATTCATCTTTTAAAAAAATATTATTTAATATTTTTAATTTTCTTTACTTTGTTAAATGTAGTTTAGTTACAATTGATTTTTAAGATACTTGTGAACATTAATATAAGTTTTATGAATAAATAGATAGGTATGAGGTTTATAACAATTATATTCATTAAAATATGCTAAGATCAAAATTTAGTTAACCAAGCCCAAGTACGCGACTACCAAGCTTCTAATATTTCAATTTTAATAATATACTAGCTTATAACCCGTGCGAAATATGGGTTTTTTTTTGATATATTATAAAATTTATTTAACATTATAGTTATATTTTTATATAATCCTTATTTTTAATAATTTTTTAATTTTAATTTAATATAAATTTGTATAGTAATATGCATGGTTTAAAATTTATTTTGTAAAATTCTAAATTAAAAATGTCGTTGACGGGTTCGGACTTTGAATTTTTAGTAAATTAATTTAATCGTATAATATATCTTATTATTAGATTTAACGATTCTTATTTATTACTAAAAATAATGATTTGAAGACAAGGAGGTTTTAAGTTTAGCTGTATTAGTAATGGTGTAAATATAAAATACTATTGTGTCTTTAGGACTATAGCCAATAACGGATTAAAATTGATTTATTTTATATTTAAAATTAATTAAAAATTAAATTAACCAAACCGAAAACCAAAATAAATAGGATAACCAAACCGAAAACCAAAACTTTCAATGTTTCGGCTTTAATATAATAGTATAGATACTATATTAGAACTCGTGCACAAATTCTTTTTAATATTATATTATATGGGTTTTCCATTCAATTTGAATTGAATTGAATTTTTAAGACATGAATTTGGTAGACTTAAAATTTTTAAATGATACGATTTGATAATATATATATATATATATATATATATATATATATATATATATGTTGCCCGTGATTATTTTTGAAAAAGGAGGGATTTTGGTTTAAAAAGATTTTAAAAAAATTAATGTACTTTAGCGAAAAAAGTTAATTGATTAGTTATTAGTTATTATAATATTATTATTTTATTAATTGAATTGCAAGTTGCCCATTATATTTTTAGAGTAGGAAGGATTTTAGTTTAAAAAATAGCTAAAAAGGAAATTGGTCAGTTATTAGTAATATAATATTATTTTATTAATAGAGTTGCAAGTTGTCTGTAATATTTCTGGAGAAAGAAGGATTTTAGTTAGAAAAAATAAAAAAGGTAATCGATTTTAATTGAAAAATGTAATTGATTTTTAATAAAATTGCAAGTTGCCCGTGAGATATTTGGAGAGGGAGGGATTTTATTTAGAAAGAAATAGCTGAAAAGGTAATTGGTTAGTAAATAATTATAATATTGTTCAATAAACTTTTCAAACTTTTTACAACTTTAGTGGATTAAGTAAGCATCACCGATGAGAGTCCACTCCCATCTTCAGATCTAGGGTTCTAGCCGCCTCTTCCAATCTCCTTTCTTCCATTCTCCACTCTCCTTCATCCCCTTCACCGATTAAGCCCTTCGCTCTTCCATCATCTCCTATATTTTCTATATTTTCTAGTTTCGCTTTCGCGCGGTCGTATAAATTTTTAATTCTAAATATTAAAAATATTAAAATTTATTTTTTATTATTTAAAAACATTGATAACTACTTTAAGATTTTTTTAAAAATTTGATTAAAAATAATTTACATTTTTTATTAGTTTAATGAATAGTCTCATTACATATTTAAATTTTTAGTAATTTATTAAAAAATCACAAACATTAAAAATAGCAATTACGATATGTATGTATTTTTATGATCATTTATAAATATAAAGTATAACTAAATAACGTTCTTACAATCCGACACCCCTTACATAATATACTATATGCTCAATAATAGTGTAGAAAATTATTTAATTATAATATTGATTTATTTCGATACACTAATGATCAAGTTAATTCAATTTAATCGAGTTGGTCACATGCCAAAGTAATTTGTTCATGAAAGTAAAAAATCGCCAATATTACTTGTGTACTAAAACATGTTATTTTTCTTGTTTTTAACTAAATCCCCTCATTTTTTAAAAATATAGAGGGTAATTCTATTTAATAAAATAATATAATAACACTATAATTATTAATAATTAACTAATTCCCTATATCACTATAATTATTAATAATTAACTAATTGTCTTTTTACCGCTAAAACATATCATCTTTTTTATATCATCTAAAACATATTATCTTTTATATATATATATATATATATATATATATATATATATATATATATATAATTATTATCTAACCATATCATATAAAAATTTTAAACCTATAAAATTTATGTCTTAAAATTTTCAATTCAAATCCAATAAAAATATCATATAACTGGGTCATTTAATTACTTAATCATGGAGCTCACTACTTTATTTACAAAATTTTAACAAATTATTTTAAATAAAACAAATTATCACTTCCTAATAAAAAAAATTCAAATTACACTTTTAACCTGTTCTTTGAGTGTATAACACATCAGCTCTCTACACTTCAATTTAGTCTCAATTCCAAAATTGAAGATAAGCTCAATAATAACCCAGTATTAATGTAACATTCAACTACAACGTGTTTGTGGTTTTTAAACACTTATAAGTTACTTATATCCATAAAAAATATACATTTATAATTTTTTTTTAAAATAAGTAATTTATTTTTGTAAAATAAGATAAATCAAGCACATACACAAATTATTATTAGATTTCGAAATTTATGGAATCGTCAAATTACTTTGCATTATAATAACGAAAGAAAATAAATCATAAAGATTAACCTCCATGCTAAACCGTATTCAAAAAACAACTAATGCAAACACCATCACCATTATCAACTTTTAAGATAAATTATTTTGCATAAGTTAGATTCTACCGATAATGATTGAATATTAGATTTAATTCATATTTTTTATATTAGTAACTATAATTGGTAATTTAAATGAAGTATATTATTTTAAAAATATTTTAAAATAAATAAATAAGCTATCCCAAGACACGGGTTATAAGCTAGTTAGTAATTAAAAATAAAATGTGATTTTTTTTTTTCAAAAATGGATTTGGTGAAATACTAAGATGCTTTATACATGCCATTATCATGGATATTTGTGAATAAATAATTGTCTTTAATACTTTAATATTTTTTCAAATGAATAATAAAAAATATACATATTAAAATTATTTTCAAATGAACTCAATTAATTACTTCATAAAATAATATTAAAGAGATAAGAAAAACTTAATTTTTTGAATATTGGCTAATTTAGCAACTAAGCTATGTTGATTAAACCAATTTCATCAAGTATCATAAAATTTTAAAAAATATATATACAAAATCTAAAATGATGAATAAAAAATTAGAAACAAACATAAAAATGGAGAATTTTAGGCAATACACCAAAAAATAGAGCAACATATTGAAAATATAATAATTTGACTTAAAACAAATCCTAGCCATGCTGTGAACTCCTTCAATTATAATATATTAAATTTTATACAATTTTTGCAACATTTTGTGCGGCTTTATAAATATTAAAAATTTATATGATATGATTGGTGTTAGGACACAAATATATAGTTAATATAGATATTAAAAAGTTGAAAATAATAAATAAAAATTAAGAGTCCATTACAATATAATATTTTTTTAAATTAAGTATGCTTTAGTTGGTCGACAACCCTCTTAATACTTTCTATAATAAGTAAAATTTCATTAAAAAATTAAATTTGTTTTTCTTTATCATATTTTTTATTTTGTTAAATAAGAAAATTATAGTAGTATTATACATATTAAAAAAATACAATGTAATTATAAATTTAAATACGTTTTAATTTGCTGACGCCCCTCTTACGATTTTTAATAATAAATATAAGGGAAATTTTCAATTGTATCACTATACTTTTGACTTTTGCCAGTGTACCATTACGTTTTTGGCTCCTCTTAACGGTACCTTTAACCTATTCACTTCCTTACAAAAATACCCTTAACTATAAAAACGTTACAAAAACATTGCGAGAAGCAAAAAATGTAAACAGTGGTACCATTGAGAATTTCCCAATTTTGTTGGAAGTTCTCTTTTTGTAAAGTCCTTTTTGTTACATACTATAATATTGCCTTTTTACATGTTTTATCAGTTTGAATATGTCTTGGCGCCCATTTATGTCATACTTAACGATTCTATAACGTTTTTGTAGTTAAGGGTATTTTTGTAAGTAAGTCAATAAGTTAATGGTACCGTTAGTAGAAGCCTAAAATGTAATGATATCACAGGTAAAAGTCAAAAGTACAGTGCTACCGTTGAGAATTTTCCTAAATATAATTTGATAAAAATTTAAATGAACTATTCTTTACTAATATTTTTACTTTATAAAATCTGAAAATTAAGTTATTGTTATTACTGTAAATTACAATAAACAATAATGTAATTAATATAACATATTTTTAAAATTTTATAATATCTTCTCATTTATATAAAATTTTATCAAAATTTATTATGCGCTTCGTCTGATTCTTGTTTTTAATGTCACATAATTCATAATTTTAGTTGGACGTTCCTCCATTCTATATAATTAACAAAATCAAGATGATCTCCATATATTATAACCCCTTTTAGATTTTGTAATCTACTTCTTTTTTTTTTTTTTTGATCTAATTTGGCTTATAGCCTTACAAATTAGTATCCGTTCTTAGAAATCTCAGGGTAAGCCGAACATAATCTGGGCTGACAGAGGATAAATCCTTTACCACTTATGCTATCCAATCGTGCTCAATCTACTTCTATCTATATAAATGCTAAATGCACTTATCACTTATCAATGTTTGAAAAATAATATAAAAAATGATGTTGCAATCGTGGATCGATGCTTCGTAGTTTTTGTTTTGCAAAAGAAGTCTTAGGCGCCGTGAAAATATGAGATCATTTGGTTAAAAGATAGAGACATTGAGTAAAAGAAATAAGAAGTTGCCACGTGTCCGCTCCATTCTTTGCTTTTATTATATACATAGATAATCCAGTTGAGTTCTTCACTTTGTTTTTCAGATCTATTACAATTAAGAGCTCGGATTTTCAAATAAAAATCAGTTTTGGATTCGAAATCTCCGGCCTAACATCATATCAAAATTTGATGTCAGTTGGAGATCTTTGAATTTTTAGGATTTTCGTATCGCTGTGTGCGAAGTTATTTGTTATGTTATTAGTTGTATCGCTTTATGCGAGTGCTACTGTGTTTGCTGCATTGAAAATGAATCATATGGTGTATTGGAAAATTTGGATATGCATCGACAACACTTTCGGCATGTCTATAGCTGGTGTCCGGCATGTAGATAGCTCGGGTGCAATTGAGACGGTGGTGAAATTCGCATGTACTCACCTCTCACAAAAAAAGTTTGTTCATAACAAGAGGCTTCTTTACTCAGTTTTTGCAACTGAGTCTTCTGAACATCGCATTATCCACAAAATTACTGTGAGGGTCAATTGTGAACCTACGATTTTCTGGGGAGATGTAGGCTGGATTGACCGGGAGACTATTGAAGTCATTTTTAATTTTCAGAATATTCGTATTCAGTTTGTTAAGCGATCCGGAAACAAACGGCTAATTGTTTAGCTCGTTTATTTGTTTTTCAACCTGATTGCATGATCAGTTGGGGGTTTGTCCCGATTGAGCCTCTTTCAACTTATTAATGAAATATACTTTAATTTTTGGCAAAAAAGAAATAATTATAATATTATTATTTTATTAATATAATTGCAAGTTGCCCGCAATATTTTTGGAGAAGGAGGAATTTTAGCTAGAAAGAAAGGTAATCTGTTTTAGCTAAAAAAAGTAGTCGGTTAATCATTAGTAATTATAATATTATTTAAAAATAAGTAAGCCCGTAAATTGGCCCAAATACCGATCGACTACCAAAATTTTAATGTTTATTCTTTAATAATTGACTAGCTTATAACCCGTGCGAAGCACGGGTTTCTTTTGATAGGTTATAAAATTTATTTAACATTATAATTATGTTTTTATATAATCCTTATTTTTAATAATTTTTTAATTTTAATTTAATATAAATTTATATAATGATATGCATGGTTTGAAATTTATTTTGTAAAATTCTAAATTAAAAATGTCGTTGACGGGTTCTAGCTTTGAATTTTTAGTAAATTAATTTAATCATATAATATATCTTATTATTAGATCTAACGATTTTTATTTATTACTAAAAATAATGATTTGAATATATGGTGAGATATTTTTGGGTGTATATTAGTTATCGCAAGATTAATTTTAAATTAAAAAATAACTTGTTTTAATTACAAAAATTACTACTAAAATAATTACGGAAAGATATGGTGTGATATTTTGGATATATATTAATTATTGTAATATTAGTTTTAAATTAAATGGTAAAGTGTTTCAATTAGAAGTAAAATCTTTAGAAAAAAATGGGTAATTGAGTTGTTGGAGCTGAAAAAAGAGTCCAAGTAGAAGCTCAATATGAATAAAGGAATTTTAATCTGAATATAATTACGTTAACCTTAGTAATTAGCTTTTTAAGTTATTTTTATAATTTAATTATATGTGCACAGTGTCCATGAAGGCAACGGAGGTTTTAAGTTTAGCTGTATTAGTAATGATGTAAATATAAAATACTATTGTGTCTTTAGGACTATAGCCAATAACGGATTAAAATTGATTTATTTTATATTTAAAATTAATTAAAAATTAAATTAACCAAACCGAAAACCAAAATAAATGAGATAACCAAACCGAAAATCAAAACTTTCAATGTTTCGAATTTAATATAATAGTATAGATTCTAAATAAACTCCTAATTCCTCTTAAACAACGGGTTACCGACCAAGCTTTGTCTCTGTTTCTTTGAACAGAGCCGCTGCTGACCATGTCTATGTTTAATGATTTTTGGACAGATGCATGGAAGGCCGGAAGGGCAAGAGACCGACTTAGGTTTAAGAGGTTTTTTAGTTTTAATTAAACTAGTTGATAAAGCCGCGCTTCGCAACGGCGTTACAATTTTTATTTTTAAAAAAATTCAGTACATTTACGTTATATTATAATATTAATATTAAATTTTAATAATTAAATAATCTTCTCTAATGAATCAATTTCTTGTTAAATACGATTCTTTCGATTGAGCCACTCTCTCGTTAAAACCGAAATCCCAACTTTTTAACATATATTATAAAGACTTATATAATATTTTTTATCCATAAAATTGAACCGTAAAAATAAAAAAAAATTTATGACTACAGTATCAAATTCTAATAGCTAATACAATCTTTTCTAGCGAGCCGTCTTCCCGTTAAATACGTTTCGAGCCGCTCTTATTTGAAACCGAAATTCTAACTTCACTATATAAAGAGAGTACATTCCAATTTTTATATTCTTTAAACTTTCTAATATTTATGGAGTTTTAAAAGATGAAAATACATCATATAATTTCTGTATATTATAGATAAACTTGTATAAAAAAGTTAAAATAAAAGATTTTTAGGAAAAAAGATGTATAGTTTTAAAAAAATCGTATATGACGTCTCCACCGTCCTCGTATTCTACTTCCAATAAAATATTTTATTTTATGTATTATATATTTAAACACTTTTATATAGTCTTATTTAATGAACCGCTTTCTTGTTAAACACGGTTATTACTATTGATCCGTTCTCTCGTTAAGACCAAAAACCTAACTTTTACATATATTACTTGTATGATAATGTTTATCCATAAAAATCAAATCATAAAAATAAAATAAAATTTATAACATCAATATGGTATTTTAATAGCTAGTACAATATTTTATAGTGAGCCGTCTTCCTGTTAAACATATTTTGAGCGGCTCTCATTTGGGATCGAAATTCCAACTTCATTACATATTATTGATGATATTTATTTTACACAACAATTTTTTTTCTTAAAATCAAAACCTAAAAAATAGAGTGAATTCCAATTTATACCTTCTCTAGACTTTCTAAAATTTTTGGAGTTTTAGAAAATGAAAACACATCTTATTTTCTCTTTATATTATAGATACTCCCGTATTTATTTAGGATTCTTGCATGAGATTGTTCTTTTATTATGTTAACACATCAATTCTTTTCTTTTTAAATACGGTGACTTTTTTTTATGACAATAGTATTGGATTTATGAATAAATTTTCCTAATATAAGTATAATTAACTTATATAAAAAATATATAATTTAAGAAGATCGTACTTTCTATAAAATATTTAATTATATGTCTGCTCTATATATTCAAACACATATTCTACTTCTAGTAGAACGTTTATTTATATATATTTTTTTATAAATTCGAACTCCTATTCTACTTCCAATAGAACTTTTAATCATATGTGTTATAAATACTTATTCTGCTTCCAATAGAACTTCTAATTATATGTCTTCCCTATAAATTCAAACTCTTCTCCTCTATAGATTCGAACATCTATTCTACTTCTAATATGTTAAATGATATTTTTACATTTATTAGTGTTTAAAATTCTAAAATTCTAGAAAATTAGAAAAATAGATTGAGACGATTTTAGAGCGCCACCTAAGCTCCCGCATATCCTCCTTTATATACTTTTAATTTAATAGAACTTTTATTTATATGTTTTTTCTATAAATTCGAATTCTTATTCTCTATAAATTCGAATCCATATTCTACTTCCAATAGAACTTTTAATCATATGTGTTATAAATACTTATTCTACTTCCAATAGAACTTCTAATCATATGTCTTTCCTATAAATTTGAACTCTTCTCCTCTATAAATTCGAACACTTATTCTATTTCTAATATGTTAAATGATATTTTTCTACTTCTAATAGAACTTTTATTTATATGTTTTTTCTATAAATTCGAACTCTTATTCTCTATAAATTCGAACTCCTATTCTACTTCCAATAGAACTTTTATTCATATGCATTATAAATACTTATTCTACTTCCAATAGAACTTCTAATCATATGTCTTCCCTATAAATTCGAACTCTTCTCCTCTATAAATTCGAACATCTATTCTACTTCTAATATGTTAAATGATATTATTACATTTATTAGTGTTTAAAATTCTAAAATTCTAGAAAATTAGAAAAATAGATTGAGACGATTTTAGAGCGCCACCTAAACTCCCGCTATCCTCCTTTATATATATATATTGAAGTGTTATTTAGTGTATTAAAAATTATTTATTTTAGTTTGGGCTTAAAAATAAATTAAATAAGGTCCGGGTGGGTTAAAAATAAAATAAATAAGGCTCATAGTACCGACCGACTACCAAACTTTTAATATTTAGGCTTTAATAATACTAGCTTATAACCCGTGCAATGCACGGATTTCTTGTATTATATTATAAATTTTATTTAATATTATAATTATGTTTTTGTATAATCATTATTTTTAATAATTTTTTTAATTTTTATTTAATATAATTTAATATACTCATGTTTACAGATTATATTAATGTTTCCTTATTATAAACAATGTATACGATTTTTAATATATTTTATTAATAATTGAGAAATATGATGTGATATTTTCGGGTATATATTAATGATTGTAAGATTTGTTGTAAATTAAAAAGGTAACGTGTTTTAATTATAAAGGAAATATTAATAATCGAAATATATGATACGCTTGATGTTTTTAGTTGTTTATAAAAGGTAATATGTTCAACTAAAATTAAATGTAAAAAAGGTAATCGATTAATTACCATTAATTTAGATTGTTTTAAATTAAAATGGTAATGTGTTTTAATTCGAAAGAAAATATTAATGATCGAAAGGTATGATACGATTGATGTTTTTAGGTGTTTATAAAAGGTAATATGTTCAACTAAAAGTAAATGTGAAAAAAGGCAATTGACTAATTACCATTAATTTTATTATATTAATGTGAAAAAGGCAATCGACTAATTACTATTAATTTTATTATCTTAATCGACTAATTATCATTAATTATAACGTGTTTTAATTGGAAAGAAAATATTAATGATGAAAATATATGATACGATTGATGTTTTTAGGTGTTTATAAAAGGTATTATCTCGACTAATTACCATTAATTATATTATGTTATTATTTATTTTAGGTGTATTTATATTTTTTTATAATGAAGGGTAAATAAGTAAATTCACTCAGTACCAAAAAACAGGTACCAAAACTTTCAATGTTTCGAACTTTATATAATAGTATAGATAGTATAGATGTATGTTCAGTAATATTATTAAATTTTATTTACATAGATATATTTATTCCGAACACATATGTAATTTGTTCATGTGTAAAAGTAAAAACATTATGGTATTATATGTATCCAAATTTAAAATATTAATATATTTTTCCAAATTTAAGATGTTAACTGAAAAATCAAAATATTTTTGTAACTTATTATGATTTTCTTGTTGGAGTCCCTAATAAATAATTCCTCGAAATATTAAGGTCATATGTACTATGATCATCAGAAAAGAAAATTGCTTGGAGTGATCTTGGTTACGGAATAAAAATGACATAATATAATTATTTTAATTCATCTTTTTTACTTAAAAATAATCTTACTTTCATACAAATTATTATTTTTTTTATATTGAAATTATAATTATAATATTCAAATATTACTAAAATTTTATATAAATATAATATATATTTAATAGATGTAATTAATGGCTAATTAAGATGTGATTAAACGAAAGAAATTACTTTTATATAAAATTCAAAAAAGAAAAATTTAAGAAATGTGTCTTGAAACATTCTAAGCCCTCTCCATTCTCCTGCTATTATAATTTAAAATAAATCATGAGGAGTTCAAAAACAATATGTGAAGAACTATTAGTAAAATAATATATTCACATTTTTTGTTTAAAATTAATAATAAATTTAAAAACAAAAATCCAATATTAATCTAAAAATAATATGTACATTTTGGATATGATATCTAATTCTTTTAAAAATTGAATCACTTTGTTTAATATTAGCAATAATTTTAAATGTATATATATATATATATATATATGTATATATATATATATATATATATATATATATAAGAATCTTATATAGTGTTGCGGAGAAAATTATTGATTCTATTATAAAATTTCATAAATATTTTTAAATTTATGTCTCATAATATATGAAATTTTGTTATAATATGGAATATTAAGATATATTTTTTAAAAAAATTCAACATTTAAAATTTAAATAGAAAATTGATTTTAATTTTGGTTCTACACTAAGACAACATATTAAGATATTTTTTAATTTAAATATATATTAAGATATATATATATATATATATATATATATATATATATATATATATATATATATATATATATATATAAAGACAACATATATAATTGAATGTGTTATTTTAAATTTAATTGAATAACGTCTTATAAAATCGACCCTCTCGCATGTAATAATGTGAAATTTAGCTAATTAAATAATTTAAAACTAAATTAATCAATTAAGTTATTTATATTTTAATATTCAAAAATATTTTATTTTTTATTTATATTAATGCTAAAAAAACGTCATACAAGTCAAAATAAATGTCAAAGATAGGAATTAATGGTGGGACGTTTTTTTTTAAAGGCAAACAATTTTATACCATTGAGATGATACAACTTGATTAGAAATACATAAACCACTAGTATTGCTAGTCTATCATGATCTACCACTAGAAAATCAAATCAACCATAATAAAATCTAGGCTAGGCAAACAAAACAAGATAGGCAGCTGATTGCCATAATTAAGGGATAGTGAAGTAGCATAGTAGAAGATATGACAACCACCACAAAAATGTACGTTGAGCTCCACTTCTTGGTGCTTTTGGTTATGGCCGGGTTTCCTCCTCGACTTGGGCTTCCTTCCTTACACATTTGCCACCTGCTGGGTTTGATGGGGGTTCCTCTAACACTCCCAGAAGAGGGAGTGAGAGGACCCTAACAGTAGTCCCTCTTCCGTTATCCGTACTCTGGTATGCTCCACAAAGTTGTGGAGTGATTTCCTGGTGTAATTTCCCTTTTCCTTTGAACATATTCTCATTCTCCTTACAGCTCTCCACCCTTTCCTTGAAAACAATGCCCTCACCAGATCCTGAAGCCATTTTATCCTTCCCCTCCCTAGCTAGCAGTTGAAGAAGAAGAAGAAAGGATTTGAGGAGAATGAGTAGAATTCCCACGAAAGAAAATTATTGATTTTGATAATTCTTCCACCTATTTCTCGAGGGAAGTGACCCTCCTATTCAGCATGATTGACCATTTATGCGACTCCGATTCATTGCAATGCAACACCTTTAACTTCTTTGGTTTATGTCCCTGCTCCACTTCACCATTTTCATAGTTTAGGAGTATCTGAAGATTTGGATTATTAGTACCCCATCCTATGTCTTTGTCCAGCAAATCTCTCAGTGGAATCAGGCCATAATCTACCTCCACGACGCTCGAGTGATTACTTAGCCCATAGTTAGCCGCGAACCTAGCAGCCCTGTTGCGTTCTTCCCCCACTAAGTATATTATCTATGCATACTGGGTTTTTTCCAGAGGCAATCAAAGGATTGCAAACATTTATCGCTTGTATAAGAGCATCTCCAACCCAAACAAACTTGTTAGCTAAATCCTAGTTGACACTTCATATAGCTAACCCATATACATAATTACCTTCTCCAACCGTAATCTGTTAGCAATAAATTTTTAGATAATCTCACTTGGTCTTCTATATTTGTTGATCCACTACCATTATCTATAAATTGCCACATCATCTCCCTCCAATTTTATATTAATATTTTACACTTTTTTCATATCCAACTCATCTCCCTCCAATAATTATAATAGTAAAATATTATTTTTGAAATATAGCTAACAAATATAACTAACAACATTGGAGCAAAATCACTTTTTCATCATCTATAATATAGCTAATTATTATTATATATTATTTTAGCTAACCAATTTACCTAATAGCATTGGAGATGCTCTAACTTCCACTAAATCATGAGTAGCAGCCTCGACGTAGTCTTGCCTACGCAGAATACTGAAGGAGTCGATATGTTCCGTCCCAATCAGCATATTGTTAAACCCACGAGAGTAGGCTTCTTTCATCCCCAAATGAATTGCATTCAGTTGTGCTTGAAGAACACTCAACTCTTTCACAGGTCCCATTGTTCCCCAAACCAAGAACCCGTTGTGATTTCGCATAATAATACCGACTCCATTGCCAGTTTCATTTCCCATAATGTTTTGAGGGGAAGCCACGTAAATGTTTATTTTAACATGGCCCTGAGGAGGAGTGCGCCAGACCCTGTTCATTAACGCTAGCTGTTTTGTGGTGGGTGTTTCTTGCAATTCTGTTGTGTAGAGTTAGTTGGAGGAAAAAAGTGAGTTTGTAACAACAAACCCTGAAGAGCAGCTGGTGTATATATACACAATCCCCAATAATCTCTAAAAATCTTTTAAAAGATTGTCTAAAGATGTAGTCCTAGTGAATATAAAATCCTTCCGAATACAATATTTTGTTTTTGGGAAACCAAAAGAGCCTCTGAAAGTCACCTTAATCTAGTGGATTAGCTTAAAATCGTCACATCTAAAGCACTGTGTGTACTATTGTACCGTGCAGAAGCCTTGTGAAATACTCCCTCCGTCCCAATGGTTTCTTTACAGTTATCATTTTGGGACGTCCCATCCATTTCTTTACATACCAAAAATAGTAACTTTTAACAATAAAATATATTATTACATCCACTACTTCATTCTATTTTTTCAACACTTTACACTATTACACCCTCTACTCCACTACTTTACTCTACTTTTTCAACACTTTACACTATTACACCCACTACTTTACTTATTTTAACAATAAAATCACTATTACACCCACTACTACATTATTACACCAAATATTTAAACTATATTCCTTGATCTCCGTGTCCCAGCCGTCTGTAAAGAACCGGCTGGGACGGAGGGAGTATGAGTAAAAAACCCCAAATAGTACACATTTTTTGGAGAGAAGCACAGACCTGTACTTTAAGACCAATGTTAATGTAGATGCACAAGCTTCCTTGTGAAGATTAGGTAAACATGAAATGGGCCTTTTATCATAACAGCTTAATAAGATGGTTAACAGATGGGCTACCAGGACCTGATTGCTTAATGTAAATATCCCCTTGTTTTGCTAAATGCGTAAATGACTGTAAAAAGGCCCTTTAATAAAGCCCAGCATTCCAGATGTTTAGCAGTATAAGAAATCAAGATGTTATTATGTCAAATTCCCCCATGAGATGCTCCTTGAATTACTTTTTATGTAAACACCTACCTGTAGTGACCCCGAGAAATCGGGGCTCCAAGCATTCTCTTTAAAATTCGTGTAGTATCTTTCATGAATCCTTTCACCTGAAGCTTGTTTTTGAAAGAGATTATCCATATGACTACCACTCTGACGAATTAAAAATTTTGAACATGGCAATATCTACTTCCACAACCACATGAAGATATGTTGACATGGGCAAACACAACATTTTCCAACTGATTGAACATGGAGTGAGCATGAAAGAAACGAACCCTCTGACCTCAGTTTGTTCAGATCATGAATAATGTTTGCAGAGAGCTTATACATAAGATCATCTTGAGAGAGTTGTGCTGAAGATGTGACCAGTTTTCTAATGCCATATTCACAGATTCCAGTATAGCATCTCTATCACTCGTAAGAGCGGTAGGACCAGAAAAAAGTGATAAAATTGCTCCGTTTTTTGATTTTAGTAAACCCCCCACACCACCATGCCTTGAGGATGAAGAACCCAAACCTTCCATAATTGCGACAAGGTCAAAATCTTGTAGTTTTGACTGCTAGAAGGCCCTCTGTAAATTAAATTTAAAATTTCCCAGAGCACAAGTTGGATTATCTGTCCAGAGTTTCAGTTGGCTATCCTCTAGCATGCCATTTGCACACATCCATTTAAAGGATAGAAGACGGATCAGTATTAGTAGCGTTGATTGAGACAATCTTTTCCCTTGGAAAATGTAGCCATTTCGAGCCAATCATATAGTCCATAGGACGACGGAGAAAATGACGGGCCAAACCTTTCTATAGTGTGTCAAGGAGTGGCCTTGTAATCTCACTCGCCAAAAGCTTTCTTTTGTTATCCGTAAATTACTGATTTTCAGCCAATCCAATACTCCATACCAAGCCCATAATGCCAGAGAACAGTGAAAAAATAGATGGTCTGCATCCTCGTTTGCTGACATGCACCATCCACAAAGATTTGTAAAACCTGCATTTGGGATTCGTGATGTTAAAAACCCTCGTGTGGGTAGGACGCCATGGAAAAATTTCCAAATGAAGAACCAAATTTTAGGTGGGATCTGAAGATGCCAGATCTTCTCCCATGAGAATCCCAGGGATGCTCCTGTGTTAGTATAAGTGTTACAGATACTGAAAGTAATAATACAAATGAAGAATTGGCGCCAAGTTTCCAGCCAAGTTTCCAGCCCAATGTTGCCAACTCAGCTAAGGCTCTAGACTAGTTTGTTACAAGAGTTAGTTACAATCTATACATTCACTATTTCTGTATGTAATTACTTCTAGATTAAGCTAGAATAATCTAAGCTCTATATAAGCATTAGTTTGTAACAGAATTTGTTCAAGAAGTTTAATACAGTTTTTACATTTTCTTGTGTCTTCTTCATTCTCTCTGCTATCTCTCTGCAATCTATGAGATTGTATAATTGTGTCATGGTATCAGAGCTTAAAGCTCGTTCCTGATCTTTTACATACATCTGTATGTATTCTTATGCTTCCGCTGTTCGTGCTTCATCATCTTCGACCTTGAGTCACTCATCAATGGCGTCTTCATCAACAACTTCTGTAATTGACATTAATCATCCATATTACTTGAGTTCTGCAGATCATCCAGGTCTCTCTCTTGTTACAGAGACTCTTACTAATCAGAATTATCATCATTGGAGTCGATCAATCAAGATCGCACTCTCTGCGAAGCTAAAGCTAGGATTTATCGATGGAACTCAAGCTAAACCTGCTGCTAATTCTCCTCAATTAGCTCTCTGGATGAGAAGCAATGATTTGGTTATTTCATGGCTTCTTAATTCCATTTCATCTGAAATACGCAAAAGTGTGGTTTATTTGTCAACTGCTAAACAGATTTGGGATGATCTTGCTGCTCGTTATGCTCAGAGCAATGTTCCACGTCTATTTCATCTCAAAAAGGATCTTGCATCTCTTACTCAAGGTACTCATTCCATCACTACCTATTTCACAATGTTTCGAAGTCTTACTGATGAACTTGACAATCTATCCCCAATTCCAAAATGTATATGTGCAAATAGCAATTGTGCTTGTAACAATCGTCAAAATCTTGAAAAGTATGAGCAATTGACTAAACTTAGTCAATTTCTGATGGGACTCAATGATCAATTTACTAATACAAGAGGACAAATCTTGCTTATGAATCCTCTTCCTGATATTAGTCATGCCTACTCTATGCTTCTTCAAGAAGAGAATCAGAGAGATTTTAATCATCACAACTCTTTTGTGCCTGAAAATGTTGCTATGAATGTAAAAATGTCTTCTAATCTGTATTCTACAAAGCCAAAATCTGTCAAGAAACCTGTAGACTCTACTCTTCATTGTGATTACTGTAACCTGACTGGTCATATCAAGGAGAAATGCTTTGCACTTCATGGATATCCAGATTGGCACCGTCTTCATGGTCAGCCAAAACCTAAGATCAAGCAGTCTGTAAAGAAGTTTAATGTCAATGCTGTTGCTACTGCAAATACTGATACTAGTTCTCAGATTGATTCACCTTCTGGTACTCAGCTTTCTGAGAGTCAATATCAAAAACTCATTACTCTTTTGCAAAAGAATCAGTCACTAATCTCTAGTGGAACATCTACAAATGCAAATGCAAATGCAACCTGGATTAATTCAACTGGTTCTACTATACCAAATAATCAAAGTGCAGGTATATGTAATTCTGCTACTTTTAAGCATCATAATTTGCCTTATAGCACCTGGATAATTGATTCAGGGGCAACTCATCATATAACATCTCAATTTGAGTTACTTGAAAATGTTCAGAATGTTCAATCTGAACTAAATTTACCAAATGGTCAGGTTACTTCAGTCACTCATATTGGAAATGTTTGTCTTTCTGACAACATTATTTTAAAACAAGTTCTATTTGTTCCTCAATTTCAATGTAACCTTTTATCCATTCCTAAACTAACCTCAGATACTGCCTGCACTGTTTTCTTTTCTTCATCCAAATGCTTGTTACAGGACCCTACTATGCTGAAGATGACAGAGATTGGTAACCTAGATGCAGGCCTGTACAAACTTCAATGCAACTTCAAGGCTATTTCTGCTGTTTTCACTACTGCTTCTTCAAGTAATTCTGATCTGCAAAAATGGCATAGCAGATTAGGCCATCCATCTTTTTCTATTTTGCAGAAAATATCTAGTATAGCTGTTCCTACAGTCAATGTACATACTCATTGTGACATTTGTCAATTTGCTAAACAGACTAGGCCTTCATTTTCTGTTTCTCAAAAGTCTAGTTCTACTTGTTTTGACCTCATACATTGTGATGTTTGGGGGCCTTATAGGCATTCTACTCATGGAAAATGTAATCAATTTCTTACTATTGTAGATGACTTTTCCAAATGTACTTGGTTGTATTTGTTTTCTGATAAATCCCAAGTTTCTTCCTTAATCATTTCTTTTCTAGCTTATGTGTCTAATCAATTTCAGGCTACTGTCAAAATTTTGAGATCAGATAATGGCACAGAGTTTGTTAATTCTGTTCTAAGTGATTATCTGTCTACTTTAGGCATAATTCATCAAACCAGTTGCCCTTATACACCTCAGCAAAATGGTGTTGCTGAGAGAAAACATCAACATTTGCTTAATGTAGCTAGATCATTAAAATTTCAATCAAAAGTTCCTATCTCATTATGGGGAGATTGTGTTCTTACTGCAGCTCATCTCATAAATCTTCTTCCTACTCCTACTCTTGATTATAAATCTCCTTTTGAGATATTATTTCAAAAGGCACCTAACTATAAACATCTCAAAGTTTTTGGTTGTTTATGTTATATCACTAATTTTCAAACTCATGGAGATAAATTTGCTCCTAAATCTCTTAAGTGTGCTTTCATTGGCTATCCTTTTAACAAAAAGGGATATAAAGTTGTGGATTTAGTCACAAAGAAGTGTTATATTACTAGAGATGTCATTTTTAAAGAACATATCTTTCCATTTCATGATATACAGTCATCTATTGCTCCTTCTGATGATAGTCAAATGTTTCCATCTTCTCCTTTACATCTCATATCTGATCTTAATTCATCTACTGTGTCATCTGAATCTCACAACAATTCTATCACTACTTCTGATCAATCTAACACTCATGTTGATAATTCTATTCCCTTAGCTCTTGCTAAACCTACTAGAACAAAGAATCTATCTTCCAGACTTAAAGGTTTTACAGGTCTGCCATCTCATCTTGTTTCCCAGTCTGCTGCTTCTAATGCTAGTACAGTAACAGGTACATCAAATTGCTCATTTCCAATTCAAAACTATTTGTCTTATGCAGTATTCTCTCCTACATATAGTAAGTTTCTAGCTGCTACAGCTCAACATTCTATTCCTTATACATATAAACAAGCTGCTATTGATCATAATTGGCTTCAAGCTATGAAACTTGAACTTAATGCCCTTGAATTAAATTATACTTGGGAGATTGTACCCAAACCTGCAGATCAACACATTGTTGATTGTAAATGGTTGTTCAAGATAAAATACAAACCAGATGGTTCTATAGAAAGATATAAGGCTAGGTTAGTGGCAAAGGGATTTACACAAACTTATGGATTAGACTACTTTGAAACATTTGCTCCAGTAGCCAAAATGACTACTGTGAGATCTCTTATTGCTATAGCTGCAACTCAAAACTGGTCCATATCTCAGCTAGATGTTACCAATGCTTTCCTTCATGGTGATTTGTATGAAAATGTTTACATGAGACTGCCTCCAGGATATCTTCAACTATCATCTTGTTCTAGTCTTACTGGTATCACTGATCCTACTAAAGTTGTTTGCAAGTTAAGAAAATCAATTTATGGCCTCAAACAGGCTCCTAGATGCTGGTTCACTAAGTTTGCTGAAGCTCTAAAGGAATATGGTTTCTTACAATCACATGCTGACAATAGTCTTTTTACTTTCAATTCAGCTAACAAGTTTGTGGTTGTCTTAGTTTATGTTGATGACATTCTTGTCACTGGTTCAGACAAAGTCTTAATTCAACAAATAATTACTTTTCTGTCATCAAAGTTTAAGGTGAAGGATCTAGGTTCTTTGAAGTATTTTTTGGGAATTGAAGTAGCAAGGTCTGATAAGGGTATTTACTTACATCAAAGAAAGTACACTCTTGATATTCTGAAAGATACTGGACTGTTGGCCTGCAAACCATCCAGGGTACCTATGGAACAGAATCATACTCTTCAAAATAACTCAAGTCCTTTATTACCAGACTCTAGTGTTTCTCTTTATAGAAGAATTGTTGGTCGATTATTGTATCTCACAGTTACTAGACCTGACATATCTTACTCTGTCCAAGTCCTTTCTCAATATCTGGCATCTCCTAAGTCAGATCATTTGCAGGCTGCTTACAAGGTTCTAAGATATCTTAAAGGTTCACCAGGCAAAGGTCTACTAATGTCAGCTAAAAATGCTTTGAGTTTAACTGCATATTGTGACTCTGATTGGGGGGGAGATAGAGAAAGTAGACAATCTCTTACTGGCTATTGTGTTCAGTTTGGTTCTTCTCCAATATCCTGGAAATGCAAGAAACAACATACTGTTTCTAGGTCATCAGCTGAAGCTGAATATAGGAGCATGGCTGACACATGTTGTGAGCTTACTTGGCTTATTAATCTGTTTAAAGAGTTTGGTATTCATTGTCTTACTCCAGTTACTCTCTACTGTGATAATAAATCTGCATTACACATTGCTTCCAATTCAGTTTTCCATGAGAGAACAAAACATATTGAACTTGATTGTCATATAGTTAGAGAAAAGCTACAACTTGGAATGATCAGACCTACTCACATTGCTACAACTATGCAACCAGCTGACATGTTTACTAAGGCACTGTCCTCTGCTCAAATTCTTGACTTCAGTACCAAGTTGGGAGTTTGCAATCTGTTTCAACCTCTCAACTTGAGGGGGGATGTTACAGATACTGAAAGTAATAATACAAATGAAGAATTGGCGCCAAGTTTCCAGCCAAGTTTCCAGCCCAATGTTGCCAACTCAGCTAAGGCTCTAGACTAGTTTGTTACAAGAGTTAGTTACAATCTATACATTCACTATTTCTGTATGTAATTACTTCTAGATTAAGCTAGAATAATCTAAGCTCTATATAAGCATTAGTTTGTAACAGAATTTGTTCAAGAAGTTTAATACAGTTTTTACATTTTCTTGTGTCTTCTTCATTCTCTCTGCTATCTCTCTGCAATCTATGAGATTGTATAATTGTGTCAATAAGAGACCCTTTTGTAACATTCACCCGTTGAATAAATCCCCCATGATACTTCCCATTTCAACATCCTTGCCAGGGACGCACACTATTTTGCTTATTAGATTGAAGAAATCCACCAATTCAATTGAGTTCGGTTGTACACTATTGTGTAGCCACCAATGGGGATAGTTGGAGCCAAAGCTTCTCCAGGTATACAACATCTCTGAAATAGTAGATTCCTTGAGAATTGAAGCGATGAATAAAGATCCAAAGTAATCCTTTCGAACTCCCATGCACCTCATGCCAAGAATCGAACCAAAATAGGATCGTCGTTCCCGAAAGTACTTTCCAGGTGAAATGTTGCTGGGAGAGATGTAGGATGAAGATTTTTTAGTAAGAGGCAAATCCTTAATGTCATGATTTCCGTATAAATTTTGTAAGAGTGATTGCCATCCACTTCCACGTTCTTTTTTTAGACGCCAAATCCATTTCCCTAACATTGAAAGGTTACGAATTTTCAGGGAGGCAATATTTAACCCCCCCTCCTTCTTAGTCAAACATAATTTCTCCGAGCTCAAAGGATGAAATTTTCGAACCAAAGTGTCACCCTCTACCTTTTGCCCCCAGAAGAAACTTCTTCAAATTTTATCTATTTCTACCTGCACGTTTACTGGCATCTGAAACAGGGAGAACAGTATACGGGTAGACTATCTGTTACGACTGGATTTCCACCGGATCGGCCTTCGGGTTGACCCTGAAAAGTGAGAAGAATGCGAGGGATTGTCCCCCCGATTCACCTCCGGTGTGAGAGTAAGTAAGTCGCGTTTTTAGAGTACTTTGAACGTAAAGAGAGTGTGTGTGTTAGTAAATTATGAGCATGTGTCTTCTCTTGTGGATTCAATCTATATTTATACCTTAGAAATTATGTCCGTTACCTTAAAAGGGCCCCATGGGCATCATTGTGTTTTCCACCACCGAAAGTAGATAAATACCGTTCAAGAAAAGAGGAGACCGTTAGCCATTTTGGGCTTCTTCTTGTTGGGCCTTCGGTTCGGCCCATCATGGGTATATGGCTTCCAACATGTCCCTAGGCTTTGTTCGGTAATGTTTTTAGGACGAAGGCTAAAGAACCCATATTTTTCATTTGACACGTTCCGTTCGGTCGCGTCTGTCGAATTTATCTGATCATTCGTTCGGTTGCACGGCGATGGACAAGAGTCGAGTTTTCTCTTGGGGAGTCGTGTTCCTTTATGAGGGACAGCTGTCTGATTTTGAGATTTGCGCCTCAATCTGGGCCGTTGGATTTCGAAAGATCTCCAAGCGTCACATATCTTTTGTTTAAAAAATTACGCGACCCACATCCCTCTCATTTTACACCATCTCACAAAAAGTTTCAAACACACCCTTCTTTAAAGAGAATCTATATCGACAATTGGAACCGTCGCTTCTTCCCCGGAAAACTTGAGTTCTCCGACTTCGTTGGAGTCCCACGTTCAAGCATTTTATCCTCAGGAATACGATCTTCTCGAGAATCTTCGAATAAGTAAGCTTTTCTTTGCCCCCTTTTTTGTGAAAATTGCTGTATATATACGTATGATTGTATGTATATGTATGCATCTTTTAATATGTTGAAATTGCCGTATGCTATTTCTAGACCATATTCCTTTTTTCTGCGTTTTTCTTGGACGAAAAGAAAGGGTCTTGAATCTTGTTGATCTTCGAAAAGCTTCCCATAGGATTTTAAGGGATTGATTAGGATTTCATTCAGGGTTAGGATGAGTTTTAGGGGATTGTATGGGATTGGTCTTCTAATTTTGTTTCGGGGCATGGGACATTCTCGATCGATCCTGGCCCACTGTACTCGGTTTTCTCTTTCTTGTTAAATGTTTTCTTACTCCGGCCCGAGTACACGGCTAATCTCTACATTTCCGAATGCAGGGATATGGATCGATCGACCGAAGGTGCGGGTCCTTCGGAAGTGTCCCCTTTCAGCAACGTCGAAGAGTTTCCAGCAGCCAACCATCGGTCGAGATTGGCCGAAAGTACAATCGCTAGATTTTCTTCGGAATATGTCGTGGAGAAGCACGTTTTGTATTTTTATACTCCAAGGAAGAACGACAGGATTTGGCACAATCCCGAAGTGCCGGCGGCGTACGGAGGAGGTCTAGCTACGGGTATTTCTGAAGCTGCTTTCAAGTGTGGATTTCGCCTGCCGATGTTGTGCCTTTTGAGGAGCATCCTCAAGCAGACAGGGGTAGCTATCGGTCAGTTGCACCCGAACAGCTTTATTCAGATTAACGTCTTCCAGGCTCGGTGCTTGGCCGTGAAGATGATACCAAGGACCAATATTTTTTTGCATCATATCGAATTTCGGCGGAATTCGAAGAGTAATGGTTTTTATACAATCGCTCGCCGGGTAGGTAGGGCGGATTGGGCGTTCACGAATTCCAGCAACAAAGAGACTCATTTGAAGTGGGCTTTCGTCTCTGGCCCGAGGATGGAGAAGTTTGGTGTCTGGAAGGATGTCGATCCTTCGATGTTGAAGTTTAGTACCCCGCTTTCGGAGCCGGATAAGCAAGATTACCGCTTGCTCTGTGGCCTAGAGATGGATAAAGTCCCGTTGTCCCTCAGTCGGGATAACGACTGGTTGATCGGTCTTTGGGGTAGTGGTAACTTTCTCTTGTCTTTCCGTTTTCTTTGTGTCTTGTATTTGTTTTTCGCGATATGCTTGTGTCCATACTCCGTCAAAACATCTTTATGTATTTGTTCGGTTATTTATGCCTTGACCTTTCTCTTTGTTTTGTGCAGTGTCTTCCCATGATGAGATCATCGAGAGGAAGCGTAGAAAGGCGGCCGACCTTGTAGCCGCAGCTCTGGCGGCCGAAGCGAATAAGGAGGCCGAAGAGACGCGTGGTTCGGTCGGTGATGAAGGAGATAGGGCTTTGGTGAAGGTTAATCCAACCTCAAATCCGATTCAGAATTTGGATTTGGGGAATGATGTTGACCCTACTACTCCGAATGAACCAAGGAAGAGGATTCGGTCGGAAGATTCGGGCTTGAAGGTGTATGCACCCCAATGGGGCGTCCTGGAGACCGATAAGATTATTGTCCCTGCTCCTCCGGCCTCGACCATTATAGGCCCCGATCTGTGCAGAGGCCTCGTTCTTCCGGCCGACAGACCGACTTACGATCAGGCGACTGACCTTCAGGCTTGCACTGAGATGATGGCCCTCCTCTCCATGGTAATATAAATTTTGTCCGTCATTCGTCTTTTTGTCTTCAGCTTTTGATCTTTGCCTTTGTTTATTTACAGGGTGCTTCTTGGTCCGCCGTGGTGACTGAGAGGGTCGAAGCGATGCAGGAAAAGCTGAAAAGGGTCGACCAGCTGGAGTCGAGGGCGGTCAAGGCCGAGGAGGACCTTCGGAATTCGACGGTCGAGCTCGAAAGAGTTACGGGTCAGTCGGAATCCTTGAAGACGGCGAATGATCTGCTCCAGGAGAAGCTGGATGTTTTGCAGAAGCGCCTGGAATGGAGAAACAAGCAGCTGAAGACCACGAGAAAGGGTTCTCGGAAGTTGGTAAAGAAGCTCGAGCGTACCGAAGAGCGGTGTTATCAGATGGGTTATGATGATGCTGTCATTAAGGCAAATGTCTTAGGCTTCGATCATACCCAGCTGATTGATACCGAGCTTGGTATGACTGATCCAGTCGGCAGGGAGAAGTCCGATCAGCCGCTGGATGTTTCTTCGGGCGACGATCAAGAGCTTTCTGATGAGTAGTGTAGTTTGTCTTTTAGCAACTTTTGCTGTAACATTTAATGTTGCCTTCGGGCGTGATATTTGTGCCTTCGGGCCTTTTTATTGTATAAATATTGCAGTTTGATTCTGTCTTGTATCTTCGCCTTTTTGTTTTTGCCTTAGCATAATTTATATTTACGCATCTTCGGCGCTTTGTTTTTGCCATATTTTTCGTGGTTTATGCATTTTCGGCCTTTCGGCCTAGCATCATAATTTTTTATTTTTATGCATCTTTGGCCTTTCGGCCTGGCATAATGCATTTTTGGCCTTCGGCCTAGCATAATTCTTTTTTATGCATCTTTGGCCTTTGGGCATAATTCTTTTTTATGCATCTCTGGCCTTCGGCCTAGTATAATTCTTTTTTATGCATCTCTGGCCTTCGGCCTAGCATAATTCTTGTTTTTATGCATCTGTGGCCTTCGGCCTAGCATAATTCTTGTTTTTATGCATCTCTGGCCTTCGGCCTAGCATAATTCTTGTTTTTATGCATCTCTGGCCTTCGGCCTAGCATTTCCCCAGTATTTAAGGAGTTTGTGAATAATTAAGGTCCTTTGATTTGTTGGAAATGTATCCTCCCTCCTTAATTATGTCAAAGTAGCTTAAATACTAAAAACATGAGTCCTCAATTCTGCTTATTTCAAGGGTAAAAAATAGTGGGGTATACATTGAAAATACATATATGGAAGCTTACTGATAAAAACGGCGAAGGCGTGAAGCATGCCATGTGTTCTTGATGTGGCTCCCGTCCGAATGAGCTAGCTTGTATGTTCCTGGACGGACCACTTCAACCACCACGTAAGGACCTTCCCAATTTGGCATAAGTTTGCCTTGTTTGGTCGGCATTGAAGTTGCTAACTCACGAAGTACTAGGTCCCCTACATGGAAAGATCTTTTCTTTATTCCAGAATCGTAATATTGGGCTGCTCGAAGTTGATATCTCGAATTTCTTTGGTGGGCAGCCTCTCTTTCTTCTTCAACCAAATCTATATTTGCCCGAAGCCCGTATTCATTCATTTCAATGTTGAACACCTGTGTTCGGTATGATTCTAGACCCACTTCGGTCGGCATGAGGGCGTTAGTGCCGAAGGCAAGCTTGAAAGGAGTTTCGCCAGTAGATGATCTCGGTGTCGTTCGGTAGGCCCAAAGGACGTATGGCAACTCTTCGGCCCAAAGGCCCTTGGAATCTCCCAATCTTTTCTTAATTCCGTCGAATATGATTTTGTTGGCTGCTTCGATCGCCCCGTTTGCCTGTGGGTGGCCGACCGAGCTGAATTTTTGTTGTATTCCGAACTCGAATAAGAATTTCCGAAATTTGCTTCCAATAAATTGGGTTCCGTTGTCTGAGATACATATCATCGGGATGCCGAACCTTAATATTATTTGTTCCAACACAAACTTCTTAGCTGCATCTTCGGTGATGGCGGAAAGTGGTCTGGCTTCTACCCATTTAGTCATGTAGTCGATGGCTACGATGCAATATTTAGCCTGCTTAGTGCTTGTGGGTAAGATGCCGACAATATCTACTGCCCACATGGCGAAGGGAATGGGATTGAGTACCGATGTCATTTCCTCTGGGGGTTGTTTCGGAACGTTGCTGAATAACTGGCATTGTTTGCATTTTTTCGCGTAGTTCAAAGCATCCTCCCTTAATATTGGCCAGAAGAATCCTTGCCTAAGGATTTTGAAGGAAAGTGACCGTCCGGCTAGATGTTCCCCGCAGATACCTTCGTGAATGCTTTCCAATGCCATCAATTGTTCTTCAGGGTCCAAGCATCGCAGCATCGGTTGGGTGACCGACCTTCTATATAGCCTTCCTCCAACAATTGAGTAACTAGCGGATCGGTATTTTATCTTCTGGGCTTGTTTCTTGTCGAGTGGTAGGGTATCTTTTTCTAAGAAGGCTCTGATCGGTGTCATCCAATTGATTCCTTGGTGTATTTCCAGGCAGTGTTTTCTGTCTATCGAAGGCGATTTTACTTCGATCAGGTAGATAGAACCTGTGAGGTTTTGGGTTTCTGCCGAAGCTAGCCTTGACAGGGTATCGGCTCGGCTATTATCTTCCCTGGCTACTTGGCTTAGCTCGAATGACTCAAATAGCACGGAATTCTTGTGCACCTTGGTGGCGTATGCCTTCGTTCGCGGATCTTTCTGTCCGTATTCGCCGGAGAACTGTTTGACGACCAACATTGAATCGCTGAAGGCTCTTAAGTGTTTCACTTCCAAATTTCTTGCCAAGTTTAGGCCTGCTAGCAGGGCCTCATATTCGGCCTCGTTATTGGTTAAGGAGAAGGTGAACCTAATTGCCTGACATATTTCGAATCCTTCAGGGCTGGTTAGAATCAGGCCTGCTCCGCACTTGGATCCGGCCACAGAACCATCTACAAACCGTTTCCATTTACCTGGAGAACGGATCGGTTGTTCTTCGGCGACCAAATCCTTCGGACTGGAGAAAGAGCATTCCACCATGAAGTCGGCTAAAGCTTGTGCCTTAATTGCCGTTCTGGGAATGAACTCCAGATCGTATTCTCCCAATTCGACCGACCAGGCGATTATCCTTGTTGATGCCTCGGGCCTGCGCATGATTTTCTTCAGTGGTTGGTTGGTTACGACCTGAATCGTTCGGCCTTGGAAGTAGTGCCGTAATTTTCTCGATGCCATTACCAACCCATAGGCGAATTTTTCTGCATTTGGATATCTAGTTTCGGCGTCCTTCAGTATGTGAGATACGTAAAATACCGGGTGTTGGTTTCCTTCGTATTGTTTGACCAGTACAGCTCCAAGCGTTCGGTCGTTCACAGCCAGGTATAACTGTAGAGTTTCGTTTGGTCTCGGTCTCATCAAGAGAGGGGTGTTCACCAGATACTCCTTTATTTCTTCGAATGCCTTTTGACAATTTGGTCCCCAATCGAAAGTTTTTTTTCCTCGAAGCACCTCGAAGAATGGTAACGCTTTTTCAGCAGACCTGGAAATGAATCTCCGGAGAGCTGCCATTCGTCCAGTTAATTTCTGAATGTCTCTTATTGTCTTGGGTGCTTCCATATCCATGACGGCCTTGATTTTCTCTGGGTTTGCCTCAATCCCTCGAGCACTCACCATGTATCCAAGGAATTTTCCGCTGTTAACCCCGAACGTGCATTTGTTCGGGTTGATTCTCATATTGTTTTCCCTTAACGTTTCGAAGCATTCCTTCAGGTCGTTTGCATGATCCTGGAAGGGTGACTTTACGATCATGTCGTCGACGTAACATTCCATGCTTCGTCCTATTTGCTTTTTGAAGAGCTTGTTAACCATTTTCTGGAAAGTTGCCCCCGCGTTCTTTAGCCCGAAGGGCATTTTTATGTATGCGTAAGTGCCGTTCGGGGTGATGAATGCTGTCTTCGGAATGTCTTCGGCATTCATGGCGATTTGGTGATATCCTGAAAAAGCGTCCAAAAAACTGAGAATCTGATGTCCCGATGTGGCGTCTATTAGCTGATCGATGTTGGGTAGGGGATAGTGGTCTTTCGGACAGTGTTTATTTAGGTCAGTGTAATCGACGCACATTCTCCATTTGCCGTTTGACTTTTTGACGACAACTACGTTCGCCAACCATTCGGGGTAATCAATTTCTTCGATAAATTTGGCCTCTAGTAGTTTCTCAACTTCGGTCTGGATAACCCTTTGTCTTTCTATGGCAAAATTTCTCTTCTTCTGTTTTACAGGTTGGGCGTCGGGTTCGACGTTTAGACAGTGCTTCGCGACTGAAGGATCTAATCCAGGCATGTCTTCGGGATTCCAAGCGAATACGTCGTGGAATTCCCTGATGACGGCAATGACCCTCTCCTTCAGCTCTGGTTCCATCCCCTTGCCTATTTGGATCATTTTCCCGGATTGGCCCACATATAATTCGATTTCTTCGATTTCGGCTGCCGGTTCGGCAATTGGACAGGAGAGATCGGTCCCAAACTTCTCGATCTCTATGTTCAGCATTTGATGGTTTCCCCCGGCGTCTTCGTCTCTTTTCCTTTTCCCGGATTCGACCAATTCTGCGTCTTTATCTTTGTCAAAATCTTCTAACATGATGATTCTTGCTGCTTTTTGATCGCCCTTCATTTCTCCAATCCCTTGCTCGGTAGGGAATTTTAGCTTCAAATGCGGTATGGATGATACGGCTTGGAATAGGGATAAAACGGGTCTGCCCAGGATGCCGTTGTATGGGCTGTCTACCCGAACGACGTAAAATTTAGCTTCCTTTTCCACGGTATATGGCGCTTTTCCTAGGAGCACATTTAATCTGATGGTACCTTCGATCGGTACTGGTTGATTACCGAAGCCGTATAAGGGTGCCTCGTGGCATGGTTCGAGGTGTTCTCCTCCTAGGTTCAATTTAGAGTATGTCTTGTGGTATAGGATATTGACCGAGCTCCCTTCATCGACTAGCACCTTCCAGATTTTGTTATCTCCGATTACCGGATTGATAACCAGAGGATCTTCGTGTGGCCATATGACGTCCTCGTAATCATCCTCCGTGAAGCTGATCGGTAATGGTTGTTTGGCTGTTTTCGATTGGTAAAGACTGTATATTTGCCTGGTGTATTTCTTTCGGGCCGTCTTACTGTCCCGATCAAGTATTGTGCCGCCAAAGATCGTTCGGACCTCGCCTCTATACTTTTCCGGTCTTTCGTTTTCTCCGGGATCTTTTCTTTCCTTCGCATCGAGCTTTTCTCTTAAGTCGCCCACGAACTGGGATAACCCCCCGCCTTTGATCATCTTTTCGATCAACTTCTTTAGGTGGTAGCATTCATCTGTGTTGTGGCCCTTATCCCGATGATACTCGCAGTACTTGTTTTCGTTTCTTCTGGACTCAGGGGTTTTTATTCGAGGTGGTCGAACGAACCCTGGTTTTCCTTTGATTTCATGGAGGATCTTGGAGATGGGTGTGTTGAGGCGAGTGAACACAGTACTATCTTTGTCTTGTCTTTGTCCTGTTGTTTTTGGATCGTTCATCCTTCCTCGTGTGTTGCTATGATTCCTTCGGTCGTCCCTGCGCTCGCCTCTTCTATCGTCTCTGTCGTTCCTTCTACTTTCTTTGTACCCTCCAATTGTTTCCAACTTCCTCCGTATTGCTTCTCCCCGAACGTATATGTCGTTTAGTGATTTTGGGGGAACGTCATAGAGAGATGACCGGAGCTTCTTGCCTTTCACAGGGTCGAGACCTGCTGAAAGGAATCCAGCGGCTTTGATCTTATCGAGGCTTGTGACCATTCCGGCTTCCTCTTTGAATCTTGCTAGGTAGTCCCCTAATTCTTCGTTCGGTCTTTGTCTGCAGTGAATTAGGGCTTCAGTGTCTTTTTCTCTTCGGCATAAATGGGAGTAATTTCTCAAGAACTTCCTTTTAATTTGTCCATAAGAATCAATCGACCGTGGTCTTAGCGAACGATACCACATGGATGCCGACCCTTTTAGGTAAGTTTTGAACATTTTGCACAGCATGATGTCGCAATGCCCCATACCAGTCATGAGGGATTCGTACTTCTCACAATGGTCTTCGGGATCGCCTTTTCCGTTGAACTCGTGCATCTTCGGGAATTGCCTTCCTGGTGGTGGTCGGTATTGTTCTATCTCTTCGGTCACGACAGGCTCGTGGCTAATTGTCCTATCTCCGAACATAACCTTTTCCAGTCTGCGAATACGATCGTCTGTGTGCGGACCTTCTTCTTCCGAGTCCGAGGAATCTACAACCTTCGACTTGGTTTTCTTAGATTGTAATTCTGAGTTCCATGACTCATCTTCATCGTCCCTGACCCTTTTATCTTTTCGGTCATCTTTGGGTGTCCGGCCTTCGGCCTCCAGGGCTTCGCGCAATGTCTTCTCCTGTCGTTCGATTTCCTCTCTTTGGAGTTTTAAGGTTTGTAGTTTTACTCGGTCGGCTTCCCTTAGCTCGGCTTGCCTTGCTGCTTCGTTCTGGCTTTTCGCCTTCTCTGTTTCCTTTCCTTTGGCTTTCTCTTCTCTCCATTTCGCGAGCATTTCTTGTTGTTCTTCGGGGGAGGGCATGTCTTCATTGAAATCGAGCATTCTTTGGGCGGCCGGAGTCGTCCTTTGCGTGGCGGGACTGTCTCCGACCACGGTGCTTTCGTTATTCCTGGGTGTTTCTTCGATTGTCATAGTTTGCCAAAATTTTAACACAGATTGTATCTCTACGTTCCCACAGACGGCGCCAAATGTTACGACTGGATTTCCACCGGATCGGCCTTCGGGTTGACCCTGAAAAGTGAGAAGAATGCGAGGGATTGTCCCCCCGATTCACCTCCGGTGTGAGAGTAAGTAAGTCGCGTTTTTAGAGTACTTTGAACGTAAAGAGAGTGTGTGTGTTAGTAAATTATGAGCATGTGTCTTCTCTTGTGGATTCAATCTATATTTATACCTTAGAAATTATGTCCGTTACCTTAAAAGGGCCCCATGGGCATCATTGTGTTTTCCACCACCGAAAGTAGATAAATACCGTTCAAGAAAAGAGGAGACCGTTAGCCATTTTGGGCTTCTTCTTGTTGGGCCTTCGGTTCGGCCCATCATGGGTATATGGCTTCCAACACTATCTAGAGATGATTTCAACAGAACAAGTTTTCCTGCTTGATTTAGACACCTGCTCTGCCAATCTGTTAGATGGGTTCTCATTTTTCTAATGACGGGTTGCCAGAATAATTTGTTTTTCGGATTGAACTCCAGTTGCATTCCCAGGTAAGTGATAGGTAAGCTGCCCACCTGACACCCTAATGTTGTGTTTGGTTGGGATGAATGAAATTAGAAGGAATGGAATGAGATTTCAAGTATAAAATGAGTAGAAATTCAAAATTTTCATTCTTTCCACCATTCCATTCCTAACAATTGATATTATAATTCAAGCATCTCATTTTGAGAAGGAATGCTCCATTCCTTATCAACCCCATTTTCTTCACAATTCTTATCATAACAAATTTGTACTATATCAATTTTTTTCCAAATCTTCTCTCTAATCTTCACTAATTTCCTTTAATTTCACCCATTCCATTCCATTCCATTCACCCCAACCAAACACAACTTTAGAGTGTGCAATGATTGTCACAACGTGACCAAACTAATTTCTAAAATTTACAACGTGGATATAATTGTCAGAGACCGTGCTCGATTTCATCATTTCAGAGATGGGTCATGCTCATGTATGGACTATTGGTGACGATGTGTTCTATGTTGTAGTTATGTATTGATAACGTGTATTTTATACACGTTTTGTCTTTTATTCTTCTGCATTTTTGTTAGTTTCGAATGTTGTTTTATTAATATTTGTTATGTTTTTCATCTTTCAGTGCCCCGTGCTTAATTGTTGAAAAGAGGGCTTAATTTGGGCATGAAAGCGAAGATTATTCAAGAGGGAAGTTCGAAGATGAAAGCTCACGATGTCGGGAGGTGTTTAATGTATTATCTTGAAGATTTTATCTCGTACGGGCTGATGTACAGCCGTTCGACAGGCCATTCAAAGGAGCAGATTTTCCGTACGGGCAGCTGTACGGCCGTTTAACAGGCCGTACAGAGCTGCTGTGTATTAAAAGAAGGCTCATAACATCTTATCTTCATAACATAACTTAACCTAACTTCACTTCATCTAACCTAGCCTCTTCAAGGTCCATTCAATTAGGGTTAGTAGAGCTCTAGAGAAACATCAATTACTCATAATCTAGCATTGATTATGAGTAACTAACTCCATATATTTGGCTCAAGGAGGAATTCTTGTACTAAACCCACTTCAATTTAAGTAAGATCTATTTCACTCTATCTTGAATTCTTGAGTTGTATTGTTTATGATTTTGCTTGGAGAATTGTAAGTTGCTTCAATTTGCTCTTCTTGTAATATCAATTGCTAATTGTTTGTGCTAATCCGTAATTGTTAGTACATTCATTATAGTAGCACAAGTTTAATGTACCTAAATTCTAAAAATTCAAGTGCAAATACCTAGGTTGAGCTCCTCATCCTTGGGTTTGTCCTAGCCTCTCTTTGATTGATTCCTTGATTTGGTTAAATTGGTAGTGCTTCACTATTGGTTGCTAGTATCAAGAGAACTAATTTATGTGCTTCACTAAATTAGTGTTTATAATAGAAGAGAAATAAGTGATTGTGTGCTTCACCAATTATCTTGGTTAGGTAGAGTTGGATATATTTTGCTTGTTGTTGGGTTGAAGTGCTTGAGTTGCATTATCCTTGGGTCAAATATCTCTTATCTTGCTAATTTATTCATTGTGTTGTTGTGTTGGTAAATTTGGATAGTTGCCATTAACTTAGTTGTTTTTTTGTAGCAATTTAGTTATTGTATGCAAGGTGTTTGATAAAACACCTTAACCAAACTCAAAACCCCCCATTTACACACTTCTAGATTGTAAGAGATAATCTACTTGAAATCAATACTGAAAGTCCTTCCCTGTGAACGAACTTCGAAAAACACTACCTTCATGTATCAAAACTGGTCACTTATAGCTGAATCAGAGGTAAGCCTGAACTCATTCTATCTTGTTACTCTAATGGCCTTATACCTTAAATAAGTTGGAACAGTTGATATTGTTATCATTATAAATAGGAGTTTACTCACTAACTTGTTAGTGTTCATCTAGATCATTCTAGTATATTAGCCTACTGGTAATCAATAGAGACATAGAGTACTAAACAGTACTTTATATGGTCGAGTGAAGAGATGTATACTTTCCTATAACTATATTATATTGTCCATCCATACGTTAAAATCAAAAAAAAAAACAAAAAAAGAATTTCTGTGTAGACACAAATAGTAAAATGTAGAAGGTCCTCAAAAGAATTTACACAATAATCACTCCAGTTTTGCAACATCCTTCTTAAAGGGGGAAAAATGAAGTATTACAAGCAGGAGGCAGGGGCCATCATACAACTAAACACTGACAAATATTACATTTTTGTTCAAAATGCAACATGAAACATACATAGCTTCCACCATTATTTGATCTTTTAGAATTTGTCATTGGAAGTTATTAACTCGTACATCAAAAGAGATTACCGGATGCAAGCCTCTGAAAAACATCCTCCTTTTTCGGTGGGGAGAAGAAGCCTGCTGTAAATTGTAGAGAACAAGGCTTTGACTTGTCTTATAATTTCGACAGCAAAATATTAATTCTAACCTAATGAACCTCATAGATAAAGGCCCTTCGCCAACCCTTAAGCCACTGATACACCAAAGATCAAGATGAGATACATTAGCAATTACATAATTTGAAGTATGCAGTAACTTCAAAAGCATGAAAGATCACCTTTTTATGAGGATCGAACTACAACAACATTCATAGTCACATTATTAGGAGGAAGCTGCAATCTAAGTGGGTAAAGCTTTCCATTTAAAGGGCTCCTTGAACACACAGTGATATCAGTGAGTCCAGTCTCTTCCTCCAACCTCTTCGTCAACTCTTCAACTCCAGTCCCCTTAAAGGTAATAACAAGCTCATCCAAATCTTCATCTACATCCCCAAATTCATTAGAAATGTGATAAAATATTAGCCTTCCATCTCCTCTCTTTGGTGGCGAACTGACAAAAGAATCAGCAGACTGCAATTTGAACAAAAAAAGGCATGGTCAGTTGCAAATTACGTAGATTACATTATTCAGCATTTCAATCTAAGATGCTATTTGGCTAATTTACAAAATCAAATTTACTAAATTTTAGAATTGTACTAAAAAAAATCAAAACTATAACTAGAATAGAAGGTCTAACCTCAGGCCCTGAGAAACTGGCGGGAGTATTAGGCGTGCTGGATTCAGTAGAACCAAAAGAATCAGAGTGATCAGCAATCAGCTTCTGCATTGGCTTTGGCGGGACAATCTCAACAACATCAATGTACCAGAAAATCCAATCCCGAGTAGCAGTGCGCTGAGGTATGTCATGAGTAATAGAGTTTCTCCATGGTGGAAGCCCACCATTGGCTCGAAGAAACTGACCATATCGAGTTCTGAACTTTACTTGGTTATCACCATCTCTAAGAGGCTCCCATTCAACAGAAGAGTCCAGCCTATCTGGCATAGTTTGGAGTACTTTCCGACCTGTCATTCCAAACAGGAATGGCTGATTAGAGGCTGTGAGATACTTGTTGTAACAACTCTTGAGGCGAATAATATTGTGGTGGTTGTGATCAGCTGGGAGGAGTTCAACTGTCCACTTTGCAGCCTTAGTAAAGCCATGCTTGTCTTGGGTGACAGACTCTTCATCGTCTTGTGCAGTTAAGTACTTTCCGTGACTGCTCCGAATACGAACAGCCTTGGCATTGTGGAAGAGATCCATTGCTGGTACTTGTTGAAATGAAGTTGCTCGACTCTGGTAAAAAATTTGAAAATGTAAAAATTTATTTACTTAGTAGTAAAGACTGAGATACTCTATATTTAATATCTGGTTTAGGACAAAATGATTAAAACAGGCGTACAAAAGACAATAGAAAATTTACACGTAACAAATATACAGATAAGGACGGTAAGAACACAATTTTTGTGGTATGCGTGTGGATGTTATGTTTATTACGTGGGAAGTTTAGTCAATAACAATTATGGTTATAGGCAGAAGCAGCCAAGAAACTCATGAGTTGATTGTGATTTGTTACTTATGTTATTTGCCTAACATACAGATTAGAGGTTATTAGTCATTTGATTACTGGCCTTTTTTTTTTATATATATGACTAGTTTGTTTGTTGGTACTCTTCTATTATTGCATCGTTACACATTGCATCGTTTCTTCTCCATATATTTTCCGATTCACTAATAATATTTTCGAAATCAAGACTTCGAGTTTTAGTGAAGCTTTTAATCCGGAAAAGAACATGGTATGTGGATATTTAAATTCAGACTTACGAGTTATGAGTATCGATATTCAAAGAACATGGTATGTGGATATTTAAATTCAGACTTACGAGTTATGAGTATCGATATTCAAATTTATTTTTTTTTAACTAAATAAGAAGGTATAACTCAGAAAGCTACACGAGTGGTTCTGGATATGTAACAATCTTGAACAAAGCCTGGGGTTTATTCTATCCCAGATTTGGTATAATGTAAAAGCATAACGTAAAATGTTTGGTTATATATTCACCTTTAAGAATCCAAGATAAAAACACAATATACACCATCAATTGCAAATTGCACAACAAAGAGTTAGATACTATTGCAAACCTTTTCAACTAGTGGAATGTTGTGCAAGTACTTTAGTGGGGGATGATGAATGGTGGTGATGGGATTTAAGTCATCTAACTATCCTCATTTGGTGGCCATTAGGTTTTTCAACTGCAACCATTCTATTCCATATAGAATAGAATGGCCCTTATGTGTCTTTTTCCATGGCTAGTGGAAACTGATTCTTCGTCCCCCCACGTTCATCCCATTTTTAACCCCATACTTCTAGATTTTACACACCTGGTGAACTTATGATCTTCCGGTCAACGCAGGCGTAGTGGAGCTAATGGTCCGACTCCGACCAAATCTTTAGATTGTAGAGAAAACATTCGACTTATTTTTAGTGTTTTATTTGAGTTAGCACATGGCACCAAGCTAAACCTCCTCCGGATTCCATTTTTAATTTTTCGATAACAATAAATATCAGAGAAAACATGTAATTACGATTTAATTTTTGAATTTGTAATGATTTAATATCCTTAAATTTGTAATGATTTATTTTAACCTCGTAGTTAACAAAAAATTACGATTTAATTTTTGAATTTGAGATGAAAATTCGAAAATACAGAACCTATTGCATCAAATATTCCAAGGTTGTGATAAACATGTAAAGTCAATAACACTCAACAAGTTGCTAAAATCAATTACAAAAATATAGCAATGAGATGACTCATCACACTAAATGCTTAAAAAAAACATACTCTCTGTCCCAAAAAATTCTTCCCATTTCGGTCGGACACGTTTGCCAACGCACACTTTTAATCGTTAATATCTCTAATTTCGTATTAGTATTAAATATAAAAATTTCACTGTATTAAAGTACTCATAAATACGAATCCAACAAGATTTGGTCTTATAGATTAAACGTAAATTAGTAATTTATCTCATATTATGAACATTATCGACATTTCAAACGAGAAAAACATTATGACACGGAGGGAGTAGTAATTTGGATTGGAGTCATTGCACACGTAATGTTGTGCTAACATGCTTATCACCGATTCACCGGTAACTTCCTCACGAAAATGACTTCCTCTCATCTTCATTTCCGGCTTATTATTATCTAAAACACTTAAATCTAATCTTAACAACGATGATAACTCTTAATTAAGATAACAAACATTATTGATAAGGGAAAATAATACTGTATGATATATTGAAATTAAAAATTAAAAAAAAACATATAAGTGTATATGATTTCTTTAAATAACATATAACTTAAATAAAACGTACCTTTGTAGAAAAGAATCGAGCCGGAGAATTATTAGCCGAAACATTTGAAACCGGCGAGCCAAGACCATCCAAGCTAGAGAGTTCATCCGAAACAGAAGAAAAACTCGAAACCATCGATAAATAATCGTTTAATTGTTCGTCTTCGGGAATATCTACACCTTCCACAGTCCATAAAATCCAATTATTTGTCGAACCGCTATGCCTATGCGGATTATCATGTGTGATAGAATTACGCCAAGGTAACGTACCACCATTCGCACGTAAATACTTCCCGCCAAAACCCCGAATTTTAACCTGAAATCCGTCTCGTATCGGTTGCCATTCGATAGCGAAATCTCTCATGTTTTCGGGCACGGTTTGTAGGACTTTGTTGCCTGTCATGCCTAGGAGAAATGGAGAACTTGATGCAGTTAAGTAACGTCCGTAACAACTTCTAAGACGGACAACATGGCTGTTTGTCTCCACGATTTCGACGATCCATCGTGCTTTACGTGTCGATCCGTTACGACTCTGACGAACTGTTTGTTGATCTTCGTCGGCAACTAAGTATTTGTCTAGGTGGCTTCTTAGTCTTACACCCTTTTTGTCGAAAAACTCCATGTTAAATTCGACTTGCCTATCGAAATTTTTGTGTATGTTTATGTGTGTGTAGAAGAAGTTAGTTGTCTGATGCAATGAGATGAGAGGAAGAAAACAGAGGATTTAGAAACGGTTTGAAAGAGAGAATAAAATTTCAATACTCTGAATTGGTCTAGTTTTGAATATATATGTTGTGGGTTTCATTTCGAGTTATTTCGGGAACGAAATTATTCGAGTTTTTTTTAAGAACGAAAACAAAGACGAAAGAAAATGAGGTACGAAATTGTGAAGAGAGGGAGGACAAATACAAAGAAACGGAATGAAGGATGAAACTTCGAGGGGGACAACGGCATGGTATGAGACTAGTACAATTAGCAGTGAATGCAACGCCTACTCGCTTTAAAACGTGGAAATTCTATTATTTTGCTGTTATTTAATTGTAGATTTTTGGAAATATTGTAATATTCCTTTTTGCACGATATCATAAGTAACTATTCTATCCACAAGATCTTTAAACATTGAATTTTGATTTTATTTTTATTAATATTTTTATTATCCTGTGGATGATTTGCTATAAATTTAACACACTCAAATATGAGTAGATACTAGGAAATGAAATGGAATATTTTCTGGAATATATACTGCATCATTATAAAATCTTCAGAGATTATATTATTTACTCTAAGATATTGAATTTATAGTGAATTTAAACTTATTGAAATGAGAAATAATTTGATTTTAAGTTTTTTTTAAAACAGGTTGGTTTTAAGTTATGACTTTATTTCTATGAACATAAAATGTTTTAATTTTTAACATTTTTGTAATTCTATTAGCATGATTTGGCGCATCCGATAATTATTTTGCAAATGTGCGAGAATTTTAATTTCCTAGGTTACATCGTTGCGAGTCGAAATCAAATGCAAATTTTGTATGTTTTTTCATTAATAAATCGAAGAGATTGGGACGTCTGAGATGTATCTTTCAGGTAAATTTCCTAAGATACATTAGATTTATATACAAATATGGTGTGGATATTTTAGTAAAAACAATTTTTTTTAATTAACCATGCGAACCCAATAAAATATAAAGTATATTTTGTAAGTATCTCAGTAAAAGTTCCCTTAGATCAATCTCATAATCCTTTTTCTCTAAACCGAAATATATCATGTTGACTAAGAACAAAGAGAATGTTAAGTAATGTTTGAAAAAAAATGTTAAGTACGTTTAGAACAAAGAGAATATTTTGTCAAAAAAAGAACAAAGAGAATATTAAGTATGTTTCGAAAAGAATTTAAAAAACGTACCGGTACTCTGACATTTATTTCATATATACTGGCGGCAGGTAACCCGTGTGAAATATGGGCACAGATCGAGCATAAATCGAAATTAAAATATTTATATTGATAAACTATTACGAATAAATATAATTAGTTAATATTATTTAAATATGTACTCATAGATATTTGAATGATAAAAATATTTAATAAATACATACTATTTAATTATGAAGTTATAAAGAATCGAACCCAAAGTAAAGAAATTAAAGTAAATAAATCCAGTATAATAATATACTCGTAAAGAATCGAACCTGATTTTAGTAATAACCAAATTTGGTACTTTAATACTCCCTCCGTCCCACAATAGCAATCTTTTTTCCCGGACGTAGTCTCTTTTGAGATTATTTTTTTTACTAGATTACATGTTCATTTCCAATTTTCAATGTAAATACGTGATCAATTTTCCTAAACTATCATTTTTGAAAGTTTTATAACAATTAATAAGGAATGATCATTAGTATAAAATAGCTTATGTTCTTAAAAGGCCATTACATTTATAATAGATAGAAAAAATATATATGATCTAATTAATATGTTCTTAAGATACGCAATTTGTTCAAAAAAAACATGTGTTGTAGGATGGAAGAAATACTTTAATATTATTGCGCACTATTTAAATATAATTTTACATATTAGTTAAGAATGTGTTTGTTAAATCTTCATGACGCACGAATTTCTAATATACATTTTTATGATAATGATGGGTCTGTCAATGGATTGAAACTTCAATTCGATTCGATCCGAAAACTTATTGGATATAAATTTATATATAATAAATTCGATTTAATAAAAATTCAATCCAACGAGAATTCGATCCATTTAACACGAATGTGGATTTTACATGATCTGATATATTAAGAACCTGATCCAAATATAATTATATTATTTATACTTCAATATGTACTAATATTAATATAAATATATTATACAAATAATATATATTTCAAACCATGTAAGATCCAAAATATTTTTTTTTAGTATTTTATACTTTAATTTAAAAAAAAAATATGTCTTTGATGAATACGTTATCATTGTATTGCATTTAAAGTTGTATTTATATTTTAATTTGAATTATTTTTATATTCACAATTCAAATCTTGATTATTCTAATTTTATCAAAGTACATTTCAAGATAATTGGATATTTGTTATTAATTTTTAATGTTTTTTGTTTCTTCTATTTGGATATTGGCGTGCACTCCTAAATCTTAAAAGTGTTTATTTTACCATTTTAATTTTTTAAAATTTCAATATCAATATTACTTTTATTTAAAAAAATAATAATTGGATTGCATATCCAAACCAATTATACGTGATCCTAATGGAACAAATATAAACTGATTTTTAAAAAATTCGACAATTAATCCAATTTGATTTGAATCGAAATATTAAATATATTTGGATATGGATTCAATTTAATTCGACCTAAACTAGACAAGCTTACCATGTAATATTTGATGTAACATTCTATTTTAGTGTAATACTCCCTCTGTGCTATATTATTTTTCTCATTTGGCCAAAAACACAGGTTTTAAGAAGAACTATAAACAATGTGTAAAAATGATTGGGTTGTGTTAATTAAGGGGGTAAGCTCAGAATTTGAGAGGGAAAAGTAGAGAAACTTTCCCCCCCAATTAGCATTAACATTCAAAATAAACCAATCACAAAGCTCCATTACAAATACATTGATTACAACTTTCCCCCTAAAAACAGATTACAAACAGATTACAAAAAACTTACAAAGAGATTAAAACACAACAGATTACAAAAAGTAAGAAAAAAAAAAGTTGCATCATTGCTTGGCTTCTCTGTTCAGACATGAATGTTGGAGGCTTCCCTTTTGATCTCAATGAACCAGCAGTAGCAGATGGAGACATGGAAGATGTTATCCACCATTTTAATTTAAATGAGCCACCAGAACAAGAAACAAAAGGGCGTACGCAACAACACCAAACTGGTAATCATCATAACAGAAGATTCACCAAGCTCAGCTGTGATGCAAGACTACAAATACTCATGTTCTTGCTAAGCAACCAGTCAACAGAAGGCAAACCTTACAAAGGTGCCATACAGGAGGCAGCAAACAAGTTCAATGTCACAAGAAGAACAATTAGCACCATATGGAACAAAGCAAAGAAACAAAAGGCATCAATGCTGGCATACAACATGGCAACAGATGGACACAATTCCGGAAGGAAAAGAATCCAACTGCCACCTAATGCAGTAACAGACATTAAAATGGGAGATAGATCATGCATAAGGGACCTTGCAGGTCAGTTAAAAGTATCATCAAGTACTGCTAACAGAATGATAAAAAGGGGACTGATCATGTTAGGTCCGATAAGATTGTAGAGGGGGGGTTGAATACAATCTTTACCTTTTTATCGAAATTTGTCCTTTAAATTAAATTTGATAAAGACAAATTTATGTGCGGAATTATTTAACACAATTTTTCAAGTTGAATATAATTGTATATTAACTTGATGTGGTGTTACAAAATCAGTATAACAACTTATCAATATGTTAATAACTAATTAGAAAATTCGACATGAACTTTTCTAATTTAGTTAATAATAATCAAGATAAGAAAAAGGAAACTTAATTCGCTAGTAGTACAAGAATCACAAATAAACAAGTTCTATCGGATAGAATATCACAAAGATGAAGAACTTGAATTTCTGGGAATTGTTTAAGCTTTGGTGTTCTTGGTGTTCTTGAGAGAGAGAATTCTGGTCTTGATGAAATGTTTCTGCTGTGTTTTCTCCGTTATGACTTATTCTGGTCTGTTCTGTTCTTTTATATCAGTAACAGGTCTTGCTGGCTTTCTGTAGGATATTTAACTGCTCCAGCATGACTTAAACTGCTTCCAAGACTTGATTTTCCTTCATTAAGACTTACACAAACCTCCATTAAGACATAAAATGTGTCGGTAAGACTTACAACAGCTGGCAGAGGTCGGTAAGACTTAAATCAGGTCGGTAAGACTTAAATCAGAAAATCTTCTATCGGTAAGACTTAAATTAAGTCATACCGAATTTTCCTTCTCCAAGACTTAATCCAATCTTCTTTCTTTAAGTCATATTGATCCATTTAATTAATTAATGATTAACTAATTCATATTTAATTGATACAATAATTAATTTAATTAATAAATTAATTCTTCCAGAATTAATTCATTTAATTAAATCAACTAAATAATTTATATCAATTATAAATGAATTTAATTAAGTCAATAAATAATTAATTTAATTCTTACAAACCACTAAAGGTAGTAAAGAATTACCACTGATTTGTGTTGACGTTCGATGTACTGTCTGGTTCATGAACGACTAACTTCAATGATGCTTCTTCTCTTTTGACTTTAAGTTGTGGTTTGTTTCTTCTCTCAATTCTCTTGTACTGTAACTGATCTTCAAACTATCACTCGAAAAATCTCTGTCACTGTTCAAATGAATCCATTCACTTCAATGCTGTACTGGGGCTTGATCAGATAACTGAATCGTCTTCCAGTGTATGACATCATAACTATAGATTGACTTTTCTTCTTTCTTCTGACAGATAATACTTCTTGAGATTCCTGTGACAGTTTATATGTATATTTACTTATTACAATTTGGTTTAAGTTGATTAGGATCCTCTAACTACAAATAGACTGAGTCATATGCCTTTCAATCTCCCCCTATTTGTTTGTTAGACAATAACAAGCAAATTCCTAGAGGATACCTCAACTAATCCAACCTAACCAAATGAAAGATAAAACTTTAGATACTAAGTAAATATGAAAAAAAAGTTCTGGTTTATATTTAACATTTGCCAGATTCAAACATGAAAGATAAATACAAGATAGATGATCCTCTAGACTGATCATATGATATAAATTCCTATCAAGATTTATCTAGACTCTAAAGATATAACATGTAGAGCAATTCTTTTTCTTCAGTTGTCTTCCCTTCTGAATTCTCCTTCTTCTGGCTCATCTGTGACTTGAAGTTTCATGTGTAGATCAGAATCAACAAGACGTTCTCTTCTTGATGACAATCCTTGAGGTAAGACTAAAGGAATTCCAAGCTTCTTTCTCAGTTCACCTTGAAATTTCTTGTAATCTTTTATGTTCGTTTGTGCATAGGAACGGATGTGATCTGCAGCTATTACCTTTTCTTCAGTCAAGTATCCATGATTTCTGAGAGCATATTCAGCATATACCAAGTGCTTTGCATGATGTTCGTATAACTCATCTGTCTGAAGATTGATTGAGTGAAGTACCTCTCCCTTAAGAAATTTTACTTATGGAGGTTCCTTAATCACTTCTGGTCCAGCTCTTTCAGCAAATTCTTTGAACTTTTCATGTAACAATACACCTAGCTCAGAAGATGTTCTTACCTTAGGCCTAAGTACCCAAATCTCTGTCAGCGATCTGTCATAAAAGAACTGAATAGATACTCTGAAAGTTCCAACTTTATGACAATCTACAAATATTACCAGCTCATCAGATTTGGGTTCAAATGCAGTAGTTATCCTGATGACTTCTACCTGTAAGGCCTTTATATACATTTCATGAATTGGATTTGCCAGTTTGAATTCCTCGAGAATTTGTCCAAGACGACGATCTTCATAATCAGAACTCTGAGGTGAATCAATTGCTCTTTGAGCACGTTCTCGTTTGTCATCGCTCTTTAGTCTGATATATGTTTTTCTCTTCTCAACATTTATAGCATGTAGTCGTTGTAATGCTTGTTGTTCAGCTTTCTGAAGTTCTTCATTTCGTGCAATTTGCTCTAAAGATTTTTGAAGTTTTTCTTCTCTCATTTGCAAATTAGCTTCCCTTTGAGCAAATAATTCTTCAGATTCTTTCTCAGCTTGTTGAGCTTCAAATTCAGATATCACTGGTCCTTCATCTTCCCAGTGACTAAGATCAGGTTCAGGAAGTTCTTCACCTTGATCAGGGATTTCAAGATCAGCAAAAACATCGAAGTTATCCGGTTCACCCGTGTAATAATAACCTGTGTTCTTGTCTTGAATTTCTTCTTCAGTTTCTTCAACTACTTTCTTCCTCTTATCTTCACCTTGGTCAGATTTATCAGATTTTCCTTCTCCTCCCTCTCTTTCTTTAGTTTTATCTTGTGACCTGATAAGTGGATTTTATATCCACTTGGATCGCTTAATTTCGGCTTAAATTGATTGTCTTGGACTCAAGTTGTTGTAGATTTGATGTGTTTTGCTTAGTTGTGCAGGATTACGAGAATGTTGACTAAGGTGGATGCTTTTATGATTTTTTGGGAATTAATTGATTTAAATTCGGATTTTCGAGAAGGGTTGTGCAGTTTACACTGTTTTGGCCATATCTTGAGTTCTAGAAGTCCGTTTGAGGCCCGTAAGCAGTCCACGCGAAGATAACGAGATTTTCTATCATTCTAAGATAGTCCAGAGGTCCAATTACATGGGGAGCGTTCCAGAAAATCTGAAGAAAAGTCAGCCACGAAATTTCCTTACAAAACAGAATCAAATTAGGAAACGTATCTTGCAGAAATTCTATTATAATTCTGTTTTTGTATTTTCTTGTTGGGCAAGACTTGTAGTGCCTATATAAACACATCATACCTTGTAATTTGTATCAGATTATTATTATTGTAACGTAAAACTGCAAGAGAGAAAAGTGGAGAAGGATTCAAGCTCGGTGACAAGCAAAGATCTAGATCTACTTCATCTTCTGTATACTTTGGATTATAGATTTGTTTTCTCAACTCTTGTTTTTATTAATATTATTGTTTCTTTCTTTCATATCTTGTTAATTATTATGTTTTCATCAAATCCCATGACGATGAATAGTTCAATTATGGGCTAAACGTTGTCATTGGATTCTAACAGAGTTATTTACGGAACTTAGTATCTTGATGCTGTAAAGATCTGTGTGTGATGTGAAATTGATATCCTCGTATGGTTAATCTTAATGCTTTTAGATGCGTAGCTAACATCTAAATTGAATTGTTAATCTCTTGTGAAGTGAAAGTGGATCTTGAGATTTAGAACTTGCCATGCTAGCATAGGTTCATAATTGATTGTCAATATGATTTGTGGTGTGAGATGAAAATACTTATACTACCCTATGTGATCTTAATGGATGACCTGTTCTACAACCGTTATGTTTTCAAATTCTATAGACATATAGGGTCTAAGCATAATTGGTGTCTATTCATCTTCTATCTCTTTTGTGGATGTATGTTTAGTTTGGTATGCATATGCTGACAGGTAGCGTATACTGGTTTCGTGTTATCCGATCAGGTATCAAAATCATTGCATATAGAGATTAAAGGCGTCAGATCTAAGGGAAGTATTTAATGAAGTTGGGATCCCATGTTTATTCTCACATTAGTAATTCGAATTCAATCTCATTAGTTAATTTAATTCTTAGTTTAAAAATTGCATCCTAGTTTAATTTAGTTAATCAAAACCAAAATTGTTATTTGTCTTAGCAGTGGATTAAAACCAAACATTGTTGCATAGGCATATTTACTGATTAAACTTAACCAGATCTCTGTGGAACGAACTTTAATTATATTACTTGTGACTACGTGCGCTTGCGTAATTTTGTGCTAACAAGTTTTTGGCGCCGCTGCCGGGGATCATCGGTGTTTTGTTTAGTTTATGTGCTTGTCATCAGTGGTCGTTAGCGTTCACTGACTCGGATTTCTTACTTAGTTGTTTGTTTCGTGGTGTTTTCAGGTACTTGAACGTGTATGCGAACACGTTTGCAGGCTCGTAAGGAAAAACTGGCAGAAGACGGTCTTGTAGTAGATAATCAGAAAGAGGAACTTGAAACTACTGTAGAGATGGCAGATTTACCAGCAGCAGTTAAGGCTTTGAAGGACTATTCGCAGTCGAAGATTACTGACATACAATCTAGTATTGTCAGGCCAGCTATTGCAGCGAATAACTTTGAGATCAAGCCGAGCACAATTCAGATGGTGCAGAATTTGGTTCAGTTTGGGGGTGCTTCGACAGAGGATCCTAATATGCACATCAGGGACTTTATCGAGATCTGCGACACTTTCAAATTTAATGGTGTGTCGGATGATGCTATCAAGTTGAGGCTTTTCCCATTCTCCTTAAGGGATAAGGCTAAGGGCTGGTTACACTCTCTACCAGCTGGTTCCATTACTACATGGGATGATCTTGCTCAGAAGTTTCTTACTAAATTCTTCCCTATGGCGAAAACTGCAGCAATAAGGAACCAGTTAACTCAATTTCAACAGCAATCTGGCGAATCGTTGTGTGAGGCTTGGGAACGTTATAAGGAGATGCTACGAAGGTGCCCTCATCATGGCATGCCTGATTGGATGGTTATTAATGGCTTCTACAATGGGTTGGGAGCACAGTCTAGGCCTTTGCTAGATGCAGCATCTGGTGGAGCTCTGTGGGCGAAGAGCTATGAGGAAGCTTATGATCTTATTGAGATGATGGCTACTAACGAATATCAAAATCCAACACAGAGGCTTTCTCAAGGTAAGGTAGCAGGTATTCTTGAAGTTGACACAGCTTCAGCTATTGCAGCTCAGTTGAAGGCTCTTTCGATGAAGGTGGATTCTCTTGCTAATTATGGAGTTCAGCAGGTTGCTAGTGTTTGTGAGCTATGTGCGGGCGCACATGAAACGAATCAGTGTGCTATCTCTTCTGAATCAGCACAGTTCGTAAGTAATTTTCAGAGACCTGCTGCACCAGTACCAGCCACCTATCATCCAAACAACAGGAATCATCCTAACTTCAGCTGGAGCAACAACCAAGGTGCTCAACAACCTCAACAACCCTATCAGCAGTTTCAGGGGCAGCAAGCAAGGCCATTCAATCAAGGTTATCAACAGCAGTATGCTCCAAAGCAATCATATCAACCTCCGGGATTTCAGCAGCAACAACCCCAGGCTCATGCGGGGCAATCTTCTAATGAAAAATTAGATGATGTGTGGATAGCGTTAAAGAACCTACAAGCTGGTCAGAAGCTCTTGGAAACTCAGATAGGACAGATTGCAAGTGCCTTACTTAGTAGGCCTCAAGGAACTCTTCCTAGTGATACGGAAGCAAATCCAGGTAGGAGGGATAGCAAGGAACAGGTGAAGGCTGTGACTTTGAGATCGGGAAAAGTTATAGCAGGCCCTAAATCAGCAGTAGAAGAAGATGAAGATATTCAGAATCAGCAGGGTGAAAAATCTGCAGTGCCCGAAATTGCTCAATCTGATTTGATGGCTGATCAGCAAGGTGATGAAGTAGAGAAGAGCAAGGAACCTGTTAAAAGTTCTGTGGAGAAGTCGACGAACAACACTCAAATTTATCCTCCTCCTCCTTATCCTAGAAGACTCCAGAAGCAGCAATTGGACAAGAAGTTTGCTAAGTTCTTAGAGGTGTTCAAGAAGCTGCAGATTAACATTCCCTTTGCTGAAGCTCTTGAACAGATGCCGAGCTATGCCAAGTTCATGAAGGGGATTCTTTCTCGTAAGTTGAAGCTTGAGGAATTAGAGACCGTTGCTCTAACGGAAGAATGCAGTTCTGTGCTGCAACAGAAATTGCCTCCAAAACTAAAGGATCCTGGTAGCTTTACTATTCCATGCACTATTGGTAATTTGTCTTTTGCGAAGTGCTTGTATGACTTGGGAGCTAGCATCAACCTCATGCCCTTGTCAGTCTATATGCAACTTGGTCTACCGGAACCAAAGCCTACCAACATCTCTTTACAGTTGGCTGATCGTTCAGTTACATATCCTAGAGGCATAGTGGAGGATGTGTTGGTGAAAGTTGACAAACTCATATTTCCTGCTGATTTTGTTATCTTGGATTTCGAGGAAGATAAGAAGATTCCCATAATCTTGGGAAGACCATTCTTGGCTACGGGAAAGACTTTGATTGATGTGCAGAAAGGGGAGCTCACCATGAGGGTGCAAGACCAGAATGTCACTTTCAATGTTTTTAATGCAATGAAACTTCCCTCAGATGAAGAAGAATGTTTGAAGGTGGATTGGGTTGATTCTGCAGTTACTATGGAAATGGAGAAGTTGCTTAAGTCAGACTCTTTGGAAAAAGTTTTAGTTGGTGACTCTGATTTTGAAGATGAGGAATTAGCCGAGCAACTTCAGCAGCTAAATTCAGCCCCTTGGAAAAGGAGATTTGATTTGCCTTTTGAATCTCTTGGGTTAGGAGATCGTAAAAATTCGGAGGGGCGCCTGAAACCATCTATTGAGGAAGCTCCCACACTTGAACTCAAACCACTTCCGGAACACTTGCGGTATGTTTTTCTTGGTGATGCATCTACATTACCTGTTATTATTGCCTCTAACTTGTCAGCTAGTGCGGAAGAAAAGCTTTTGCGAATTTTGAGGGAATTCAAGTCAGCAATTGGTTGGACTATAGCAGATATCAAGGGAATCAGCCCTTCTTATTGCATGCATAAAATTCTGCTAGAGGAGGGAGCTAAGCCTATTGTTGAGCATCAGCGGAGACTTAATCCGATTATGAAAGAGGTGGTGAAGAAGGAAATTCTAAAGTGGCTGGATGCGGGTATTATATATCCTATCTCAGACAGTTCTTGGGTGAGCCCGGTTCAATGTGTGCCAAAGAAAGGAGGCATGATAGTTGTTGCTAATGAAAAGAATGAGCTCATCCCTACTCGAACAGTCACGGGGTGGAGAGTTTGTATGGACTATAGGAAGCTCAACAAAGCCACGAGAAAAGATCACTTTCCTCTGCCATTCATTGATCAGATGCTAGACAGGTTGGCGGGACATGAGTATTATTGCCTCCTTGATGGTTATTCAGGCTACAATCAGATTTGCATTGCTCCGGAAGATCAAGAGAAAACCACATTCACATGTCATTTTGGTACCTTTGCTTTCCGACGGGTTTCTTTCGGACTTTGTGGTGCTCCCGCCACTTTTCAAAGGTGCATGATGGCTATTTTCTCAGACATGATTGGCTCGAATGTGGAGGTTTTTATGGATGACTTCTCAGTTTTTGGTACTTCATATGACGAGTGCTTGCATAATCTTGGCTTGGTTTTGAAACGTTGTGTGGAGACTAACCTGGTGCTTAATTGGGAGAAGTGTCACTTCATGGTGCAAGAGGGAATTATTCTTGGGCACAAGGTATCTGGTAGAGGACTTAAGGTGGATAGGGCTAAGGTGGAAACAATCGAAAATCTTCCTCCACCTATCTCTGTAAAAGGAATTCGCAGTTTTCTTGGTCATGCGGGTTTCTATCGGCGATTCATCAAAGACTTCTCAAAAATTTCTAAACCCTTGTGCAATCTCTTGGAGAAGGATGTTCCTTTCAAGTTTGATGATGAGTGTCTTGCAGCTTTTGAGCTCTTGAAGAAGAAGTTGACTACTACACCAGTCATTACCGCACCTAATTGGGAAGAGCCGTTTGAACTTATGTGTGATGCTAGTGACTATGCTGTTGGAGCTGTGCTTGGTCAAAGGAAGGATAAAATTTTTCATGTGGTTTACTATGCTAGTAAAACCCTCAATGATGCACAGCTGAACTACACTACTACGGAGAAGGAGTTGCTAGAAGTTGTCTATGGTTTCGAGAAAATCAGGTCTTATCTGCTTGGTACGAAGGTGATTGTGTATACGGATCATGCTACAATTCGATATCTTATGTCGAAGAAGGATTCCAAGCCTAGATTGATTCGTTAGGTGCTTCTCTTGCAAGAATTTGATGTGGAAATCAAGGATAGGAAAGGCACGGAAAATCAAGTAGCGGATCATCTCTCACGCTTAGAGGACCACGGTAAGGAATTGCATAACAAATCTCTTATTAATGAATCTTTTCCATATGAGCAGCTGTTTGCAGTGCAAGATGAAGAGCCATGGTTTGCAGATTATGTAAACTATTTGGTTAGCAATGTTATTCCTCCAAATCTTTCGAGTGCTCAAAAGAAGAAGTTTCTACATGATGTGAAGTGGTATCATTGGGATGAACCGTTTCTATTTAGACAAGGAGCAGATCAGATGATCAGACGATGTATTCCGTATAGTGAGACGGAGGGTGTGTTGCGAGATTGCCACTCAACTGTTTATGGTGGTCATTATGGTGGAGAAAAGACAGCGGCTCGTGTGCTTCAAGCAGGTTTCTATTGGCCTTCCTTGTTTAAGGATGCTCATCAGTTCGTGTTGAGATGTGATCGTTGTCAAAGGGTTTGCAATATTTCTAGAAGGAACGAGATGCCTCTTAACATGCTTCTTGAGGTAGAGATCTTTGATGTCTGGGGGATTGACTTCATGGGACCTTTTGTTTCTTCATGCAACAATCAGTACATCTTGCTAGCTGTGGATTACGTGTCTAAATGGGTCGAGGTTAAGGCGTTGCCGACCAATGATGCAAAGGTGGTATTGAATTTCTTGCATAAGCAAATTTTTACGCGTTTCGGAACTCCACGTGCTATAATAAGTGATGAGGGAACTCACTTTTGCAATCGCCAGTTTACTACGTTGATGGTGAAATATAATGTGACGCATCGTGTTGCCACTGCTTATCACCCTCAAACAAATGGCCAAGCTGAAGTTTCTAACAGGGAGATCAAGAGAATTCTAGAGAAAGTGGTGAATCCGTCTCGTAAGGATTGGTCATTGAAGTTGGATGAAGCTGTATGGGCATACAGAACTGCCTACAAAACTCCTCTAGGTATGTCTCCGTTTCAGTTAGTTTATGGGAAAGCATGTCATTTGCCTGCAGAGTTGGAACATAAAGCATATTGGGCGTTGAAGAAATTGAATTTAGATATCACGGCTGCGGGTGCAAAGCGGTTGCTTCAGTTGAATGAACTTGAGGAATTTCGTGAGCAAGCTTACGAAAATAACAAGATGTATAAGGAGAAGGTTAAGAGGTGGCATGATAAACGGTTGGTACCAAAAGCATTTTTGCCAGGTCAACAGGTGTTGCTATTTAATTCTCGCCTCAAGCTTTTTCCGGGAAAACTCAAGTCGAGGTGGTCGAGTCCATTTATTGTTAAGACGGTGTATCCACACGGAGATATTGAAATTTATGAAACAACACCGGATCATGCTTTTAAAGTGAATGGACAGCGGTTGAAGCATTACTGTGGCGGGTCGTTTCAACGCGATAAGGTTTCCGCCGTTTTGGCGTCTACTTGATTTGGGAGAAGAACGTCAAGCTAATGACGTAAAAGGAGCGCTTCGTGGGAGGCAACCCACGCTCTTGTATTTTGTTGTATTATTGTTTCTCTCTTGAAAAAAAAAAAGAAAGAAAAAGAAGAAAAAAAAAAGAAAGAAAAAGAAGAAAAAAAAATAGTGTTGTGAGAGTGTGAAAAAAAAAAGTTGTTGTAAAAAAAAAAAAAAAAAAAAACAACAAAACGACCAAAAGACCAGAATGGAGCTGAGCTACCTGCGCCACAAGGCAAACAGCATCCTGTCACGTAGGCCAGGACCGCGCAACTAGCGCCAGCGCGCCAACAGCATGCAGTCACGCAGGTTGAACCTGCGCAACTAGCGCCGCAGCGCAACTGGCCCAGTAACGCAGCATGGACTGGCGCAACAGGCTTCAGCGCGCAGTCAGCTTTTCTTTCTCCTGCATTCCTGCGAATTTTTGCCCCTAAACCTCAATTCTTTCATTCTTTTTACCCCTTTTCTTATCCTATATCCTAATGCAACTACAATTCTAAACACTATCATCCCCAAATCCTATCCTACCTTAAATTCAATCCTAAACATCTCAATCCTATTCTAAATATAATTTCATCTTTACATCTCCTATATATATACATACACCCATACATACACAAACACTTCTATATTACCCAAACTTCTCAACTTTCATCCATTCATAATTCGAAGTTTTGGGGATTAATCTAGCAATTTCACCTCTTTGATTAAATTGGGTAATATTTTCTCTCATCTTTTATTTGAATTTGTGAATTTTTCTAATTTGGGGGTCTTTGTTTGGTGAATTGTTTGGAGATTGTTGTTCTTTGCTTGATATTTGTTGATTATGGCTCCTAAGCGACCACGATTAGTGGGAAGTAGTAGTAGTGCTCGTCCAGCTTTGGATGAGAACGATGTGGTGGGGGATGGAGTTAAAAAATTCGTGAATGAGGATGCTAAAGCGGAGTATGGTAGGTTGGTTGTCAAGGGGGTTATTCAGGAAAGGAGGCTTGTGCCACGTAATAATGCGGAGATGGAGGCTATGATTAGTGAGCGGGGTTGGACTTTATTTTGTGAGTTTGCTAATGATGCCCCATTGAATTTGGTGAGGGAGTTTTATGCTAATGCTTCGATAGCAAGGAATAACTCCACGATTGTTAGGGGCCAGAAGGTGGATTATTCGCCTCGTGCGATTCGTACTTTGATTAGGCAACCGCCTAAACCTAGAGGTGCTACTGATTGGGGAAAAAAGACTAGGGATGAGGTTGTTCTTGATGCAATCATTGGTGAGCTTTGTATTCCGGGTACGGAGTGGAAGTGTAGAGTGGGTACCACCGAGAAGAGGACTTTTCCGGCGGCGTCATTGTCTAAGTTCGCACGGGCATGGTTCTACTTCATCAGTTCTAATATTCTGCCATCAACCCATGTGACCGATGTTACTGTTGAGAGAGCTATTCTGCTATGGGGTATTCTCAGAGGTGAGTATGTTGACCTTGGGTATCTTATTAATCAAGCTATTCTTCGGTATTTGGGCAGTAATTCATCGGCTAGTATTCCTTATGCGTCTATCATTGCGTACTTGTGTGATGCTTCGAAAGTGAAATGGTACGAAGGTGAGCCGGTGCATAAACCTATGTCTTCCATTAATGATGTTACTATTGACCGGATGGGGGAGTGGTCGGGCGGCATTCCTCATCTTAGGGGTCTAGGCTTTATAGTTGGTGATGCTGGTGGTCAGGGAGCGGGCGCTCCACCACATGTTCCTAGGGTACCGGGAGTAGCGATTGCAGAACCTCAGCGGCGAATGGTGGATATGTCTGTCTTTGATACTTATTTTCGTCGAATGACTAGGCGGTTGGATGTTATGCATGTTTGCAGTCGCCAGTACTCCGAGGACATGGCCGTAGCTTTGGATGCAGCTTTTCAGTCACCAGGTACTGCTGTTCAGTGGCCTATATATGGAGCTCGGACTCCGTATCCTCCACCTGATTCGTCCGATGAGGATGACGAGGGTGACGACAGTGAGGATGAGTAGGTATGTTTCTACTATCCCTTGTATTTACTTCCATTCAATGCGGACATTGAATATTTTAAGTTTAGGGGTGGTTTGAGGGATTAGTAGTTGTTGTTGTATTATGTGTTCATGTAGTATATCATGTTTTGCATGCTTAGTAGTAATTCATTCATGTTATGTTTGTATTAATTATGTTTGTTTCATGTAGGACATTCTGTTTTTATTTATGTATACCATGTGAGTTCATTCTAGTTGCATTTTCATGGCATGCATGTTTCATGATCCCTTAGAACGAGCTAATTCTGATTGGTAGGTAAGTGTCTAATTGAGTGTGGTAATGATGAGTAGAGGGTTGATTTATAGTTTCTATGAAATTGACTTGCATGCTTCAGAAACAAAATCTTTTCACAGTCTCATTGGGTGCTTTTGGGCTAGGTTGAGATCATGCTTGTTTGGATGTTTTGAGATTTAATCACTTGATTATATTTAGAATTTTCGTTATTCCCTTGATGGCGTAGGATCACTAAAGTCTAAGTTTGGGGGAAACCAGGAATTTCATGCTTAATTGTAAATAATTGTCAATAATGGCTAGGCGTCAAATGGCTAGTAGCCGGCTCATATTTATATGAGTAATCTAGGGTTGGAATTGAGAATTCTCATTCCAGATTGCATAAAAAAAAAGCAGAAAGAAGAAAAAAAAAGAGAAAAAAAAGAAAAAGAAAAGATCAAAAGTGTCAATTGTTTATTGCAAAAATTAACCAGGTTGAGCTCTTTAATACTCGAGCAATTAAGTTCGCGGGGACTTTGTGCCTAGTGACCTAAGGTTTTTATAGTCTGGGATCCACTAACCCAACGCTCGCTACATGGGTATTATTGTATAAGCCTTTCGGGGTCTCATCCATTGCACGGTTAAATAAGCATGCTTGTATATTATTTGTCGTAGTTGTTTAGTAATAAAAGCATGAATTTCTGTCTACCTTGGATAAGGATGGAGGTGTTCTTAGGTTATGAAGTGTCTACAGTCTATTCTATTTATAAACCTGTGATTGTCTTGACAAAGAGCATGTATGATTTTTGACCTAGTTTTGGGAGTATTTCTGATGAGCATTGCACACACGCACGTTTCTGTTCATGTATTGTTAGTATAAGGGAACTTGGTCGAGCTCTATTTGGATTTAGTTGCATTCTCTAAGATATTTGCTTGCTCGTTGGTTTTGTTTAGTTTGAAGGGGATCGTTGCATTTTTCATTCTAGTTGCATTCATGCATTGCATTGCATTAGGTTAAATGGATTTTGTGGGAACATTCGCTATAGGCCCTCACGAGACCTTACTCGTCCACTAGGGCTGCCTAGGGGTTTAAAGGGCTTGTTGCATATGCCAAATGCAACCGTGATCACCTACGGAAGTGGTACTAGCTAGTTAGTTAGTTGTAATTGTTTATGCTTGAGGGCAAGCATCGGTTTAAGTTTGGGGGTGTGATAAGTGGATTTTATATCCACTTGGAACGCTTAATTTCGGCTTAAATTGATTGTCTTGGACTCAAGTTGTTGTAGATTTGATGTGTTTTGCTTAGTTGTGCAGGATTACGAGAATGTTGACTAAGGTGGATGCTTTTATGATTTTTTGGGAATTAATTGATTTAAATTCGGATTTTCGAGAAGGGTTGTGCAGTTTACACTGTTTTGGCCATATCTTGAGTTCTAGAAGTCCGTTTGAGGCCCGTAAGCAGTCCACGCGAAGATAACGAGATTTTCTATCATTCTAAGATAGTCCAGAGGTCCAATTACGTGGGGAGCGTTCCAGAAAATCTGAAGAAAAGTCAGCCACGAAATTTCCTTACAAAACAGAATCAAATTAGGAAACGTATCTTGCAGAAATTCTATTATAATTCTGTTTTTGTATTTTCTTGTTGGGCAAGACTTGTAGTGCCTATATAAACACATCATACCTTGTAATTTGTATCAGATTATTATTATTGTAACGTAAAACTGCAAGAGAGAAAAGTGGAGAAGGATTCAAGCTCGGTGACAAGCAAAGATCTAGATCTACTTCATCTTCTGTATACTTTGGATTATAGATTTGTTTTCTCAACTCTTGTTTTTATTAATATTATTGTTTCTTTCTTTCATATCTTGTTAATTATTTTGTTTTCATCAAATCCCATGACGATGAATAGTTCAATTATGGGCTAAACGTTGTCATTGGATTCTAACAGAGTTATTTACGGAACTTAGTATCTTGATGCTGTAAAGATCGGTGTGTGATGTGAAATTGATATCCTCGTATGGTTAATCTTAATGCTTTTAGATGCGTAGCTAACATCTAAATTGAATTGTTAATCTCTTGTGAAGTGAAAGTGGATCTTGAGATTTAGAACTTGCCATGCTAGCATAGGTTCATAATTGATTGTCAATATGATTTGTGGTGTGAGATGAAAATACTTATACTACCCTATGTGATCTTAATGGATGACCTGTTCTTCAACCGTTATGTTTTCAAATTCTATAGACATATAGGGTCTAAGCATAATTGGTGTCTATTCATCTTCTATCTCTTTTGTGGATGTATGTTTAGTTTGGTATGCGTATGCTGACAGGTAGCGTATACTGGTTTCGTGTTATCCGATCAGGTATCAAAATCATTGCATATAGAGATTAAAGGCGTCAGATCTAAGGGAAGTATTTAATGAAGTTGGGATCCCATGTTTATTCTCACATTAGTAATTCGAATTCAATCTCATTAGTTAATTTAATTCTTAGTTTAAAAATTGCATCCTAGTTTAATTTAGTTAATCAAAACCAAAATTGTTATTTGTCTTAGCAGTGGATTAAAACCAAACATTGTTGCATAGGCATATTTACTGATTAAACTTAACCAGATCTCTGTGGAACGAACTTTAATTATATTACTTGTGACTACGTGCGCTTGCGTAATTTTGTGCTAACATGACCCCTTTGATTTCTCCCCCTTAGTTGAGGAATCCTCTACAGATTTATCAGTTGCCCCAGCTTCAGGATCTTGTTCATCATCACCATCCTTGCTTGTAAAGAATTCAATTTCTTCATTTGTAGGTTTGCGACTTTGACTTACAAGATTAAACAAATGTCTTAACCCTTTAGCCTGGTGTGCATTTTGCTTTTCGATCTGGTCCAGACGAGAATCAGTAGATTCCTGATTGTGCTGTACATCTGACTGTAGATTATCAACTTTCAAGGAAATCTCAGAAATTAACATGTCTTGAGCAACAGTAATATCTCCAGAGTCATCAAGTGCCTTTTCATGAGAGAGTTCGAGAGATTCTATCTTCTTGGTGAAAGATGTCTTTAAGTAGTTAATGTCCTTCTTGATTACAGCAAGCTGACTTTTGACAGAGGTGGATGAAGAAGATCGCTCACCCACTTGTGCTCTAAGGATTTCTGTTTCAGCCTTGCTGACTGCAAGTTCTTTCTCTAAAGCATTTATTTTTTCTAATAATGAGAGAGTGTATGTGTCAGTGTGTGCGCTCACCTGACGTTCACTTTGAGATCCACTCACCTGAAGTGCATGTGTTTCACTCAATTTTATAGTATTCCTCACATCACTCCTCTCAGATTCCTTAGCTGCTTCCAGATTTGTACCTGCATGTAAAATCACCCTAGCCTCCTCTGGGAAGGTCAGTGGTGGTGCAATGGGAGTTCGCAAATCCCTGTCCTTAATCAAATCTACTTGAACATTTGAAATTGTTGATTGAATTGCTTCAGTAGTAGATTGATCAAGTTGCCTTCCACCTTCTCCAGTCGAAACTGCGAGTGGAAAATCCCTTGTGGGAGCCAGGAGTGTTTGTCTTGGGAGGGGAGATGATGGTTCTTTTAAAGTTGGCTGAGAACCAAGATTTCCCTCTAAAGCCTGTGAAGACTCTTCTACCATAACTATGGTAGGCACTGTCACATTTTCTACGTGCTCTCCTTGCAGTGTGTCCTGAGACTCATTTAAAGGTATGTCTTCCCCCATTGTGAGTAATAGGGGAGGTGTGCTTGACTCACTACAAGGTGCCACGGCCCTATGGCGAATTTCAATAGAATCACCCTGTTGAGAAGATGATTCTAGTAACTGTGTAACGGCCATATCAACTTCCATATCCTGTTGGGAGGATACAGACGGGCTTACAGTTGCCTTAGTTTGAGTTCGACTTTTCTTTTCTAGAGGCAGAGCTGTGGGTTCACTCATACTACCACTACTGATTCGACTTCTTTTGACTTGCAATTTCTTTCTAGAGTGAAAAGATATGAGTTTTGTTGGTTGAGTGTTTGGCTCTACGACCTTGGTTAGAGGTTGTGGTACTACAACCCCTTGGTCAGACCTACCAACCACTTGGGTTCCAGAAATAGATTGAGAAGTAGTAGTTTGAGGAACAGAAGGCAATACCTGGTCAACTGATTCCGCAACAGTCTCTGATAAGATGGGTTGATCTGATTCAGGTTCAGGGACAGATGCAGTTTCTTGCACTGGATGTTCAACAGCAAGTGCAGCTGGCTGAGGAACAATTTGCTGAGCAGGTTCAACTTGTTGATTGCCTTGATTTTCATTATCAACAAGTATGTTGTCCACTGGTGGTTCAGGGTTTTGTTCTGGTTGTTCAGGTTCTGGTACAGGTTCAATGACAGGTAGTTGTATATAGTTTGACATGTATTGGGTGACAACTACAGGTATGTTTGTGAATTTAGGCTTGTTGCTGTACTCAGTGAACAATCTGGTAGTAGGTTTACCTGACGCCAGTGATTCTCCATTCAGGAATTGGGCTTGGTTTTCTAGTTCCACAAGATGATTAAAAATCAATGACAAGAATCTTGGATAATAACATGATACTTTATGCCCATTATCAAAATTCTTCTTTGCATTAATGATTCTTCTAACCATCGGAACACACAGTAGTCTGCCAATATTAATTCTTCGGTTGTGTGCAACTGCATATCCAATATGCTGCAAGAAAGATGGTAATACCCCGAAGTTCCCTTTAGTAGAATTGGCAAAGACTCTACCTAATGTGTCAAACAGATAATCCCATTCCTGAACGAAGTTCTTTTTATTTCAGACAGTTTGATCAGGACTGTCTTGATAGAATACACCATTCAAAAAAATTTATCAATTCTTGATCTGATGGTAATTCTTCGAAATTATCAGTTAGAAAATTTAAGACCGTATTTATTGTATTTTCATTCACTGTGTACTGATTATCTCCTACAGAGAAGACAAAAGATCTGTTATCATTAGAAATGACAGCAGTAGTACACATGATTCGCAAAGGTTCAATCTTCAGAGGAGCATCCAATCTCAAAGCATTGCGAACCAGTGAATTTTCATTTAAAAACCGAATCCACGGTCGAAAACGTTCAACTGAACATTTTTCTGGATCAAAATAACCGATTAAATTATGTTTAATAATTTCAAATCGATCAGCCATTTTAATCAAGATTTAATTTCCTTGAAAATTTCAGATTTTACAAATTTTTAATTTAAAAATCAATTTTTCGAAATAATAATTAATTAAAAATTCGAAATAATTAACTTTTCTCCAAAAATTCTGAAAAATTCACACAATGACCCTTGTATACACACAAACACACGTATATTTTTAGTTTGGCAAGAATCAAACTCAGATTTCCAGAAAAACAGATCTTAAAATCGATTTTTCGAAAATAAAACTCTTAAAAAATCGAACCAAAACTCGAATTTAACCACTTAAAACGAAGATAATCAAGCAAGGAGTCCAAATATGTGGTTAATTCGTGATTAACAGCAAGATTTGAGACGAAAAATGGGCATGAACGATCGTGTATATGTATGTATATGTGTGTGTATCGACTTGGTACTCTAAGACTTAACTTGAGAGTATAACTTAAAATGAAATTAAGACTTAACTTATTCTAACTACTGAATATATATACTAACTGTCGAATAAGACTTAAAAAGATAACTATTAAGACTTAACTAGATTAAGACATAACTGATATGTATATCGAATATGACTTAAAAATTATTAAGACATAACTGTTATATATATATATATATATATATATATATTATATCCGAATATGACTTAATTAAAAAGATAAGATTATGACTTACTATTAACAAGACTTAACTTGAATAAGACTTAATCTAAAACTACAAAAAACAAAAAAAAAAACTTAACTAATAAGACTTAACAAATAAGTAATTAAGACTTAATTAAATACAGGTGATTAAGACTTAATTTATACTGACTAGCGAATATGACTTAGATTTAAAAACTCGGTAAGACTTAACCTGTTTAAGTCATACCGATTTTAAATTAAGTCATATTGACTGTTTTTCCTAATTTTAAGTCATATTAACTTTAAACAAACATTAAAAACACTATAAAATATACAATTAACTTATAAAAATAATAAAAATATTATATAAAATTAAACAAATAACAAAAATAATTATAAATACCATATGCTAACCTATTAACGAAAACAAAGCAATATTAACAGGACAAACATTACAAAACATATGATAAATTAATTAATAAAATAGAAATTAATATCTACAAATATTCTAAAAATACAGAAGTATGAAGTATTAAATAATATGAATAAACAAAGTGAAAAATAATTAAACAAGCAAGAAAATCAGATGGTAAAATAATTATACAAGTGATTTCAAACAACAAATATTCACAGAATGATCACTTGCAAAATTATTAAAGATCAAATTTCAGATATTAACAGTATTAATTACTAGGACTGTTTAACATACCCAATTCACTAACAATTCTAGTGAATGAGGATTCATTAAGCGACTTAGTAAAAATATCTGCAGTTTGATCTCCAAAGCCTACAAATAGTAGTTCCACTGTACCATTCATTACATGCTCTCTTATAAAATGATACCTTATGTCAATGTGCTTTGTCCTTGAGTGCTGCACAGGATTGCTTGTGATTGCTATGGCACTTGTATTATCACATAAAATAGGAATATTTTCCAATACAATGCCATAGTCCATTAATTGATTCCTTATCCATAAGATCTGAGCACAACAGCTTCCAGCAGCTATATATTCAGCTTCGGCTGTAGAGTTGGAAACTGTTTGCTGTTTCTTACTGAACCAGGATACCAATCTTCCACCTAGGTATTGACAACTCCCAGATGTACTTTTCCTGTCTACAACACTTCCTGCATAGTCAGAATCTGTATATCCAATTAAAGTAAAACCAGTTTCATTAGGGTACCAGATGCCTAAATTAGGCGTACCCTTTAGATATCTTAAGATTCTTTTGACAGCAGTGAGATGGATTTCTTTAGGGTTCGCTTGGAACCTTGCACACAAGCATGTGGCAAACATTATATCTGGTCTACTAGCAGTTAGGTAAAGCAATGAGCCAATCATACCTCTATAGCCTGTGATATCTACCTTAGCAGAACTTTCACATAGACCAATTTTGACAGCTATAGTTGATGGTGTCTTTGCTGATGAGCACTCCTCCATGTGATATTTCTTGAGGAGCTCCTTAATGTACTTGGATTGACAAATAAATATTCCATCTTGTCTCTGACTTATTTGTAATCCAAGAAAGAATTTCAGTTCTCCCATCATGCTCATTTCAAACCTACCCTGCATTAACTTAGAAAACTTCTTGCACAGAAGCTCATTAGTAGACCCAAATATAATATCGTCCACATAGACTTGGACTAGTATTATATCATTCTTATGTCTTTTAGTGAAGAGAGTTTTGTCTATGACACCTCTTATAAAACCATTTTCTAATAGAAATTCAGAAAGAGTGTCATACCATTTTCTTGGGGCTTGCTTAAGACCATAGATAGCTTTGTAAAGAAAGTAGACATAGTCCAGATGATCTTGATCTTCAAAACCAGGAGGCTGTTCTACATACACTTCTTCATCTAGCTTACCATTCAGAAAGGCACTCTTGACATCCATTTGATAAACTTTGAATCTTGAATAGGATGCATATGCCAAGAATATTCTGATGGCCTCAAGTCTTGCCACTGGAGCATAGGTCTCGTCATAATCAATGCCTTCAGCTTGAGAATAACCTTTAGCTACCAGTCTTGCTTTGTTTCTTATCACAGTGCCATCTTCATCTAGTTTGTTTCTGAATACCCATCTTGTGTCTACCACTTTTCTATCTTTAGGTCTGCGTACCAGCTTCCATACTTCTAGTTGCTTAAATTGATTGAGTTCATCTTGCATAGCAATCACCCAATCAGGATCAGATAGAGCTTCTTAGGTTCCATGACAGACAGGAACCCAGAATAATTACATTGATTCTGATAAGCTCTTCTTGTTTTCACACCAACATCTGGATCACCAAGAATCAGCTCAAAAGGATGAGCTCTATTCCAAATAGTTTGTCTGGGAAGAATTGATCTTGACGATTCGCCTTGTTCTTTAGTATGATGTTGAGTATGACTTGTTGACCCTTCATTATCTCCCCCTGAGTTGTTGCCAGTTTGACTTGTTGATGGTTCAAGAGTATCAGTGATGTCTTGAAAATTATCATTGTTTTGACCAGCATCACCTTGATCATTACCACCAACATTTGGATTATTATTATCAGCAACAACGTCAGGTTGATTATCATCATCTGAATCTGAGTCTGACATATCAACAAACTTAAGCTTTTCAGATGGATCTTCATTTTGGATACTTGGGAGTTTTGTGTCATCAAATGTAACATTGACACTTTCCATAGTTTTCCGTTGATCAATAAGATACACCTTGTAGGCTCTTCTAGTATAACCAATAAATATTGCTTCATGTGCTTTTTCTTCAAATTTACCACCTAGATCATCTCCTTCTTTCAGCACAAAGCATTTTGTCCCAAATACATGGAAGTACTTGAGGGTTGGTTTCTTGTCATGTAGAGCTTCATATGGTGTCTTCATTAAGTCTTTATTGATAAGTGTTCGATTCTGGGTATAGCATGCAGTGTTGACAGCTTCAGCCCAAAAGCTCAATGGAAGCCTTGATTCACTTAGCATAGTACGTGCAGCTTCAATCAAGGTTCTATTCTTTCTTTTAACTACCCCATTTTGTTGAGGAGTTCTGGGAGCCGAGTACTGTCTAGTTATACCCTTTTCGGTGCAAAAGTCATTCAAAACTGCTTTCTTGAATTCAGTTCCGTTGTCTGACCTTATAGCTCTTACTGGACGATTAGAATCCAGCTCAATTAACTTAATGTGATCAACTACCAGTTGTGGAGTTTCATCTTTTGAGTTCAGAAATAGTACCCATGTGAATTTTGAGAAATCATCAACAATCACTAGAGCATATCTTTTTCTTGACATGGACATTACACTAACTGGACCAAACAAATCCATATGGAGAAGTTGTAATGGTTCAGTTATTGATGATGTGTTAATGCTCCTGTGAGTTGCCCTTTTTGACTTTCCTTTTTGACAAGCATCACATAGATCTTCCTGAGTAAATTCAATCGAAGGTAAACCTCTCACTAATTCTCTTTTAAATAAAGAATTCATTGTTTTGAAGTTTAGGTGAGAAAGTTTCTTGTGCCATAACCAACTTTCATCAGTGGATGCCTTTGAATAAAAACATCTAATTTCTTCTATGCTTCCAGAGTTCATATTGGCTATGTACAAGTTTCCTTTTCTTACTCCAGTCAACTGCGGCCTTTCATTTCTCTTGTGTGATATTAGACAATTCTTCTTGTTGAAATGAACTTCATAACCTTTGTCACAGAATTGACTAATACTGAGCAAATTGTGGTCAAGGCCGTTCACAAAAGAGACATCTTCAACGATAACATTTCCAGCTTCTAATCTGCCATATCCATCAATTTTACCTTTGCTGTTATCTCCAAAGGTAACGACTGGGCCGGCCTTCTCCACCACATTTGTCAGCAGGGCTCTATCTCCAGTCATATGCCTTGAACATCCACTGTCCAGAATCCACATGACTCGTTTAACCTGTTTCAAACCCTGCAATGACAAATTGGTTAGACTTTCTTCGGAACCCAAATTTGATTGGGTCCGGAGTACTTAAAGAATTGACCTTTATCAGGTAAAGCAACACTTTTTATTTTAACAACATTTTCTTTAGGTACTGGACATTTAACCCTGTAAACAGCTTTAACTTGCTTTGGTTTCAGCTTGGGTAACCATGTCTTCACCATATCCTGAGAAGGACTTGGAGTCCTAATCTTAGAATTAGGTGATTTTACAGTCCTGGATCTAACATGTTTATTTCTGCTCATATGCTGTCTAGGGACATTCTTCTCAATACATGCATGATTACCGTTAAAGTAAGCAGACATTATATTAAAAGCACAAGACATGCAATTAACAGCATTGCATTTCTTATGAGCAGTATCAATAACAGGAATAGCATGCATGGTAGATATGTTGTTGCATTTATTCATGTTGTTACTTCTACTACTAGTTTTCAAGGAACTAGTAGACTCACCAACTCTTTCTGCTTTCTTAAACACAGTCTTTCTATCTTTATCATTTTTAACAACTTGATTACTTTCTAAGACTATGCCATTAGCTAAATCCTCAATGCGCATCTCTTCCTTAATGATTAAAGATGTTGTATCCAAAGGTTCTGCTATGGATGTCTTAAAGAGTGGGTTACTAACACCTTTAAGCACTAATGGTATACCCCTATCTACAGCACTGACACGATTAGGGGTAATAATGCTTTTTCGACCAATCGCTTCATTATAGTCAAACCCAATACCCACGGTTTGATTAATAACTTGTTGGTTAAACAACTCTTTAGCCACTTTACATGAATTAGAAGTAGCATTAGCCCTTATTTCTAGCTCAGCTATTGTTTCACGTTGTTGAACCACTATCAACGCTAGAGACCTCTCAAGTTCTTTTAGAATTCTTATTTCTGATTTTTGTTTGTCATGGCAATTTTGTACATCGTGTAATTCTGATAATTGATTACTAAGATTTGTAATTAACAAATTTAGCCTTTCAATCTCTCTATTAGCATTACCTAGTGTATCACTAAGTTGATAAATATATTGACTATCAGTACATGATACCTCAGATGAAGTACCACTGGAGTTATCAGATTTTGCCATCAGGGCAAGATTGCCATACTCTTCATCTTCAGAGTCTGTATCATCCCAACTCTTTCCAGCAGCCACATAGGCTTTACCTGTCTTCTTCTTCTCAGATCCAAAGTCTTTTCTTTGGTTTTGTTTTGGCTTCTGACATTCAGTAGCGAAATGTCCAAGTTCATTACAGTTGTAGCATCTAATTTTACTTCTTTCAACTGTTCCAGTTTTGTAACCTCCTCTGTTACTTAAGGATGAAGAACCTCCTCTCTGGAACCTGTTATAGTTAGATTTGTACCTGAACTTGGGATTCTTCCTGAATCTGAAGTTACTGAATTTCCTTACCAACAAAGCCATGGACTCATCTTCCAACTGATCTAGCTCTTCTAACGAATAGAAGTCTCCTTCATCTGGACTAGCATTCGTTTGACCAACTTCAACTTCAAGCTTACCACTGTCATCATTACAAGGTTGAATAACCTTATCTTCCACTTCCTGTTTGTTCTCAACAATAAGAGCTGTAGAAGTATTAGCAACTCTTCCTTTTCCATAAATCTCCTTTTGTTGAGATTGTTCCAGTTCATAGGTTTTTAAAACACCAAAGAGTCTTTCTACAGTAATTTCACTTAGATTCCTCGACTCTCTGATAGCTGTAATTCTATGTTCTAGATGAACAGGCATTGACAGTAGAAATTTTCTAGTTGATCTCTTTCTGAGTATAGTACTTGCCATGCATCTGTAAATTGTTGACAAGTTTGTTATATCTTTCAAACACATCTTGAATACTTTCATTGTATGCTGATCGAAAGTGTTCATACTCAGATGTCAGAATTTCTAGTCGATTCTCCCTAACTTCCTCTGTTCCTTCATTCACAATTTCAATGGTTTCCCACATTTGCTTTGCAGTCTTGCAGTTAATCACATGACTGTACATTACAGAGTCTAGAGAGTCTATTAAGATCAGTCTTAAATTAATTTCAAGTCCAGCTTCCTCTCTTTCAGCAAGAGTGTATTCAGAAGAATCTTTGTGTACATACCTTGCAGGGGAAATAACTTTTCCATCAGTAACAACTTCAGGAATTATTCCAAAAGGTATTATAGGTCCTTCTGATAAGACTTTCATGTATTTAGGATTTGCAACCTCGAGGAACATTAACATTTTGTTCTTCCACATATCATAACTATTTTTGTCATATATGGGAATTTTCACAGTTCCAACTTTAGAAGACATGATGAATTTTTTAAGAGAGTTAAAAAATTCGGGGATGATTTTTAATCGAGTAAAATGGGATCTTTGATTTGTGTATCAATCAATCAGCTCTGATACCAATTGTTAGGTTCGATAAGATTGTAGAAGGGGGGGTTGAATACAATCTTTACCTTTTTATCGAAATTTGTCCTTTAAATTAAATTTGATAAAGACAAATTTATGTGCGGAATTATTTAACACAATTTTTCAAGTTGAATATAATTGTATATTAACTTGATGTGGTGTTACAAAATCAGTATAACAACTTATCAAGATGTTAATAACTAATTAGAAAATTCGACATGAACTTTTCTAATTTAGTTAATAATAATCAAGATAAGAACTAGGAAACTTAATTCGCTAGTAGTACAAGAATCACGAATAAACAAGTTCTATCGGATAGAATATCACAAAGATGAAGAACTTGAATTTCTAAGAATTGTTTAAGCTTTGGTGTTCTTGGTGTTCTTGAGAGAGAGAATTCTGGTCTTGATGAAATGTTTCTGCTGTGTTTTCTCCGTTATGACTTATTCTGGTCTGTTCTGTTCTTTTATATCAGTAACAGGTCTTGCTGGCTTTCTGTAGGATATTTAACTGCTCCAGCATGACTTAAACTGCTTCCAAGACTTGATTTTTCTTCATTAAGACTTACACAAACCTCCATTAAGACATAAAATGTGTCGGTAAGACTTACAACAGCTGGCAGAGGTCGGTAAGACTTAAATCAGGTCGGTAAGACTTAAATCAGAAAAGCTTCTATCGGTAAGACTTAAATTAAGTCATACCGAATTTTCCTTCTCCAAGACTTAATCCAATCTTCTTTCTTTAAGTCATATTGATCCATTTAATTAATTAATGATTAACTAATTCATATTTAATTGATACAATAATTAATTTAATTAATAAATTAATTCTTCCAGAATTAATTCATTTAATTAAATCAACTAAATAATTTATATCAATTATAAATGAATTTAATTAAGTCAATAAATAATTAATTTAATTCTTACAAACCACTAAAGGTAGTAAAGAATTACCACTGATTTGTGTTGACGTTCGATGTACTGTCTGGTTCATGAACGACTAACTTCAATGATGCTTCTTCTCTTTTGACTTTAAGTTGTGGTTTGTTTCTTCTCTCAATTCTCTTGTACTGTAACTGATCTTCAAACTATCACTCAAAAAATCTTTGTCACTGTTCAAATGAATCCATTCACTTCAATGCTGTACTGGGGCTTGATCAAATAACTGAATCATTTTCCAGTGTATGACATCAAAACTATAGATTGACTTTTCTTCTTTCTTCTGACAGATAATACTTCTTGAGATTCCTGTGACAGTTTATATGTATATTTACTTATTACAATTTGGTTTAAGTTGATTAGGATCCTCTAACTACAAATAGACTGAGTCATATGCCTTTCAGATCAAACCTCACACAAATCCTCTACATCCTGGATTAAAAGATGCAAATATCATGCAAAGAATGCAGTGGGTTTTAGACCTACTCATGGGAGACACAGCTGCAACAAAGAGGCAGTATAAGGCAATGTATGATTTTGTACATATAGACGAAAAATGGTTCTACCTTAGCAAAAAAGCACAAAGAGTTTACTTAGAGAAAAATGAAAGAGGCAAGTACAAATCTGCTAAGTCAAGTAAGTTCATACCAAAGGTTATGTTCACTGCTGCAGTTGCAAGACCATGGTTTAATGCACAAGATGAATGCATATTTGATGGCAAAATAGGCATATTTCCATTCACATACAAAGAACCAGCAAAGAGGGCATCTAAAAATAGAGCTAATGGTACTATAATCACTAAGGTGGTTGAGTCAGTAGGAAAAAATGAAACAAAGAGCATTCTTATCAATCATATAGTACTAGCAATCATGCAGAAATGGCCAAGATTTGAAGGACCAAAGGTGATATATATACAACAGGACAATGCAAGGACTCACATTACTCAAACAGATTCAGAATGGCAACAAGTTCATAAACAAGGGGACTTCACATTCATTCTTCTACAACAACCACCTAACAGTCCTGACCTAAACATCTTAGACTTGGGTTTTTTAGAAGTATTCAGTCTCTAATGCATAAGAAGATGCCAAAAGATGTTGATGGAATGATGGATGCAGTAAATGAAGCATTTTATGAGCTAGAGCCAAGAACACTTGCAAATGTATGGTTAACTTTGCAGTATGTCATGAATGAAATTTTGAAAGTAAAGGGCAGCAATGACTACCTAGTACCTCATGTAAACAAGAAAAAATTAGCAAGAGAAGGACAACTACCAATTCAGGTCACAGCACCAATGTGGGCAATATATGAAGCATGGAATGTGGTACATGGTCCACAACAGAACTAGATGCAGGCAATGTTTTATTTACATGTATTAAAGTATGCATTGTATGAAGGCAAGACTGAGTGTAATGCAAACGATGCATGTACGACAAACAATGCACTATATGAATGCAAGTTTACTTTTCGTTGCAATATACTTGAACTTCACTATATATGTATGTATGTATGTATGTATGTATAACAATGCAACAGTGCCCTAACTACTAAGTGGCCGTGTCCAACAGGGATGCAGATTCAAGGAAGCTCGAATGACCCCCAAGACAGCTCTTATTGGCAGGGCATAATGTGTGTGAAAAGTGTGTGTGCATAGTGTGTGTGAATGAATACAATTCGACTTATAATCATCAAGTCATGAAGCTGTGAATCATGAAAAGCCACGAGACACTGATTCTCATATAAACTCAATTCGAATTAACACAATCACAGCAATTAAATAGGAATTATACAGCAATTAAACAGGAATTATACAGGAATTATACAGAAATTAGACAGCAATTAAGCCACAATGATCAAGTCATGAAGGTGTGAATCATGAAAACTCAATGATCAGTGCACAATGCCACAATACAATCAAGTAGAGAGTTAGTTCCAATTAGAAAATGGTTCTCATATACATAAATTAAACAAGCACGGGAATTAAACAAGTCAAAGAATTAAACAAGCACAACAATTAAAGAGTACACAATTTAGGGCTTACACAAATTAAGACTACACAAAATGAGCAATGAAAAATTAAGAGTACGAATATATGCCACAATACATCAAGTAGACAGTTAATTCCAATTAGACAATGGTTCTCATATAAACTCAATTAAAGAAGTCAAACAATTAAACAACAATGACACAATTACGCATGCACAGCAATGACACAATTAAACATGCACAGCAATTAAACAGAGAACAGAGAAAAGAGAATAAACCATTAAGAACACGAACAAGCATCATCGGAATCCTCAGAGTTAGTTTCGTCGTCGTTAGGGGCATCGTCACCGGAATCTGACCACAAATCGCTTGGGGGGGGCTTCACCGGAATCCTCATCGCCGTCACAGTCGTCCCCAACTGCATGCAAATCGAATCCGGGCGTTCCATCCACCGTACGGTCTTCAGAACCCTCAGATCGCCCCTGATCCAGTCTTGACCGAAGATATTCTTCACTATAGGTGTGGTCGCCGTTACAATCGATGCCTCTATCGCAATTATCGGGATCGGAACAACGGTAGGAACCACTGGACTCATCATCGGAATCCGAAAAACCATAGTGCTCATCCATTAGAACAGATTTTGTGGGTGAATTAAGAGAGAGGGGAGAGAGAGGGGTGAGAAAGCGGCGAGAGAGAATTAGGGTTTGAGAGAAAGAGATGTCGCATAATAGAGAGAAGAGAGTAAACCGGGCCGGTCCAAGGACACAACAAAAATATCTCACAATAAACTGAATAAACATATTAAGGTGGACTAAAGTAAAATATTTTTTGGGGAAAAGGGGGATATATTTGTTTAAGTTGGTGGGTTAGTCTTTTAATATATTTTCTTTGCTAAAAATAGAAAGGGAAAGAGTTTTTTGAATGTCCCGATAAGGAAAGTGGGAAAAGTTTTATGGGACGGAGGGAGGAGTGTTTTTGATAGACATAGAATTTTTTTATTTTTATAATTAAATCTTATGAAATATCGGTAAAGTAAAGACGACGAGATTATAATATTTTAGTTTGGCAAATATTGATTTTGAACAATTAAATTATTGTAAATACATAAATTTCGATATTAAAAATATGTGGGCCCTAGCCCAGATTAACAGCGTAGAGCCCATGCCCATGTAATTTATATGTGCGCATGACTATACACACACTCTAGAAGCTAATATTCGTACAATTTCCGACCACGAAACAGCCGGTCTAGTCCGCGTTAACTCATAACTCGCGGAAGAGACTTTTATTTTGTATTTTACTTTGCAATTACATCTTAATTATACATTTTGTATTTTTCCGTAAAAGTAGGGTCACTCACTTATGTGTTACGTAAATTATACTACGAAGTCTTGATCGTGAAAAATATACTAAGAAATTGTGATGGTATTTTTTAAAATTTATTTTACGTGTCTTAATCGTGAATTAATATAATTAATTTGTGTTATTCAACATAGATACCAATGATTTGTTTTTAAAGATGTTAGACAAACAGAAGATGTTAACATTTGTGAATATTAAATATTAGATACAATGTCAAAGTGTCTTCTATTGAGATAAGAGATTAAAGGCAGATCCAATAGTGATCAAAATTTTCAAATTTGGAATAAATTATTTCTAATTCTCTTCTAATAGTGATCTAAATGGTAATTGAAATTTGAATAAGTGAATATTAATGATCCAAATTTGAATCAGCACGGATCCAAATTTGGATGAGTTGATTTAATATTAAAAATATGATTTAATTATTTGTGTATTTTTAGTTTATTAGATCCAAAATTGATTTATGATTTTTTAATAATTTACTTAATAATATTACGTAATTAATAAAAAATTTATATCTTTAATTTAAATTAAAAATTTTAAATGTTATATAAATACTTAACAACGATTAAACATTAAATTTAAAATTAAATAATTTGATATAATATTTATGTAATAATATATAAATAGTAATTTGAATCATGCTATTGGAATTGCTAAAAAATTTGAATTAAAATTTAAATTAATTGATGATCCAAATTTGATTTTTTGATTTTTTGGATTATAAAGGCTGAAGATGGCGTAAGTGATGCCTGTTCTTCTAAATATAATAGGGGGTGTTCAGTTTGCAATGAGTTAAGCTTAATTTTATATTGTTTTAGCTCATAATTTGACTTAGAGTTGTGAAGTTAACACAAGATTTGAACTATTAGGTTAAAGATATTGACCTTTTTAGATAATTATAAATATATTTTTTATGCGATCATGTCTCTACAAATAATTGTTAATAATATATATTTTGTGAATAACAAATATGATAAAATGAAGTTTTACAAATTTTCACATAAAAAATTAAATAATTATTCTTTGTTGTTGTATAACAAGCACCATAAATTATGCTGTAAATCAATAACAAATTAACAACTAGTATTTATCATAAATCCTAACCATATTTATTATAATTAATAACCAAAAATATGCAAGTAGGAGTGTACGACACCGTTTGATGCAAGCAAAGGGCAGCATATACATAAGGGCAGTGCCCTTATGGCACGCATAATGAAGAGAGGTGACTAAGGGTGAAAAAGAAACGAAAACAGAGAAGAATGATGGCAACAGTCATGCGCGTTGTGTGGAGCATGCTCAAGTCTTCTTTTATGTCAATTTTCCTAAATGCCTTTAAATATGGTGTGCTCAATGCAGGCTTGTGTGCAGCATCAACATTGTTATAAGGCCTTAATGGTAGACCAACTCAAACAAAAGAAACGACGATTTATATATCCTAATTTTTATCAAATTAAGCGAAACGACATTTCCTAAAAATATAAACATTGATCTTAAATTGAATCACCTCTTAGAAATATAAATGTGTCAGTGTGTTAATGAATACGAACCTTCAAGAGAGGAGAGACCAATTTCATCGATTCATCATAATAGTATTTGATAACTACATTTAATGTTATATTTTTGTTTGTCTAGATAATTGATGTTCAAAAAATTGTACTTAAAGAAAGTAGAGCAATAAGCGAAAGATTTTTTCGACCATTTTATCTGTTAATTTCTTTTTATAATTCAATATTGGGTCAATTTTCGTACACCTCGACTAATTCAGAGCACATTTGTACCCACTAAACATGACAATTCACTCACTTCCGTACTTTTTAATGGAATCGAATTTATAATTTTAGTACGGATTTTTATTTGTTTTTGCTAATCATGTTGGAGCACTTTATTATTGTGTTAATTATCAACTGAATCACTTATTTCACTTCAATATATCAAAGGAGTCACCAATTTTATTTCGGTATCATTTGAATCACTAAAGTCATAATAAATATCAAATAGATAATTCTAAATATGTGTTCAAAAAATAAAAGTAATATTTTGTTGATTCTGCACATTTTTCTTGAATGTTACCGCAACCAAATGAATAACTGTTAAACTCTAGTATTTCAGATAACATATTTAGAATTTAAAAAGTTCATTTACTATTTATTTTTAATTAAAACAAGAAAAATAATTATAAAATAAAAAATAAATAGTATATGAATTTTTAAAAATATAAATATATTATCTAAAATACTAGAATTTAACAATTATTCATTTGGTTGCGGTAGCGTTCAAGAAAAATGTGCAGAATCAACAAAAAATTACTTTTATTTTGGGTTTTTTTTAATATGTCCCATTTTAAAAGGCAAGTTATAATTGTGTCCTATATTTATTTATAATTATAAATATATCCCATTTTTCTAATATGTCCTATTTTTTATTGTAACCATGATTAACTAACTAACTAACTACACATTCTTAAAAGACATTTTTGTCCTCTTACTTAAATGAAAATTGTACTAATTATTACTACAATATTGTTCGCACTAAATCACGCAAGCGTACGCGGTCACAAGTAATATAGAATAAAGTTGAGTTCGTTCCCACAGAGACTGGTAAATTTTAGAATATGCACCTATGCAACAATGTATGATCTCTATTCACTGCTAAGACAAATATCAAATTTGGGTTTTAATTATCTAAATTAACTAAGATGTCTTTAACAATATTAAGATTTAATTAACTAACGTGACTTAAAACTAATTTACTTATGAGAGAATAAACATGGGATCCTAACTTCATTAAATACTTTGCTTAGAGTTGATGCCTATAATCAATGCATGTGATGGTTATGATAACTGATCGGATAACACGAAACAAGTATAGGTTACCTGTCAGTATACGAATACCAAACTACTCAAACATCCACAAAAGAGATAGAAGATGGGTAGACACCAATTATGTTTAGACCCTATATGTCTATAAGATTTGAAAACATAACGGTTTAAGAACAAGTTATCCATTGAGATCACATAGGGCAGCGTAAGATGGTTAAATTACACTACAAATCATGATGTCAACATATTCATAAACCTATGCTAGCATGACAAGTTCTAATCTCTATATCCACTGTCGCTTCAATAAAGATTAAAAAATTAGATGTTAGCTATGCATCTAAACACATTAAGCACAACCACACGAGGATATCAATAATTCATCACACACAAATCTTTAAAGCATACAAACTACTAAACTACATAGATAAATCCGTTAGAATCCCATGACAACGATTAGTTCATAATCGAACGGCTCGTCATAATGGGATCTAGTGATAACATGATGATAAACAAGATCTGAATAAAAACAATAGTGCTAGAGTAATAAGGTTTAGAAAAAAAACTCAAAAACGAAGATTCAAAAGTATCGCCTAATTAGAAGAATAGAAAAGATGAAGTAGATCTAGATCTCCGTTGCTTGTCACGAGCGTTAGGAATCCTTCTCCAACTCTCTCTCGTCTTCCTCTGAGTAAAAAACGTCATCTTTCTGTTGTCTAGAGGTGTATTATAGCCCCAGCGTCTTGTCCTCCAAGAAAATACCGAAAAATCCGATTTTAAGTTGAATCAGGAAAACTGGCAACAGTCCACCGCCCGCCCACGCCCTCTATTGGTGGAACACTTTGCGACAAACAGATTCGTCTTCTTCCGAGCTTTTCCAATGACTGCTTACGGGCCTCAAACGGATTTGTAGAACTCCAGATATGGCCAAAACAGTGTAGACTGCGCAACCTACCCGGAAAATCCGAATTTTCCACAAATTAATCTCCAACTCTTGTTATTTAAACTCTAAGCCCTCCTTTATTATATTCCCTTGATACTTCTTTTCTTAACGTATCTCTGGCCTACTTCTGACCTCCTGTTTCCGAACTAAAGTCCACCACAATTATGTCATTAAACACCACCAATGCCTCCAACTATTAGTTCTGCAAAACTCAATGAAAACCCATTAAACACACCACATACTTGAGGTCAAGTAATCAATTTAAGCCGATACGAAGCATTCTAAGTGGATATAAAATCCACTTATCAAATATATATATATATATATATATATATATATATATATATATATATATATATATATATATATAAGTGCCCAACATAAGACAGGCTAAAATGGAGTAAGCTTCCAGAGGAAGGGCAAACGTAAAAAGGGATTTTCAAATCTTATCGGTGATCAGAAATTTAGAACCACAAACAGGATTATGAGTAAAGAAGATGGTGTAAGAACACAGGTTGAGGACCCCTTGATGAATTTCATTGAAGCACACAAGAATTTCATTGAACTACCGAATGAATGTGTCCTGTGGGGCCAGGAGGAAGGAGGAGAGAGGTGGGTGGGAGAGAAAAAGCATGTTATTCTAGTCTTATTTAATATTAATATATGCTAGCCGATAACCCCTCCGAAGCTCGGATCGTAATAAATTATCTTAAATTTTTAATTTTTTTAATAAAATAAAATCTTGAAGCACTAAGTTGTAATATAATATTTAATATTAAATTAATATTTAATATTGTTATTTTAATTAATTAAATTTACATAACTTTATTCTGGTAATATAATGCAAGAGTAGCTATATTATTAATTGAATTTATTATTAATCTATTATAGATACTTTTAAATATTAATTAAAGGAGTCCTAAGTTCTATTTAATACTATATTCCTGATTTTTTATTAATTAAAGGAGTCCTAAGTTCTATTTGATACTATATTCATGAATTTTATTTCATTTTTTAGTTAATAAACTCATAGTATATAATTTCATTATTAAATTAAATTATTATATAATATTACAATTTTAATTAATAAAATTAATTAATATTTAGTGGCATACCGTGCATACCGCGGTATACATGACATACCATTTAAAAGGGGTTTTTGCTTTTAATAAAGAGCATAGATATAATTATATGTATATAAGTTATATATGAGTTAAATTTAATCATGGGACATATTTATAGTTATTTAGTAAAGAGAGACATATTTATAATTGACTTGTTAATTTGGGACATATCAAACTAATACCCTTTTATTTTTCGAACACATGTTTAGAATTATCAATTTGACATTTATTATAACTTTTTTAATGCAAATGATACCGAAATGAAATTAATCCCTCTATATATTGAAGTGAAATAAGTGACCCAATTGATAATTAATTCCTTTATTATTTGTTTTACTTTTTGCAAATATTCCTCAGGTTCCCCCCGTTGATGATACTTTTCACTACGTTCTACAGGTTGATCACAATTTCGGAAAAAGCAAATGAACATACAACAAATTTATCGGATAAAACAACACAGGGGTAACTGTTTGCCCGATGTACTATATATAGCACATTAATAAAAAAACAAAGATTTTTTTCAAAAAATATCCATGTTGAAACTTTTTCAAAAATATAGTTGTAACCTTTATAACCTGATTTACAACGTCAAATACAATATTTGCAATCAAATCTGCAACATTTGCAATCTATTCTAAAACTTTAAATAATATTTTTGAAAATACTTTCAAAATATTACGAGTAATGCTAGGTACCCCAAATTGGTACCCAAAAAATGCTCCCGAATGATGTGCCCTGATGAGTTGGATGTATGGAGTATTTTAATTGGTGAGATTGATATGACCTGACGGATCCATTATACTTATAACCAATGACATGTGTAATTTGAAAAAAAATTTGGGATCCAATTTCAATTCAGAATATCTAGTATTATTCAAATATTATTGTGAATATCCCAAAAAACAAGACCGGTTATAGTTATGTTGCACGTAAATTGCCATAAATAAAGAAAATAAAGTGATGAACCGATTAGTAAATGGCTTGCGTATGTCTTCAATAAGATATATTACTATGTTCAATTATACACACAGGCCCATGTTTATGGCAGCTTTTCTCAGTCATCTTTTCCCCTGTTTTGGGCCCAATTGTACAAGACAACACATTTTTTACAATTTAAAGAAAGATATCAATTATCATGCTCAGAAATTTAACTATTTCTGTACCTTTTTTTTTTTTTTGCTAAACAACTGTTTCGTTTTTGGTATTTAGGAAATGTATATAAGTATTTAAATATAATATATAATGATTTCTATAAAACCAAATAAAATCAAATACTTAATTCAAAATTGAAAAAAAATGCATTTAAAGAAGTTTTTAAAATTTGAGCTACCCATTAATCTTTATACATAGGGGGTGTTTGGGGAACTTATTTTTCAGAATAAATCAACTTATTTTAAGTTGAAAGTTAAGATTCCTAACTTTTCAATTTATTTTCCAACTTATTTTTGCAATTTATTGAATCTCGAACGTATATTAAATATTTGTATAAAAAAAAAGTATCAAAATATAAAATTTTTACTCAAAAATAAATTCATAAATCTTTATATATATTTATCGTGCTGCGCAGGGCCGGAGAGGATTCGGAAGTTGGAAGCGTGCAAGGTGGCGAGACGAGAGGCAAAAAAGGCAGTGGCGAAAGCTAAAGAGGAGGCATATGAAGGGCTGTTCAAGCGACTAGAAACCAAGGAAGGAGCGAATGCCATCTTTAAGCTAGCTAAAGCTCGGGAGAGAGGGAGGCGCGACCTGGGTTGTGTTAAGTTTGTTAAAGATGATTCAGGCCAAGTGTTGTTGAATGAAGATGCTATTAAGGACAGGTGGAGTTCGTATTTCCATAATCTTTTCAACGAGGCTAGGAGGAGTGGTACCGGTGTGGAGCAAGAGGTCTCTCTTTCACCTGTGTTTGCCTCCGACCCCTGTGAGCGCATTAGCAAGGAAGAAATCCAGGGTGCCTTGCAAAAGATGGCTAGAGGGAAGGCGGTTGGTCCGGATCTGTTCAATGTTCTTCTCTTGGGTGATAAGATGCCAGCTGAATGGAGGCGTAGTGTTGTGGTCCCTTTTTTCAAGAATAAAGGCGATGCTCAAAGTTGTGGTAACTACCGGGGTATTAAATTACTCAGTCATACTATGAAACTTTGGGAAAGAGTGGTTGATAGTCGGCTTAGAAGAGAAGTTATAATCTCAGAGAATCAATTTGGATTTATGCCGGGGAGATCAACGATCGAGGCCATTCATCTCGTTAGACGCCTTATGGAGAAGTTCAGGGAACGTCGCAAAGACCTCCATATGGTGTTCATTGATCTTGAGAAGGCCTATGATAGCATCCCCCGTGAAGCTATTTGGTAGCCTTGAGGAGAGGGGAGTTTCGTCGGCGTTCGTTAGGGTGATTCAAGACATGTACTCCCAAGCTAGTTCTTGCGTTCGGACCCCAGTGGGGGACTCCCGTTTCTTCCCGGTTGAGTTGGGGCTTCATCAGGGATCGGCCCTGAGTCCTTTTCTTTTCGCCCTTATCCTTGATGTCATGTCGCGGGGGATTCAAGACGATGTCCCTTGGTGCATGCTCTTCGCGGATGATATCGTGCTAGTGGCGGAATCGAGGAGGGAGGTGAACGACAAATTGGAGCTTTGGAGATCTACTTTGGAGTCCCAAGGGTTACGTATGAGTCGTTCTAAAACCGAGTATCTCTGGTGTAACTTCAGTGGTGAGGCCAACGAAGAAGGGGTGGAGGTTAGGATTGAAGACCAGATCGTTCCGCAGACGGATAATTTCAAGTATTTGGGTTCGATCATTCAGAAGGAAGGTGAGATTGAAGCCGATGTCACGCATCGCATCAAGGCTGGGTGGCTAAGGTGGAGGGCAGCGTCAGGGGTATTATGCGATAAGAAAGTCCCTTTAAAGTTGAAAGGGAAATTCTATAGAGCGGCTATCCGTCCAGCGATGTTGTATGGTTCTGAGTGTTGGGCGGAGAAGAAGGCTCTCGTAAGCAAGTTGGAAGGGGCTGAAATGAGGATGTTGCGGTGGACTTGTGGGCGCACGATGTTGGACAGAATACCGAACTCGGTGTTTAGGAGCGAGCTTGAAGTGGCGCCTTTCTCTGCGAAAGTTAGGGAAGGAAGGTTGAGATGGTTCGGCCACGTTCGAAGGAGGCTGGCGGAAGCCCCAGTTAGGAGGGTCGAGAGTTTGACGGTTGTTGGGGCGAGGAGGAGAGGCAGGCCAAGGAGGACGTGGGAAGAGCAGCTCCGGATGGATTTGAAGGCATTAGACTTAAATGAGACCATGGTCACGGATAGGTGTTCTTGGAGACGGCGTATCAGGGTGGTGGATTCCCTTTTAGGATGTGGCTCTGTTGTCGAGTGTAACAATCCCGATTTTTTCTGGATTTATTATTATTATTTAAATATTTTATTGATTTTCCATAAAGGAATAAGAAGATTGTGAATATTTACTTTTAATTTGAATGCAGTTATGTGTTTAATTGTTAATAGGTTATTCGGATAGACTGTATTTGGTACTGTCTGTGTTAGTAAAAATGTTTATTTTATTAAAAATTTATATTTTTATCAATAGTGATAAATTGAGTTTGTTTTAAAATTTTATGGATCGAATTGGTATTTTATTGGTACAAAAATTATACCCGATATTCTACCCGTGTACAAAAGTTTTGTTTGTATAAATTATTAAAATGTTTAAAATTTAGGATCTTCACATTTTTGGTAACTTGAGATTATTTTAGAATTTTAATGATCAAAACTATATTTTTCTCGTACTAAAATTTTACCCGGTATCTTATCCGTGCCCCATTAATATTTGGGTGCATTATTAAAATATTTGAAAATTTTGTATTTTATATTTTTGATTAATCAGGGAAAATTTCGTGTAATTTATTATATTAAAATATATTTTTTAGTTGATTTTATTGTGTTTTGATTTATTTTTAAAGCATTTAAACGCATTATGATTTTTATTAAATAGGCAAATTATCCCATACGTGTTATGTGACTTCTGTGTAGCATAGAATATTTTATTCTATTTTTCTGTAATTTTTATATTTTTAGAATACAATTATTTCGCATTTTAATTTCCGGATCTAGCCCCTGTATTGAATTCGAGGCCTTGTTTTTGATAAAATTATTTTTATATAATAATAGGTTATTTAAAAATGCATTATTTTGTAATTTTTGTAATATTCATAATTTTTGGAAAATTTTGGTATATATATTATATTTGTTTAAAAATAAAAATTTTACATTTTTATCCCATAAAAATTATTTTGAAGGCTTAATAATTTTAATTAGGGGTTAAAAATATTTTTGGGTATTAATTTTTGATTAGTATAAATAGCAGAATAATTATTTTTAATTTTATAAAATTCTGAAAAATTAGTTTTTTAGAATTATTTTCTGCAAATTCTTTATTTTGTGTTCTTGGTGTTCTTGAGAATCAAACTCAAATTTGGAGGTGATTCTGTTATTCAAATCGTTCATATGAGTAACCAAACTGAAGCTCTTGATCTCTACTACATGTTTATGTAAGTGTTCATAACCAAAATTGTTTTGTTCGAAAATTTGTTTTTTTTATTTTAATTTTCGAACTTGTTTAATTTGGTGTGGATTGTTTAGTGATTTGTTGTTGATGTGGTTAGTATGTATAGATTGCTTATGATCCCATGAATTTTATGTTGATTTTTATTTGATTGTTCATGTCCTAGATATGAATTCGAGTTTTTTTTTTTTTGGGGGTGAACTTTGATTTCGATTTTCTGGCTTCTTGTATGATTGTTTGATGTTCTTGATGTTAGATATGAATTTTTGAACTCCTAAGCTTCGATTTGATGTATAGAACGTTAAGTTTGGTTGAGTTTTGACCGATTCCGAGTTTTTTGCCGGAGTTAGTTTGATTTTTGGCCGGATTTTTGATTTGGTTGATTCTGGGTTTGATTGAATGTTATGGTTGTGTTTAGAATGTGATTTGGAGTGATTTGGGTATTTAAAACGTAGCAATTGGTACGTTTTTGGAGGTTGCCGGAGTTCGCCGGAAAATTTTCCGGTGGCCGGTTTCTGCAGATCTGCCATTGTTGGCGATGGTTGTTCTTCGAGCATTCATACGAAGAACAACGAAGGTGGTGATGAACAGTAACCGTTTGATCTTTAAAATCTGAAAACCAATTTCTGAAAAATGATTTTGGAAAATTATTTTCAAAATTAATTATAAATTCGAAAATAATTTTAAAAATTCGAAAAATCATTTTTAAATTTTGAAAAATTATTTTTAATTTCAAAAAATAGTTTTAAAATTTTAATAAATAATTTTTAATTCAAAATTTATTGTATTTGATTATTTTAAATCTATTTAGCTAATATCTTAATTAATTTAAATTGATTGGTTAATTAATAATAATCAATTAATTTAATTAATTAAATATTATTTAAATATGATGAAAAATAATCAAATTTAATTATTTTGTAAAATAAAATAATTTATTTATTTTATAAATATTATTTTACCTTTAATATTTATTCCCTTATTTGTTTAAAATGAAATAAAATTGTTTTAAAATTCTAAAAATAATCCGGGAGTGATAAAAATATTTTTAAAATTCTTAGATTTATTTTTTTATGAGTTGATTAATAAATAATTAATTTGAATATTCAATTAATTTAATTTTTAATTGAATTATTCTTATTAATTACGTATTAATTAAACCGTTTGTCCGTTTTCAACGAGAAAAGTATTTCTGGAATTAGAAAAATGACCCGGTTCTTATAAAAATAGTTTTAATTTAAAATTCAACTTTTAAATTTGGATCGACTTTTTACCAAACCTTTTTATTGAGTCGGTTATATCCGATAATTAGGGTTTTGACCCGTTTTCTGTTTTAAAAATATTGGATAACATCTTTTTATGATCTGATCAACGTGCTATGTGATTATGTGACCTACTTATTAGTCTCTTTACGTGCGATGTGAATTATCGAAGTGTTTACTTCGAGGGTTAAGCGTTGTAATTATATTTCTATTTCTTTATCGAGGATTAATTGGTAAGTATTGACTTAGGTTTGTCAGCGGAGATATAATGAAGATGGTTGGAGATAGATGTGGTATTCTTTGTGGGTTATGAAAATGGTGGAGATGGATACAGTATTATTTGTGGATTGCTGGGTTACTTGTGAGGTGTTTTAACACCGGGAAAATGTCTATGTTCAAAGGGGATATTTCCAATTATTTTCTCCCGACAGAGATTTTGGTAAGCATGGTTAATATGTCCGAGTTGAGTTTATAAACGTTTATAGAAAGTAGAAATTGACGTTTGAAGACTGAAGTACCAGCTTATGTTTGACTATAGAAGTAGACGCGTGGGCTCGATGTCGACAGATCAGACTCGTGGCAATCGCAAGAGCGTCAAACCAACGAATGATTAAAACAGAGGACATGATGACGTGAGATAGAAGAAAAAGATAGTTGTATTACTTTGGCGCTACGTAATAGCTAAGGACCAGAGGCAAGTATTTTCTTGATGATCTTAAACACTTTTATTTTATGTTTCATTGATTCACATCATGACAAATAGTTATTGTTCAGAGCTATTTGTGATTCTTAAATATTTTTGTGCGAACAAAGTTACTTGATATTGGTACCCTTGATGTGGGGAATTGTTTAAGTAAACTCTTCATATCCTTATTATCGTAGTAAATAATAGGGATGTGAACTGTATGTGAAACTAAGCATTTCCTGTTGAATTCGGAAATTGCTCTATTGGATTGGAAAATGGTAAAGCGTAGGAGGCCATGATAGCTGTCATGGTCCAGCAATATTTAAGGAGGATATGGTAACCATTCCATCTTCCTATAGGCTAACATTACTTGCCTATTTTGGTACCCTCATGAAATCCGGATTATACACACGGGTATAGCTGTACCAGTGGAGTATAAAGGGTCCCATTGCTTTTGAACCTGATCAGGGGGCAATGGTGTTTCAGTAAAGTGTATCCAATCCATATCGCCCGAATGGCTATTATATATTGTGAATTGACAGATGATTCATTTTTATGACATGCCAAATGATTTCAGTTACAATTGAATTATATCACAGTTGTTGATTCAGTTTTCTCTATAAACTGTTTTACATTTCAGTTGATTTTATGCCCCACTTATCTTGGTTTTTGTATCAAAATTTTTATACCCTTGCTGAGCATTTCTTTCGCTCATACTTGCAGTTGTAAATTCTAACATTTCAGTAAGGTAGTTTGGCCAGACGTATCCGCACAACTCAGAAAGAGAAGAAGCGTGATGCTATTTCGAAGATGACTTGGCTCAGGATGTCTGGATTTAGTGTAAGATCTATTTTACATATTTGAGTTATAGTATTTATTATTATTATGTACTAGCCTAGTTGACCTGGCGTACTTCTTATCGAAGTTACACCAGTGATTTAAGATTTGATCAAGGAGAATGTTGTAAAGAATGAATACTTTTTACTTAATGGAATTTGGATTCTTGTTTCTAGCCCTATAACCTTAAAAGATCTTGGTATGTTTGGGGTCACAGATGTATATTCCCTGTGTTGGACAACTGCAAGTGAATGATTATTATCAAACAGATGTTTTATTTTGAGAATTTTTGCATGACCACCAAATCTTCTGACCCCAGATTTGGGGGGCGTTACAGGTTGGTATCAGAGCTGAGGTTATAGTAAACTAGAAACGAGAGTGTGTAGGAGTGTGTATAGCTAAGTAAGGAACGTCAGAGCTCATATAGAGTTCGTGTTGGACTATTGGATATAGTACCAATTAGTAAGTTAAGATTGGAGTACTCGTTTGAGATGGTGGTGCTGAACTAGATAGACCGCCTTGCGAATGGAGATGTCTACTGTGGAATCTTTAGTGATTATTATGAGCTGACGATGACATACGATATCGATATCCTTAAAATGTGGAAAAGATGAAGCTTGGAATCGAATGACAAGCCCTCGAAGAAGCTGACAAGGAAGGCATATGCGAACACCTTGGCAATACCTTCTCTTCTTATAAATTATTTTCATATCCCTCCCAAAGAGACATTCTTTAAAAGATATATCTCCTCTTCTAAATAGTGACATTTCGAATTTCAACTTTTTATTTTCTTCAGCGGTGAATAATTTCATTTGCAATATAGTACCACTTCTTCGGTACTTTCTTTCTGGCTCTTTTTCTCGAAAAATATCATCTTCGGAATTCTTTTCATACTTCTCTACTCCAATTGAGATGAACAACCCTATTTATAGGGGACACCAGGTATATCTGTCTGTGTGATAGAAGTTGGATGGGACGCCATCACTGGTGTGTTGCGTATTACAAGAAGGCTGGCCACCTTTATTTGTAAATGTCGGAGCTAAGACACGCAACGTCGGGTTCATATGATCATATTGATCTCTCAGTTATTCTTTCATTTCAAAGAATTTGCTTTAAAATTCATAAATTGATAACCAAAAATGAGGGATATTTGCTACGATATGAAATCTCTTCTCTTCAATATTTCATAATTTTTGTCATCACAAAAAGTTTTGAAGGTATGCCAATCAATTGGGAATAAGTTAACCTTGCCGGGATGAATTAAGACTTAGCGATGGGATTACAACGAGCAAAAGCGGATCAAGATACGATTAGAATACTAATGGCGGATAATGGAGTCAATTCGTTTTCTCTTTGTCGATTAACGCTACGTTACTGCAAAGTTGGTTCGATTTTATATGGAACAAAAGCAAGTGTGGATAATGAAGGAGTTAAGGAACCCTAGGGATTTTTCCTCAGTGGATTCCGAGGACGGAATCCCTATAAGGAGGGAAGATTGTAACAATCCCGATTTTTTCTGGATTTATTATTATTATTTAAATATTTTATTGATTTTCCATAAAGGAATAAGAAGATTGTGAATATTTACTTTTAATTTGAATGCAGTTATGTGTTTAATTGTTAATAGGTTATTCGGATAGACTGTATTTGGTACTGTCTGTGTTAGTAAAAATGTTTATTTTATTAAAAATTTATATTTTTATCAATAGTGATAAATTGAGTTTGTTTTAAAATTTTATGGATCGAATTGGTATTTTATTGGTACAAAAATTATACCCGATATTCTACCCGTGTACAAAAGTTTTGTTTGTATAAATTATTAAAATGTTTAAAATTTAGGATCTTCACATTTTTGGTAACTTGAGATTATTTTAGAATTTTAATGATCAAAACTATATTTTTCTCGTACTAAAATTTTACCCGGTATCTTATCCGTGCCCCATTAATATTTGGGTGCATTATTAAAATATTTGAAAATTTTGTATTTTATATTTTTGATTAATCAGGGAAAATTTCGTGTAATTTATTATATTAAAATATATTTTTTAGTTGATTTTATTGTGTTTTGATTTATTTTTAAAGCATTTAAACGCATTATGATTTTTATTAAATAGGCAAATTATCCCATACGTGTTATGTGACTTCTGTGTAGCATAGAATATTTTATTCTATTTTTCTGTAATTTTTATATTTTTAGAATACAATTATTTCGCATTTTAATTTCCGGATCTAGCCCCTGTATTGAATTCGAGGCCTTGTTTTTGATAAAATTATTTTTATATAATAATAGGTTATTTAAAAATGCATTATTTTGTAATTTTTGTAATATTCATAATTTTTGGAAAATTTTGGTATATATATTATATTTGTTTAAAAATAAAAATTTTACATTTTTATCCCATAAAAATTATTTTGAAGGCTTAATAATTTTAATTAGGGGTTAAAAATATTTTTGGGTATTAATTTTTGATTAGTATAAATAGCAGAATAATTATTTTTAATTTTATAAAATTCTAAAAAATTAGTTTTTTAGAATTATTTTCTGCAAATTCTTTATTTTGTGTTCTTGGTGTTCTTGAGAATCAAACTCAAATTTGGAGGTGATTCTGTTATTCAAATCGTTCATATGAGTAACCAAACTGAAGCTCTTGATCTCTACTACATGTTTATGTAAGTGTTCATAACCAAAATTGTTTTGTTCGAAAATTTGTTTTTTTTATTTTAATTTTCGAACTTGTTTAATTTGGTGTGGATTGTTTAGTGATTTGTTGTTGATGTGGTTAGTATGTATAGATTGCTTATGATCCCATGAATTTTATGTTGATTTTTATTTGATTGTTCATGTCCTAGATATGAATTCGAGTTTTTTTTTTTTTGGGGGTGAACTTTGATTTCGATTTTCTGGCTTCTTGTATGATTGTTTGATGTTCTTGATGTTAGATATGAATTTTTGAACTCCTAAGCTTCGATTTGATGTATAGAACGTTAAGTTTGGTTGAGTTTTGACCGATTCCGAGTTTTTTGCCGGAGTTAGTTTGATTTTTGGCCGGATTTTTGATTTGGTTGATTCTGGGTTTGATTGAATGTTATGGTTGTGTTTAGAATGTGATTTGGAGTGATTTGGGTATTTAAAACGTAGCAATTGGTACGTTTTTGGAGGTTGCCGGAGTTCGCCGGAAAATTTTCCGGTGGCCGGTTTCTGCAGATCTGCCATTGTTGGCGATGGTTGTTCTTCGAGCATTCATACGAAGAACAACGAAGGTGGTGATGAACAGTAACCGTTTGATCTTTAAAATCTGAAAACCAATTTCTGAAAAATTATTTTGGAAAATTATTTTCAAAATTAATTATAAATTCGAAAATAATTTTAAAAATTCGAAAAATCATTTTTAAATTTTGAAAAATTATTTTTAATTTCAAAAAATAGTTTTAAAATTTTAATAAATAATTTTTAATTCAAAATTTATTTTATTTGATTATTTTAAATCTATTTAGCTAATATCTTAATTAATTTAAATTGATTGGTTAATTAATAATAATCAATTAATTTAATTAATTAAATATTATTTAAATATGATGAAAAATAATCAAATTTAATTATTTTGGAAAATAAAATAATTTATTTATTTTATAAATATTATTTTACCTTTAATATTTATTCCCTTATTTGTTTAAAATGAAATAAAATTGTTTTAAAATTCTAAAAATAATCCGGGAGTGATAAAAATATTTTTAAAATTCTTAGATTTATTTTTTTATGAGTTGATTAATAAATAATTAATTTGAATATTCAATTAATTTAATTTTTAATTGAATTATTCTTATTAATTACGTATTAATTAAACCGTTTGTCCGTTTTCAACGAGAAAAGTATTTCTGGAATTAGAAAAATGACCCGGTTCTTATAAAAATAGTTTTAATTTAAAATTCAACTTTTAAATTTGGATCGACTTTTTACCAAACCTTTTTATTGAGTCGGTTATATCCGATAATTAGGGTTTTGACCCGTTTTCTGTTTTAAAAATATTGGATAACATCTTTTTATGATCTGATCAACGTGCTATGTGATTATGTGACCTACTTATTAGTCTCTTTACGTGCGATGTGAATTATCGAAGTGTTTACTTCGAGGGTTAAGCGTTGTAATTATATTTCTATTTCTTTATCGAGGATTAATTGGTAAGTATTGACTTAGGTTTGTCAGCGGAGATATAATGAAGATGGTTGGAGATAGATGTGGTATTCTTTGTGGGTTATGAAAATGGTGGAGATGGATACAGTATTATTTGTGGATTGCTGGGTTACTTGTGAGGTGTTTTAACACCGGGAAAATGTCTATGTTCAAAGGGGATATTTCCAATTATTTTCTCCCGACAGAGATTTTGGTAAGCATGGTTAATATGTCCGAGTTGAGTTTATAAACGTTTATAGAAAGTAGAAATTGACGTTTGAAGACTGAAGTACCAGCTTATGTTTGACTATAGAAGTAGACGCGTGGGCTCGATGTCGACAGATCAGACTCGTGGCAATCGCAAGAGCGTCAAACCAACGAATGATTAAAACAGAGGACATGATGACGTGAGATAGAAGAAAAAGATAGTTGTATTACTTTGGCGCTACGTAATAGCTAAGGACCAGAGGCAAGTATTTTCTTGATGATCTTAAACACTTTTATTTTATGTTTCATTGGTTCACATCATGACAAATAGTTATTGTTCAGAGCTATTTGTGATTCTTAAATATTTTTGTGCGAACAAAGTTACTTGATATTGGTACCCTTGATGTGGGGAATTGTTTAAGTAAACTCTTCATATCCTTATTATCGTAGTAAATAATAGGGATGTGAACTGTATGTGAAACTAAGCATTTCCTGTTGAATTCGGAAATTGCTCTATTGGATTGGAAAATGGTAAAGCGTAGGAGGCCATGATAGCTGTCATGGTCCAGCAATATTTAAGGAGGATATGGTAACCATTCCATCTTCCTATAGGCTAACATTACTTGCCTATTTTGGTACCCTCATGAAATCCGGATTATACACACGGGTATAGCTGTACCAGTGGAGTATAAAGGGTCCCATTGCTTTTGAACCTGATCAGGGGGCAATGGTGTTTCAGTAAAGTGTATCCAATCCATATCGCCCGAATGGCTATTATATATTGTGAATTGACAGATGATTCATTTTTATGACATGCCAAATGATTTCAGTTACAATTGAATTATATCACAGTTGTTGATTCAGTTTTCTCTATAAACTGTTTTACATTTCAGTTGATTTTATGCCCCACTTATCTTGGTTTTTGTATCAAAATTTTTATACCCTTGCTGAGCATTTCTTTCGCTCATACTTGCTGTTGTAAATTCTAACATTTCAGTAAGGTAGTTTGGCCAGACGTATCCGCACAACTCAGAAAGAGAAGAAGCGTGATGCTATTTCGAAGATGACTTGGCTCAGGATGTCTGGATTTAGTGTAAGATCTATTTTACATATTTGAGTTATAGTATTTATTATTATTATGTACTAGCCTAGTTGACCTGGCGTACTTCTTATCGAAGTTACACCAGTGATTTAAGATTTGATCAAGGAGAATGTTGTAAAGAATGAATACTTTTTACTTAATGGAATTTGGATTCTTGTTTCTAGCCCTATAACCTTAAAAGATCTTGGTATGTTTGGGGTCACAGATGTATATTCCCTGTGTTGGACAACTGCAAGTGAATGATTATTATCAAACAGATGTTTTATTTTGAGAATTTTTGCATGACCACCAAATCTTCTGACCCCAGATTTGGGGGGCGTTACAGGTTGGTATCAGAGCTGAGGTTATAGTAAACTAGAAACGAGAGTGTGTAGGAGTGTGTATAGCTAAGTAAGGAACGTCAGAGCTCATATAGAGTTCGTGTTGGACTATTGGATATAGTACCAATTAGTAAGTTAAGATTGGAGTACTCGTTTGAGATGGTGGTGCTGAACTAGATAGACCGCCTTGCGAATGGAGATGTCTACTGTGGAATCTTTAGTGATTATTATGAGCTGACGATGACATACGATATCGATATCCTTAAAATGTGGAAAAGATGAAGCTTGGAATCGAATGACAAGCCCTCGAAGAAGCTGACAAGGAAGGCATATGCGAACACCTTGGCAATACCTTCTCTTCTTATAAATTATTTTCATATCCCTCCCAAAGAGACATTCTTTAAAAGATATATCTCCTCTTCTAAATAGTGACATTTCGAATTTCAACTTTTTATTTTCTTCAGCGGTGAATAATTTCATTTGCAATATAGTACCACTTCTTCGGTACTTTCTTTCTGGCTCTTTTTCTCGAAAAATATCATCTTCGGAATTCTTTTCATACTTCTCTACTCCAATTGAGATGAACAACCCTATTTATAGGGGACACCAGGTATATCTGTCTGTGTGATAGAAGTTGGATGGGACGCCATCACTGGTGTGTTGCGTATTACAAGAAGGCTGGCCACCTTTATTTGTAAATGTCGGAGCTAAGACACGCAACGTCGGGTTCATATGATCATATTGATCTCTCAGTTATTCTTTCATTTCAAAGAATTTGCTTTAAAATTCATAAATTGATAACCAAAAATGAGGGATATTTGCTACGATATGAAATCTCTTCTCTTCAATATTTCATAATTTTTGTCATCACAAAAAGTTTTGAAGGTATGCCAATCAATTGGGAATAAGTTAACCTTGCCGGGATGAATTAAGACTTAGCGATGGGATTACAACGAGCAAAAGCGGATCAAGATACGATTAGAATACTAATGGCGGATAATGGAGTCAATTCGTTTTCTCTTTGTCGATTAACGCTACGTTACTGCAAAGTTGGTTCGATTTTATATGGAACAAAAGCAAGTGTGGATAATGAAGGAGTTAAGGAACCCTAGGGATTTTTCCTCAGTGGATTCCGAGGACGGAATCCCTATAAGGAGGGAAGATTGTAACAATCCCGATTTTTTCTGGATTTATTATTATTATTTAAATATTTTATTGATTTTCCATAAAGGAATAAGAAGATTGTGAATATTTACTTTTAATTTGAATGCAGTTATGTGTTTAATTGTTAATAGGTTATTCGGATAGACTGTATTTGGTACTGTCTGTGTTAGTAAAAATGTTTATTTTATTAAAAATTTATATTTTTATCAATAGTGATAAATTGAGTTTGTTTTAAAATTTTATGGATCGAATTGGTATTTTATTGGTACAAAAATTATACCCGATATTCTACCCGTGTACAAAAGTTTTGTTTGTATAAATTATTAAAATGTTTAAAATTTAGGATCTTCACATTTTTGGTAACTTGAGATTATTTTAGAATTTTAATGATCAAAACTATATTTTTCTCGTACTAAAATTTTACCCGGTATCTTATCCGTGCCCCATTAATATTTGGGTGCATTATTAAAATATTTGAAAATTTTGTATTTTATATTTTTGATTAATCAGGGAAAATTTCGTGTAATTTATTATATTAAAATATATTTTTTAGTTGATTTTATTGTGTTTTGATTTATTTTTAAAGCATTTAAACGCATTATGATTTTTATTAAATAGGCAAATTATCCCATACGTGTTATGTGACTTCTGTGTAGCATAGAATATTTTATTCTATTTTTCTGTAATTTTTATATTTTTAGAATACAATTATTTCGCATTTTAATTTCCGGATCTAGCCCCTGTATTGAATTCGAGGCCTTGTTTTTGATAAAATTATTTTTATATAATAATAGGTTATTTAAAAATGCATTATTTTGTAATTTTTGTAATATTCATAATTTTTGGAAAATTTTGGTATATATATTATATTTGTTTAAAAATAAAAATTTTACATTTTTATCCCATAAAAATTATTTTGAAGGCTTAATAATTTTAATTAGGGGTTAAAAATATTTTTGGGTATTAATTTTTGATTAGTATAAATAGCAGAATAATTATTTTTAATTTTATAAAATTCTGAAAAATTAGTTTTTTAGAATTATTTTCTGCAAATTCTTTATTTTGTGTTCTTGGTGTTCTTGAGAATCAAACTCAAATTTGGAGGTGATTCTGTTATTCAAATCGTTCATATGAGTAACCAAACTGAAGCTCTTGATCTCTACTACATGTTTATGTAAGTGTTCATAACCAAAATTGTTTTGTTCGAAAATTTGTTTTTTTTATTTTAATTTTCGAACTTGTTTAATTTGGTGTGGATTGTTTAGTGATTTGTTGTTGATGTGGTTAGTATGTATAGATTGCTTATGATCCCATGAATTTTATGTTGATTTTTATTTGATTGTTCATGTCCTAGATATGAATTCGAGTTTTTTTTTTTTGGGGGTGAACTTTGATTTCGATTTTCTGGCTTCTTGTATGATTGTTTGATGTTCTTGATGTTAGATATGAATTTTTGAACTCCTAAGCTTCGATTTGATGTATAGAACGTTAAGTTTGGTTGAGTTTTGACCGATTCCGAGTTTTTTGCCGGAGTTAGTTTGATTTTTGGCCGGATTTTTGATTTGGTTGATTCTGGGTTTGATTGAATGTTATGGTTGTGTTTAGAATGTGATTTGGAGTGATTTGGGTATTTAAAACGTAGCAATTGGTACGTTTTTGGAGGTTGCCGGAGTTCGCCGGAAAATTTTCCGGTGGCCGGTTTCTGCAGATCTGCCATTGTTGGCGATGGTTGTTCTTCGAGCATTCATACGAAGAACAACGAAGGTGGTGATGAACAGTAACCGTTTGATCTTTAAAATCTGAAAACCAATTTCTGAAAAATGATTTTGGAAAATTATTTTCAAAATTAATTATAAATTCGAAAATAATTTTAAAAATTCGAAAAATCATTTTTAAATTTTGAAAAATTATTTTTAATTTCAAAAAATAGTTTTAAAATTTTAATAAATAATTTTTAATTCAAAATTTATTTTATTTGATTATTTTAAATCTATTTAGCTAATATCTTAATTAATTTAAATTGATTGGTTAATTAATAATAATCAATTAATTTAATTAATTAAATATTATTTAAATATGATGAAAAATAATCAAATTTAATTATTTTGGAAAATAAAATAATTTATTTATTTTATAAATATTATTTTACCTTTAATATTTATTCCCTTATTTTTTTAAAATGAAATAAAATTGTTTTAAAATTCTAAAAATAATCCGGGAGTGATAAAAATATTTTTAAAATTCTTAGATTTATTTTTTTATGAGTTGATTAATAAATAATTAATTTGAATATTCAATTAATTTAATTTTTAATTGAATTATTCTTATTAATTACGTATTAATTAAACCGTTTGTCCGTTTTCAACGAGAAAAGTATTTCTGGAATTAGAAAAATGACCCGGTTCTTATAAAAATAGTTTTAATTTAAAATTCAACTTTTAAATTTGGATCGACTTTTTACCAAACCTTTTTATTGAGTCGGTTATATCCGATAATTAGGGTTTTGACCCGTTTTCTGTTTTAAAAATATTGGATAACATCTTTTTATGATCTGATCAACGTGCTATGTGATTATGTGACCTACTTATTAGTCTCTTTACGTGCGATGTGAATTATCGAAGTGTTTACTTCGAGGGTTAAGCGTTGTAATTATATTTCCATTTCTTTATCGAGGATTAATTGGTAAGTATTGACTTAGGTTTGTCAGCGGAGATATAATGAAGATGGTTGGAGATAGATGTGGTATTCTTTGTGGGTTATGAAAATGGTGGAGATGGATACAGTATTATTTGTGGATTGCTGGGTTACTTGTGAGGTGTTTTAACACCGGGAAAATGTCTATGTTCAAAGGGGATATTTCCAATTATTTTCTCCCGACAGAGATTTTGGTAAGCATGGTTAATATGTCCGAGTTGAGTTTATAAACGTTTATAGAAAGTAGAAATTGACGTTTGAAGACTGAAGTACCAGCTTATGTTTGACTATAGAAGTAGACGCGTGGGCTCGATGTCGACAGATCAGACTCGTGGCAATCGCAAGAGCGTCAAACCAACGAATGATTAAAACAGAGGACATGATGACGTGAGATAGAAGAAAAAGATAGTTGTATTACTTTGGCGCTACGTAATAGCTAAGGACCAGAGGCAAGTATTTTCTTGATGATCTTAAACACTTTTATTTTATGTTTCATTGATTCACATCATGACAAATAGTTATTGTTCAGAGCTATTTGTGATTCTTAAATATTTTTGTGCGAACAAAGTTACTTGATATTGGTACCCTTGATGTGGGGAATTGTTTAAGTAAACTCTTCATATCCTTATTATCGTAGTAAATAATAGGGATGTGAACTGTATGTGAAACTAAGCATTTCCTGTTGAATTCGGAAATTGCTCTATTGGATTGGAAAATGGTAAAGCGTAGGAGGCCATGATAGCTGTCATGGTCCAGCAATATTTAAGGAGGATATGGTAACCATTCCATCTTCCTATAGGCTAACATTACTTGCCTATTTTGGTACCCTCATGAAATCCGGATTATACACACGGGTATAGCTGTACCAGTGGAGTATAAAGGGTCCCATTGCTTTTGAACCTGATCAGGGGGGCAATGGTGTTTCAGTAAAGTGTATCCAATCCATATCGCCCGAATGGCTATTATATATTGTGAATTGACAGATGATTCATTTTTATGACATGCCAAATGATTTCAGTTACAATTGAATTATATCACAGTTGTTGATTCAGTTTTCTCTATAAACTGTTTTACATTTCAGTTGATTTTATGCCCCACTTATCTTGGTTTTTGTATCAAAATTTTTATACCATTGCTGAGCATTTCTTTCGCTCATACTTGCTGTTGTAAATTCTAACATTTCAGTAAGGTAGTATGGCCAGACGTATCCGCACAACTCAGAAAGAGAAGAAGCGTGATGCTATTTCGAAGATGACTTGGCTCAGGATGTCTGGATTTAGTGTAAGATCTATTTTACATATTTGAGTTATAGTATTTATTATTATTATGTACTAGCCTAGTTGACCTGGCGTACTTCTTATCGAAGTTACACCAGTGATTTAAGATTTGATCAAGGAGAATGTTGTAAAGAATGAATACTTTTTACTTAATGGAATTTGGATTCTTGTTTCTAGCCCTATAACCTTAAAAGATCTTGGTATGTTTGGGGTCACAGATGTATATTCCCTGTGTTGGACAACTGCAAGTGAATGATTATTATCAAACAGATGTTTTATTTTGAGAATTTTTGCATGACCACCAAATCTTCTGACCCCAGATTTGGGGGGCGTTACATCGAGAGCCTCAGAGTTGCCTTGTCTCGGTTAGCGATTTTTTTAGAAGTTCGGCTTTAGAGTGCTCACTTTTCGTTTGGAGTGTCTTTTGTTTTCTGGTTTTGCAGATGCAGGGAGCTTGGCTCGATGTTGTCTCTGTGCGGGACTTGCCGTGTGGTTGGAGCGCATCAAGCTAGGAGTTCCATATCCCCTCGCAAGTAGGTATGCCCCATGTGGAGAACGCCATGGGCCTCAAGTTTGTCATTGTCCATTTCCGTTTCATGTCCGTTGTATTTTCCACACTCTTTGTATGTTGTGCACTCAGCCGAGGGTCTTCACGGAAACAGCCTCCCCGCTCTAAAAGTGGGGGTATGGTCTGCGTACATCCTACCCTCCCCAGACCCTGCTCTGAGCGGGATATACTGGGTATGTTTGGTTTGGTTTGGTTTGGTTTGGTTTAAACAGTATAGTAGACTACGTTCAAACAAACACAACATCATGAAACTAACACACTTTAATCGGTCCCACCAACCTAAGGTCCCACCTATGAAATGAATGGCTTCTGATATGATCAATGAACACAGTCACCTTTTTTTTACCAAAGTGATATGGAGGGAGGATGGTCAAATTATACAATCATACAAAACTTTATAATTTCATTTAGTTTTTGTCTTCATCCCCATTATCTCCTCCACTTCACGTGAGCTTCTCTCTTTTCTCTCCTCCTCGAGACTAACCAAATATTCACTCTATTGTATCACTCCCAAGAACCTAGTCAAGCAAACTCAAAATTTACCCTCCCCCAACCCCAACTCAAATCTAGATCAAGATTTTCAAAAAAAAAAGATCTATATCATATCTCTATACCAACTTGAACCTCCCTCCCATTAATCTCCCCAACCCTGATCACCATTTCCTAAAATTTCATTTTAGGAACCCGATATATTGGATACGTTTGGTTGGTTGGTATATTTCGGATAAATCACAACAATGTGTTCAAACAAAACCACCACCATCATGTTCTTGAGTTTTTTCTATCTCCTCTCTACTACTCAAGGATGCACATCACCACCAGAAAATTCATGTCCACCATTCACCACCACCATACCCTATCCATTCTCAGCTTCACCAGGCTGTGGCCACCCTTCATTTCCAGTCAAATGCTCAACTCCACACTCAACTCTCACAATCAATAACCTCAACTTCTCTCTCCTCCACTTTGAACTAAACTCAACTTCTCTCCTTCTCTCTCCTCAACCAAATCACAAAAAAAATACTTGTCTTCCACCTCTCTCCACCATTCCTAACCTCCACATCAATCTCTCATCAACACCATTTAAAATCTCTGATTCTTCTTGCTCTAGGCTCTCTCATCTTCACCAATGCTCACCTCCAAATCTACCAAATTGTAGTCTTTGTTCTTGGGAATGCAAACTCATCAAAAACCCACTAAATCTAATTCACAACTGTGCATCACAGCCTCACTCAATCTCTCAACAAGATTGTCAACCTGATGTTCTTGGATACCTTGACAATTTCTTGAAAATGGGCATTGAAGTTGAGTGGAATCAAAGCCCAAATCAAGAAAATCAAGATTCATACTTTTCGAGCTGCAATACATGTTTATCAAACAAGGGTACTTGTGGATACAATGATACTAATCCAGAAAAGCCCTTCATTTGTTTCAAACAAAAACCGAAAATTTCGCAATCACTACTACATCAACAATCATTTTCACCTCATAAGGTCACAATTCTATCTATATCTTTCATTTTTATATGCATTTTCATTGCTGTTACAATAGGTACATTTATTTTTAGAACGAAAAAAATCACATCTTTACAAAATCAAGAAGACCCTACAACTCAATTTCTTCACCAACACCGCTCAGCTAGTCTACTTCCACCTGTATTTACTTATGATGATCTCGAAATCTCGACAAATTATTTTGACCCTAAAAGAAAAATTGGTGATGGGGGGTTTGGATCAGTGTTTTTAGGCCAACTTGCTGATGGTCACATTGTAGCTGTGAAGCATTTGCACAAACAAAACTCGAAAACAAAGTCATTTTGTAATGAAATTTTGATACTTTCGTCGATTACTCACCCGAATTTAGTTAAGTTACATGGGTATTGTAGTGATCCTAGAGGGTTACTTTTAGTATATGATTATGTATCTAATGGTACATTAGCTGATCATCTTCATGGTGTGTACAAAAAGGGCTCTTTGAAGTGGATTGTTAGAGTTGAGATTGCTTTGCAAATTGCTTTAGCAATTGAGTATTTACATTTCTCTGTATTGCCACCTATTGTACATAGAGATGTGACTTCAACAAATATTTTTGTTGAGAAAGATATGAGGGTGAAAGTTGGAGATTTTGGGCTTTCAAGATTGTTGATTTGTCAAGAAAATGGGGCAATGACAGGTAATGGACTTAATGGACCAGGTTCGGGTTGTGTTTGGACTGGTCCGCAAGGGACACCGGGGTATTTGGACCCAGATTATTATCAGTCATTTAGGCTGACTGAGAAAAGTGATGTGTATAGTTTTGGTGTGATTTTATTAGAGTTGATCACTGGTATGCGTGCTGTTGATTCGAGGAGAGAAAAGAGTGAAATGGCATTGGTTGATTTGGTTGTGCCGAAGATACAAATGGGATTGTTGGAGGAAGTTGTGGACCAGGTTTTGGTGGGGGATAAGGTGGCGATGGAGGGCGTTGGTGCTGTGGCGGAGCTGGCTTTCAGGTGTGTTGCAGCGGAGAAAGATGATAGGCCTAATGCTAAGGAGGTGGTGGAGGAGTTGAGACGGATACGGGGATGTTCACGTGGGATTGTCCGGTTAGGAAGTTCTACTAATGTGGTAGTTCCTGAATGTGGTCCCGTTTGAATTTTCGAAAGTAGGTCGGGGATTTTGGTTTCGATGATGTATTTGGCCTGTTTGCGTTTTGCAATTTTTGTTCCGAATGGCAAGCGAAATTTTGAGAATTCCTTTTTTTTTTTTACTGAAAACATGAATGATCAACTTTCGACGGAAAGGGAAGCATATGATACAATAATGGCGGAGTACTGTGCAACGACGGAGAAAGATCATAGGCCTGTAATGTCAAGGAGGTGGAGGAGCTGAGACGGATAAGGGGATGTTCACATGGGATTGTTGGGAGGGGTACATGAATGTGGGCTCATTGGTGTTTGAATTTTGGGGAGGTAACTTAGGTCAGATCTTGCTAAAGTTTAGTATTGGTATGTATATATGAAATTTTGGACTGTATTTCCCCACAGTTTCTGACTTTGTTACTATAGTCCATCACAAATTTATTTCTGGAGATGTAACTTGTCTGCTATATAATGAAGTATGTCACTTTATGACTTGGAATTTTCTTCATCCTACAATTGCAGAATAGTAAATATCAGCCTTGTGAATATCCATGGTATGCTGCTTTATAGATTGGATTTTTTCTTTTCCTGGAATCGATCCTGGTGAATATCAGCCTTTTCTAGCATGTCACTTTATAAATTCTCTTTTATTTCCATTTTTTTGGAATTGATCCTGCGGGAGTTTTCACTGCAACAGTACCTGCACTCTTTCGTGTAGCAGTAAGGTCTGCATTTATCTTGGTCTGCATTTATCTTACATTTACACAATTGCGTAAATTATTCATCTCCGGTTTAATACCTTTCATTTAAGTAAATCTTTATCTCTATGGATTTCAGAAAAGATCCCTGCTGTTTAAAATCTATATACCAATAAATTCTTCATGCAATAAATTGAAGACTAAAATGTGATACAAATTTAAAATCTATATATCAATCATCTCCGGAATGTTAATTTCACAAAACAAACATACCATGCCGTGCGTTGGAGACTATTGGTGCATCTATAGGAGATAGAGATTGAGCCATACAACAAAATTATTCAGGAGGGTAAATTGAACAATATACAAATATAAAACTGTTTATAGAGGGCCGTAAAACTTAACAGGGTAATGATTATATATGGCGCTGTATTCATCTGCTATAGCTTTCCTGCTCATCCCTAATTCCGAATAAGCCTTCTCCTGATCGAAAGCACATGCTAATTCTAAGGCCTTGCCTTTCGCCCCTGCGTCTGCAGCTTCCTTGCTCCTGCCCAATTCTAAATAAGCCTTCTCCTGAACCAAAACACATGTCATGAGCATTTCTTATAATAGTTCTCCTAAATCTAATTGTTCTTATTGTACTGTATATGAAAAAGACATACCAGAAGGTACCACAAAAATGGGGCTGCTTCCCTCTTCTGCAACTGCATCTCAATCCCTGAAATGGCTGTAATGTGACGAATCATAGTAAGAACTACAATTCATCTGTTCTTCAAAAAGAGTATCATTGTAAAATTATTAAGAGATTATTTTCATATTTCATTTCTAGTCAGAGACATACAAAATCAAATTACAAGTGAGATTTTTTGTGTAACTGGGTTGGAATTTATATTCCAAAAGAAGAATTATCTGCATACCCTCCTTGGCTCGTCCAGTATTTAGCAACATTATATACCGCATTTCATTAAAAACATCAAGCTGCTCCTCAGATGCTCCAATCATCTAGCACACATAAACAGAGACATCATGATTAAACAAAACATGATAACAGTCTAATTTTTTTCATAAATATGTGGTTCTTACTACCTTATAGTTGCTGGCGTTAAATTCTGAACCAAGCAGTTCTAACGCTAGTTCATAGTCGCCCTTTCCATACCTATACATGGCTTCTGCAAGCTAAAGTAATAAAAACTCAAGTTTTATCAACCACCCAATTAGAAAAACAAAAATTTGAAACTGCATTATTGATGTATACTTGAATACGTACATGCTGTAACAGTATAACATACAGACATATAAAAAGCAAAATCCAGTCCAATACATACTACATTGGTGGGGTTACTATAGACGGTGGAATGACTAAATTTCAGTCCCAAATGATTAAGAACCCTAATTAAAATGAACAAATGCCTATTGCCATTGACAAAGATTTAATACATTCGTATGAAAATGGTGGCCCTGCATTTTAATTTATACAGGAAGGCAAGTGTCACATCTCAATGCCTAATATAGGTAAATATATTGATAGGCAATTCAGTCCAAAGCATTGGCATGGAACAACTGGACTTTGAGGATAGTGGTTACATCTTTTGTTCTCTGCATTTCTCCCACTTATTATGACTTTGTGAGCTTACAACTAAGTAAAGACACAAACTAGTAAAGTAGTCATACAGGGGTTCAAAAATAATTTAGAAAAAGAAAAGAGTTCAAAGGTCATGACATAGCATAAAAGAGGCAAAGTAACAAACCTCAATTCCTCTCTGCATCATTTGTTGCTTCTTCTTAGTCATCCCAGACATTCTACAGGAAACATAAAACGATACTTTAGCAGAGGTGAAAGATTGGCACTTAAAACTAATCATTTTAAGAGAGTAAACAAAATATATGCATAACCTGCACTTTAGGCTCTCAAGCAACTTTTCTGCATCGAACTGTTTACCAGTACATGCTAAGGCCCATAATATCAACAAATCAAGGTGCCACTCAAGATGCCAAAATTGCTGAGAATTTTGGAGTGGAACATATAATTAGTAACTCGGCAATTACAACTTTATAAAAGGGTTGGTGGCACTGAAATGAGTTGAAAAGGAAACAAAAGAGATGAATGTTATGCTAAAAGTAATTTGTTTTTGTTTTTTTGGTTTGAATTTGAAAAACAAAGTGCAGAGAAGAGAGATGAGAGATGAGAGACAGAATAAACTGAGAGAAAAATATATTCCAAATGCCTGGTTGTTACATTCCACTAGCCCGCCTTTTATCCATCTCATGTCCCGCCTACTACATTACTTAACAAAATGAAATTACTCTAAAATAAAAGAGATACATATTATCAGTTAAACGGTGTTGTGTGACAGCTTCTAGATCCTTCTTTGTACTAAACAACTGTGTTTCAGCTAAAGCAATAAAATGACTGAGAAACCACTCCTTTTACGACAATGTTTACATAACCATACAAATATCTTTTCATGGTTTCAGACCAGTAGCCTCATTTCTTGACAATGAGTGCAAGAGGAAATAACATAAATTTTGCACTTTGAAGCTATGTTGCCCTGCCTCGTCTGCGAGAATCGAGCCCGGGTAAAATCAAAGTGACAGATTCTCAAAATATTAGAATTCTTGGAAGTTGGAAGAGGGTGAAGTGTCCAGTTGCAACATAAAGGATCATATCAGATCCCACACTTAAGCCATGTCGTGTCCCACTTGAGTACGACCGAAAAACTAAAGAGTACAAGTAGAGCTATCAAGAAACAATGTAAAATAAGTTTCTTTTTACTTGTCTTCTTATGGAGGAAAATCTACGTTTTTAGAAAAGTTGTATAAGCAAATATAGATCCGCTTTAAAATATAAATCTCTCAATAGTGGTAAATCCAATTAAAATATTAAGAATGATAGCTCCTTACTTTATCTGTCAGATACTTTGCTAAGATCTTCAAACTGTCACCAAACTCAGATATTTGACCTCGTAAATAGACCCGCAATAACAAGCCAAGTGCATTTAAGTACACCTACATATCAAAAAGTTACAGCTCTCCTGTACATTTTAGACTAATTATACCTTTCATTAAATTTACTATATACCTCTGCAGCGGTAGCATCACATCTTTCTAATTCCTTCCAAATAAAGCAATCATAAACCTCTAAAACTTTTTCAATGGATGACTGCCCTTCCAAGTAACAAAGTGCAACATGCCACCAGTTGTGTGTAATCCTGGAAATAAAATTTCTTTAGACAAATATATTACAAATCTTGAAATCTACGGTCAATGCTCGTTCAAGTTAAATGGTACATGAAAGATGATAAAGCATTCCATGATTGTGAGTGATCTTTCATGAATTCCACTGCTTCTTTGAACCGACACTCGAACTGAAGTACATGGCAGATCTGCATAAAAATTCTCATTATGAGGTTCTAAAGAAGTTGATTTAATGGTTTCGAAAAAAAAGAAGTTGATTTAATTAAAAAATCGTAGATATCAAGAATGAGTAGGCCTGCCAAGCCAATATGACTAGACATGGCAATTCATGATTAAGCATTCAGATAGAGGTACTCTTCGAGAAGTTACAAATACTTGCTAAGTGCAGATGAGCACCAAAGAAACTAAGCCCAAGTTTTGAATAAGGTTATGCACACAAGACTGAATAAATACCAGAGGAATATTTACTTACAGCATGATGCACCCATGGATCTTCCTTGTTGATCTCAAGCCCCTTCCTCGCTGCTTTTTCTGCATCTGCCATCCTACCAAGCTCTAATAAAGGAAAGGCAAGCATTCCATATATGTAATCTTCTTGTTCATTTACAGGTAAAACCTATTGTAAACAAACATTTAACCAGAAGTAAAAGTTGTTTCAGATATTCAAAGCTTCAATAGAATATGCAGGAATAAGATATCAGTAAGTGTCTGATTTCCTCGCAACCGAGTAACAAGTTCCATCAAAATGCATTCAATGCTTAAAAAATATAAGTATATTCTTAATTATCTGGAAACTGCTGAGCATGGAATGATACCTGTTGGACAAGTTCCAAAGATAGGTCAGGTCGACCCATGTAAAAGCAAAGCACTTGAGCCCTCTTCAGAGAAACCATATCTTTAGGGAAACCTTTTAACAGCTAGCCAGGCAAGAAGAAAAATAGAGTGAAACCACAGATTCTAATGACCGAAATGGAAATTTTACAATTGAAGTTAATACATAAATGCTAAACCAAAACAATGTGGTCGCTTTTGGATTTAAATTTATATCTTTGATAGTTGATAGATACCTATCCCATTAGAAACTTAACAAATATGAGAATCATGGAATTCCCGAGTAGTGACGAAGGTGCTCCTAGTTCTACAAGATTTTTAGATTTATCAAGTCTTATAAAAATCAAACCTTATAACTCACCGGAAATCAATGAGTTGTAAGCAAAAATCCTTAGTACTACAGTAAGATCTTACGAAGGCAAACATAAAAAACTAGAAGTTCATGGAATTTCCATAATTGAACCCTATTTGCCTATAATTAGGTTTCATGTCACAACTATTTTGTTTCTTCAAGGGTTAGTATCTTTCTTATTACGCACCAGACTGGTATCCACTAATCAAGCCGATAAAACTACCAAAAAAGACAAAAACAGCTCATATCTCATCTTAACAAATTATTTACTTAGTTTTAGATATCCCCATAGACTGAAAACTAATATCAATAATTAGTCAGTGTCCACTAGAGCCGGCAATTTTGTACACGACACGGAAACACGACACGAAAACGACACGAAAATTACGGGTTTGGGTTGACCTTTGCGGTACACGAACACGAAAGTACACGAACACGAAATTACACGGATGAATTTAGTGTTGGTTTTGGGTTTACCCCTGGGTACACGACACGAAACGAAAATACACGAAATAAATAATTATTTAAATAATTTTATTAAAATTATATGAATACATATGTTAAAATAATATTCTATATATAATTTTTACACAAGATAAATACAAAATAGTTTCAAATTTTAGTTTCACAGTACTTGAGCACACTTAATTATTTATGACATATTGACTTAAGACTCGATTAGTAAAAATTTAATATTTAAATATTTTTATTTTTATTCAAAAATTACACGAAACACGACACGAAATGTACACGAAATGAAGGTACACGAACACGAAACGAAACGAATCCTTAACGGGTCGGTTTTGGATTTGACATTACGTACACGAAACACGAAAGTACACGACACGAAAGTATACGAACGAAACGAATTGCCAGGTCTAGTGTCCACCAAGTGCTTATATAATTATACCATCAAGAAAAAAATTGCCAAAAACATACTGTAAAAAGGAAAAACCTTGGAGTGTAGATTGACAGCAACATCATCATCTCTATCAGGGGTCATCAAATAAGTAACAGCATCAAATACAGCTTTCTCATAAGAAGTAGCATGATCCTGTAACAGTATCACACATAAGGTCAACTGAAGAATTCCCCACAGAAGTTTATCGAGAACACTTTCTGTTATATAAAAATCTTTCAAGTTTCAAGAACAATATATATAAAACAATAAACTACATCATACACACATAATTAGATAAAGAGAAAAATTAATTACTAGATGAGCTTTGGCAGCTTCAAGATGGGCAGAAGAAAGGGATGGATTTGAAGAGGAAGCATAATAATGGGCTGTCAAGATATTAGCCAAAACACAACTTGGGTCTTGTCGAGAAGCTTCAACAATCACTGACCTGCTTCTTCCATAGCTAAGCACCTTCATTCATTCACATATACAGATACAAATATATCAATATTCATATACATAACAAATCAACAAATCAACAAGTCATCAGATAGATATAAGATACACATATAAACTCCCTCTCCTCCCTCCCTCCCTCCCTCTCTCTCTCTCTCTCTCTCTCTCTCTCTCTCTCTCTCTCTCTCTCTCTCTCTCTCTCTCTCTCTCTCTCTCTCTCTCTCTCTGTCACATACAGACTGACAGACATAGATACAGATATCTAACTAGTAACTTGGCAAAAAAAAGAGTCTATATAGATAGATATAATAGGATTGATGTACCTGATGATAGTAGGCATTGATGGAAGAAATGCAAGAATCAGAAATGGTGTTAATCTCGTAACCCCATCTATCAAATTTTACTTGTTTGTGTTCTGTCATTGTAATGAAATGATATACTTAATTTTCAAGACAAGAGGGGGTCTTTTAACTGACACTCTTGAAACTAGTTTTTTAAGAATGAGGCGACTCGAACACTGTGTCCAATCTTATATGATGTACGTATGATGTGTGTACGAACCAACCTTGTTGTGGGGTTGGATCAGAACGCGCGTCTTGTGGATATCGTAACATAAAATGTGACGAGGACGGGTAAAAGTGGCAAAGTTAGGCTCTGGAGATATGATAAAAATGGCAAAATTATGTCAGAAATGTTTTATGCCCAATTATTAATCATCGTTTTGCGAGTTTAAATATAAATATTTTTTTTCTTTAGTGTGATAAGATACGTTAAGTGATAAAGAATTTATCTCGTATCATTCCAAATTTTGCATTCGATATTCACTCATCATGAATTTAGATCATATACTTGTAAGGTAACAGGTCTCGTATCATTCCAAATTTGGGTTCGATATTCATTCATCATGAATTTAGATCATGTACTTGTAAGGTAACAAGTATATGTTATGCCATATTTTCGGTTGCCTCTATTATCTCCCAAATTTTCAAATATGAATTTAATAATAATTAATTTAATCCCTAAGTTAGGAATAATCTTCAGTTAATGATATAAAATATTTCCAAACGATAACCTTCAAATCAGGAAGGTATCCCAACACGAATATAATTTAAAGAGATAAAATCTACTAATTCCCAAAATACATCCCTTAACAATCATATGGATTAAAAACCAATCCTGAATTGCGTTGGCTTGATCCTTACAAATACTAGATGATAACCCGTGCGAAGAACGGGTCGAGAAAATTAATTTAAATTAATAATATAAATCAAAAAAATATAACAACTCAAAAAGTTATGTTTTTTATACAACTAAATAGGTTATAGTAAAGAAACAATTATATTTATAACAGAATTTCAACAATCCTGAAAGATTAAAATTTTGGGGTGAAATCAAATATGGAGACTGAAGTTCATTAGAACGGGTTTTTTTGCAGTATCCTATCGATTAAATGTCACAAATCTTTACAGAATTGCTAAGATCCAAAGTAGTATGTCTTCGAATCAAATCAAATTCAATCTATCCATTATGCTGTGCTCCGAAGTTGGGTCTAGACCTCATCCCTACCATCCGAGCGTTTAAGAATTTTTTTGGAAGATGTGGAAATCATGAAATATTATTATTTTTCAAACAGAGATAGAATATCAGAATAGCTAATCAGATACAGATAAAAACTGGCAATCTGTATGCAAGAAAACATAAATGACCATCATCATAATATCATTATATTGTCTGATTAAGTACATAGGCATAAGCCTTCAATGTTGAAGTGTAACACCCCCTTCCCTAAATAGAAGGAGATATTACCTATAATCCATAAACCTGCAAACAGAGCACTAAAATAGTATCTAAATAACGATTAAACAGTCTAATAATCTTCGAAAAGTATTAACCTCCAAAATTTCAATTCAAACCAATAAATACGAAAACCACAAATCTGTAATAAATAACCCAGTCTAAAAAAATTCTAGAAGTCCATAAATCCTAAGCAACGAAATAATGGGTAGCACTCCATCACACAGTCCCAGATCCCCCTAAGCACCTGCCAGAAAAAGAATACGGCATGAGCCAAACGCCCAGTACGGATTTGGAATACAATACATAAAACAGAAAAACAGATATGAATATTTGACAGTTATAATAAAACATTTATTTAAAAATACGTATGGCTGAAGCAACGAGGGGTTAGGATATTTCATACCGAGATCAGAACAGATACAGATACAGATACATACATCATAGGGTACCGTAATGTATGCAACAAACCGGATAACGTGTACGGCATATACAACGTCACCGTCAAATCAAATCACAAATCAAATCAAAATCTGGGTGCACCCACGTATCCTGAAACAAATATCAAAATGCGCAAAAGCTCGCCACCTGAGCTATCAGAAGGATACGCCGTGACCAATCACACTGCCACGGAAGTGTCATGTCACTGGTGCCGCAATGACATGGCTGTAGTACCCCTACAGCTGGTTAACTCGGTATACCCTATATCGCTAAGGGTTCAAATAAAATATTTCGCAAAATCCTTCAAATCACAATAAACAGATATTTGAATATTTCCAACAAATATATAATTTGCAAAATTCTAAAGAGTCGCAGAAACAAATATTTAAATATTTTTAGACAAATATAAAAATCATTTTTCAAAGTCAATGAGTCAAAATATTTTTCAAAATCAGAACAGTCAAAATAATCAAAACCAAGTGAATAGATTTGAGGACAAAACAGATTTAGTATAATTAATCCTAAAATGAGTAGCGCTGAATAAAAAGGAGAGAGAATCCGTACCTCGAAAATAGCAACTAAAATACTAACGAAATCCGTAAATGATCTTCTAAACTCCCGTCCCGCGATCTAATTACAAAATATAATTTATTATTAAGATACATTAATTTTATATTTAATTATTAAATACATTCCACTTATTAAAATATTAATAACCTATAATTCCAGTTAACTAGTACAAGAATTAACTTGACACTACAATCATCCCATCAGTTTCATATAAATCCTGAATTAATATCACGGTTTAATTACTAACTGAACTAAAAGCATCCACTTCAATATTTAAAACCATTGTTTTAACTCTACATAAACACACAAACAGTGGTACATATCTTATCTAATTAACTAAACTCGAATGTGAATACAGTGGACAATCTGATTACGTACAGGTTTTGTGGCCATATACACAAATATCTAAAAATCTATTAACAACTATCCTGATGCCCAACAACAACTTAAACATTATATATTATAAAAATAAGTACTAGTACACGTGCTTGCTTGTGTGTGTAGTGAACAAACATGATTGCACAGATTAACTAGTAAAACAATAACTTAGTAATTAATTATTAAACACGAAACAATTACCACTTTAATGACTCTACCACCTAAGCCGTGATTCATACTTAATTGTACCATAATAATAATAAGCAGACAAAACAAATTCACGGATCGGAACCTACAACACCTGTACGAATATATATAATTAATCGGTGAAAGATTATAAAAATAGATAAAAGAAATCATCTTACTTCTATTTAACTAGACTGTTCTGCTAGATTGTGGTTCTGTTTTTCGATCCCTGCTTCTCTCTCTGCGGCTTCTAGGAAGGGTTTTGATAGCGTGATTATAAATACAACACAACTAAATTATTTATAACCTACAACTCCCTATTATATTTAGGACTCTGAAAATTTTAATAAAACCGTAACTCCTTTTCCTGCTATTATTATTATTATTATTATTATTATTATTATTATTATTATTATTATTATTATTATTATTATTATCATTATTATTATTAAAATCACGTATATTACATATATACCCCCTTAAAAAGGATTCCGTCCCCGGAATCAAACGAAACTAAAACTCGTACCTGAATCGAATAAATGCGGATATCTCTCACGAATAGATGCCTCTAGTTCCCAAGTAGCCTCTCTCTCGGAATGATTTTTCCACAAAACCTTCACAAACGGTATAATATTCTTCCTCAAAACTCGCTCCTCTCGAGCTAAGATAGCTTCTGCTTCCTCCTCGCAAGAAAGATCTTCTCTAATCTTATGTAACGGGTACTGAACTATGTGTAATGGATGATACTTATAGCCTCTCAAAACCGATACATGGAACACGTTATGTACATGAGATAACTGTGGTGGCAACGCAACTCTGTAAGACACTTCCCCCACTTTCTCTATAACGTCAAACGGGCCAATATATCTCGGATTAAGCTTTCCCTTCATACCAAAGCGCTTAACACCCTTGCAAGGAGACACCTTCAAGAACACATGATCACCTGGTTCAAATCCACCAAACTTTCTATGTTGATCTGCATAACTCTTTTGACGTGACCGAGCTTCTTTCAAGCTTACCTTAGCCTTCTCTACCTTCTCATTAGTAACTCTAACTAGTTCTGGTCCTTCAATGACTCTCTCACCAACCTCATCCCAACAAGATGGTGCCCTACACCTCCTACCATACAAAGCTTCAAATGGTGGCATACCAATACTCGCGTGCCAGCTATTATTGTACGCAAACTCAACAAGATACAAATACTTATCCCAATCACCTGTCCACTCCAAAGCACATGCCCTCAGCATATCCTCCAATGTCTGAATCGTCCTCTCTGACTGTCCATCAGTTTGCGGATGATAAGCAGTACTAAAATTAAGTCTCGTACCCCAAGCTTGCTGAAATCCCTTCCAAAAACGTGATGTAAACCTCGTATCCCTGTCAGAAACTATCGAGACAGGCACACCATGAAGTCTAACAATATCCCGCTGAAAAATCTCTGCCAACTCATGAACAGGAGTAGTCTCTCTAATAGGCAAGAAATGAGCAGACTTAGTAAGTCTATCAACCACCACCCATATAACATCATTCTTTCTAAAGGTTCTCGGCAAATGAGTCACAAAATCCATAGTAATGTTCTCCCACTTCCAAACTGGAATATCCAATTGCTGCAACAATCCACTAGGCCTCTGATGATCTATCTTCACCTGTTGACATATAAGACATTTCCCCACAAACTCTGCTATGTCTCCCTTCATTCCACTCCACCAAAAGTGCTTCTTTAAATCTCTATACATCTTGGTGGAACCTGGATGAATAGAGAATGAAGAGCTATGAGCCTCAGTCAAAATCTCTTCACGAATCGCCACATCTGCGGGAACACACAATTTACTACCCAACCATATCACACCCTCATCATCAACACGAAAATATTTTTGCTTACCTTCTGCCACCTCTGATCTAATACCCCCCAATCCTGTATCATTCTTCTGAGCTTCCTTAACCCTTGAAACCAGATTTGGTTCCACTCTCAAACTCGCAATGCTACCATCTGATCCCCTAACATACAGCTCAATACCAAACCGCTCCATGTCTGAAATAAGATGCGGCTGAGTAATGAGAGATGCAACACTCCCCAAGTTCTTCCTACTAAGAGCGTCTGCCACAACATTCGCCTTCCCTGGATGGTACTGAATATTAGCATCATAATCCTTAAGAAGTTCAAGCCATCTTCGCTGCCTCATGTTAAGCTCCTTCTGAGTAAAAATGTACTTAAGACTCTTATGATCAGTGAAGATATCACAAGTCTCTCCATACAGATAATGCCTCCAAATCTTCAAAGCAAAGACCACTGCTGCTAACTCTAAGTCATGAGTAGGGTAATTTACCTCATAAGGTTTAAGCTGCCTAGAAGCGTACGAAATCACCTTCCCATGCTGCATAAGAACACACCCCAATCCTCTCTTAGAAGCATCACTATAAACCTGAAATCCTCCACTCCCTGATGGCAACACAAGTATAGGAGCTGACACCAACCTCTTCTTTAACTCTTGGAAACTCTGCTCACGGTCATCATTCCACTCGAACTTAACACCCTTCCTCATCAGTTGAGTCAATGGTAAAGCTATGGATGAGAAACCTTCCACAAAACGCCTGTAGTAACCTGCCAAACCTAAGAAGCTCCTCACCTCTGTCACAGTGCCAGGTCTCGGCCAATTAGTGATAGCCTCGACTTTTGCAGGATCCAACTCAATCCCTCTAGAAGACACAATATGCCCCAAAAATGCCACCTGCTCCAACCAGAACTCACATTTTGAGAATTTTGCAAATAACTTCTTCTCCCTCAAGATCTCAAGCACAATACGTAAATGTTCCTCATGCTCCTCCCTGCTCCTCGAGTATATCAAGATATCATCAATGAAGACCACAACAAACTTATCTAAGTAATCATGAAAGACCCGGTTCATCAAATCCATAAACACCGCTGGTGCATTCGTCAACCCAAAGGACATCACGAGAAACTCATAATGACCATAACGAGTACGAAATGCAGTCTTCGGAATATCTTCTTCCCTCACTCGCAATTGGTGATAACCTGATCTCAAATCTATCTTCGAAAAGAATATCGCCCCTTGTAACTGATCAAACAGGTCATCAATGCGTGGCAAAGGATATCTGTTTCTGATAGTCACCTTATTCAACTCCCTGTAGTCAATGCACAACCTCATAGAACCGTCCTTCTTCTTCACAAACAATACCGGAGCACCCCATGGAGATACACTTGGCCTAATAAATCCTCTATCCAACAACTCTTGCAACTGCACTTTCAATTCCTGCAACTCTAGTGGTGCCATTCGGTATGGCGCCTTAGAAATAGGCTCTGCACCTGGAACAAGTTCAATAGTAAACTCCACTTCTCTCTGTGGTGGCAAACCTGGTAGCTCATCGGGAAACACATCTGTAAACTCATTAACCACTGGATAATCCTCGATGCGAGGCTCATCCTTAGACGTATCCTTCACAAAAGCAAGATAGCCATCACAACCCTTAGACAAAAGTTTACCCGCCTTTAGAGCTGAAATCATTTTAACCTCTCCATTCGGTTGAGAACCCTGGTATACAAATTCTGGTTTATCTGCATCTCCAAAGAGCACCCTCTTCCCCTGACAGTCAATTGTAGCTCGATGCTCACTCAACCAATCCATACCCAGAATAACGTCAAAGTCATGCATCTCCATCGGAAGTAAGTTAACCTTACAATTCCTCTCCCCAACAGCTATCGGACACTCTCGGTACACATCAGAAATAATAACAGAATTCCCCATCGGGGTAGCAATAGACATACGAGGATATAGTAATGAAGGTAAAACACCAAGATGGCGAACAAACGATAAAGACACAACAGAATGAGTCGAACCAGTATCAAATAACACATAAGCATCACGTCTACCAACAAGAAGTGTTCCTGAAACGGTACCTGAATTAGCTGCTGCCTGATTAGCAGTCAATGCAAACACTCTGCCTGAAGTATTCTGCTGACTACCACTACCACTACCACCTGCTCCTCCACCAGTGTTACGTGACACTGTACAATCCTTTGCCCTATGTGACATGCTACCACACAAGAAACAAGCCCCGGTCTGTTTATAACAAGCTCTCCCTGGATGATGTCCACCACATGTAGCACAAGGAGCCACTGGAATCATATTGGGGTTGCCCCCATAAACTGAATAACGACTCTGCCCCTGTTGACGACCCTGCCACTGCCTAGGCTGCTGCTGCTGAAATTGCTGATTCTGATTCTGTTTCTGACCACCATACTGATTCTGGCCATAAGCTGACTGAGTCCTCATATTCTGATGTCTTCCACGCCACTGTCCCTGCTGAGTACCCTGACCTCCATTCCACTGCTTACCCTGTACAAAACTCTGATCATCTCTATTCCGCTTGCGATCATTCTGGAACCTGTAGGCTCTATACTCTGTGCGCTCCTTCTCAATATCCTTAGCTGCATCTGCCACCTCAGCCACATTAGGAAACCTCAGTGAAATGATACCACCCCTCAGATTAGGCCTCAACCCCCATTTAAATTTCTCAGCCTGCTGTGCAGCAGTCCCTGCAACTGTCCCAGCAAATCCAGCCAACCTGATGAACCTCGCCATATAGTCAGTAATGCTCTCATCAAAATTCTGCGCAATAGAATGAAACTCCCTCAAGTAACCCTCTCTGTCTGCATTAGAAAAGTACTGCTCATAGAACACCTCCTTGAATCCCTGCCATACCAATGTCTCTGTAAATTCCTCTCCTTTAGTAGCTTTCACTCCTCTCCACCACCTCTGAGCATCCCCCTCCAACTTATACACAGCTAACCTGACCTTCTGAACCTCATCACAACCCAAAGCATCAAAAATCTTCTCAAGATGTACAATCCAGTTTTCAGCATCTATAGGAGTCGACGCTGAATGAAAAGAATCCGGTTTCTGCTTAGAAAACCTCTCCAACCATGCAAATGGCTCTAACTGATTACCCTGGCCATCCTGATTGCCTTGGCCATTCTGATTGCCCTGTTCATTCTGATTATTCTGATTTCCCTGACCATTCTGATTGCCTTGGCCATTCTGATTGCCCTGACCATTCTGATTATTCTGATTATTCATATTTGCCATAGCTTGTTGTATACCGTTCGCCACTGCTTGTCCTAACATATTAGCTAGCTGAGCCGGGCTAACATTCAGGGTAGTTTGATTTTGATTTTTCTTAGGAGGCATCTACAATATAAGATTAGCAAACGAATGAAGATCACAAGAATAGATAAGCAGAAGCAATTAAAAATAGATATCGAAAGAGTAAAGCAAGATGATATGAATTTTAAACAGAATACCCATCCTAACGTCTACCCAAACTCACAGGTCAACCTAAATAGGTTTTCTACAAGAAAGAACCTAAGCTCTGATGCCAACTTTGTAACACCCCCTTCCCTAAATAGAAGGAGATATTACCTATAATCCATAAACCTGCAAACAGAGCACTAAAATAGTATCTAAATAACGATTAAACAGTCTAATAATCTTCGAAAAGTATTAACCTCCAAAATTTCAATTCAAACCAATAAATACGAAAACCACAAATCTGTAATAAATAACCCAGTCTAAAAAAATTCTAGAAGTCCATAAATCCTAAGCAACGAAATAATGGGTAGCACTCCATCACACAGTCCCAGATCCCCCTAAGCACCTGCCAGAAAAAGAATACGGCATGAGCCAAACGCCCAGTACGGATTTGGAATACAATACATAAAACAGAAAAACAGATATGAATATTTGACAGTTATAATAAAACATTTATTTAAAAATACGTATGGCTGAAGCAACGAGGGGTTAGGATATTTCATACCGAGATCAGAACAGATACAGATACAGATACATACATCATAGGGTACCGTAATGTATGCAACAAACCGGATAACGTGTACGGCATATACAACGTCACCGTCAAATCAAATCACAAATCAAATCAAAATCTGGGTGCACCCACGTATCCTGAAACAAATATCAAAATGCGCAAAAGCTCGCCACCTGAGCTATCAGAAGGATACGCCGTGACCAATCACACTGCCACGGAAGTGTCATGTCACTGGTGCCGCAATGACATGGCTGTAGTACCCCTACAGCTGGTTAACTCGGTATACCCTATATCGCTAAGGGTTCAAATAAAATATTTCGCAAAATCCTTCAAATCACAATAAACAGATATTTGAATATTTCCAACAAATATATAATTTTCAAAATTCTAAAGAGTCGCAGAAACAAATATTTAAATATTTTCAGACAAATATAAAAATCATTTTTCAAAGTCAATGAGTCAAAATATTTTTCAAAATCAGAACAGTCAAAATAATCAAAACCAAGTGAATAGATTTGAGGACAAAACAGATTTAGTATAATTAATCCTAAAATGAGTAGCGCTGAATAAAAAGGAGAGAGAATCCGTACCTCGAAAATAGCAACTAAAATACTAACGAAATCCGTAAATGATCTTCTAAACTCCCGTCCCGCGATCTAATTACAAAATATAATTTATTATTAAGATACATTAATTTTATATTTAATTATTAAATACATTCCACTTATTAAAATATTAATAACCTATAATTCCAGTTAACTAGTACAAGAATTAACTTGACACTACAATCATCCCATCAGTTTCATATAAATCCTGAATTAATATCACGGTTTAATTACTAACTGAACTAAAAGCATCCACTTCAATATTTAAAACCATTGTTTTAACTCTACATAAACACACAAACAGTGGTACATATCTTATCTAATTAACTAAACTCGAATGTGAATACAGTGGACAATCTGATTACGTACAGGTTTTGTGGCCATATACACAAATATCTAAAAATCTATTAACAACTATCCTGATGCCCAACAACAACTTAAACATTATATATTATAAAAATAAGTACTAGTACACGTGCTTGCTTGTGTGTGTAGTGAACAAACATGATTGCACAGATTAACTAGTAAAACAATAACTTAGTAATTAATTATTAAACACGAAACAATTACCACTTTAATGACTCTACCACCTAAGCCGTGATTCATACTTAATTGTACCATAATAATAATAAGCAGACAAAACAAATTCACGGATCGGAACCTACAACACCTGTACGAATATATATAATTAATCGGTGAAAGATTATAAAAATAGATAAAAGAAATCATCTTACTTCTATTTAACTAGACTGTTCTGCTAGATTGTGGTTCTGTTTTTCGATCCCTGCTTCTCTCTCTGCGGCTTCTAGGAAGGGTTTTGATAGCGTGATTATAAATACAACACAACTAAATTATTTATAACCTACAACTCCCTATTATATTTAGGACTCTGAAAATTTTAATAAAACCGTAACTCCTTTTCCTGCTATTATTATTATTATTATTATTATTATTATTATTATTATTATTATTATTATTATTATTATTATTATTATTATTATTATTATTATCATTATTATTATTAAAATCACGTATATTACATGAAGACAGCTTGAGATAAACATTTTGAAGCTCTATCACCTTCTCAGTCTCCGGCACAACGTTTCTAACAAGATCATTTGAAGTAAACCTGTTAGACCATTCAACCAAAACTGGAGTTTTTGTTATGTCAAGTAACTGCACATCAGACGTCATCTCGATAGCTGTCAGCCAACCTAAGAAACTTCCTAAAACAATGTCGAGGTATCCAATCCTATCCCCGCCAAAGTAATCTTTACCTTTGCTGCATTTTACAAATACTTCCTCCAAAAGCACCAGGCCTTCAATGATTCTCTCTTTTACCTCGTTTTTTCTTCCCTCTCCATATGTCAATTTTAACTCTGCTGTTAATGGAAACCACTTCAAAGACAAATTTGACAAAAAATTAATATTACAAGGCCTTCTAATTAAGTTGAAGATTAATTATGTACCAGATAAAATATATTTTCAATTCGTAATAATAACGTAGTGGACCAGGATTATATGATTTTTCAACTGGAGAAACTTTTACAATACCTTGTGATCAATATAGTCAGCCCAGAATCGAGCTTCAGCACGATCATGGGGATCAGAGGGTAAAATGCAGGGACCACTGGTCCACACCTCATCGATATACTGAACGATGACAAGGGACTCAGATACAGACTTCTTGCCATGAATAAGAACCGGAACTTTCTTATTTACAGGGTTGGCACACAGGAGTAGTGAGCTTTTAGAACAGAGATTCTCCTCAATGTACTCATAGATAATGGACTTCATGTTGAGGACGATTTGAACCCTGTTAACATAAGGACTTGCACATCTACCTAAAAGCTTTACATCACTTGTTGCCATGATTAGTTATCATAAGCTAAAGAATACCTGGGGGCCTTCTTCTAAGATTTTTTTCTCTTCAGTAGAAATTTTAGAAAATCATTAGGAATTACCCTCGTTCTTGAGTTGCAAATGCTCCTTCCGGGACCTGTAGGTTTAAAAAATGTTTGAAATCTGAATGGAGGTTCAGACTTGCAGATTATGACTATGATAGTGTAATTGTGACCGTGCAAGACAAATATTCCTAATGCATGTCCATTATAGAGAGTTTAATTACCAAAATGAAGTATATTAGGGGATGTTCAAACTCGCTACATGTAAGCATGCACTGTATTGTATTGTGCGATGTGATGTGTAATACACTAAGAGGAATGAGAGTCCATATATCCTGAAACTACGAATGTTTTAATTCATCTAACTAAACGTGACGTTAATTAAAACAAGTTCTTTTAAGCATTTTGTGTAATTAAAACAAACCCCTCTCTTCCATTAAATTATCATTTGCATTACCATGATAAAATTCGACCCTAACAACATGTACCAGAAGAAAGATACAGTATATTTGTTCTTACATAAATCTATCCAATTAAAAGATGCGCACGCATTCATCATAATTACAGAGAACACATGTTGATCTAAAGAAGCTTACCAAATAGCCTTGGCAGGCCTGTTGAGAAAAATTGACCATCTTCTAATTCGTTAGCAAAGCAATATATCGACAGAAGAGTTCTAAGTTAACTAATCAAAACAAGCATCAAGCTCTGTCACTTTGGTTTCATCTAGAAATTCACTCGCTTCAGCCAGCAGCCAACCAAGGAGGCTTCCGAGTACAACGTCATTATGTTAACAATAGTATTATAACTATAGGGTATTTACGTCTGCGTGCATCTCGTGCATATGTTTAGTTTGGTTTACATGCGACAATGTTATGCTTTACTAGCTAGTATTATTGTGTATAAGTATGTCTCACACGTTTTGCATTAAACGATCTGCAGAAGAATCAAGTAAAGCTACCAGCAGACATGACCATAGGATAACAAAAACTGAAGTACATGAAACTTCAAAATACAAATACTCTAAATACAAAGCAGACGTAAACAAATACTCTAAAGTAAATAAAAGTTTATTGCATAATATCAAAAAAAAATATCTGTCTTAAACATAGCTTTAAAATTAGAACACTTGAGATGAGAAATATACTACTAAACTCACTACTCACTAGAAAGCACTCATGAATTTATGTAGTACTCCTGGAGTAGCCCCTGAGATTATCTATGCAAGACCTACATCGACTCCTTCACACTTGAACCAACTTCTCACTTGAACCAACTTCTCGTCTCCATTTTTAACCAAGATAATCTTCAACAATTCCTTTACCACATCATCCATCTCTACATCTCCTTTTTCCCTCATGCTAGCACCCAAGTTCTCTGCTTTCTTCCTCACACATCTCCCACTTTTCTTAGCAACAACCTTTTTAATGACAGATGCAATCGTCTCTCTTTCAAATCTTCCCTTAGCATCTCTCAATACCTCAATTCCCGTGCCATACTCCTTCACTAATCTAGCATTGATAGGCTGGTCGAGATGCATGGGCATGGCAATGATAGGAACACCAAAATACATGCTTTCAATCACAGAGTTCCAGCCGCAATGACTGACGAAACCTCCAATGCTTGAGTGCCTCAAGATCTTGGCCTGCGGTGCCCATCCCTCGACAATCATCCCTTTCTCTCCAACTTTCTCATGAAACCCTAATGGCAGTTTATCTTCAACACTAAATTTTTGTCCAACTGGAAATCTAACAACCCATATGAAATTAACATTACTCAGCATCAAAGCATGAGCAATTTCTTCAAAATCTTTATCTGACAGAAAGTACTCGCTACCAAAAGAAACAAATATAGTCGAGCCTTGTTTCTTCTTGTCAAGCCATTGCATGGTCTCACAATCCTCACCTTTACAGGGAGTATCTTGGACCAGAGGACCAACATGCACTACTTTTTTCCCAGACAATGTAGATAGATAATCACTGAATTTTCCTTCCATCTCTTTGATACCTTTGATTAAAATTACTTTATTAGACATCTCAAGGCTTTCAATAGCTTTACGAAGTTCAACACAGTCTCCTGATTCGCTTACTTGAGCATTCTCACATTTACGATAGAAAATTGTTGAGAAAGGGTATTTTATACCTCTACGCTTGGAAGCATGAAGCATGAAAGAAGTCATGGTGGCACTGGTTGCTATGAATTGGACAGCCGGGATACGCAGATCGAAAGCAGCCTCTGCTGGCCATGGCCTGAGAAAATCATAGATAAGCAAGTCAGGCTTTAAGGTTCGTAAAATTTTGGAAAAATCAGGTTTCGCCAGGTCATAAGCACTTTTGAGGGTGTCCATGAGATGAGGGGGAAGGCCATTTGTAGTGTGGTAAACAGGAGGAAGACCTGGCAAAGTTGGAAGTTCAAGTTGTACTAGTTGGATTAAAGATCCTTCTCCCATTCGTTTCTTGATTGAAGTGAGATTTGCGGGAGTCGAACACAAATGCACGTTGAAGCCTCTCTTGCTTAGTTTGTTTCCTAGCTCTAGGAACGGAGATAGATGTCCATGAGCAAGCCATGGAAACATTAAAACCGTTAAGTTTTTGCTTTTGCCATTCATGAAAAGTTCTGCCATTAGGCTCTACAATAATGATAATCTCTCTGTGTGTCTTTGTGTGTGGTGCATTATGTGTGGGTTTAAGAGGATTATATATATTAAGGTTCATGGCCGATAAAAAGGAAGTTTTTCTTCGTAAAATAGCAAGTTTAAGAGATAGGGTTATAGGGAGGAAATTTTGACAATGCAAGGCAACAATACGTTTTTAAAAAAAATGAAAGAGTGCATGGTTTCAAGAAAGTAATGCAGAAAGTTTGGAATATCTTGTTTAATCAGTTAGAATTTACGGTAATTACTAATTTTACCTAGGGTTTAGTTTAAGAGGTTTAACTTTTGCCTATTTTACTTATGTACATATAAAATTCAACCTTTAACAAATCGTATGAAAAATTTCCTTTCTTTGCGGTTCTTATCCTTCCTTTATATTTACTAGCTTATTATCCTACTTTTATATTTACTAACTTATAACCCGTGCAATGCACGGTCCCCTTTTAATATCTATAATTATATTATATGTTATTAATTTATATATAAAATTGTTGTTAAAAAATTGATATATATAAGATTACACGTCAATTTAATATTTGTACTCTATCTTGAATTCTTAAAATTTGATTTAGATGGTTTTACAGATCACGTGAAGTTAACAAAATAATCTTTAATTTAGTGATGGTTTAACAATTATTTTCCAATTAAAACAATGCACAAACAAAAGAGAGAAAAAATTGTCGATTTTTTATGTTGAAAATTCTATTCGATTTATGAAATCTACTTAGTATATTTCGTTTTGATTATTAAAATACCCTTTTTATTATTTGAAGATAGTTCTACTAACAAACAAATACGGTAAGTTTATAAATTCGAACATTTTCCTTTGTAAGTTTGAATACTTATTCTACTTCCAACAAAACTTTTAATTATACGTTTTTTTTTATAAATTTGAATTATTCTCCTTTATAAATCCAAACTCCTATTCTATTTCTAATATGTTAAAAGATATTTTTTTATTAGTATTTAAAATTCTAAATTTTTTTATAAAAAATAGATTGAGACGATCCAAGAATGATCACCTAACCTCTCCCGCGTATTTCCACTCTTCTCCGCCGCGTTATGAAATCCTTGGAAAAGCAACTGGAAACTGATCAACTTAGCCACAAATAAAAAAATCTAGTTATGAGAAAGACATTAACTATGGTTCGGTGTAGAATTGTTTGGGTTGGATAGAAAATATTCAATATTTCATATACTTGTATAATATTGCTGCCATTTATATTCAAATACGAATAAATATATGTCAATAATTTAAATCATATATAATTAGGTTTCTACATTAAATATAATTATCAATGTAGATCTTCTACACGAATATGATTAATGTAAAAATTCGTAATTATATTTTCTCTTGAAATTTTGAGTATTTTCATTTTAAAAATAGTTATTAAATCATCACTAAATTAAAAATAATTTTATGAGCTTCGCATGGGCTGTAAAATCATCAAAATCTGATTTCTAGATCTCGGGATAGAGCCCAAATAATAAATATGAACTTTTTTTAATATTAATAAAAAAAATTCAATTGTATCCTTTTTTAATTATATCCTTTTCCTATTATAATTTTTCTTTTTTAAATTCAATTCTAATACAAACTTTTTTAATTCTATCCTTTTTAGAATATAATTTTCTTTTTAATATGATATAATCTTGATCGTATATTTTTAAAAATATTAGATTCGACGATTGAGATTATTTTGGCGGTATAGTGACTAAACCAAAATTAAGGATAAGATCCCTTTTATGCTTATTATATATAAGGATATAATGGTTACTAGATGATAACCCGTGGTCGTGATAATTTATTTAAATTGATCATTTCTTTATTATATTTTTATAAGAATTTTTTTTGAAATACAAAAATTTATTTTAAAAAACGATAAAAGTATAGAAGAAAACTACATTATTTATGCAATTTAGTGGTTTATAAAAAAAGAATTGTAATTCTATCATAATTCCAACAATTCTAGAAGACACGATTCTAGAAGGAACTACCATTAAAACGTGATTTCACTTATTAACAAGATATCGTGCGAAGCACAAGTCCGAAAGAATTTAATTAAATTGATCATTAACTTATTATAAAAAAAATACGTTATTTACTAAAAATTTGGTTATTATTAAAGGTCATTTTATATATTATATATTTAAATTTATTTAAGAAAATTGAGAAAAAATTAAATGATTCTGATATATACGTAAAAATATACATGATTATGACAAATACGTTATTTGTGAACTGAATAGAGTTATAATAAAAAATTATAATTGTATTTAACAATTTTATTATTTTATTATAAAATAATTTTGAATTCGGCACCAGCACCACTGAGCATGATGAAAAGCTAACATATTGCAAAGATTTGAATTTTAATGAAGGTTTATCTAAATATAATTAGGCTAATGATGAATAAATTGACGTTAACGGCACATTAAAGAGCATGCAGATAGGCACACTTTAGCTGGCTAGAAAGAGTTTATTTTAGAAAAAAAATTAAGTTGTCATGAGATATAGAATCTTTGTCTTTCCAAAAATTTGACTAGTATCGTATTTTTGTACTTCATTGATAGATGGTGATCACTTCATCTATAATAATGGTTTATATATTTGTTGGTGTAAATATATTCGTAAGAAGATTGTACGCTGCTGTTTTACCTCATGTTAATTAAAATAATTGCAAAAAGAAAATTATAGTTATTATAGGTTTTTCTAATTTTTGTAATTAAAAAAAATATAGAATTCTAGTAGAAATATGTGCGTTGGGAGAGTTCTACCCTGCTGGTGTTTTACCCCGTGTTAATTAAAATAACTGCAAAAAGAGAATTATAGTTATAATAATTTTTTTTAATTAAAAAAATAACATAAAATTCTAGTAGAAATAGGGAATTAGGGGTAAAACCAAAATATGATGTGAACCAAATTTAATACAAAATAGTATCATTAAAAATAGGTTTCGCTTATTAATAAAGGTTGTATATTTAACAATTTTGATATAAAAATAAAAATACTTAATTTAACATAAAAGATAGGAGAACCAACGAGAATACTACTTCTTCATTTATGGGATATCTATCTATACTAATCTATACCATATATATTATATTATACGTATAATTTGTAATTCGATATATATGATCACTATTTGTCCACGCACTTATTCAAAAGCATATAACTTTCATATAACAATCATTTATAGCCACGTGATACTTTATTTCACTATAATATAGTCATCGTGTATGTACTCTCATCACGTAATCATATAGCCATATAGCATATAATCCCAGGTAACCAACTTAATCCATTTTAATAACATATGGATTCAAGTAACCGTATAATTTCCAAATAACATTCTCATGAAATCATTTAAAGTCCACGAACGACTACGTCTATCAAAACATATCACAATCATCACGTATCATATAAACCCACATATTCTGATGAATCATGTAATTCATTCTTGTAATATATATATATATATATATATATATATATATATATATATATATATATATATATATATATATTCAAGTCTTAAGCATTTCTTAGTTATATCTTTTAATCCCATAAATATCACAAGTTATTATAGAGTATACATATATAAAGCAAAGCTTTGATAAATGCTCACCTTGGCCTCTTCCCTTCTTTGAATGATTCTTAGTGATATTCTATCCACGCTCCTTCCATGTCTCGGGTACTCTATAAACACATAAGAACCAATCTTTATTACACTTATGTGTGCACTTGGTTAAATCTAGTTTCATATCCTTATACTAATTTTCTGCCCAACACTTCACCTTCTCGGGCCTACGTTAGCTATTCATAAAACTATCTTGTCAAAGGTTTTTAATCAAGTTATTTAAGCCCCAAAACACCTACTTGTAATGATTTTCTTAAGAAATCCTTATTAAACCCCTATGTTACGACATTTTTCATAATTCCAAAACTTAACATTTCCGCACGAAACCTTTTCCATTTCAATCTCTAACATAAGACCTTTCTATCCTCAAATTTTCAGATTAAAACGATTATTATAGCTAGGTCAAATGTTTGCTCAAAGTTGGTACAAAAATCTGTCAAGAAATGTCAAAACAGTGGTGTTTCCTCACCGAGACAGCCGTACTCTAACATTTTTAATAAATCCAAAAATGTTCTATAAATCACCAAATTTTATAAATATCTTTCTTACTCATCTATACACCTTACATAAAATTTTCAGTTTTAATTAAGGACTCTAGCTAGGTGAAACATATTTCTAAAGTTCATTTTTATTCCAAACCCGTAGGTTATGGACTACTTATACTAAAACTGCCATAACTCCTAGCTCGTTAATCTAATCGCCTCACCGTTTGCGGCTACGCAAACTAGACTCCGAGTAGAACATTTCCCTCACATACCCACTGCCAACACATGACCATAATTCGTCCAAACCATTCATTCAAAACAGTGGCAGAACCTGTCCAAAATCTGGAATACTAATCCAACCCATTCATTATCGTATAATATCATTCTTAATCCTCTTAATCATGCTACTAACCATCATCATATACTAATCTCTATGTATACATCATAAAACCAGAATATTATATGTATAAAAACAACTACAAAACATCATAAAAATCATTGAAATAGAAAGATTCATGTTTAGGATTATACCCCTTGAAACTAGCTCTTCTTCTTTCTTTTTCTCTTACAAAACCCAAGCTCAAAACCATATCTTCTTGTACTCCCCTTGATAATCCAACTATGCTTATATGTATATATATATATATATATATATATATATATATATATATATATATATATATATGTTTTATATATTATATATATTTATTTGAAAATTTTAGAGCAAGATAATAATTTAATAAAAATCTTTCTCCATGGCTTCTTCCATGGAAGCTTTCCTTCTACCCTAACAAGAATGAGATGAGGATGAGTTGAACTTGGATTACTAATGAAGATAAGTAGTAATTATCTCTTATTTATCCCTTTTTTTTTTAAAAAAAAAAGCAAGTAAAGTTGACCAAGCTTTGACTTAGCATTTTACTACATTCTTATTAGTAAAAATCCGTAATCTTCATTTGGTGGCTAAAAATCTCGATTTCTTATTCTCAAATCTTATTTCTCATATTTTCCACGTATTCCTCTTTTTCTTACTTTCGCGTCGACTATTTATTCGCGTAATTCTAACGTGTAGATCTTTTTCTACGCATTTTAGAAGTATAACCATTTATATAGTAAAATCTAAAAAATGTTCTACTCTCGTCCAGAGGAATTTCATAGATAAATCATCGAATAATTTCGAAAGGTAAAATTACATGTATAATATGATCTGTAGGATAAGCCACTAAAAATTTCCTCAAAGGTTACTATTCACCTCGTAAGGTTACTATTCATCACCTCCGAGAAGTTCCTCATTTCTGAAAATAAACTGTGTTTCCATATACTCATTTTTGACGTATATGAATAATATGCATACGAATCTTAAGTTCTATGAGTCGTATTATCAATAAAAAATTCTATTTATTAGAATAAAATATGTAAGCTAGAACAAGGATGTTACAATTCTCTCATCCTTAAATTGGAAATTATGGCTTAAGTTCGGGTTCAATTCGGGGCTTTAGTTTGGGTTCATAACTAGTGTTTCGGTTTCTGGATTAGAGGTACAACTTCTTTCTTTACACGCAATACTCTCTACCTTTAATTTCATTATTATTTTACGTGTATAGTTATATATATTGTTTCGTTTTGTATATGTTTTGATTCGGAGTGACTGTGATATGTAATTTAGGGCTTCGATTTGTTTCGTAAGGGCCTTCAGTTTCATGTATTGGTCCACTATTTTCTACTTTCTTTTTAATTTTTGTTCAATTTAAGTACTCGGGCTTTCTATGTTTATATGTATTTAAGTGTTGGGTAATTGTGTTTAAGTGTTGGGTACATGTAGTATATTTAAGTATGGCATGGAAGTATATTCAAGTATGGCATGGAAGTATATTCAGAAGTTTGTGCTTAAGAGGAATCATTGACAATGGAATATCCGAGCCGAGGGAAGAAAACAAAGAGCTCTTTTGGGAATCAGAATATGCTCCACCAGCAAATGCAAATTCTATTGACCTTGGAAAGTATACTAATTTATCATTTACTATATTCCTTTTTAAAAATAAGCACGATTGATTGCAGTTTCTTCTCTTTTATTAGTAAACCATGTGCGAAGAGTATGTCTGGTTCTGTTCTTATGCATGTAAACGTAACACATGACTCATCACTTCAATTGTATTGCAGGATATCTCAGACAACCTAAATGGGGTCGCCTCAAAGATTCCTCTGACTACTTCCATTGGTTCAAATCTAGAGGTATAATAATTCCTGTAAACTCCTTGGCCAATGTTTGTACTCAATATGGTTTCCTTTTAATTAATCTTCTGATGAGGATGAATCTTTTCAACCCTTTGTCTTCTTAAAAAGTGTAAACCATAATACCAAAATAAAAGTCAAAAATTCAAATTCCTATTTTTTTTTTGCTAAATCAATTTCAAATTCTTGTTGGTCTCCATATATACCTGCATCTCTGTTAAAGCTGTAATTCTTTTTATGCCCACAGTAAGTTTACATTATTCCAAATGTTTGTTATTAATACAAATCATCTTTTATAGTTAATATTATTTTAGTTGTGAAGTAGTGTGAAATACCAATTAGTTACAGAAAACTTTGCATTAAACTTTTTTCAACTACATCATCTTTAATTTTTTGTATCGGCCAAAGAAAAGTTGAATTTTAAAAAGTTATGTGCATTTTCTCTTGATGGGGCATGGAGAGTATTTGCTTGTATTAAATTTAACTAGCAGAATCAATTTTTTGTTAAAGATGAATGGTATAAGTTATTTAACCAGTATGGAATTATGGATAGTATATATTTTTAGAACCTTTTGCCAAAGGACAGAGATATACTCACCTGCTAATGTACTTAAGTATCGGTACTCATATTTAACCATGACTTTCGGCAAATATTTTGATCTTGGTAATCTTTGATTTCCTTGTATGTTGAAAAAGATTTTGTGTTGGGTTGTTTGTTGTATAATTTAACTTATGCTTGTCAGTTGGCAGACCTTGCTAGGGACTAATTTACTTGTTTGGTTGTAGGTCTCTTTATCGAAGATGTAAACGGCAAGAAAGACCAAATACACAAGATGGAGTAGGTAATTGGTGTTGAATGATAGTGTAAGAAATGTGTAAACTGAGGTATGAGTTTTTTTTTCAAATAAAGGCTACAGGTTCAGAAAAGAACCTAGGCAGAGTTATATACATGTGGGGTCGTTTTCATGCCTTTTTCACTGGCAAATGATTGCACACGCATTCACTCGCAGAATAGTTATACATGAAACTAGAGGATATAGCATCTGGTGCAGGGAAACAAGGCTGTATGCCAGAAACCAAGTGCGGAGTTTATAACATTGAAGAAGATCATGAAGATTCATTAGGTTGTTGTAGTGAAAAATTTTTGACACTCGCCTATGCTCTCATCAGTACTGCTCCATGGACTATCATATGGTAAAGAATCTAAGACAATTTACTTAATAAATTCACCCTTATATATGTACTCACACACACACACATTAATTTAATTATACTTATTCATTTATTTATTACATATTATCGTACCTGGAATTTATAGCACGAATGTAGCTCCCCATCACCACCACTTCTTGTTCTTCACAACCCCTTTACACCCAATCAAATTCAATCCAAGATAATGATCATTTCAACACCTATTCTAACAACAATCAACAACACCCTTGGCCTGAATGGTCTTATTTTGTTCACACCTCAGCCTTCTTTTCTAGGTACTGAGCCTCAAGGGATCAGTTTTGATGATTTGTTTGTTTAGAATCAGTACTTGTCGCATGAGTTTCTTGGGCTTTCTGCTTCTTGCTTGGCTTTTTCTCGAAACCACCCTCAAGCTCTCGGGTTTGATAATTAATTAATTAATCTCATTCTATTTTATAATAAGCTACAATTCTGTGTTTGGGTAATTGTGTTTGTATATTTATTAGTGAAAAGTTTGATTTTTGTGATGAATTTATGTGCATGTTGCTATCCAGAAGGGATATATAGGTGGTGGTGCAGAATGGGACTACTTTTCTTTTTCAGAGTGCTATTGATACTTCCAGGAGGATGAGGGCATTTCTCGCCACTTTCGGAACTACTATAAGAATAATTATAGTAAGATGAGTTTGGAAAATTACACAAGCTTTTAACTATATATAGTCCGCTATTATGCTTTACCAACAACAATTAACTTATGCACTTCATTAACTGTAGTACTTGTTCTGCTCCCGATGAACATCTAACTCTGGTTTTGGTTGGATGTATTGGTATTGGAAAAAGTTCAACAGGCAATAACATTATGCCAAAGAAGGCATTTGTGTCTGGTAATAACTCAGCTGCTTTTACTAGTGCTTGTACGCTGCATACAATTGTATTAAAAGATGGTCAGGTTCTCGGTGTCATTGACACTCCTGGTACAGTTCCTTCTTAGACGCATATTTGGACTTAAAGAGTGATTATGCTAACTGAAAAAAATTTATGTCAAAGTATTTAGTCTTTTGATGAGAATACAAGTGTACTTTGCACTTGATTTGAAATGAGATAAACTATTTTCGAGCCCTTAAATTGTTAACTCATATTCATTTAATACCTATGGCAGGATTACTCAATGCTACCGTTGAAGATAAATACATTGGCAAAGAAATTGTTAACGGTGTCAACATGGCCAAGGATGGTATCCATGCAGTTCTTGTTGTTCTCTCTGTCTGGTAAACTTTTATCGCAGAACAATCAACAGCAACTAGTAGCCTGTGGACTTTGAATGCAAGTTCTTGTAGGGCTTGTCTTGAAAATGCTGCTTCTTCCATGGATCCATATGGGAAGTCATAGAGGTAATCTTAGATATTGTCTAGATTATTGATATGCAGTGTATTTTACAAGGCTTTGTGTTAATGTACTATGTGACATTCATTTATTTTTTCACCTTATATGTTGAAAACATGTTCGTATAATGAAAGATTGAAAGGAAAAGACTCAAGTGAAAATAAGGGTTATGCTTTTGTTACCTTTAGAAGTAAGGATTTGGCTACTAAGGCCATTAAAGACCTCAATAATACTGAATTAAGGTATTTCTATTATTTTACATCCCTAGTTTTCTTTTTGCTGCTATGTATGCACTTGGAAATGACTTATGTTGAGTTTAATTATTTCTTCAGGGTAGGAAGGTTAAGTACTCAACATCAAAAGCGAAGCATAAGTTATTTGTAGACAATATTCCTAAAAGTTGGGGAGAGGAAGATTTAAAGAAGGTTGTGACCAAGGTAGGGCCTGCGGTCAATGGCGTGGAACTGCTAAAGGTTTTCACGTTTTGAGTGCTAGAGACTGAAAATAACTTGTAAGGAGGCTTGTAAATGTGCAACTTCTATGACAGACAACTAGACCTGGCAATTCGTGTCGTGTCGTGTAATTTCGTGTCGTGTAATTTCGTTTTTCGTGTACTAAATATGCTACCTGGAAACGACACGAAATGTAATCGTGTACCAACATGTTGTACCTGGACACGAACTGGTTTAAAACGACACGACACGAAATTACCTGTTTTGACACGATTTTTTTCGTGTACACGAAAAATAACACGAACTGGTACCCGAAATGGTACACGAACTGGCAAGAAATTAAAATTACGTATAATATATATGGTTATAAATATAAGTATATATTTTTATAAAATTATTTGTAAAATTTACAAAATAAGTTATAAAAATATTATATAGGTGTATATATATTTAAAATATTTATTAAAATATTTATATATGTCGTGTACTTTCGTGTCGTGTCGTCTACATAAAGAGTAAACCCAAACACGACACTAAATTTTCGTGTACATTTTCGTGTCGTGTACATTTTCGTGTCGTGTACTAAAAATGTAAACCCATACACGAAATTTTCGTGTCGTTTCATGTCGTGTAAATCGTGTTGTGTCCAAAATTTCCGGGTCTACAGACAACGGTTGAAAAGTGGTCTCTGAAGCTGTTTTTTTTGTAGTAGTGATGATAAGTATGAAGTTGTATAATGTTATCATTGTGTTGGTCATTTTCTTTGTTTTTTATTTGATGAAGAATTAATATGTAATGGTGAATTCTAATGTTGGCTTGGTACCTTTGACTAGCATGACATGTGATTTGAATTGTTATATTTGGTTTGATTAATTTACTCTTTGGTTAAATTCTAGTTTTAAGCGTCATTATCTTTGTAATTAGCTGAATAATTATGGCATATCATGATATGGTCATCTGGTATGCAACTTAGATGAATCAAGTTTGTGTTTGTATTGTTCTGCTATATAAGTGTGCTATGTTACCAATTCTTCATATCCAGTTGGTCATATTTTTTTCCACACACAAATGTAATAAAGTGTCCATATACAAGAAGGGTACTTTTTAGTCACACAATATTACAGTCACTAATTTTTAGCTTCCCTAAGCAAAACAGCTCTGACATATATACATAAAACTGTAATTTTTAGTCACATCTAAACATTAGTGACCATATGTTATTATCTATTTAGCCACTTTACTACATATAATTGTGGCCGTTTCGGTACATTTAGACACATCAAAGCAGCGTGGCTAGTGATTATCACATTATTTTTTGAAAGTGTGACTATAAATTTTGGAATTGGTCAAAGTCAACAAAAAATCATGCAATTTTATCATATTTGGTCACTTATTTAAAACGTGGCTAACAAATATCACACATTTTGTAAAATTGTGACTAAATCTACGAAAAAATGTATTTTCGGTCACGCAATCAAAAATTGTGTGGCTAAATCTTGGGACGTTGACCTTTAGCCACACATTTTTTTATAAATGACACAGACCTTACTATACAAAAGAGTGGCGAAAGCCCAAATTTGACGTAGTGTACCATATGTAATGTTTATCCTAATCAGATGACAAATCGTTTATAGAAGGAATAGAGGAATATGATTTTGAAAGAATTCTAGTGAACTTTCCTCTAAAGTTCACTTTGTCACATGACAGAAAATTCTCAAATCTACTATATCATAATTATACTCCTTTCTAGAATTTCAACATCAGATGATTAACTTTCTTCTTGAATCAATTAGAAGAAATATTTGATCAATCTCAATAATAAGATTCAACAACTCTTTGTCCTCTAGAAGAAATTAGAAGGACCTTTTAATAACGTATAGAATATACTTCTCAATAGAAATGAATTCGCAACGCTCATATCGTTCAACAATAATGGTTCTTGAAATCTCCGTTAAGACAAGCTTCTAGTCGTCTTATAACCTTAAATAGACTCATTTCCTTTCTTGTCCTTCCTTAATCTCTATATAATAACTTAAAAATATAATCAACAATGCATAAGCTTATACATTTATCGAAAGAACTTTAGTCGTGATCGTTTCTCACATATCATTTATAGACATAGGCATACATCATATAAACATCAAATTCGTTGCATCTCATAAATATTTTCACATAACAATCATTTGTACATTATTACATTCTAAAACTTTCCTTTAATTCTAAATAAAGGATTACCTTTTTGGTTTAGTCTTCTTTCATTTTATTGCAACACTATAGACTTGACTTTGGCCAGCTGTTCCCTCGCTCATTTATGCAATATGCTCATGCTTATGCATATCTATATGTTCATATTATCGTACATACACATTATGACGAATACCATTTAAATGTATGTATTACATGTACATGTGTGCAAATGTGCCCTATGAAAACATAACAAACTAACCATACCCGGGCAGTGCTAGTGCACTTCCGGCCGGGTGTTAGCTCTGATACCAAGTTGTCCCACCCTGACTTCCCGATACTGAAAATATACTTTTTATAATAAAATACTCAAATATCCCTATATATATGTGTGTCATTTTCTCAAATTCATTTTAGGGAATAAATAAAATCCTGAATAACAATATTACTTTTAAAAAGAATATACATTAATCCTCTAAAATACTTTTGCAATGCGGAAGCTGAAAACTTTAGAAAACGTGACTCACTATACATATAACACTTAGCAGTTAAAGCATGCTGTCAACTATTGGAATTAATTAGATAAAATAGACTTTGATACAGGGGAATTTTAGAAAATTTCGGCATGAAGTATTCGTAAATTGGACTATCCACCTGTAATTCAAACCAAACCAAATTCCATTTAACAATCAAACAACATTTCCAACTTTTAAGAAAAACAACCACAAGTTCAACCTGTCCTAACCGATCAGGTGAACAACTATACAATACAACACAACACGATAACTCAACATTTAATCTTAATAGCAGAAATAAAAACTTAACATATTATATATGAAATTACATTGAGGAGAAGGGACTCTGGAGATCCAGCTGGCCGACCATGCAACTTAACCTGAAAGACATGAGCGATTTTAATGAGTCGCAACTCAGTGAACATATATCATCATATAATATACTCTGGTAAAATTTACATATTTCTAAACCGACAATCCAGTATTTCGCGTTTTATAAAGATATTTGTATATACCTATTAACTCATAAAAACTCGTAGTGTCATTACATGTACCTGTAATTCATTCTCTCTTTATTTACCCAACTCTCCTTGTATCTTGCCGTAGTCTTATCCCAGTTATCAGTTCAATGACTCTAATCTACACATTTATTATTACAAACAATTTCATATATAAGATTTGAATATTTTCCGTATATAACCCGGAAGTCATCTATGGACTCGACGGTCATCTATATATTTGTGATAATTAGTTAAGCCATTCACATTGAACCATGTAGGCTAATCATATATATATAACGAGTACATATCATCCAATCATATCTTTGAACACCTAGTCAACTTATCCTCACATAAATTAATTTCAGATAATCAATTCACTATTATTCGAGAAATCATATACAACCAGCACGTATAGGAGAAATTCATAATATCGCCATATATTTTCAAAGAACATATTTGAACACCGTTTCACACGTACTCACATAATTTATTCCAGACAATCATCCAATAACGCCAAGTAATTATTCACTATGAATGTATGCAACATACACATGTGACTCCATTTTCTTTATTTTGTTGTGACTGATCAACTTAACTTTAGAATTTCCGAGGACCATGTCCCATGTTAATAGTCTCAAGAACTTTCATCTTTTCCCGGCATATCCCATGTTTATAGTCTCAAGGACTTTCATATAATCCCGGCCTCTTAAGGCTCTTGATGTTTATAGTCGACTTTATTCCCGGGATATTCCATATTTATAGTCTCGAGGACTTTCCCGGCTAGCTAGGCCATTTATTCCCCAAAGTACATTGACAGTCACAACGCTTTTATTTAGTCGAATGCACCTGAATGTAATGAATGACATGCATGCAACATATACTTTGTATCACTATATCAAACCTTTATCTACATATTCATCCATGCACATATGATCTTTATCATGTATTCATATTTTTCCTTTCTGTATATACGACCCTTTTTTTCGGGGTCCTGACAATCCTTTCTGTCTATGCCTTTTCCTTTACTTTACAGTATCTGCACTGTATACATATAACCTGTTTCTGTATTCACATATTGTTTTATGATCACTATTTGTCCACGCACTTATTCAAAAGCATATAACTTTCATATAACAATCATTTATAGCCACGTGATACTTTATTTCACTATACTATAGTCATCGTGTATGTACTCTCATCACGTAATCATATAGCCACATAGCATATAATCCCATGTAACCAACTTAATCCGTATTAGTAACATATGGATTCAAGTAACCGTATAATTTCCAAATAACATTCTCATGAAATAATTTAAAGTCCACGTAATGACTACGTCTATCAAAACATATCACAATCATCACGTATCATATAAACCCACATATTCTGATAAATCATGTAATTCTTTCTTGTTTTATATATATATATATATATATATATTCAAGTCTTGAGCATTTCTTAGTTATATCTTTTAATCCCATAAATATCACAAGTTATTATAGAGTATACATATATAAAGCAAAGCTTTGATAAATGCTCACCTTGGCCTCTGCACTTCTTTGAATGATTCTTAGTGATATTCTATCCACGCTCCTTCCATGTCTCGGGTACTCTATAAACACATAAGAACCAATCTTTATTACACTTATGTGTGCACTTGGTTAAATCTAGTTTCATATCCTTATACTAATTTTTTGCCCAACACTTCACCTTCTCGGGCCTACGTTAGCTATTCGTAAAACTATCTTGTCAAAGATTTTTAATCAAGTTATTTAAGCCCCAAAACACCTACTTGTAATGATTTTCTTAAGAAATCATTATTAAATCCCTATGTTACGACATTTTTCATAATTCCAAAACTTAACATTTTCGCACGAAACCTCTTCCATTTCAATCTCTAACATAAGACCTCTTTATCCTCAAATTTTCAGATTAAAACGATTAGTATAGCTAGGTCAAATGTCTGCTCAAAGTTGGTATAAAAATCTATCAAGAAATGTCAAAACAGTGGTGTTTCCTCACCGAGACAGCCGTACTCTAACATTTTTAATAAATCCAAAAATGTTCTATAAATCACCAAATTTTATAAATATCTTTCTTAATCATCTATACACCTTACATAAAATTTTCAGTTTTAATTAAGGACTCTAGCTAGGTGAAACTTATTTCTAAAGTTCATTTTTATTCCAAACCCGTAGGTTATGGACTACTTATACTAAAATGGTCATAACTCCTAGCTCGTTAATCTAATCGCCTCACCGTTTGCGGCTACGCAAACTAGACCCCGAGTAAAACATTTCCCTCACATACCCACTGCCAACACTTGACCTTAAATCGTCCCATTATCATATAATATCATTCTTAATCCTCTTAATCATGCTACTAACCATCATCATATACTAATCTCTATGTATACATCATAAACCCAGAATATTATATGTATAAAAACAACTACAAAACATCATAAAAATCATTGAAATAGAAAGATTCATGTTTAGGATTATACCCCTTGAAACTAGCTCTTCTTCTTCCTTTTTCTCTTACAAAACCCAAGCTCAAAACCATATCTTCTTGTACTCCCCTTGATAATCCAACTATGCTTATATGTATATATATGTTTTATATATTATATATATTTATTTGGAAATTTTTAGAGCAAGATAATAATTTAATAAAAATCTTTCTCCATGGCTTCTTCCATGGAAGCTTTCCTTCTACCCTAAAAAGAATGAGATGAAGATGAGTTGAACTTGGCTTACTAATGAAGATAAGTAGTAATTATCTCTTATCTATCCCCTTTTTTTTAAAAAAAAAATCAAGTAAAGTTGACCAAGCTTTTACTTAGCATTTTACTACATTCTTATTAGTAAAAATTCATAATCTTCATTTGGTGGCTAAAAATCTTGATTTCTTGTTCTCAAATCTTATTTCTCATATTTTCCACGTATTCCTCTCTTTCTTACCTTCGCGTGGACTATTTATTCGCGTAATTCTAACGTGTAGATCTTTTTCTACGCATTTTAGAAGTATAACCATTTATATAGTAAAATCTAAAAAATGTTCTACTCTTGTCCAGAGGAATTTCATAGATAAATCATCGAATAATTTCGAAAGGTAAACAATTCTATTTATTAGAATAAAATATGTAAGCTACAACAAGGATGTTACAACTACACTATAAATAAATTATAAAAAAATAAAAGTAACCCGTGCTTTGCACGAGCTATACGCTAGTAACATATAAAAAGCAAACAGGGTATAATTATTGGTAGTTTGTTTCAATAGTTTATTAAAAGAATAGTGATCGTTAGATATTTAGTAAATAGATGATAATCGTTAGATCTAATAATAAGAAATATTATATATTTAAACAACCTTTTAAATATCCAAGGTTCGAACCCCTTTAATAACAAATTTACATTAAGGTTTTATATCACTCCATCTGTCCCTCTCATTTCTTTACACTTTCCTTTTTGGGACGTCCCACCAATTCTTTACATTACTAAAAATAGAACTCCCTCCGTCCCTCTCATTTCTTTACATACTATAAATAGTAACTTTTAAATATAAAATACATTATTACATCCATTACTTCACTCCACTTTTTTAACACTTTACACTATTACACCCACTACTTCACTTATTTTAACAATAAAATCACTATTACACCCACTACTTCACTTATTTTAACAATAAAATCACTATTACACCCACTACTATACTTATTTTAATCATAATCCTTGGTCTCCGTGAAAAAATCCAACGTAAACAACCATTAGGGACGGAGGGAATAACTTTTAACAATAAAATACATTATTATATCCACTACTTCAGTCCACTTTTTCAACACTTTACACTATTACGCCCACTACTTCACTTATTTTAATAATAAAATCACTATTACATCCACTACTTCACTTATTTTAACAATAAAATACACTATTACACCCACTACTTCATTTATTTTATTTATTTTCCTTGGTCTTTGTGCTAAACAATACATGTCAATTACTAAATAATTATTATTATTACTAATAATTTTATTAATTAATATTATAAAAATAAATTATATCCATAATAAATTATTATATTATATTTTATTTAATCGTATAATTTTAAAATATTTAAAATTAACACGTACTTTGGAGGGGCCATAAGCTAGTTTGAATAATAACTTAAATAACTTAAATAACTTAAATAACGTTTTTCTTCTTCATAGAGTAATCTGTTTCTTATGATTTGTACTGAAATATTTTTGTTAGAAATATTGCTTATTGTTTACGATTTAAAATTATTTTATTATGTTAATCAATCAAAAATTAAGATTTGTTTTTCTTTTTTCTGTAACAATCTATCTATGTCTTGTTAGAAGTAAGGACCTCTAATTTATGTTCGTGAAATTTTTAAATGAAGAAAATAAAAGAAAGGAATTGATTTTTAGATAAAAAGAAAATAAAAGATTTGGTATGTAATTTTATTTATTATATTCCTGAATTTTTAAGAAAAAGTAGAGAAAATCAAGATATGTCAAAATAATCAATATAATTATTACTATAATTTTTATTGCTATATGTCAAAATAAAATTGATCAATATTTAGCCTTCCTCTTAATTCTTTTCTTTTCTTTTTAGAACAAATAATAAATAAACATAAATCCTTTTGTTTTAATCTAAAATTTAACGTAAAAGAATTTCAGAAATAATGCAAAAAATCATTTTGCTGGTGTTTGAGTTTCCTTAAAACCAACATTTTTTTTTTTTAAGGAAAGGAGTAAATTCATTCACTTGAAAAAGAATCATACACAATGGTCTCCAACAACAAACTAGAACTAGACATAAACTCGTTGTAGCTATCTAGCCAAAGAGGAAGGTTTTCTGAGCAGTAGTACGTATTCTGAAAAAGATTCAAAATTATTTTCAAATATTACATGGCATGGTTTTATTGATGGAATTTATATTAACCCACACGGGATCATCTCATTAATGAAAAGATAACCAATTAGAAGAAGACAATTCAGCATTCGGGAATGCTCTCAGGAACTCTAGCATTTCTCTATTTTTCTTCCCCAATTCAATTAATTCTCGTTCTGTTAAGTATGTCTGCTCTCAAGCTCAAGCATATACATGTACGTGGAATTAATTAATTATTGTAATTTTTAATTAATTAAATTAATTTTCAGATTTTGATTCAATAGTTTCATATTTTTGTTCTAAAAAAAATTCATATTTTAATGAATAATTACTAGTATAATACATATGAATTTCTAAGTCAAAAGTTTACAAATTTTAAATTAAATTTCAAACTAAATTCTCATATTCTTATATATAACAAGCATAAAAAGAATTTACAAAATATTATTAAAAACTGGGAATTAGATACTTCTCAACAATATATTAAAATTTAAAATTTATAATTTTAAAGAAATTGGGACAATTTTTGATTCAAATCTCGTCAACAATATATTGAAATCTAACAATTAGTTTATTAGCCATTAATATGTAATGTACAATATTCAATTAAAGCTATTGTATTAAATGGTGATTTAATAATTTAATTGTTTAGGATAATAATAAGATGGTGATTTACATAGAAAATTTTAGATAATATTAAGATGATAATTTGATTCAAAAGAAAATTAAAGAGAAAGTGTAGGATAATATTAAGATGGTAGCGTTGACTTTGAATCATGAGAATATAAAATGCTTTGAATCATGAGAATATGAAATGGTAATCTGAGGAAAAATTTAAGAAAAATATTAGACAGGTAACTTGATTTTGGGAGTTAATCTAGAAGGGTACAAGGTAATTGAGATTTGTTTAATTTCTTTGTTTTTTTTTTGAAGAAAATGCAGACTTTCATTAATCAGATAAATCATACAATAGTGTCTCCTGCAAATAAGATGGAGGAGTAGTAAAAGTATTTTGGCAATTAAGCAAACAAGGTATCCTAGCCATTTTATGGACTGCTTTGTTTGCCTGCCGTTTGACAAAAGAGATAGAAAAGCCCTCATTAGATCGTAAATAGTTCCGACAACTTCCTACAATATGACCAATCTCCAGCAAATTCTCACAGGGGCTTCTAATAGCTTGCACCGCTAGGAGTGAATCAGACTCCACCAACACATTCTGGTACGACAAAGATGAAATCCAATTGAACCCTTCACAGATCGCTAAAGCTTCCGCCTCAAGAACCGTATAGTCACCTGTAAAAGAGGCAACCTTCCCTGCAATAAACATTCCACCATGATCCCGAAGCACTAATCCAATAGAAAATGAGCTAGCATCACTTCTGATAGAAGCATCAGTATTCAACTTTAAACATCCCACCCTTGGTGGAACCCATCTCGCATTAGCAGCAGCTACATTCGTTCCAGCACTCCCTTGCACTTCTCTCCTGGTACGAACAGCTAGTTTCCAATCCAAGAACAACTTTGCGCTCATATCCATAGCAGTGACATGATTGACAGATTTATGCTCCCATACTTTCTTATTCCTAAAAAACCAAATCCCCCAAAGAACTTTCGCAATTCTAATCACCTCATCGTTGGGGCTGTCACAAATCTTACTTAAGACCCATTCCGACACGTTCTCCACCAGCTGCATATCATAGCTACCTCCCACATGAAGCCAACATTGACGTGCAAAAAGACAATCAAAGAATAAATGATGAACAGTTTCATCTCCCGTTACGCACATTGGGCAGTTTAGAGGCAATTGAACACCTTTAGAATTCAACCTGCTACGAACAGGAAGATTGTTCCTACACAGCCTCCATAAGAACACTTTAACCTTGTGAGGAATTGACAACTTCCAAATCTTACCCCAACCCCCAGATTGAGTAACATTACCAGTTCCAAGATTCCTCTCATGCCACATATTGTACCCAGTCTTCACACTATATTGGCCATTGGTCGCTTTCATCCACGCAATTCTGTCATTAACATTTCCCTGAGGGATTCTAATACTTAAAATTCTGTCATTAACAAAGCTATATTAAAACCATACAAACTCCTAAAGCCCAACCCCCCTTTCGTTTTTGACATAGACATAGCATCCCACGACAACCAGTGAATACCTTTCCTATCAGATTGACCTGAATTCCACCAAAACTTATTAAGCATTCTTTCAATCTCCTGGCAAAGAGATTTCGGAAGTAAAAAATAGGACATGCAATATGATGGAATCGACTGAGCAACATTTTTAATCAAAATATCCTTGCCTGCACGAGAGATAGGTTTAGGCTTCCACCCTTGAATCCTCTTCCAAACCTTTTCTTTGACAAAATTGAACACACATTTTTTAGATCGTCCAACCAACGAAGGAAGACCTAGGTAGTTATTGTTCCTTAAATCATTATGGACACCAAGAATCGTAGACAGCTCCTCCCTCTTCTCACGACTCACATTAGTGTTGAAAAAAACCCTGACTTCTGCAGATTTACTGATTGACCTGAGTAGTACTCATAGTCCTTTAACAAACCCACAATATGATTAGCTTCCTCATTGTTTGCCCTGAAAAAAAGAAAGCTATCATTTGCGAAAAGTAAATGAGTAACCACAGGCGCAACTTGACAAATTTGAGACCCATGAATCTCTCCTACAGCAGCAGCATTAATCAAAGCTTCCGATAAACCTTCTACACACAAGAGAAAAAGGTACAGGGACAAAGGGTCCCCTTGTCGAAGCCCCCTTGATGGAATAATCGGCCCAATATAAGACCCATTGAAACAAACATCATATGAAACCGTCGTTACGCACAACATCATCCAGTTTACCCATCTCATACAAAAACCCATCTTAATCAGCCTTGATTTAAGAAACGCCCAGTCCACTCTATCATAGGCCTTGCTGATGTCCAACATCAAAGCAACTTCACCCTCACTTCCCTTCGACTTCCTATCCATATGGTGGATAATCTCAAATGCCACTAATACATTGTAAGTAATATTTCTCCCAGGCACAAACGCCGATTGATTCTCAGAAATCAAACCAGGAAGGACAAGCTTCAGTCGATTAGCTAGGACTTTTGCTAGAATTTTATATAAGACGTAACACATGGCAATTGGGCGTAAGTCTTTCATCTTGCAGGCATTCTCCTTCTTTGGAATTAAGACCACATTAGTATCATTTAACTGAGCAGGGAACGATCCAGTATTCAACCATTCTTTGCAACATTTAAATACCTCCTTACCTAACATATTCCAAAACTGTTGAAAGAACGCTGGGTTTAATCCATCCGGGCCTGACGCCTTATCTGGATGCATCTGTTTAATATCCAATGAGAACTCATCAAAAGATACCTCTTCCACTAGCTTCTTGTTTTGCTCCTCCGAAATGACCGTGCTGCTAGCAACATTCTGCTGCAAATCAACATCTCTTTGCTCTCCCTTGAAAACAGTTGAGAAATAATCTCGAACTACATTGCACATATCCTCATGAACATCCACCTGCTCACCATTCTCCATCTCAAGAAACGAAATGCGATTCGTTTTCCTTCTCGCAGAAGCATTAGCATGGAAAAACTTAGTATTGGAATCGCCCTCCGCTAGCCAAAAAGTTTTTGCCCGCTGCTTCCAATAAATCTCTTCATGACAAAGCAATTCATTAAGTTTGTCTCGCTCAATAAAGTATAGCCTCAGACCAGCTTCATCTGTACGATCAACCAGTGTAGATAGAGCTTTCTTATGTTTTTTTATTTTATCCCTGAATTTATGAAAGAAGTTTATGCCCCAGCGAGCCATAAAGGATGACACAGAAATCAACTTAGGGAGAATATGCACTGCAGGCAGCTCTAACCAGAAGTCAGTAACATCCTTTCTGAAACTGGGTTCCTTAAGCCACGTATTCTCGAATCTAAAACGGAACTGCTTCATCGAACAATGCACTGACAAGAGATCCAGATTAATTGGATCATGATCAGAATAAGTAACATGGTGCATTGTTAATTTACACAACGGAAACTTCCTTAGCCAAGAACTTGTAGCAAAAGCTCGATCGAGCCTTTCTCTGACCCAACTGTCCGTACCTCGCCCTCTTTCCCAAGTGTATTTTCCTCCTGCAATATCAATTTCAACTAGAAAACAATCCTCAATAGTCGATCTAAACCCATCAAACAGATTTTGAGGGTAAGAAACACCTCCTGTTTTATCAGAGGAGTACAAGAGTTCATTGAAATCCCCAAAAATGCACCAAGGCAACTGAGAAACCTCATCTAAAGTTCGAATAAGATTCCATGAGTTGCTACGTCTTTGTCTCTCAGGAAAGCCATAAAAACAAGAAAGACTCCAAGAAGTAACATTATTATCATTGAAGACAACATCTATATGGTTGCGCGAGTACCCAACAATCTCACACCTAAGTTGATGTCGCCAAAAAACTGCTAAGCCACCACTATGACCAACACAATCAACAAAAAAACTTTGAAAAAAACCAAACTTTACACGCAGAGCTTCAATTTTATTTGCATTTGAGAAAGTCTCGGATAAAAATAAAAAGTCGGGTTTGCGAACCTTAACAAGGTCGCTAAGAACACGAATTGCTCGAGGATTACCCAGTCCCCAGCAATTCCAACTTAAGAGATTCATGATGAGTGGCTAGTCTGCTGTGCAGACTTAGCCATTGAAGTAGGAGAAGAAACCGAAAAATCCATATTAGAAATAACGGCTTCTGTAGATACGATCTCATTCCTTCCATCTGTTACCATAATCACATCCCCAATGAGCCCATTCCTTTTCCTCTTTTTTTCCTCCACACTGAGCCCAATTAACTCGTCCTCTTGAGGCCCAACAAAGTTGTTATTTTTAAAATTTGCCGCTTGAAAATTTGAATTTTCAATTAGCAAGTTTGTTCCCGAAAAACTAGTGCCTCCCTGTATATTGGCCCTAAACTCACGCCTTTGTATATCCCCACTATCCTTTCTTGACACCTGCCCATCCGAAGATTGCTGCTGGTAGTTATCATTTCCGAAATTACCGCCCCAACCTTCATCCCTCTCATCCCGGAGCCACTTACTCGTCTCCTGTCCCGCCGCCCTTCGTGGCGGAGCACGTAGCCACGAACCCCATTCCCTAGGACTGTCTTGCTGCTGCATCTCCAGCTTCTTACTGCAAAACCTTTTTGTATGAGATAACATTCCACAAACAAAACGAAAATCCCCTAATCTTTCATACTTGCATTGAACAACACACTCTGTACCATCCTTCCTACATATTTTCTTTTTCCTCTTCAATGGCCTTCTCACATCCACCCTGATTTTTAATCTCATACTCTCCCTCCAAATGCTCGTGTTGTCATTCAGATCATACAAGAGGAAGGTACCAAAGAAATTCCCTAACTGCTTCCCTACTACCTCAGACATTAAAGTAGAAGGCAGACCATGGATTTGAATCCAAACATTCACATCAAACAGGGGCACAGTAATAGGATCTGCACCCTTCGGGATACTGCTGTGAACAAGCAAAGCACCATCAAACGACCAGGGCCCTCCATTCATAACCCATGCCATATCATCTGCATGATAGAACTGAAATAAGAAAATACCAGGCTTTAACTCTTTGATGTTGATACCTTTTGCAGGCCTCCAAACATTCGTCATCTTTGTTTTCATAGCACGAGTATTTATCCCTTTCTCAGTCAAAAAACGTCCCACCAAACACAGATCAAACTTATTCGAATCCTCCTCAACACCCTCGTCAAAAACGAGTTGTTCATTCTCTTCATCATCTATATTCAGACCTGTCATACGCTCGTTGATATCTTCCACCCTTGCCATAGGTTAATGAAAACCCAAAACGAAAACTCCCACAACCCTTTAGAGATGGAGAGAAAAACAAAACTCTCACAGATGGAGAGAAAAATAAATACGATATATAATTTGGATCATTTTTTAATCCATCATTGGAATCGCCGTTGGAAAGTTTATTGTTTTCTTCTTTGTTTTCTGTTCTGTCACTTAATAAATTTACCGTGTCATGGAATCTTACATTTGCCTAGTTTTGTTGTGCTACACCACTACCTTTGTTTAATTTCTAATAGCATTTCCAACATCATCATTTAAACTAAACCTGTAGCTCATTCAACCAAAACTGGATGTTTTGTTATGTCAAGTAACTCCAGTTGACACTTTAGACGTCGTCTGGACAACAATTAGCCAGTAGTCCAAAAAGCTTCCAAGAACAATGTTAAGGTATCCAATACTATCCCCACTCAAAATCACCAGACCTTGAATGATTCTCTCTTTTACCACTAATTTTCTTTCCTCTCCATGCATCAATTTAAACTCTGCTATTAGTGGAAACTGGAAACCACTCCAAAAATACATATTTCACAAAAAAATAGTATTACAAGGCCAGCTATAATAATAAAATTGTAGACCGGTACAATGTGATTCTTCAAGTGGAGAAACTTTAACACTATCTTGTAATCAACATAGTCACCCAAAATCGAGCTTCAGCACGATCAAGGGAATTAGAGGGTGGAATACAGGGACCATTGGTTCACACCTCATCGATATACTGATCGATGACAAGGGACTTAATGATTAAGAACTGAAATTTTCTTGTTTACAGGGTTGGAATTTAGGAGGACTGGAGGAGTGGGCCTTTAGAACCAAGATTCTCCTCAAGGTACTCATAATTAATAGACCTTATGTTGAGGGCAATATGAACCCTGTTAACGTAAGGACTTGCACATCTACCTAAAAGCTCTACATCACTTCTTGCTATAATAGTGATTATAATTTAGCTAAACATAACCCTTGGGCTTCTTCTGGGAAAATTTTATCTCCGGGAGGAACTTGCTGAAAATTCAAAGAAGTGCCCCTTGCAGGTTGCAAATGCTCCTTCCAACACTTATGCATTTAACAAATTTTTGAACTTTAAATGGAAGCCCAGACTTGCAAAATTATGACTATGAGTAGTGTATCGCAAGTTGTAGCTGTGGAAATGAATATACTCTAAACGTACATCCAGTACAGAGCTTGATTGCCCAAGAAGTATCGTAGGTGAAGTTCAGATTCATTATATGTGTCACTTGTCAGCTTGCACCGACTGGTATTGTGAAATGTGATGTGTAAATCACCATAAGAACATTAGAAGCCATAAATCCCATGTAAAAACCCGACTTTTCGAAATATTATTTCTATTTCTCAGCTAAAATAAAATATAATTCTTTATTCAATAAATCCGAAATTAATGAAAGTCAAACCGAAAGTAACACAATAATTTAAAACAATAAAATTAGAAACGCAGCTACACAAATTCAATAATCAATGTCTAATTAAAAACTGAAATTATTCTATAATACGGTAAATCTTTTCCAATCAGGTAGCACAAAATTCACAAGTTCACATCCTTATTCTATCCAAAGCTTAGTAACCTGAAATATATTAAAACAATGAGCTACAAAGTCCAGCAAGTAACTATTGCCGACGGCTCAAAATAATACTTTAAAAAAAATGTTCTAAAGCTATAAATCGATAAAAGAATCTTAACAGTAAATTCACATTTTATTCCCACAGTTCTAAATTACGGTCACACTATGCCAGTGACACGGTTTCTATAGTTCGATGGGGGCTAGTTTAAGTCCCTCGTTAAGTCAAACTCAACAAGATATCTATGTGTTCCGGAACGTGCGTAAACTAGTTCTATGCGTCACACTATCCAGTGACCGGATTCTATAATTCGATACGCAACTAAAACTGAGGATTTCTAAAAGTCTTTTCTAAAATCTATTTTCGATGTCACAATTTTCAGAATTCAAATCGATCACATTTTCGAATAAAACAATATTTAATCTTATAAAAGTAGATTTAATAATACTAATGAGCAACGAAAAGTTACTTGCCTCAACATCGATGTCGTACCCTGAAAATAAAATCACAACAAATCCTAAATATTAACTCATTATCTATTAATAGTCAAATAAAGCAAATAAGCACACACCTTAACAGAACTCATGCGGCGATTACCTATATCTTACTCAAAGAAAATTCAAATAATCACACACCAAAATATCTTACAAAATAGACCATTGTTAACAAAATCAGCCCTGATCAGTTTTGGAAATTGGTAAATTACTCTATGAAAATGATTTTATAGACAATTCTGAGACCTTTCCAGAATGGTAAAGCTCATCAAAAATGAAGAAGTAACGAATTCAGAAACAATGAAAATGCGGACTGGCAGAACAGAATCAGCACCTGATCACAACAATAATTTGATGTTTAAGATATCAAAATCACCGTATTTGACAGAGAAATATGAACAGAAAATGTAGAACACAAAAATATCTTTTCAGAATGATAAGACTCGTCAAAAACGGAGTTGTAATGAATTCCGAAAACAAAGAAATACGGACTGAAAAAATAGAAACAGCCCCTGACTATGATAGTATTTTGAGGTTTAAGACCTTAAATTCACAGCAATCATCAGAGAAATGTAAACAATAAATGTAGGGCTCGAAACGACCTTTCCAAATTGATATTACTCATAATATTTGGACAAAATCTCAATTTCCCATAAATTTTCAAAGTTGAGCACTCAGTTTCGAAAACACGCAGGTCAGATCACAAAATCACAAAAAACACGAACTTACAAGCAGAATTTCAGAAAAGTTAAAGAAGAAAGGTTGTAGATAATTCAAATACCTTTCCAGAGAGTCAAATATCATAAAATTCCAATGCACAACGAATCAGATATGAATTTTACAAGAATTTAGAATTGATATATACTATACATATACGAAATCAAAGTACTAATACCAAGATAAAGAGGATAACGAAGAATCTATAAAAACAATTAACTCATGGATATATATCAGATTATACATCAAAATATTACTACCTAGATACGAATAAAAGAAATCATATAAAAATCACAATCAAGCAACAAAAGAATTAGTACCTTCTCCTTTTTAAGCTTGTTATGTATGTATCTTCTTCTTCTCACTCTCTCTCTCTCTCTCTCTCTTTCTCTCTCTCTCTCTCTCTCCCCCTTTCTCCCTCTCTCTTTCTTATCTCTCTCTCTCTCTCTCTCTCTCTCTCTCTCTCCCTTTCTCTCTCAGAGTTTCTTATTTTTTTTTACCTGACTTCTATCTAGACTTATAAGGTTTTTCTATATTCTTTTGTAACTGATGTCTTTATCCTTACTAATTATTCTTTAATGATACATCCTCCTTAATAAAAAAAAATTATAATTTTTAGCCAAAATTCAAAACTTAAAAATCAATTATGAGTTACAACCTATTAATCTTCTATTTTTTAATGACCTTCTACAATAACTCCTCTAAAATTGAAAAATGCTATTATCTTAAATCCTAAATTATTAAATACCAAAATATCAAATTATTTACTAAAATTAATCTAAAAATCTGGGATGTTACATCCTAAATCCAGAAAGAACAAAAAAAGATTTTTTATTCGTTTAATGAATTGTGATATGCGATTAAAAAAAAATGCTTGCAAGCTTGTCGAGTCTTTAAATTATCCCCTCTTCCTTGCTGTAACACCCCACATTTTTGTTATTATTTATATCATTTAGTTATGCAAAATAGATGTTATATATTTCAAAATTTGTAGATATTAGTAACTGATATGAATAGAATGTAGTTAATGGTTAATTATGTGCTATCATTAAGTTAAGTCAATAACACTGATTTAATTATAACCGTTACTTTTGTTCTAAAATGGTACATATAGTAGCATTTGCACACACATTGTAATAGATGAAAAAGGACAGGAAAAAAAAGGTTAGCGCAAAAGAAAAAGAGGAAGAGTTTGTGAAAACGTATGAAGAGGCCATATAGTAATCAGAGCTCCTTTAGTCTTTATTCGGGTTAGTGTGTATTTATTTGTGCATATAATTTTGAATGCTAGCACTTTCTAAGCTTCTAGTTAGATTTGTTCTTACATACATAAGCTTGTCTATCTTGCTAGTTATATGTTTATAAGTTGGTTTACATATGTGAAAAGGTTTAAAATTATTGAACATGATTTGTGGTTGCTGGTTTGAATTATATAATATGTTAAATTTGTATATTGAAGATATTAAGAATAATTAAGCTAAACTATGAATAACAAAAACATGAACAAATATGTACAAACTGGAAAAATATATTAAAGTGTCTACATTGTATTCTCTCTCTTGCTCTTAATAATGAAGTACAAGGTGCTATTTATAAATGAAACCGCCCATACTGTGTGGCTATAAACTAGGCAAAACAAATCACTCACCTTCCTAAATAAACTCCACTGCTATCTTTATTTTCCCAGACTCCTAAAATCACTCTAACCACTAACGACCAAATCAAGCATTGATTTCCTTGACGCAAATAAAGAAATTAATTACCGAGTTTAAGAATAATCCCAACATTCTCCCCCTTAATCTTAAACTCGTGTGACAAGATTCTTAACAAATCCTTAAGTTCCAGGATCTTGCTTTGCACACTCTTGACATTCACTTGGTTCCCCCGACTGCCCCACAACAAATCATCACTGCGTTGATGTTTCTACTGCTACTGCTATTCTCTTCAGACTTGCATTCTTCTTCCTTTCCTGTTTCCTTTTCAACCATCTCTGCTCCCCTTATAAGCGTCTACGTTTTGCACTTATGCAATCATCTGCGCCATCTGCGCTACTAGCATCTAGCGCCATCTATGCTACTAGTTTTCTCAAGACGCTTCAACCCAAGAGCTAGCTTCCAACACAGGGAAGCTCTTGATTCACAACCAATCTATTGTTGAATCTGCAGACAAGTACCAAAACAATGCAACCAAATGCAGCCTCATACTCTGCACCTCGCGCATACACGCCCCAAGTTATCGGATAATTAACTCCAATTTAATCACTACCCGAATATAATACCCCATCTGGAAAGTTTCTTTATCAGCCCGTTTGGCTCGTTGCGTTCTACAACACCAGCCCGTTTGGCTCATTGCATTCTACAACACCAGCCCATTTGGCTTTCTTCCTGTCTGCAATCAGACAAGGTTCAACACGCCCGTATGGCTTTCTTTCTATCATTTGTTGTTTGCACTCAGCAGTCAACACCTGTGTTGCTTTCGTTTGCACTCAGCAGTCAACACCTATGTTGCTTTCGACAACACTTTCATTAGCCCGTAAGGCTTTCCTCCCTTCCACTCTTCCTGAGTAGACAACGTTTGCAAATTGGCTTTCAGCAACACCCATGTTGCTTTTGACGTATGCACTTCTTGCACACATACCAGCACTGCTCATTCACACCCCCATGCACTCCTTTTAACACACACAGGCCAGACCTTTTATTTATCTATTTTTCTGTATTAGGCCTAGGGGTGAGCAAAATAAAACTGAAAAACCGAAACCGAGCCGAAAAACCGAAAAACCGTATCGAAAAAAACCGTAACCGACAAAAACCGAAAAAATCGGAACCGAACCGAACCGACGAAACGGTTTGGTAACGGTTACGGTTTTATCCCAATAACCGAACCAAAAAACCAAACCGAAAATATATTATTTTAATAATTTATTTTATATTGTAATTTTAAATTTTACAGTTTACTTGCACATCCAATTTTACAGTTTCATTAAGCATAATAGCTAGTGATCATTGTACAATCATGGTAATTATAGTTTATAATCAGATTAAAAATAAAACATCATGTTAACAGTTAAGACAAACACTTAACTACAATCCACACTCCAACACAGTGGAAAACTACGCATGGATTTAAGAAACCTTTCTTGGAAAATTACTTGACTCTTGCAGTACTAAAAACAATTCCAAGAAAACTCCACAATCACAACTGTTATAACATTTGTAAACAATTTGTAAAGATTATTTAGCTTTTGTTATCATAATTTTAAACTTTTTTGTTATTAAAAATATTATCACAAACATTAAGATGACATTTTATAAATTTTTATTAACATGATATTAAGGTATTAAGTATTTAAAATAAAAAACCAAAAAAAACCGAAACCGATAAACGGTTAACCGAACCAAAAAAAAAATCGTTCTGAACGGTTCGGTTACGGTTAATAGCTTAAAACCGAACCGAACCGACATGTACGGTTTGGTAACGGTTTCCGGTAAAAACCGAGCCGAACCGACCCGTGCACACCCCTAATTAGGCCATCAACTCTAACTATGTGCAAGCCATTCCAATACACCCAGTACTCTACATATGCGCACATGCGAACTACATCTGTATCGAGCCTACAGGTTTTCACACAACTCGACCTGCCCGATTTAAAAGAGTTAGTTCAACCTCACAACTGCGGTAGCCTCAATGCCATATCCCAAAGAACATCGCATCATCTCATTGAGCTTAGTTGTTCATTTCGTCTCTTTGTTGCGCATTGTTATCTTCTTATTTCCATTCACTTGAATACATAGCAGGTCTTCAAGCTTCATAAGTTATTGCCACACTTACTTTGGTATTACAGCCTGTTCCAATCTTTCAGTACCATCCAGGACATCTTTTACATTGCTCTGAATTAAAGAATTTTCGACATTAAGCTTTTTAAAATGAGTACCACCTGGGCAATTTATCTGACTATTAATAGGTGTAATATCATTGGGCTCTTCCCAAGCTTCCATTACGGTGTTCAGATCCCGATGAGCACGATATCTGACTGCATCTCCATTCTCATTCTTACTAACTGCAGCAATTTCATGAGCAACGGACTCCCCTACATCATCTTCATTTACCAAGTCTTTGTCAGAGAAGTGGCTTGCTCCTGATGATGCAATACTTTCCTTAAGAGGTATGGTGGCATTAGGGAAATCAACAGCTTCTGCCTTTGTAAATTCTTTCACTACAAAAGTCTCCTTCAACTTAACATCATTGTCAATACTGCCACCGCAGGCAGCAGCAGCAAGCAGTTCAATACTCTTCCCTTCTTCTTTTTGTTCCTTTTATGCAAAATCTTCTTCCTTTTGCTGCTCGCTTACTGTTCTAGTGAGTCAATCAATTGATTTTATATTTTGCGCACACACATGCTATTATCACGTCTATTTAAGTAAACATGCTTCCTTGGTTTTTCTTTGTATTGGCATAGTCTTCAATTGCAACCCTGAGTTGACGTGAACCTGGTCTTCATATATTGTATCTGCATATGCTTGTAAAACTTTCTTACATTGATATCGTACTGCTTCTCTCTACTTCGGCACTACTCTTGCAGCCTTCGCATCAATGTACTTGTTCCTTTTTCCAAGCCGTACGAACACCTACTGCGGCTGTGGGCATTACTTTACAACCATATAAATTGAACATTGACTTGAGCACATAACACTACTCTTACAGCCTCCACAATTGGCGGCACCAAACACTTCTTCAATGCACTATGCTAATAAAGACGCGTGCTCAGCCGGTCAGCCCTTCCTTGAGGCTGTAAAGATGCGAACCCATCTCCCTTTCATCAGCTCATTATACTTATCTTCACATCACTAGCATATTATAACGATAATATCACCAAGAAGTTCAGCTTGACATCGCATATCGTGTATTTTTTCTTCACATCACAGCGCTGCAAGACAGACAAATTCTTCACCAACTTTACTTGGGTTTTGCATCCTCGACGACTTCACAACCCCCATACAGCCATTATCACCTCTTTGCTTCATCACAAAAACTCAGCACCACTTCAATTCTTCCTCATATGTTGTCAACATTAATAAACAACCCTACATAGGCATTACACCGCATCATTAACGTCGCAACTTCTCTTCTTATCTCATAGCTTCAAAGTTTCTTCATCTTAAACATTGCATCAGACCTGCAATCGAATTGTCGTGAAAAATCATGGCAACTTATATCGGCCTAGAAAACATCAAACTTGGAAAGCTATTAAACATAAACTGCCATAAGTGTGAACCTCTTCACGTCACATCATTCCTACAACCTTTAATCCGATGTATCTAATGTGAATATAGCCACGATGATGCCTATACTAGTGCCCATCCTTGCTGTTACATTCATTTTATCAAACATAAATATCTAGCCTTATAAACTTCACTTTAGCACTGTAAATCACGGCCCCAGCGATGCAACCTCCCATCTCAAATCGCATTGTTACTGACAGATTCTTTCTTCTTTTGTTTGTTTACTTTCTTTTATTCTTACTACAACATACAGCATGCCTTCACATCACATTACTGACAATATTTTTTTTACACTAACTAGTCCCTACTTCACATATCATCTCTCCGACTTCAGTTTTTTTTATTGTTAGTAACAATGATACCACAACCCCCCTACTTTCATTCTATAGTTTGAATATTTCTAATATATTTGAGCCCCTTGTCGATATTCAATTGACTCCACCTCGCTTAGTTCTTTTCCTTTTTTTGCATCGCCTCCGTTGTCTTGTTTCACATCGCATTGATTCTCTTCCTCGCCTCACTATTGTCCGCTACGACTCCATCCCATGGCGTCACCGTCACCCATAAAACTGACCTGCCTGAACGGAACCACCAAGGCTCCGCCTTTGTACAATCTTATCTTGACAAGCAACCCTTTAGAATCCAAAAAAAAAAAAAAAGAAATCCTTTCAGGCATTTTGTCAAACACTTGGTGTGCGGCTCGAGTGTACTGCAAAACAAACTACATATACATGATGCGGGCGGAACTTTCTCAGCGGGCTTTTTCTCAGAAATCAATTTGATATGCCTCAAGGATCTGAGGCTCTGATACCATATTAAATTTGTATATTAAAGATATTAGAATAATTAAGCTAAACTATGAATAACAAAAACATGAACAAACTGGAAAAATATATTAAAGTGTCTACATTGTTTTCTCTCTCTTGCTCCTAATACTGAAGTACAAGGTGTTATTTATAAATGAAACCGCCCATACTGTGTGGCTATAAACTAGGCAAAACAAATCACTCACCTTCCTAAATAAACTCTACTGCTATCTTTATTTTCCCAGACTCCTAAAATCACTATAACCACTAACGACCAAATCAAGCAATGATTTCCTTGACGTAAATAAAGAAATTAATTATCAAGTTTAAGAATAATCCCAACATAATATACATGATATCTTTTTTTAACATGTATGAAATGGGTAGAATTATAATATTTCATCATAGTAGTACCATATTAGGATTTATGTGTTCTGATCATTTATTGGAGAACAAAATTGATTTTATGGGTTCATTTTAGCATGGCATGTTTTTTTAAAAAAATTGATAGATCTTTTATGTACTGTGGTGCATCTCTTGTATACTAGATTAGTTTGTTGTCCTTGCTGACTCCTGTATATATTTTGCTAGTAGAATCTTTATATTTTATTGTTTTCTTGTTAGTATCATCTGCATAATTTCTTTTTAAGATTTATATATACTTCAACTTGCCTGAAGGATACTTCAATTTTAATGCATTTTAGTTTTCTAAATTATTTTGATTTAGTTGGTATTAGTATTTTATATACATGCAGACTTATGTATAAAAATGGTAAAAGTGTCAAAGTTGTATAAGTCAGTAAAGTATTATTGTAGTGCTAGTCTTATTAATTTGCCTTAATAAAATATCTAATTGCTTTAAATAAGGAAAACTGGACATTTTATGTGTTAACTTTGTACATGCAAATTTTTTAACCATGCTTTGATGTGTCTCATGCGGTTATGCACCAACACCAAGTCTACATTAACTTGTCAACTTGTAGAATTGTACTGTTAAAACATGTATGTCTGAGGATTTTTAGCCAAATTATGCCTTTGTAGAGTTGACAAAGTTATCGTGTAAATATGTTTATCATTATGATTTTTTGATATCTACTTTAAATATTAGGTTGTGTCGGGAATACAATGATTTTTTAGGTAAGTTTTTTATCCAAATTTTTTGGTAATTTCAAAATTACATTTATATGTTTTAAATTTTGAAATTATATTTTATGTTTCCGCTATGTTTATTGATATGAAAATTTGGGCCAAGTGTAATTATTTTGAAGGGTGTGATTTTAGATTTTGGTAAATATGAGCTTTGAGACCCCAGTTTAGTCTATAATCTGAACCCCTTAGTATCTGCGCATAGTTCCAGAACTAAATTCTGATACCTCTCTAGGGCGCACTTATGTACAACTTCTAATACCTTAGTGAAGGGACGCAATACTAAATTCTGGACTGTGTCACCGGTTTATATTGACTTCTGAACTTCTGGACCGTGACACCGGTTTGTAGTGACCTTAGTTAGATTTGTGGTTAAAAGATATTGTCGTAAGTTATGAATTTCTGAAAATTATTATCGTTTTATACTGTATTTTATTTATTGGATTTGACCCGCTGGTTTGTTTGGTTAGTTTGCTTGCTGGGCTTGTTAGCTCACTCTTTTAATATTTCAGGTTTTTGTTCAGTTCGTTGGATTTACAAGGAGCTTGTTAATTGGATTTTTATGTGGATCGTGTCGCATATTTTGAGTAGCTATGCTTCTGTTTTATATGACTTAACTTGTAATAGAATTGTAATAGTTTTCTTTAGAATTTTCGAGATTAAATTTTTGTATTTTACTTTTGGCTCGAACCAATATTCCGAAAAAGTGCGGGATGTTACACCTGCAATTATCACTCGCATTACCATTTGCACCAACATATACAATTAACAAGAAAATGCACAACTTCTTAAACTTGTAACTTAGGTAAAGCTCGGGAAAGGGTATAGTCGTACAGACTCTTACAACAAATTTAGAGGACAAGTGTTGGTCTAAAGAATCTTAATTGATTAGTCTTGGAAGGCCTGTCCATGAATCCAACCAGCTTCTTAGTCATAAGCAAAGCAACTTGCTACAGAGTTCAAAGTTGACTATCAGCCCAAGTAGCAAACTCGGGCGTTGTGGGTTCATTTAAAGATCTAACAGCCTGTGTTGCTTCTCTAGACCTCAGCCAACCCAAGTGGCTTTCAAGTACAATGTCAATGTAACCAAATTATTCCACCAAAGTAGCCTTTCCTTCTGTAAAATTTCATAAAAGATTCCTCCAAAACTACCAAAGGTAGTATTATTATTACTCCAAATAGGTATCTTCGTCTGCATAAATCTCATGTCGTGGATATGTTTGGTTGGTATACTTATGATAATATTATGCAATAGTAGTATTATTGAGAAAGTCTTTCACACATTTCACTTCTAAAAATCTGCAGAAATATCAAATGTAGCTAGCAGAGTATGAATCTATTAGCAGTACAGTAATAAGAAACAATGCTTCTGTGGAGACTTCTTAGTATTCATATAGTCTCTCAGTCTTTAGTATACCGTATACAGATATATTAGTAGCAGTTGAAAGAAACCTCTCAGCCCAAGAACCATATAGTTCTGGCGCATGTCTTTCATTGAAAAAATTTGCATTTAGTGTTATGGACCCTTAGCCATCCCTATAGGCATCCAAGTGCAATGTCAATGTATTCAATACTCTTCATAAAAAAAAACTCCCTTTATAACAATCAGTCTTCATGTATTTTCAAGAACACATGCGCACAGCTGCCTTTGCCTCCTCTTCTTCCGTCAATCTATATTCCATGGTCTGCACATTTTTGTTGAGCATGGAAGTTTCCGTTCAACTCTACAAAACTAACCTGAATCCGGTTAGGCATAACATCTATTATTTATAAATATAACTGTAAATGGACGAACATGTTAGGTTAGGGGACTTACACAATCCGAGATTCACAATCACTAATACAGAGCACACACATAACCAATCGATTAGTTAACAAGATCCACTAAAGTGCGGTCACACATTATTCAAATATCACTTCTACTTATATCAACAATAAGTAAAAGCAAAACAAGAGCACACACAATATTTGACGTGAAAACACCCACGTCCCAATTCGTATTATTAATCCAAACAGTTATCAATAATACATCAAAACCAATAACACCTCCCAAACCCGATACTTGAGCCAACAATGCTCAAGCATCTCCCATACAATACCTGAGACTACATCTCTTAAGCATTCACCACATCAAACAAATACAATATGACTATGTATATATAGCCACCCAAAACTTAGACACCAAGATTTACCATACTTGTTATACAAGTCTTACCATACTTGTTCTACAAGCCTTCCAATTCTTGGCACCTAATTACCCAACTTATTGATCAAAACATACCATATATAATAATTGTCTACACATACAATTATTATCTTATCCATATATATCTTGGACCACCAAAACCCATAACATCATATTGGGTTGAAACCTAACAATCCTCCCCTTCAACCTAATACCTATATCGGATTGAACGGTAACCATCAAGCCATCGATGTCCATTCGCCAATGCCTCCCCTCGAACAAGAATCCTCTTGCTCTTTTAATTTTTGTGTTAGTGACCCTCCAAACCATCGTTCTTTATCATAACGATATATCCATCTACAAAACCACGTGTATCAACCACCACGAGTGCTCTTCCATCAATTGAGTCACCCGATCCTTGCTTTTACAATCTTTCGGCCTCCTGAAGAAAATCAGTAGTATCATCCAAATAGTTCACCTGGTTGATCAATCCATTGAAACAATTGCGATGACCTCTTCCATCTTCATCCATCTCGAGTCCAAACACAGGATTGATCCACGGTGCAAGAACCTACCGAATAATCCATACCGCACGTAACTTTGTCTCTACCCACTTTAGCAGCCTCCTTGTCAACAAATCCTTCATTATACTCTGCCATACCAATTAAACCTCGAAATTTTCCCTCAACCTCATCCATCACGAACCCAAACTTTGGCTCTGATACCACTCGTTAGGTTAGGGGACTTACACAATCCGAAATTCACAATCACCAATACAGAGCACACACATAACCAATTGATTAGTTAACAAGATCCACTAAAGCGCGGTCACACATTATTCAAGTATCACTTCTACTTTTATCAACAATAAGTAAAAGTAAAACAAGAACACACACAATATTTGACGTGGAAACACCCACATCCCAACTCGTATTATTAATTCAAACAGTTATCAATAATACATCAAAACCAATAACACCTTAACGGTGTCCCAAACCCGATACTTGAGCCAACAATGCTCAAGCATCTCCAAACAATACCTAAGACTACATTTCTTAAGCATTCACCACATCAAACAATACAATATGACTATGTATATATAGCCACCAAAACTTAACCACCAAGACTTTCCATACTTGTTATACAAGTCTTACCATACTTGTTCTACAAGCCCTCCAATTCTTGGCACCTAATTACCCAACTTAGTGATGAAGACATAACCTATATAATAATTGTCTACACATACAATTATTATCTTATCCATATATATCTTAGACCACCCAAACCCATAACATCATATTGGGTTGAAACCCAACAGGACAAACTCTTAAAAAATGTAATAAAGCCGAGATACCGTTGACAACCTAGCGATAAGGTTCCTTCCCCTCCATTTACTAAAAGGTTATGGGTTAAAATCCTCATTTTTTTCGTCTCATACTTGTAAATCTATTGCATGCATTGAATATATGCAACATCCGATATCAAATGAGAGGCATCCCAAAAGCTAGCAGTGGCACGATCAGAGCATCTCCAATAGAGGCATCCTTGAAGGGTACCAAACATGTCCAACACATCATAAAAATATTTGTTTTTTATTTTTTCATTCATTTTTATTACATTTAGCACCTAACTAGTCCAATAGTTGGCACCCCATGTAAGGTGCCTAAATGGTCCCCAAACAAATAATATTAAAACTAGATACAATATTATAGGTATGAGTTACATAAATATTTTGTACAAATATTTGGAGCTTTTCATTTAAAGGGGGTGCCAAGAGGATGCCAAAAGTTTAAAACTTCTCTCAATCTCTTGGTACCTTTTGTAATTCCAACAGGGAGGCACCCAAGAGTGTCATGCCACATAAAATTTGACACCCCTCTTCAGGGACGGACCCAGGGGGGTCCAGAGGGTGTTATTTTCCAGTTATACACCACGAGATTGTAGATGGGGGTTGAATACAATCTTGTCTAAATTCTTTCGAATTGGTGAGGTCTTAAACAGATTGTTATGAGAACAGAAAGTAAACAGGTTATCTAAGACACATACAACACAAAATATAAAAATTTCAGGTTTTTGAATGGTCCACCTAATGGTTGTATTTGAAGAAAATATTCTGTGTAGAAATACACAGCTACGGATTACAATGTCTTAGTGTTTACAAGAAAGCCTAATGTAATATGCGTTATGCTCTGTGTTTTCTTCTCTACTAAGACTATGCTGCTCATACAGCTTACTTAAACTATATGAAGACAACTAAAATACGTAGAATGTAAAGATACATTTTTGGTATAACTTGTCACACACATATGCTTGAAGTGATAGCCATTTCTGGAAGTGCCTTGTAGGTCTTCTTTTCTTGATTTGGACAATCCCAGCATACTTCAAGTCAGTGTATGTTTCTTTCTTCATAAGTTACTAAGTTCTTGAATTGACTAAGCTTCAAAGCCCACGTGATGCTTTATGCAAAAGATCTTTTTGATTTGAATCTTCATCTCTGAAAAGTATCTTTAGCAAAAAGATAATCTTTTCGAAAGTCAATAAGCTTTTCTGCTTATTGAGCTATGCTTGAACTTCCCAGATAAAACAGTTGTTCCTTATGCATTCATCAAGATATCCTTTGAATTCTTCAATAGTAATGTAATCATGTTGGAGGTTGCTTTCACTCTTATTCTTGCCCTTGAAGTCGGGTAAATAGTGACTGATTTCACCTTTCACTTGGAAGAGTTTGAGCCTTCAAATATTTACAATTTGACTCCCTACTCATAACATCCTTTGTGTAATTGATCACTGTCTATAAGTCACAGGTTGAAAAGTAATTCTGGGTTTGTTCTCCATTCGATATGTTCCATTATAGTTCTCTGGCATTACTAAGAATCCAAACTGAGTTCTCGAACTGATAGATCTTGAATTCTCGAATGTTGATTTCTCGAATAGTCCCTTTTATTGAGTTCTCGAATGACTTCTCGAACAGCCTATTTTGTAGACTTCTCGAATAACCTATATTGCAGACTTCTCGAATAGAGATAGCAGCCTGACTTCTCGAACTGGGACTTCTCGAATAACCCTTTTTGTAGAGTTCTCGAATCCACCAAGTCTAAGATAACTCGAATAGAGTTATAGCAGTGGTCTGACTTCTCGAACTCTTCTTTTCTTGACTTCTCGAATTTACTTGCATGGTTATAGCAAACTTTCTTCTAATTACAGATACTTGATTGTAGCATCTCATGGCTTGTTGCAAAAATACTCTCTAACTGTTTGGAGAGTTCCACTCTCAAGATGTAGCTTTAGTTGATCTGCATTTCAGTTAGCTTCCTGATTTATTTGTCAGCTTCGATTCCTTGATTTATTTTCTGCCTTGTGGTATTTGTTATCATCATCTTTAGACATGTATGTCTCAACAGAGGGTCCCTGACCCACCCTGGAATTCTTAGATTAACCAATATATAGGTATTCTGTGAAGATAGTTTGTAATGTTTTCCTAGCTTAGTTGGTACAAACATTGAGATTTGCGCAGAAGGCCCGAGTTCAAATCCCTTCTTCCCCTTTATTTTGCATGATTTTACTGTTGTTCCTTTTAAATTTTGCATGATTAAACTGTTTTTTCTTTGATGACCAAAAAAAATAAATAGATCCCCGATTTTCTTGTACTTTTGAATTAATTTATATAGTTACTTAGAAATATTATTATAAAAATATTAATAGTATGTAATAATATTTTTAAAATTATTTTATTTATTTGAAATCATTCTTTTTAAATTAAAAGGATCGAATATTGTTGGACCCCCTTCAAATTTTGGTCTGGATCCGTTATTGCCCCACTTGACATCCCCATCGGGGATGCTCTAAGAATTATAGTGGGGAATGTGGGACTGAAATTCCAAAAATCGTCAATGTCCTGAACAATTACAAGGGACACTAATACACTCCGATTAGTTGATCTAAACAATGTCTGCAAAATCTTGGTACATAGTTCTCAGTTCCTTGTTATTAATGACTGTACAAAACATGATGTACGCAGTGATGTACATGAACACTATAATTGACAAATAATGATCATATTAAGACAAGAAGTCATGTTTGATATGGATTTGTGGACCAGGTAGTAAAAGTAAGAGTAAGAAGTTACAATGAGCAGTTGCAAAGTCATACTAACTTAATACAGCATGGTCAGTGGGATTAGTAGGTGATGACAAAGATGCTTACCTTTACCCACCATTACATCTACAGCATGGCCATAGTATTTCCTATTTTTGGGTAAGAAACAGTATTGCAGTCGGCCGAGTATATGATGTAATGGATACTAAGTTTTATCCATGCCCATTTGCAGATATGTACAACATATGACTGGCTGCTCCAAAACATATTTGTGACTGTTTCTACTTTGTAAGTGTAGAAGAAAAATATCCTAAGTGACATGGAGTATCACCTTTTAAAAATGCATTTCTAGTCTAGTTTGTGAAATGGAGTTGTCATGTATTTTTTGAAATACATGACTTTTGCTAGATATCTCGAAAAAAATCAGGTAATCGTGTTGGTTTCTAATCGCAATTGTGCAAGTTTACATGCGTCTAATTACGAAAAAAAATAATGTATTAAGTCGTTACATATTGAGAATTGAGTACATTTCTGCAATAAAATAATTTAGTGAACAGATTTTCTTCATGTTCCACATTTTATTTCACCGGTTGATTCCCAGAAAGCTGCTGTGTTAACATTGACTAACAATTTCTATTTACGGCCCTCAGGGTCTATTGAGGCTAAGAAGTAAGAAGTATGTATATACCACAGTGTATGAACATTGAAAGATAAAAAATTACTGAGAAAATTTCTATTTTGCCTGGTAATATGGGAGTTTAAACATTTTTTTTCCTTTTTGAAAATGGGAGTTTAAACTTCTCTTAGCTGGAAGAGAGGGGCACTGTAATCTCGAATCTCAGAATTCAGAAAACATTTCTTCGAAAACCAACTCTTTAAAGTTTCAAAAAACTAAAAATTAAGAAAAGTAAAAAGAAATGCACCAGCCGGGAATCGAACCCGGGTCTGTACCGTGGCAGGGTACTATTCTACCACTAGACCACTGGTGCTTTTGTTTATTTCCGGAGTATAATTTTAGGATAAAACACATCAAGCTATTATTTGTTACTACTGCATAACCATTTATATGACTAAATGTAATGTACCAACTCCTTTTTTATAATTTATGTTCCAAGAGGTACAATTATTTGATTGTGATAGTGCACATATTATTATGAATTTAAAACATGATTCGTGCTCTATATCTTGTTTAGTTTTTGTCCCCATATCCAATATAATATTACTTGAAAGATTTAGACCTTCATTAATTGTTTTAAATAAATCCACCACAACATTGCATTTTGTATTTTTATACTACCTGGAACAATATTACATAGTGGACTTCCTCTTAAGAAATTGCTCTGACTATACTTGTAAAATAATGAAAAACCAGATAAACATGAGAGCCTCTCCTTTTTCAACACTTTTCACAGAGCTTTTCTAATTCTAGACATTTCAAAACTACTCATCTTCAAACAAGTCTAGCCAACTATTACCAAGATTTCTGAGTTAGATTTGCCTTTATTTCTCAAGTCATAACTGCCCCTACCCACTGAAATTTATGAGACACAAGTCAACTTTTGAAGTTTTGTTCATTTCTTTCCCTGAACACACACAATTTTCTTTATCTTTACTGCTAGATGTTCTCAACCATACATCTGAAATGAAGAATATGTCAAATGAGAAAAAAAATTAACGAACGAAGTGAGTCAAGTTTTTCAAGAACGAGCCCAACTTGACTTTTGCATAAGATTAGAACATGGAGGATTGAACATGTTCTGGACTTCATTATAATAAACATTACATTATAGTACTTATCTGTATGTCTCTGTGTGTATTATAAATACTTCTCCTGCCACCCACAGTTTTAAATTTGTGTCTGTTAGGCTGTCTGTAGTTGCTGAGTCTCCTACTGTCCTCATGCTGAGGTATCAGAAGAGAGATTAGTTTTGATCTTCTTGTTCTCATTCACTCTAGCTATCACATCTTCAGTTATGGAAGGTGCTTTCAACTTTTTCTCCCTGTTTTGTCTCTTCTTGATGCTGTTACCTTATCCTATATCATCACTACCTTTATGTACTGATCTTGGTAAGTCTCACTTTTTTTAAAACACACACACACACACACTGATGCTTGATTATTTGCCCATCTAAATTATGTATACTTTGACTGAACTTGAACAGGAGCACCTTTTTCCGCACAGAAGCCTTTGGCCTTCTGTCCATATAGTGGGAATGTTTGCTGTGATTCAGCTAAAGATTTACAATTGCAGAAGCAATATGAGGCAATGAACATATCTGATACTGCCTGTGCTTCTACTGTGAAATCAATCTTATGTGCAGTAAGTTCGTATTTCACATTTTACAATGATGAAGTATAATAAAGTAGCTTGTTTTGTTTTATTATGTGAATTTCTTGCCAGGGTAACAATTTTACCTTGATAATATATTCGATGCACTCCGATCCTAGCAACAGTAAACTCATACTAATTTGACAGATAAGGGTTTAAGAGTTGTCAAGTAACTTAAGAATTGTTAACAGTACAATACTAAATAGAAAGGAAATAATTCTATGAATTGCAACTCTGAATGTTGGAGGAAATAGTAATAAGACTAGTTTTCGAGTAATACTGTCTTGACGACAGGTAATTCTAAAATGCACCCAAAAAATTATTCTTTACATAATTTTCTTTCCCCCACCGACACCAATGATCATGGTTCCCTTGTTCAAAATTATATCTTAGAAGTCTGTCATTAAGAAGAGACATGGTCTAAACGTCTTCAATGTCTCAGCTACATGAGCGGAAACAAGTAAAACATCTTTCTTGTGTGTCACCATCGATATGGGTTTAGTCCATGTCATGTTCTATTGTTCTCAGAGTAGTCAGTGTGCAAATCAGAGAGTACAAAAAACTAGGCTTCCATTCTCTCTTCACTAACACTCTAACAGCAGGAAATATGCCAGGCCTTCCGGTGCATTTCCCCCTAATAATCCTTCTGTAATTTGAAGATAAACTATTTCTAGTAAAGAAGAGGCAGGCAGGTATTGTACGTAAACGAAGCGATTAGCCAAAATAACATGTAGATATAAAAAGCTAATCCAGAGATTTTGATATTGAACATATAAAATTCATGTCTTTATAGATGACGAAAACTGAATTTGGATTATGATAGCTGATGACATGTCTATAAGCATCTACACAAGCTAGATGCTGCAAATGATGAATTAAGAGGGGCAAAACCTTTTTTACAAATGAATCGAATTTAATACCAGTTAGCACTAAGTTTATGTGTTATAGTACCTTCTCAAAAAAAAAAGTATTCTTTTTCAACAGCGAGATAAGAAATTTAAATTGTAGCATCTTTGTGCAGACATGTGATCCGTTCTCAGCAGAATTATTCAGGGCTGGAACCAGATCTCGTCCAGTTCCAGTCCTTTGTAACTCCACCGGTTCAGCAGACTCATCAGTGTCAAAACAGGCCACAATCAGCTACTGTTCAGCAGTATGGGATACTTGCCAAGATATCTCTATAAAAAATTCTCCTTTTGCCCCTTCACTACAAGGGGCTGGGACGTCTCAAAATTCCACTTCGTCCACGTTAACTGATCTATGGCAGTCAAAATCCGATTTCTGTGACTCATTTGGGGGTGTTTCTGCCGATGATTCTTTATGCTTTCAGGGCAAACCAATTTCTCTTAACAAAAGTGAAACTTTACCTGCTCCTAAAGGAATGTGTCTTGAAAAAGTTGGAAATGGAGCTTACCTCAACATGGTAGCTCATCCAGATGGCTCTAACCGCGCCTTCTTTTCTAACCAGCCTGGTAAAATTTGGTTAGCCAAAATTCCTGAACAAGGGTCGGGAGAAAGTTTAGAACTTGACGAGTCTAGTCCATTCGTGGATTTAACTGATCAAATTCATTATGACACCAGCTTTGGAATGATGGGGATGGCTTTTCATCCGAACTTTGCACAAAATGGTCGTTTCTTTGCCTCGTTTAACTGTGATAAGGTCTCCAATCCTGGTTGTTCTGCAAGGTGTGCTTGTAACTCTGATGTAGGTTGTGACCCTTCCAAGTTACCTTCAAGTTCAGCTACAGATGCGCCGTGCCAATATCATATGGTAGTTGCAGAGTACAGTGCTAATGGTACAGCATCAGAGCCTTCACAGGTAGACTTCCGATTAGTATTCACTTTCCACCAAGGTGCTAGGTTAGAATTTCCTGATCAACTTAATTATCATATAATCTATTCTAGGCAGAAACAGCAAAACCAACAGAAGTGAGAAGGATATTTACGATAGGACTTCCGTCCTCATCAAGTCATGGTGGACAGGTTCTCTTTAGTCCTGCAGATAAGTACATGTACATCATGACCGGAGATGGTGGACTCAAAGGCGAAGGGCATAACTTCGCTCAAAACAAGAATTCTTTGCTTGGAAAGGTCATGAGGATTGATGTAGACAACTTTCCTAGTGAGTATATCACTTTATATATTTATAGTTATAATACTCAATGCTAGATCCTGTGTTGCTACGGTTTATATGATTCTCTGTTATAGTGTTATTGTCATTTTTTGTTAATTCTTCTGTCAATCTGTCTTTAATTGTGTAGGTGAAGGTAATACAGATCTATGGGGAAATTATTCCATCCCACGGGATAATCCATATTCCAAGGATAAAGAAGCACAGCCAGAAATTTGGGCAGAAGGGCTAAGAAATCCTTGGCGCTGTAGCTTTGATGTGGAGAGGCCTTCTTACTTTGTTTGTGCAGATACTGGCCAGGTTCAGATGATCGTACTTTTATTATGCTCTTCATTTTTGGTTCTTATGAGCTTAAGATCCTGACTTTCTGCAGGATCAATACGAAGAGGTTGATATTATCACCAAGGGTGGAAATTATGGATGGCCAGCTTATGAAGGACCCCTTCTATACGACTCCAAACAATCTGACACTAAAAACAATACTGTAGATATCACTAATCCAATTTTCCCTGTTGTGGGTTATAGCCATTCTGATGTGAACAAGAAGGAAGGATCAGCTGCCATATCTGGCGGGTACTTTTATCGTTCTACTACTGATCCATGCATGTTTGGAAGGTACAAAAGTTCAAACACCACAAACTCCTCAACTTTGAACACAAATGCAATCGCCTATCCACACATTCTCACTATGAACCTTCTGTATGTTTCAGTTATGTGTATGCAGATTTGTATGCTGGTAACGTATGGGCAGCTGCTGAAACGCCAAAAAACAGTGGAAACTTTAGTGCTACTTCGATTCCTTTCAGTTGTGCCAAAGATTCTCCTATGAATTGTAGCACGGTTCCGAACAGTCGTTTAGCTGCTTTAGGCTATATTTTCTCATTTGGAGAGGATAACAACAAAGACATTTACATTTTAACGAGTACTGGAGTTTACAGAATAGTTCAACCAAGTCGCTGCGATTTTACCTGCTCCAAAGAAGTAAAAACTTCCGCATCTCCAAATACTCCCCCTTCATCTTCGAATGGTCATCACATCACAATCCAATTTTTGTTTTCAAAGGTCTCTCTTATTTCAATGTTGGTGTTAGTCGCATTTTGTTTGTAAGGTGGCTAATTAATGTTGTTGTATGCTAATCTTAAGTTGGAACCTCTGATTATATTTCAGTTTTGTATATTTTCATCTCTTACACTTTCTGCTTCCTACATATTTGGTTCTCATTGTTAGTTCTTGAAGGCTCAAGTGCCATGTACAAGACTTCAATCTTGTCAGTAACAAGATGATGTTTAAAGGTTAAGTAAATAGTCGAACATATTCCTTACTTGACAATTTCTGCAAATAACCAACAATACTATATGTTTCAAACATGTGATATACATGACCAGGAATACTCACCAGAGCTTTCCACCCTGTACCCACACAAAATGTGCACTCCGCATTTTTTAAGAAAGTACTTCATACGTGTGTTCGACTTTAATTAGCTGCACAACGTAGAAATAGATGCAGGTTGCGCTAATCAGATATAACACTACCACTATTGCAGATGAAAATCTCAGAAGCTACATAGCATTGTCATATATATTACAGTAATCAACTGCTACATATGACAGAAACAGAGGGAGCAGGAGGAGTGGCTCAGAAAAATAACTGGAGCAGGGATTGAGAAACTCCGGAGACAAGTAATACATTTTACATTTTGTTATGCACTAACAATCTAACCACCACCTGTTATGTCTTTATTAACTCTGAAATGCGAGTAACTACCAGTACCACCTCAAAATTATCAAGCCATGCAGCCCATAGTCAGACGAGCTGCTAAATTGTAAAAATAATTCTGTAGAAAGTTGCACCAAATTGGCTATATTTTGCACCCTACTTCCTATAGTTTGTAGTGAGTTCTGAACACTTTTCACAATATTCCCCAGACCTTACTTTTAGTCCATACTGACAATAACAACCAAGTTGGCTAAGTCTAATTCACATCACTATATATATACCTCATATTCTTCACATCTCTATATCCCTCTAAATCTCTTCCCTCTATTGCCATAGACATGAAGTTAATAAATTTTTCCATCATAATCCGATACTTCTCCATCTCACTTATGTTCCTCCCTTCTTTCATTTCTTCCCAAACCTGTCAAAAAACATGCGGTACTCAACCCATCAAATACCCATTTGGCACTGGCCTTGGATGTGGAGATCCACACTTCCAAACATATGTCAGTTGTAACAATGATCAACTCACCTTCATCACGAAAACTGGTTGCTACCCCATCACCTCCATAGACTATAGTAACCAAGTTATATATATTAGTGACCCCTCCATGTCAACTTGTTCTTGTACACAGCAAAGCAAAGGCTTTAGCCTAGACTGGAATGCTCCTTTTAGCTTTCACGACGACACTGTTTTTGCTCTACTTGACTGCTCAATATCTTCTTCCCCTATATACAAATCTATTAATGATGAAAAAAACTCATCACTTCCACTATGTGATTATCAAGGAACATCTGTTTGTGATCATCTTTCCTCTTGCCAAGCTATCAGCAGACTCGACATTCCAATCTCTACGTGCTGTGTTTACACACCCGTGGATCTTGGGCCCTCATTTGACATGAACTTAGAGAAACTGCAGTGCAATTCATATTCGGGTTTATATGGAATTTCTGGCCAAGAAAATAACCCAGAGAATTGGAAATATGGGGTGGCACTTAAGTATAAGTTTAATTTTAATAATAAGTATCCTGCATTGTGTGATCAGTGTGAGAAGAGTAGTGGAGTTTGTGGGTACAATGGACCATCTGATTTATTTTCGTGTAATTGTCCTAATGGTTTTAATACAACAATAGATTGTTTCGACGGACAATCATGGAGCAGTGCTTTCAGACTCCTACCATTACAGATTATCACTTTCTTGGCATGTTGCGTCGGATCATGGTTGTTTTAGATTGCTCTAGAGTTTGTGAGGGCATTCACTTTCTATTGTACGTTTTATGTTCTGAAATGTCAACATACTGGATTACTTACAATTCTTCCTGTACTCAAATGTTCAATACTAGCGTGAAATAATCATGTACCAACATTAATCAAGCTCTGTTGACATATAATCTGTTATACTAAAATCTCACGATCCTCCGATTTGCGCCTTCTGTGGCCGAGGATCGAGGTGATCGGGTTAGTCAAAGACCTATGGACAGAACCAACAAGTCTATGAAACTATCTTTATTCAAATGACATGATCTGTTTGAATACGCTCCATGAAAAAATAATGCATGCCAAAGCTAAGGTGTAACATTGTAATCCTTACATCTCCATAATTGAAGTCTTTTAAGGCCTTAAAGAATTGTCTGTATACATATAAAGATTCTACAAGTGTCATCTTTATTTCATTGGAATGGAATTATGGAACAAGATTCTACCTTTTGAGCTTTCTCATAATGCAAGAATCAGCATCTTAACTTTAAAATTTGTTAACTCAATTCAGGAAGCTCCTATTTGTGATAAGAAGGCATTATTACCCTACCTTTTGTTCCGAAGTCTTTAGCATCATTCTACACTCTGGTTGCAGCTCTGAAGTTTCTGGGAAAGTACTCATCTATCATCTATGTCAGCACAATGTATGGCGTAACACTTTTATAATACATTGTTGTTGGTGGTGAAAGAATCGCATCAACTACAAAGTATGAAATAGTTGAACTTGTACGGCATTTTGAGCATCTGATTCTCATAGGAGCAGAGTCTTCTGCACTAAATGTTAAAATATAAGCTTGGTTCAAATTCTGCTTCTATTAAAATTTTCTTTAAAGATTACCAAACCAGACTATCTATGATTGTTCTGTACTTCTGTTTACGACTATCTCAACTTACAACACCATCTGAGATGTTTTCCGCTCTCAATGCGTCCCTGTATAACCGAAATGAGATATCTTAATAAGTTATTTCTCACTCATCAGAGATTGGCACTCACCAATGATTGGTTGGACCTAGTGGCTGGGCTCTTAGGCCTATTTAGGAGCTAACCATGAGTTTGTTGTAATCTGAACTATGATACGCTACGTCTAGCCTATCCGCCAAAAGTTGGCTTGACATGAAATTTTGTGCAGTGCTTGGATGTTCCAGCTTCAAATTGGTAAAAAAAAAAAAAAAAAAACAAAAGAGACAAAACAGGGAATCGTGGCATCACCAAGAAGATAAAAATGCAGAATCATCTGTGATCTGTGTCCGATAAGTAATGGTTAAACTAAAAGAGATGAAGACAATGTTTCAATCTACTTGTGTTTCTACCTTAACCAAACCTATACGCATACTAGCTCTAACAGAGTATTTCTCAGACCACCTCTCCCTGACAGGCTGGCATTTAAACTTTCTTACACTTTCTTGTGTTAAAATATGATAGCATACATAGAGAGAGTATTGAAAGGACAAGAAATATTGTATATATTTGTTATGTTTTATTACAATCTAAAGGATCCTATATATAGAGGAGAAATGATACACAGAGTCAATACATTGGTGCTGAAATTCTATGGACGGTGCAGCTTTCTATGGACGGTGAAGCCATTGTTGATACTATGGACGGTGCAGCCATTGTTGACACTCCCCCTCAAGTTGAGCAGTCGGTGCTTCAATGCCCAACTTGCGTAAAGTTTCATCGAAGGCTTTAGTATTGACTACTTTTGTCAGGATATCAGCTAATTGATCCTTTGATCGAACAAACGGAAGTTTGATTGTCTTATCTTCCAATTTGTCCTTAATGAAATGTCGATCTATCTCGATGTGCTTCGTTCTGTCATGCTGGACCGGATTTCCTGAGATACTTATAGCTGCCTTATTGTCACAAAATAGCTTACATGCTATTTTCTGTGGAAAACCAAGTTCATTCATGAGTTTCGAATCCATAGGATTTCAATTATTCCTTTTGCAATTCCTCTGAATTCTGCCTCTGCACTTGATAAGGCCACCACCTTTTGTTTTTTACTTTTCCAGGTGACCAAGTTACCACCTACTAGAGTAAAGTACCCAGAAGTGGATTTCCTGCCGTCACGATCTCCTACCCAGTCTGCATCTGTGTAGGCAATTAGATCCAGATGATCATTTTTGGCGAAGTAAATTCCTGTGCTACTTGTACCCTTTAAGTACCTCAAAATTCTCATTACTGCTGTCATGTATTGTACTTGTGGGAGATGCATGAACCTGCTTACCACTCCTACAGCATAAGCTATATCTGGTCTTGTGTGAGCTAAGTAAATGAGTTTTCCCACAATCTTCTGATATTGTTCTCTTTTAGCCAGCTTTGCTCCTTCAAGAACTTGAAGACCATCATTAGCAACGATCGGTGTCTCAGCTAGTTTACAGTCTAGCATTCCTGTTTCTACCAGAAGATCAAGGATATACTTTCTGTGGTGAATGAAGATTCCTTGTTTCGATCTTAGAACTTCTATGCCAAGAAAATACTTGAGAGTCCCCAAATCTTTCATCTCAAATTCTTGAAATAGTTTTCCTTTTAAGTCAGTGATCTCTTTCTTATCATTTCCAGTGATAATCATATCATCCACATAAATTATCAAGCAAGTGATTTTATCTCTAACCTTCTTCAAGAATAGGGTGTGATCTGAGTTGCTTTGATTGTACCCAAACTTCTTCATAGCTTTTGTGAATCTTCCGAACCATGCCCTAGGGGACTGTTTTAGCCCATAAAGTGCCTTCCTCAGTCTACATCCTTCTCCATCTCCAAATTCCTGAGAATACCCTGGTGGTGCCTCAATATATACTTCTTCATCAATACTTCCGTGAAGAAAAGCATTTTTTACATCAAACTGGTATATGGGCCACTCCTTGTTTGCTGCTATTGAAAGCAAGACCCGTATTGTATCAATCTTGGCTACAGGAGAGAAGGTCTCAGAGTAGTCAATTCCATATGTCTGGGTATATCCTTTAGCCACCAGTCGTGCCTTGTATCTTTCAACAGTTCCATTTGCTCGGTATTTGATAGAGAATACCCATCTGCAACCTACTTTTTTTTTCCTTTCGGTAGGATGCATTTTTCCCATGTTTTGTTTCTCTGTAGAGCTGAATACTCATCCTTCATAGCTTGTTTCCACTTTTCATTTCCAAGGGCTTCCTCCACTGTTTTGGGAATGTCAGTGGAGTATACAGAGGCGGTAAAAGCCATGGCTGAGCTGGACAAGTTCTCATTGCTGATTCTCTCTACAGGATATTTAGACCGTTGGGCCTCATACTCTGGATCATACCTTCTCGGTGGAACTCCTCTTGTACTTCTCGGGGGTAACTGATACCTGTTTGGAACATTATCACTAGGAAAAATATTAGTTTCAGTAATAGCATCAGTTCCAGAGTTCTCAGAATTAACCTCTGTTGAGGAGAGGTCATCAGAAGGATGCTCACTAGACGGAACTGGAGTGGACATAAGAGGAGATACTGATGGAGGAGGAGATACTGATGCTTCAGGAGCAACATCGGTGGTATTACCTACTTGTGTTGTAGGATCTGGATTCATCACTTCTGGATATGTTAACCAGCTAAGGTCATCAAGGTCATCACTCAAACTCTCCCCCTGAGGACTAAGCTGGGTATAGTAGTAAGATTGTTCAAAGAACTCACAGTCTAAAGTAGTGTCGATTTTGTCCTGGATAGGGTCATAACACCGATACCCCTTTTGATTAACCCCATACCCAAGAAAGACACATTTAACAGCCCTGGGTTCTAGTTTGGTGCGCACCCCTTTTTGAAGATGAACATAGACAATGCATCCAAAGACTCGAGGAGGTAAGGAATGTGAAGATGGAATTGAGACGTGTGACCCAAGAGTATTGAGGGGTGTGCCGTAATTTAGGGGTTTTGTGGGAAGGCGATTGGTGAGATAGGTAGCAGTAGCAATAGCTTCGGGCCAGAAGTGAACAGGAACGTGAGATTCGATCATAAGGGATCGGGTAATTTCAAGAAGGGTTCTATTTTTTCGCTCGGCTACACCATTCTGTTGAGGTGTGTAAGAACATGTGGTTTGGTGGAGGAGGCCATGGTCAATAATGAACTGTTTCATGTTCAAGTTAACGTATTCCCCCCCATTGTCCGACCGTAAAATTTTTGGTTGAGCTTTGAACTGAGTGCAAATCATGTGGTAGAATTTAACAAAGACATCAAGCATTTCGGACTTGTGTTTTAAAAAATACACCCAGCTCATACGAGTACAATCATCCACAAATAAAACAAAATATGAAAAATTATGAAGGGTAAAATCTGGAACTGGTCCCCATACATCAGAATGAATCAAGGCAAATGGTTGAGTACTATGAGTCATACTAGGATAATATAAGTGCTTATGGCTTTTAGCTAAAACACATGCTTCACAGTTCAAATCTACGGCAATGTTCTTTAAAGAGGGAAATAATCGTTTGAGATAACCTATGGAGGGGTGACCTAGTCGACGGTGCCACATCCAGAGTTGATGTTCTGGTGATCCATGAGCAAGCAAAGCGTTACCGTTTTGAGTCATCTCATTCACATAGTATAATCCTCCTCGTTCAGTACCATGACCAATGATCCGTCCCGTCTGAGCATCCTGCACAACACAACCAGATGATATCATTAGAACAGTACAGTCAAGTTCCCTAGTTAACTGGTTAACAGATAAAAGCTTATGAGTAAGACTAGGAATTAAGAGGCAGTTTTGTAAATGGATATTAGAGGTAACATCCATAGTCCCGGCCTGGGTAACTGGAATATATTCTCCGTTTGCACTTTGGATTTGGGTACGATGAGTGTTGTTGGAGGACATAATATCGGTAGAATCATAGGTCATTGTATCGGTGGCCCCACAATAAAAAATCCATGGATTGGATATTTGGTTGCATAGGAGGCCAAAAGAATTTTGATTTCCGTTGACTTTGCTTTCACGGACTGTACCTGCTGTCTGATCAGTATGTAGCGCTGTTGTGAGGGGTTTGTCGCTGTTACCATCCGGACCACCTACAACTAGGTTGGCCTTACCGTCGGTTCTGGAAATTATAGCTTTGGAGGCGGGCTTCCTCTGCTTCAGGTCATCCCACCATTCTGGATACCCGATGATTTTGAAACACCCCTCCTTGGTATGTTTCGTACCACGACAATGGCTGCACTTGAGCTGGGTTTTATCCTCTCGTTGGAATGACGAGGATTCCGACCGGTGTTTCACAAGGAGCCCACTACCAATCTCTGAAGGTTCTCGTCCCAATGATGAGTTGCTAGCCATTATGCCGCGACGGGCGATCTCCCGTCTTATGGATGCGTAGGCTGCGTCAATGGTGGGTAGTGGATCTTGATATAATATATCCCTCTTTTCTTTGTCTAGAGTATCGCTTACTCCGGCCAGAAATTGGTACAATCTTTGTCTTTGTGTGAAGGAATTAAATAAAGTAATGTCCTCTGCACACTTCATGGGGTTGGGCATTCTCCTGTCTATTTCCTTCCACAGAGTGTTGAGTTTACTGAAATAAATTTCTATAGTGTCCCTTCCTTGTCTCATAGTTGCTGCCTTTGAACTTAGATCATAGATCTGGAGTTCGTCTCTCTCACTGCTAAGGAGAGTTTCAATTCCCTTCCATAGTTCCCGGGCAGTCTTGTAATCCAGAAATTGGTTCACAAGATCTCCATCAATATTCTCAATGATCCAAGACAAGACCATCGAGTCCTTTTGAGCCCACTGTTGGTACTCAGGGTCATCTGGTGGAACGGGATTGGTTGTGATATGGTTGAGCCGGCCTCGACCACCAATAGCAATATGCATTAATTTACACCATTTGGTGTAATTAGTGAAATTTAGTTTTTCGGCAACACGCACCGTTTGTGATATTCCGGTTTCTGGGAGGTTTGGATTTTTTGTAGTTTCTGAAATAATTGGAACATTTGTTCCATTTATTCCATAGAGACTAACTATGTTGTGGTTTCTGGTTGTTCAGCCATTGTGTAATTTAGTGAACAGTGAACAGTGCCTTCGTCTCCGGCGATGAACAGTTCTTCGTCTCGTATGAACAGTACTGTATGAACAGTACCGTATGTATGAACAATACTGTATGAACAGTACCGTATGTATGAGCAGTGCCGTTTGTATGCACAGTGTCGTATGTATGAACAGTGTCCTCAGTCACTATTCATCATCTTCTTCGTTGAAAACTTCCGGCAGCTCGTACGGCTTCGTCTGACGTCGGTTTTGAATTCGGAAGATACCTCTGGACTCGTATCAGTGAGGCCAATCTAATGGTATGCTCAAAACTGAGTTTCGACCACCTTCAAAAAACTCAAAAATTTCACCTCCTTCTGGGCTTGACAGTTTGTTCTTCTTCTGAAATGTGTTTCCCTAGGATAGAACATGCTCTGATACTGATAAGTACCCGCTGATATTTATCAGTGGGCACCCGCTAAACAGCAAAATACTTGTTCTCTAAAAACACAATTCTGGAATACTTAACAAAGTATATCTAATTTCAAAAGTATTATTTCAACAAATACAAAAGAATATTCACAAAAAGTACTTCAAGTTATCATCTCTCTTATACTAACCCACTTGCACAAAAATATCTTGCTTTGTCCATTTGCACACCCACTTGCATAAAGGTACATCCACTTGCATAAAGGTATCTTGCTCCATAAGACAAGGAGGCTATATAATATTCAAGGACACCTAGTTGCAACAGACAAAATCTGACTAAAGTAGCTCAGTGGCAGAATCAAGGTATGTTAGGAGGGGACACTAATCACTGTTCTAATAGTGGCTCATTATAGCTTTAACGGCACAACTAGTGGGCAACAGTGATTGGGAAACCCAACCTATAAATACCCCCATTCTACACACAAATAAAAAAATTGAAGAACACCCAAGCATCAAATTCTCTCAACTTCTACACACCTACCCAAGCTTTAATTTACACAATAAATTCAGTTCAAGCTCTTTGTAATATCTAATCCGCTGGAACTTGTTTATTGATCACTCTTGTACTACTAGCTAATTAAGTTTCCTAGTTTTAGATTTGATATCTTGATTTTTATTAACTAAATTAGAAAAGTTCATGTTGAATTTTCTAATTAGTTATTAATTACTTGATAATCATTTGTATTGATTTTATAACACCCACCAAGTTAATATATTGTTATATTCAACTTGAAAATTTGTGTTATATTATTCCGCACAAAATATTCGTTTAAGTGAAAATTGTTTAACGAATAAATTTGGAGAAAATGATCTAGATTGTATTCAACCCCCCCTTCTACAATCTTATTGGACCTAACACGTATACTTGATCCCAATTATCAAAGGCTAGTAGTAAGTTGAGGGAGTAATAAGGTGTGTGAGATGGGGTTTACTTTTGTTCATTAATTTTGGGGAAATATTGGATTTTGTTGCTTACCTGTTAGTCGTTGTTCAATAAATTTTTGAAGAAGGATTGTGGTTGTGTATATATTTATCTTAGCTCTCCAAAAAAAAAAAAAATTTTAAAAAAGAAAAAAAAAGAATTTTGTTGAAAAAACAAAAAAAATCGGCCGTGGAAATTATTATTTGGCGCTAGAAGGAGGGGCCTTTTTTCTTAAAGAAAAATCCCTCACCTGCTCTACCAGAATAGCTACTTCTGCAGGACAAAACACAAGCATCAGCCTCAAAAACACAAGATACACAGCATCCGTATAATCACAAACACCAGACCTAAAAACCGTGATGGCAAACCCCGACGAGCGATAGTCAATAGAGATACAAGGAAATAACACTGGCATCCCGCCACAGGACCCGCCAGTAAATGCTGAAAACCGCTTACAAACAAACCCTCCTCGAGGAGGAAACCAAGATCAAATTCTTAGCCTCGACCTAACAGGCTACGACCCGCAACAAATAAACTTACTCATGCAAATAGCCTCTGCATATCCCCAGGCCAGACAAGAAAAGCCACCCGAACAGAAAGAATCCCGAGTAAATCCACACGACGACCGAAGCGAGGCACACAGCCGATCACACAAAACAAACTCTGCCTTTTCTCGCCTAGGCTCATCCCAAGAAACAATCCATGAGAGGCACAACAAAGGCCATCACCAACCCGAAGTATGGGAGCAGAACAGAAAGCAGAGAGACCTAAGGAAGGTGATTGTTGACAAGAAAGCTGCCTACGAAAAGGTTCTGGCCGAGTACGAAAAACAGAAACAAAGAGAGCGTTCCCATCCCCGCCCAAAAAATACTGACAGCACGCAACCCACAAACGCAGAGATGTTGCGAACTATTATGGAACTCAAGAAAAAGATAGAGGGAAATAGCGAACCAGAATCAGGTGGCACGCCGTTTACCATTAGATTGGAGGTGGAGCCCCGTTAAAAGGAAATCAAACATCACAGCTTCAATTCTTTCGATGGGTTAGGCGACCCAGAGGAGCATCTTAGCTACTTTGATCAGCTAGCTCTTCATTATGAATACAATGACCTGACGCGATGTCGTTTCTTTGCCGCAACTCTCCGCAGAAATGCACAGAGGTTCCTTCATTCTTGCTGAAGCCTCAACAGAAGCCTATACAGAAGAAAAGGATATCAAGGAAGCAACCTTCAAAGGAACCAATTCAAGTTGCTAGGGTACCTGCTATTGTCAAGCAGCCAATCTTGGAAAACAAGGATGATTTTATCTATCAGACAGATATTGAAGAATACTCTGGCATGAATCTGTATCTGGATGAATTGTCAGAAGTTAGAGGAATTGACAAATATAAACATTTGCCTGAGAGATTTTGCTTTCAAATTGTTCCAACTCTGCAAATACAGCCAAATGATCCATAGAATCAATGGAGGGACTTGATTCCAATGCAGTGACTTTAGCTTCGAATATAAATGGAACTGCACTCAGAATTTTCATGTTGATTTCATCTTGAGGAATGGATTTTCCAAGTCTCTTCAGAGTATTGATAGTGATTTGAAACCTTGCTTGGCTCTCTTTGATAGTTTCACCATTCTTGAGCTTGAAATTTCCGAAGTCATTCATCAATTTGCTAAGTTTAACTTTTCTTAAAGTTTTCGAACCTTCATGATAGGATTCCAAAGCATCCCACATTTCTTTTGCTGTTTTTAGAGAGGATACCTTGTCATATTCAGATTGATCTAGTGCATTCATTATGGAGTTTCTTGCTTCTCCATTATAACCGCACTTGATAATCTCATCAAGAGTGAGATCATCAACATCTTTTGGTTCGTTTTTGTCGTTGAGAAATTCATAGTTCCCTTTCTGCACAACTCTTAGAACCAGAGGTTTCTTGGATAAATAAGTCTCCATTCTGCATTTCCACCAACTGTAGTTCTCCGATCCAGTGAGAAGTGGAGCCTTATAATCCGACCTGCCTTCTAGATAATTGTCAGCCATTTGATAGATACTTTTCCTGTTACAGAAATATTAGTATACCAAAGCTCTGATACCAAATGAAAATACACACCTAGAGGGGAGGGGTGAATAGGTGTTATGACTAACAATGATCAAATAAAAATTCTGCCTGAAAAGTTATTCTGGCAGCTAGCTGGATGCAACAGATTAATGAATAAGCAGCTAGCTGAGTTAACTGGATGCGACAGATTAACAAATAAGCAGCTAGCTGAGATATGCAATGCAGAAAGATAAAAGGTGCAGAAAGTAAAGAACACCAAGAATTTTAGCTAGGTTCGACCCCTAATCTTCTATGGTCTACGTCCTAGTCCCTTACCAACTTGGTAAGAGAATATATTATTGATCTCAAAAACCCAACCACGCGATACAATAATATATCTCCCTTAAACTCCCAGTTACTGACTGTAGCTAGCTGGAACACCTGTTTCCTGAACACAACTCTCTAAGTTCAATACTACACCAAGTACTAACTTCTCTAGCCTACTGTTCCTCAAACCCTTGTTCCACTAACTTGACAATCCAGTAGCTACCAACTTTACAAGTTGAACAATACAATGGATAAAAAGAATTACAACTCAAAAACTATGAACTCTAATATTTCGATATAGAATATAGTGCTAGAGCTTGTTTGTAGAATCTGGAAATGAAGTGCAGAGTTGTATCTTGTGTATTCTGAATATAGATTGAAGGCTCTTAATCTCTGGTGTTGCTTTCAATGAAGAACCACGCAGCCCTTTATAGTGAAGTGTAGGAGATGAAATCTTGAACAATCTTGCAACGGTCTTGAAGAAATCTTCTCACGTGTGGCTTTGTTCAAATTAAATGCCCTACTAACGTTCACCTGCAGGTTTGATATATATAAATCTGAAGATACAAAATATATTCAGTGGAGAGAGATGAGAACAAAGCCTTTTGTTCTTGAATAAATCCGTTAGTGACAAATAAAGAAAACAATAGATAGATAATGAATGCATGTGTTTTCTTTGAAAACTTTTCTGCAAGACAACTGGTGGTGGAGATGTTGTAGCATGAATTATTTGACTTTAAGAGAGCATGCTTGAAAAGTAAGCACATGGGTTGTTTTTAGTGGGGCATTAAAGAAATAAAATGTTCCTTTAATGAGTGGAAGTTGTCTAGCAAGATTCTTCTAGTTGAGTAGTGCTCTAATATATATAATATCATGTTTAAATATATTAGACAAATCTTACAACTGATTTCCACAATATTTTCTATAAAAACGTACTCCCCTTTATATTCTGGACAGACTGCCAGCTTGCTGTGTTGTACTGTCAGCTAGCTGTGTTATCTGTCAGCTTGCTGTGTTATAAGAACTCTTGTACTGTCAGCTAGCTGAGATACCCTGTTTTGCTAAGAAATAATATAAGTAATAATCGTGCAAAACAATATTAGTCCAGTACATATATCTAGCATGTTAACATTTTTGTATATAGCATAACTTATATGTCCTGCAAAATAGAATTAGAAATATACACAAGAAGCTTGCTATAATATACCATTACAAGCGATGATTACATATTAACTTGAGATTGAGCTAAAACTCCCCCTCAATCAAAGCATCCTGCAAATAAAATTTGATAGCAGGCTAATATATATTTAGTAACAAGCAATTAGCTTGTTGCATTGTGTCATCATCAAAACCAAGCAGTCAGCTTGCTGCATTGTGTCATCATCAAAACCAATAGGGTTTCAGTTTTTATCCACAGTCATGTTGACCATCAACGGATATGCAGAATAGGGTAGCCAATTGTAAATAAGCTATGTTATGTAATTCTGTCTAAGTGAAAGTGTATCAACAGATGAAGACAAAACTCTATCAACGGATACAACTCAAATCCACTCTATCAACGGATACAGCTCAAGTCTCAATATCAACGGATACAGCTCAATACATCATCAACGGATGTCAGTGTACAATATCAACGGATAATCATTGACACTTTCTTCTATGCTAAGCTGGGGATTAGCAGTTGATAAGGACAGGTTTGACTGACAGATCACATGGGTTGATAGTAGATACAAAAAGCAGTATGGCAGCCATACTTTGGAAACACAGAAGAAAGAAGCATTCCGTTTACACTATGAATACAAGAAAGGTGCAGGAGACATGTCTGTTCACAAGGACAACCTTTCGGCTACATGTGTATTTGGAGTGTAGTAGCAAGTCAACTAGAATTAGATTAATATTATCTTATTCCAGTAGTACTTGTAAAACTTGGGATTTATAACCAAGTTAGCAACTCTTTGTAGGCTAAGAAAACAGATACATTTTGCTTAGGGTTTTTATTGAATATCCTTAAAAAGCAAAGAGTTGTAAAACAGAAGCTGTGTACTTTTGTATCACAGAGTTTTCTTCAAATAAAAGTTTCAAGTGGTACATTTAACCACCTGATTTTTTATGTGTTTGTGCATTAATCTTTTTACAGCAATTATCTAAGTATAGATTTCTGGAGTTCTTATCAGAAATTTATAAATATCAAGAATTGTATTCAACCCCCCCTTCTACAATTATACAAGTGTGTAATCTGGGAATAACAATTGGTATCAAAGCAAGCTTCTAACATATTTGAAGTTTAAAGATCAACACACTTCCAACATGTCTAAGAAGGATTATGGAGTAAAGATTCCAGTTCTTGATAGAGAGAATTACTTTCACTGGAAAGTAAAAATGCGTCTACATCTCTCGTCTATTGATGAGGGTTTTGTGGAGTGCATTGACAAGGGTCCTCACGTTCCAATGAAGACTGCAACAAGAGTTGGCCTGGCTGAAGGTGTGCCTGACACTCTCATTCCCAAACCTGTTTCTGAGTGGAGTCTTGAAGATATTGCAGAAGTCCACAAAGACAAAAAAAACCATGAATATACTGTTCAATGGTCTAGAAACAGACATGGTTGACAATGTTATTAACTGTACTACCTCCAAGGAAGTATGGGACACTGTTCAAACCCTTTGTGAAGGAACAGAACAGGTGAGGGAAAACAAGATGCAACTACTAATCCAACAGTATGAACATTTCCACTTTAAGAGTGGAGAAACATTGAATGATACATTTAGTAGATTTCAAAAGCTACTAAATGGTTTGAAACTGTATGGAAGAATCTATCAAGTTAAAGATTCTAATCTCAAATTTCTGAGATCACAGCCCAAGGAATGGAAGCCAATGACTGTTTCTCTAAGAAACACTCAAGAGTACAAGACATTTACTCTTGAAAGGCTCTATGGAATTAAAGACATATGAGCGGGAAATGGAGCAGGATGAAGAGATTGAGAAGTCTCAAAAGAAAAGTGGGTCAGTTGCACTTGTTGCCAACTTGGAGCAAAATGAGGAAAGGACAGAAGCTGCTAGTTCTACACCAAACAGGGAGGTTTGTAAAGGTAGAGCAGAATCAAGCAGGAGCAAGGAAAAGGTGTCTGAGGAATTGAATGTCCTTCAGCAGGATGAATTGGATGAGATAGATGAGCACTTAGCTTTTTTATCTAGGAGATTCTCTAAGCTGAAATTCAAGAGAAACTCTGGGGTGGCCAAGCCATTTAACAAGGATTTTTCCACAAGCAACTATGTGGATAAATCCCAAATTAAATGCTACAATTGTGGAATTGCTGGTCACATGATAAGTGAATGCAGGAAACCTAGATCTGAGAACAAGGGAAAGTCAACTGAGACTGTTGACTACAAGAAGAAATATTTTGATCTTCTCAGGCAGAAAGGAAAGGCATTCTTGACCCAAGAGTATGACTGGGCTGTTGATGACAATCATTCTGATGATGATGTTGAGTTTGTCAACCTTGCATTGATGGCTGATTTTGGAGAGCAGGAAGCAAGTTCAGCTAGCAATCAGGTATTTTCTACTAATCTCTCTGAGCTCACCAAAGAGGAATGCAATAATGTTATAGATGAAATGTCTACTGAACTATATCACTTAAGTGTTACTCTTAAATCACTTACTAAAGAGAACAATAGGATTAAAGAGTCTAAACTGCTCATAAGTGATAGAAATGCTGCTCTAGAAGCTCAATTTCTAGAATTTGAGAAAATGAGAGTTGATTGCAATAATGCTAAAAGTGAACTTGAAGCTGTGTTAAAAAGAGAACTGATTTTAAAAGACCAGCTTGAAAAAGAACAAGGGATAATTGCTAAATTTCAAAGTTGTAGGAATATTTCTCAAAACATAATAGAAGTCCAGGGAATAGAATCGTTTGTGAAGGATACCTGGACTCAAAAGAAAAAGGAGCTAGAACCTAGCCTTGAGGATCTAGAGACTATTTGTGAATCAATGGATAGTGATCATCCGTTGACAGATGAACCCATCAACGGATGAGAGGTATCCGTCGACTAACAAAAAGTTTGTTAGTAAGAAGGAACTCAGGAAACTGGATATCAAGTATGGTCCAGTCAACAAGAACTTTGTTAGTGGTGACTGTAGCAAAACCAAATCTAGTGGGAAGGCTAAGCAGGTGATTTACATAACAAAAAGGTTGTTGGTAAATCAGATAATGAAAAGGTAGAAATTGAGGGTAAAAAGAAAAAGAACAGAAATGGTAAGATAGGCATCAACAAGAAAAACAATTATTCTCCTGACAAGTTTGCTCCTAGGAAAACTTGTAGTAATTGTAATAGTGTCAATCACCTATCTTCTAATTGCAAGATTGTCAACAAGGCTCCTGTTCATGTACCTCAAACAATGCCATGTATGCCTGCAATGCCTGTTATGCCTGGTTTGTATCAAAATGCTAGTTTTTCAAATCCATATGTGAACATGCCATATATGTCTAACCCTTATTTTCAATCTGTGAATGTGCCACAAATGTCATGGAGCATTCCTAGCATGAATAATATGTATGCCAATTTTCCACAAATGCATGCATCAAATATTCATGCAAATGAGCATTTGTCAAACCCCATCACTCAAGCATCTACACCTAAGTTGAAGAATGCTAAGAGTGCAAAGTCAAAGGCTAACAAGAAAGGACCCAAGGAAGCTTGGGTACCAAAATCAACTTGATTTGTTTTTGAAATGTGTGCAGGGAAACAGAAGGAATCTATGGTACCTAGACAGTGGATGCTCTAGGCACATGACAGGAGATTCAACCCTGCTCATAGAGTTCAAGGAAGGAGCTGGCCCTAGAATTACCTTTGGAGATGACAACAAAGGATATACTAAGGGATATGGCCTGATTTCAAAAGACAATGTCATCATTGAAGAAGTGGCTTTAGTTGAAGGTTTGAAGCACAATTTGCTGAGTGTCAGTCAGATTTGTGACAAAGACTATGAAGTAAAGTTCACAAAAGAAGCCTGTGTTGTTTCTGCCAAGGAAGACAACAATATGGTATTGACAGGCTTTAGAAAAGGAAATGTTTACATAGCTGACTTCAATTCAGCATGCTCAGAATCCATTACTTGTCTCTTCAGCAAAGCAAGTAAGGATGAGAGTTGGCTATGGCATAAGAAGCCGTCACATTTGACTTTTAAAGTTATGAATGATTTGGTAAGAAAGGATCTTGCTAGAGGAATCCCTCAATTGGAATTTGTCAGAGATGGACTGTGTGATGCCTGCCAATTAGGGAAACAAAAGAAATCATCCTTCAAAAGCATGACAGAGTCAACCATTGTTAAACCTCTTCAATTGCTGCATATGGACTTATTTGGTCCAGTAAATGTCATGTCTATTTCAAAGAAGAAATACTGTCTGGTGATTGTAGATGATTTTTCTAAGTTCACATGGACCTTCTTCCCGCACTCCAAGGATTGTGCAAGTGAAATCATCATCAATCACCTCAGAATACTAAACAATGGTTCTGAAGACAGAGTACAAAGAATCAGGAGTAACAATGGTACTGAATTCAAGAATTCCACAATGAAGATTTTCTGTGAAGAGAATGGAATTGTCCATGAGTTTTCTGCTGCCAGAACACCTCAACAAAATGGGGTTGTTGAAAGGAAAAACAGAACTCTCATTGAAGCAGCTAGAACAATGTTAAGTGAATCAAGGTTACCAACATATTTCTGGGCTGAAGCTGTCAACACTGCATGCTTTACTCAGAATATTTCCTTGGTCAATCAAGCTAGAGGAATGACTCCTTAACAGTTGTTAACCAACAAGAAACCAACTTTAGCTTTCCTTCATGTCTTTGGATGTAAGTGTTTTGTGCTAAGGAATCATGGAGATAACTTGGGCAAATTTGAAGCAAAGGCAGATGAAGCTATTTTCGTTGGATATGCAGCAGGGAAAGCCTACAAAGTCTACAATCTAAGAACCAACATTGTTATGGAATCTGTACATATTGTATTTGATGATCAAAAGATTCTAGGCCTAAATGATGAAGGCTCCCATGAAAAGTTGGAATTTGAGAATGAAGGTGAAGGAAGAATGTACTATGATGATGATGAGGAAGATGAAGATCATGACCACAGAGATCCACCAAGAGTTGTTGTACCAACTAGAAGTGATGCTTACACTGGAAATGAAGCATCCGTTGACAGTCATTTTGGAGCATCCGTTGACATTATTAGAGATGCATCCGTTGACAGAGATTCTCAAGCATCCGTCGACAGGCAAAATGATGCATCCATTGACAGTCAACTTCATAATTCAGCAAGGACAACAAACTCAGGGGGAGTTTCTCAAGGTCAAAATTCAATGCTAAATCAACATGATCATGCTCATGGAAATGAAGCAACCTCATCAAGATCAAACCTTCCACCTGTAATAAAATGGACTAGAGATCATCCATTTGAGTTAATCATTGGTGAATCAAATTCAAGAGTCTAAACTAGAAGGGCCACTCAAGTAGAATGTCTATACAGTAGCTTCCTGTCTCAAGAGGAACCTAAGAGAGTGGAAGATGCCCTTCTAGATCCAGATTGGGTCTTAGCAATGCAAGAAGAGCTAAACCAATTTGAAAGAAATAAAGTATGGAAACTTGTGCCCAAAACCTGATGATAGAAGTGTCATAGGTACTAAATGGGTTCTCAAGAATAAGACAGATGAAAATGGCATAATTGTGAGGAATAAAGCTAGATTAGTAGCAAAAGGCTACTCTCAAGAAGAAGGAATAGATTTTGATGAAACTTTTGCTCCAGTGGCAAGACTTGAGGCAATAAGAATCTTTCTAGCCTATGCAGCACATGCCAATTTCAAAGTCTATCAGATGGATGTCAAAAGTGCCTTTCTAAATGGGGAACTGGAAGAAGAGGTCTATGTCCATCAACCTCCTGGCTTTGAGGATCCAGAATTTCCAGAATATGTATATCTTCTCATGAAAGCACTTTATGGTTTGAAGCAAGCACCAAGAGCCTGGTATGACACTTTATCTCAATTTCTTTTGGAGAACCACTTCACTAGAGGTACAGTAGATAAAACCTTATTTCATAGGAATATCAATGGCTCTTCAATACTTGTTCAAATCTATGTAGATGATATTATTTTTGGGTCTACAGATGAGAAGCTTTGCAAAAGGTTTGCCAAACTTATGCAAAGTAGGTATGAAATGAGCATGATGGGTGAATTAACTTACTTTCTTGGCCTACAAGTAAAGCAAGTTAATGAGGGCATTTTCATAAGTCAAACAAAATATATTTATGATCTCTTAAAGAAATTTGACTTAATGGATTGTACCTCTGCAAAAACACCTATGGCCACTGCAACTAAGCTTGAGTTGAATACTAAGGAAAAGTCTGTGGACATCTCAAGCTATAGAGGCATGGTAGGTTCACTTCTATACCTAACAGCTAGTAGACCTGATATAATGTTTTTTACTTGTCTTTGTGCTAGATTTCAAGCTGACCCTAGAGAGTCTCACTTAATAGCTATTAAAATAATTTTCAGGTATCTCAATGGAACACCAAACCTTGGCAATTGGTACCCAAGAGAATCTGGTTTTGATCTAACTGGCTATTCAGATGTAGATTATGCAGGTTGCAGAGTTGATAGGAAAAGTACTACAGGTTCCTGTCAATTTCTAGGAAACAGGCTTGTTTCATGGTTCAGTAAGAAACAGAACTCAGTCTCCACTTCTACAGCTGAAGCTGAGTACATTGCTGCTGGAAGCTGTTGTGCACAGATTCTATGGATGAGAAATCAACTTATTGACTATGGTCTAAAAGTTGGGAAGATTCCAATTTTCTGTGACAACACAAGCGCTATTGCCATCACAGGGAATCCAGTGCAACATTCGAGAACCAAGCACATTGACATCAAATACCACTTCATTAGAGAACATGTGATGAATGGTACATTAGAAATGCACTTTGTGCCAAGTGAAATGCAGCTTGCAGATATCTTCACCAAGCCTCTTGATGAATCCACATTCACAAGATTGGTAGGTGAGCTAGGTATGCTTAACTTGTCATAATTCCTAGTGATATTTGATTCTACTGCATTGCAGCTAGGAATGTGTTTTGATTTACTTGAGAATTAAAAACTCTCAGAAAAAAAAAATCAGAAATTTTGTCCAAGGCAAAATTATCTTATCAACGGATATCCTTTTACCCGTTGATAGCATAAACACATTCCTAGATTTTTGTATATCAACGGATAACAGCTTATCCACGTCATCAACGGATAAACTGTTTCTCAACCGTTCATTTCATATCCGTTGATATACATAGTTTCTTTTAAATATAACCGTTGGTAAACGTGTATCTATATAGGACTGGTTGTATTTATTTTCTTTTATTATTTGACAGTTACTTTTGACCAATGGGTAATTACTTTTAATTATTTCATTTTCAATTCTTGAAAAGTATAAAAGGCTGTCTTGTGCTCTCACATCTCACTTTTATCGACTTTCAAGATTCTCTTAAGTAAACTGCATCTTCTTCACAAAAATTCTCTGCAACAAAAGTTCAAACTCTTCAATGGCGCCTATTGTTAAGATGATGTCTTCCACTGGGTTCACCTATGAGAAGAACAATTTCGTGGCCTATGTCGATACAGTGAATGCCCCAGAAGCTTATCACACCATGATGAATTTTGTGAAGAACTGTAAACTTTCGTATGCTATGACTGCCACCACTCCTCTAATCCACGAGGTAATCGAAGAGGTGTGGGCATCCGCTGAGTACAATGGCACAGACGGTACAACTGCTTTTTCTCTAAAGGGTAAAAACTATGTAGTTAACTCTGATGTGATAACTGCTTGTTTAAAATTGCCTGAGAATAACTGTCTGAAAGTACCCAGTGATGCTAAAATAGTTGCCATGCTTAATTCCATAAATTATGCCCTTAGTACTGATAATTTAGGAAAAATTGCAAGGAAAGGGATGGTTAAAGAATGGAGTTATCTTTGTGATGCCTTCATTAAAACTTTTTCAGGCAAAATTAGTAACTTTGATGCTGTTACCCATTCCATGCTAGTTATGTTGTGTATGCTTCTGACTGATAAATTCTATAACTTTGGCACACTAGTCATGTATGAGATAGCAGCAAAATTAGGTAAAAAGGAAACTAGGGGCAAGAATATCTATTTTGCTAGATTTTGATGCTCTTAGCACTGCATGTATCTGAGAATAAGCTATCCATTGCTAACCCGGATAGCAAGTTCAAATGTTTTGTTCAGGAGAAGAGAGTCTTAAGTGATTTAATTCGAATGAACTCCAATGCAGAAATACAATTGGTATATCTACCAATTGTTCAGGTAACTCTTTCTAACCTTAGAACTCCTATCTCTAACCTCCAAATTTCTTTGCCTTCCTCAGTCACAATGGAGTCTGTAGTAGTGACCAAACAGGCTCCTACCCAAGTGACTAAAACAAAAGTTTCCAAACCAAAATCTAAGAGACAAACCTCAGGTGTTTCTCAAAAAGCATCTGTTGCAAAAACTACCACAGCTCTTGAGGGGAGTGTGAAGGAGGTAGTGAGTGGTGAGGGACAGGGTGCAAGCCCTAAGAATAAGGTAAGTGAGGAAAGTGCACCAAATATCCAAACCCAAGTTACATCCTCTCAACAGGGTGTGACTACTAGTTCTACAGCAACTCTGCACAAAAGGGTAAGGGACACTAGCCCTCTCTCAAAAACCTATGAAAGAAGAGTAAAATCTAAAACCATAGGGGAAGCACAGGGTGCACACACAGTACAGCAAACTGTACCTTCTCAAATTCAGTTTGATGTGGCTTCAATAAATGTGGAGTCACAGCCCCTTGATCTTAACCTTTAAATCGATACACATTACAATCCACCATCACCAACTCCATTCTGGATGTGGATATGATATCTACATCAATTCCTGATTCTCCATCTTTAAGATTCTTGGAGAAGCCCCACTCTGCAATTGGTGGTCATCATCTTTTAGATGATTTGTTGGGCCATCAACCTTCCATTCCTGAATTCACAACAACATCTGTGGCCTCATCTTTAAAATCAATCTCCACAGATTCAGTGTTGGTTTTCACTTCAACGGATATTATCATTCCTTTATCAACGGATATCCTTCATCCGTTGATAAGTGTTTCACCATCAACGGATGCGCCTCTGTCTAGCCATCCGTTGACAGCTATAACTATTCCATCAACGGATATCCCTTATCCGTTGATAACTCACTCTACCACTGCTATATCTGACATTCATGTGTCAAGTGTGGAGGAGTTCTCAGTAGTTGAAACACTTTTAGGATTGAGGGAAGGGAGTGAGAGGCTGCCTTGTGAGCAGGCAAAAGGAGAGGCAAATAATGAGAGGCTGACCATTTCTTCAGGTCAGGAAAAAGGAGAGCAAGAGAGTTCCACCTTAGTAGGTGAAGGTGAGGGTGTGAGAGGTGTGAGCCAGGGGGAGCCCCTGATGCAAGAACAGAGAGATGAGAGGAGAGAAGGGACTACAGGAGAAATAAGGCAGGAAGATCCAGCCATTGCAAGTGAGTTAATGGAGGTTAATGAAGCTTCTAAAGAGATGGAATTTCGACAAGAATATCAGTCAATTATTGACTCCATCTCTTTGGATCCTGAAACCTTTACTCACCCTGTTTCTGCCTATCAAGTCATGGCACAACAGGGCAATGTGGAAGCAGAGGAGGCAATGCACCTAGTGCACACCTCACAATCTCTACAAAGAGCAAAGGAAGCTTTGACAACTCTGCTTTCAGATGCTGATAGTGAAGAGTTTGGCAGTGATGACAGTGACAGCACAGCAAATGATGAAGCAGTCAATGTGGCAGATACTCCAGACTGGCTATTTTCTACTGCCACTGTGGCTGGTGACTTTAATGTGGAGATTGTGAAGCAATATCAATCTGCTAGGGCTGAGCACCAACATGCAAATCCACAGAGAAAGGCTGTCCTTCAGCAATTAATGGACTCCCTGAAACTTCACAAAATGCACATGGTCATTCAAAGAACACAACAGGAGGAGGTCCAAACTGTAATTAGAGAAATGAAAGTGGAACTAGATGCCAGGATTGAGGCACTAGCCCCTACTACCACTCAGAAGGTGCTGACTAGCAAATTATTGAAGGAAGATAGCCTGGCCAAATCTGTTCAGCATCTCTCCTCCAGAGTGGATAGTATGGAATCTCAAATGTAGACACTCATTGCCAATCAAGCCAAACAGACTGAGCTACTGGAAAGGCTGCTTGCAGCCTCACCTCCAGCCCTTGATGCTAACAAAAAGGGGGAGAAAAAGGTAGAAGAGGTTGCAGCTACTTCTAGTCATATTCCAGCTTCCAGTAGCAAAATAGCACAAATTGAGGGGGAGCAACAGCCAATGATAGTGGTCAATCCAAAAGAGTTTACTATAGAGGCTTCCCCTGTGAGGAAACAAAAGGCTTTGCCTTTGATTCCTGACCTATCAGAAATCTCAGATGGTGAAAGGCAAGCCAGAATAGAGGCCTTTGAAAAGATCAACAAGGAGGCAAATGAAAGAATGATGAGAACAGAAAGGATGATCAATGAATCAATTGTATCAAATCTATTCTCTACTCAGTCCTCAGCTCCAACAATATCAACTACAATTCTGAAGGTGCTCACTCCAGAGATTGTAGCTCCTACATTCTATGATGCTGAACCATCTTATGTCAAAGAATTTGAACCATACATAAAAACCAGAGCCTACTCTCCACCAAAGGCAAATGGGAAGAACAAGTTACAATTGGACTTTCCATTTCCCAAGGATGATGAAGGGAAGCTAATGGGAAAACAAATTAAGGAGTTCAAGGAAAATGCCAATAGGAGTGTAAGAGAATGGATGGCTGTAATAATAAGGAATGGAAAAGTCTTAAATATATCCAATAGCCATCCTAGATTTGTTGAAGCAAAAAGAGAGGAGACCTCTAGACTTCTCAGGGAAGCTCATCCAAGTGAAGAAAATCAATATGAAAACTCAGATGAGAAGCAAGCCAGGCTAGCTCAGGAGTTAATGGATGAGGTAGAGGATGAAATGAGGGAACCTGAGGAAGTCGCCAAATCCAAAAGGAAAGTGAAATCAGTCCCCAAATCCAAATCTAAGAGAGTGAAATCAAAGGCAAGGAGGCCTGTCTCTCCAGAAATTGAAAGAAAGGAGACAGTTGGCTCATCACAACCTGTTTCTGTAAAAGTATTCAACCCAGCTGTGAATTTCCATGGTGATCCTATAGTACCTAAAGAGGAACCAATGAATCTTGACTCCATTGAGGTTCCTTCATTCTTGCTGAAGCCTCAACAGAAGCCTATACAGAAGAAAAGGATATCAAGGAAGCAACCTTCAAAGGAACCAATTCAAGTTGCTAGGGTACCTGCTATTGTCAAGCAGCCAATCTTGGAAAACAAGGATGATTTTATCTATCAGGCAGATATTGAAGAATACTCTGGCATGAATCTGTATCTGGATGAATTGTCAGAAGTTAGAGGAATTGACAAATATAAACATTTGCCTGAGAGATTGGTCTTTGTATACAAGGGAGGAAAGGAAAGGACATGGCCACTACAGAGGGTTCTTGGAGAAAATTATCTGACCTTAACCAAAGTGTTCTCTGCAATCAAGAGATACACAGGGTTCTCCAAGATAGCAAAAGGGGAGATACTGGACAGAATAGAACAGATAAGGAGAGAATGGAACTCACCATCAAGTCTACCAAGGAAGATGAAGATCCCATACAATGGACAGAAAATCCACCTTCAACCCTTCTGGATGATGGAGTTCAGGGATGAAGATGGTAACAGGAGATTATTCAGGTTAGAAGACCAACTATCAAAGGTTAGTTCTCAATACCTGAGATGGTTACAACAAAAGCTAAATCCAAAGGTTGATGAAGAAGATGCCTTCTATAGGCAACTCCAAATGCAGATTGAGTCCAACTCTGCCAAAGAAGGAAAATCAAGGGTGATGCCAACAAGAGAAAATAAACAGTCTTAATCTGCTCAGTCTAGAGGAGCACTTCTCTGTAAATTTCTCAAACCTTCAGTTTTTAATTTTTGTAGCTTAATACAATTTTTGCATTGTTCTATATATATATATATCTTTAGGAATGTTTCGTTATCATCAAGGTCCTGAATTTATGCTTTATTGCCATCAAGTATAAATTGGGGGAGATTGTTAGGAATATGTTGTACTTGATGATAACTTCATAATCAATCAAATTGTATAAGGTTTTGTAGCTGTCAACGGATGAGGATTTATAACTCTATCCGTTGACAGGTAGCTCATCAACGGATGAGGTTTTGTAGCATACTGCAGTATCTCTATGTTATCAGTTGATAGTGTTTTTATCCACAGTCATGTTGACCATCAACGGATAGGCAGAATAGGGTAGCCAATTGTAAATAAGCTATGCTATGTAATTCTGTCTAAGTGAAAGTGTATCAATAGATGAAGACAAAACTCTATCAACGGATACAACTCAAATCCACTCTATCAACGGATACAGCTCAAGTCTCAATATCAACGGATACAGCTCAATACATCATCAACGGATGTCAGTGTACAATATCAACGGATAATCATTGACACTTTCTTCTATGCTAAGCTGGGGATTAGCAGTTGATAAGGACAGGTTTGACTGACAGATCACATGGGTTGATAGTAGATACAAAAAGCAGTATGGCAGCCATACTTTGGAAACACAGAAGAAAGAAGCATTCCGTTTACACTATGAATACAAGAAAGGTGCAGGAGACATGTCTGTTCACAAGGACAACCTTTCGGCTACATGTGTATTTGGAGTGTAGTAGCAAGTCAACTAGAATTAGATTAATCTTATCTTATTCCAGTAGTACTTGTAAAACTTGGGATTTATAACCAAGTGTAGCAACTCTTTGTAGGCTAAGAAAACAGATACATTTTGCTTAGGGTTTTTATTGAATATCCTTAGAAAGCAAAGAGTTGTAAAACAGAAGCTGTGTACTTTTGTATCACAGAGTTTTCTTCGAATAAAAGCTTCAGGTGGTGCATTTAACCACCTGATTTTTTATGTGTTTGTGCATTAATCTTTCTACAGCAATTATCTAAGTATAGATTTCTGGAGTTCTTATCAGAAATTTATAAATATCAAGAATTGTATTCAACCCCCCCTTCTACAATTATACAAGTGTGTAATCTGGGAATAACAGAGGGAAATATCGAACCAGAATCAGGTGGCACGCCGTTTACCATTAGATTGGAGGCGGAGCCCCGTCAAAAGGAAATCAAACATCACAGCTTCAATTCTTTCGACGGGTTAGGCGACCCAGATGAGCATCTTAGCTACTTTGATCAGCTAGCTCTTCATTATGAATACAATGACCTGACACGATGTCGTTTCTTTGCCGCAACTCTCCGCGGAAATGCACAGAGGTGGTTCTGCAGAATAATCACCCGATCCATAGACACTTGGCTGGAATTCAAAAGACTATTCCTCAATAAGTTCAAAGCAAACCAGCAACACGAGGTTCATACCGTGTTTCTGGAAACCATTGCACAACGCAACGGGGAAACACTGCAGGACTACATTGACCGCTTCAAGGAGGCCGTCAACAAAGTTGTTTGTGTCAATGAAACAGAAGCTTTGGTCCACTTGGGGAGAGGTCTTAATCCCTACGAATGCGAGAAATACGTATGCCGTCTTATTGAAACAAAACCCACCACATTAGCAAAAGCATATAACCTGGCCTCCCAAGCCATCAACGAAGCCGAATCTCTAAGCGTGCTGAAGCAATCCAGGGCTCCACCTGCACCTCCACCATATTTTCAAAGAGAAAGGTTTTCGTCCTATCAAAGGCAAACACCGGCCTCACACCAAGTGCAAACCACTCATGGACCGCCACCGCCCGCACAAAGAACACAATCATCAGTCCCGGTCAGAGATCGCTTGCGGCCGGCAAACCCGCAAAGACCAGATAGGCGTCCTGAGCCGGAGTGGACCAAATTCACCCTCCCCAGGGCGAGCATTCTGAAAGAAATCAGAGGGAAACCCTTCTATCTCCCACCAGCACCAATGCATTCTCCGCCCGAGGACAGACCTAAAGACAAACACTGTGATTACCAGGAGACACATGGGCACTACACAGACAGTTGCTTGTCCCTCAAATATTTCTTGGAAAGACAGGTAAAGGCGGGCAATCTATCTCAGTACTTGCCAAGACAGGTGCAAGGGGCATCCACCCCGCAAGGACAAAACAGAAACATCGTACATACCGTCTTCGGCGGACAATCCTCCCCACCAAGAGAAGAGCATGACATTTATGAGATATACGAGGGACCCCCGAATATCATTACTTTTACAGATGCAGACTATGAAGGTATTAACCCAAACCACACTGAGGCACTAGTTGTATCATTGGGCGTGGCCAACAATGAGGTAAAGAGGATCCTCGTTGATAACGGGTCCTCAGTCGACATCTGCTTCAAACACACATGGGACAGACTCAAGTTGGATGGCGAGAAACTCGAAACATGTCCCGACGAGACACCCCTTTAAGGCTTTGGGCACAACGCCGTCCCAGTTACGGGCATTGCCAGACTCCCCATCTATTTCGGTGAATCGCCCAGGCAAGTATGTCGAACGATCAAATTCTATGTCATCAACACCGCTTCCTCTTACAACATGATTTTGGAAAGACCTACCCTCAATATGCTAAAGGTAGTCACCTCCACCCCCCATCTTAATGTCAAATTCCCCACTCTGAACGGGGTCGGGGAGATCAAGGGAGATTCTGAAACATCTAAGAGATGCTACGGCATAGCAATCACGCTGGCGAAAACAGAGCCTAGCAATATCCGTAGAGAAAAGGCAACCAAGAGAAAACAAGCAAAAAGGCAAAGGCACGCCGAGAATCAGCGCGCAAAAAACAAAAGGAGAAAGGAAGTACAGTTCATAGACGGGCATAACCCGCTGCTAGAAGACCCTCCTCGCATCGACGCGAATCTCATGAAATGTCTCAAACGAGAAAAAAGGCCGCCAATAAGCCCTGCGGTGCAAACAGAAAAAATAGAAATCATACCTGGTGACTCGAACAAAAGTGTAAGTGTAGCAGCGGGTTTAGAGTCCGTCTTCAAATCAGGCCTCACAGACCTTTTAAGAAAATATGCGGATGTTTTCGCATGGAGTCCAAAAGACATGCCAGGTCTAGATGAGTCGGTAGCTATCCACAAGTTGAATGTGGACCCGGATAAGGCTCTGAAGATACAAAAAAGAAGGAACTTTGCACCAGAGCGACAGCAGGCAATCGATATCGAAATCGACAAACTCTTGGACGCAGATCTAATTTGCGAGGTCACCTACCCTAAGTGGGTTGCAAATGTAGTACTAGTGAAGAAATCTAACGGGAAATGGAGAATGTGTGTGGATTACACGGACTTAAATGCAGCATGCCCAAAGGACCCATATCCACTCCCTTCAATAGACCAACTCATTGATGCGACAGCAGGTCACTTAATGCTAAGTTTCATGGATGCCTACTCCGGCTACAACCAAATCAAAATGACCCCTGAAGACAGAGAAAAGACAGCCTTCGTCACACATAGGGGGTGTACTGCTACAAAGTCATGCCCTTTGGATTAATCAACGTCGGTGCCACCTTCCAGAAGACCATGAATAAAATCTTCGGCGGTCAGTTAGGCCGAAATATGGAAGTTTACGTGGATGATCTCATAGTGAAATCTCTCTTAACGGCTTCCCACCTTCAAGACTTAGAAGAATGTTTCTCAACCATCAGAAAATACAGCATGAAGCTAAACCCCGACAAATGCGCGTTTGCACTAGACGCAGGCAAGTTCCTTGGCTTCTTAGTATCCCACAGAGGTATTGAGGCCAACCCGGAAAAAATAAAGGCCATAATCGACATGCAACCGCCCAAAACTTTGAAAGATATACAGAAATTAACAGGAAGGTTAGCCGCTCTCAGAAGGTTTATCGCTAAATAACAGACAGATGCCTTCCGTTCTTTGACACTTTGAAGGGAGCCACAAAAACTAAAGCTATATCTTGGATGGACGCCTGCCAGAAAGCCTTCGAGGATCTCAAAACTTATCTATCTTCGGCTCCCCTACTCGCGGTCGCAGCTCCTTCAGAACCACTATCACTGTACTTATCCGCAACAGATAAAGCCGTGGGAGCAGTACTCATAAAAGAGGAGAATGGCGAGCAAAAGCCGGTCTATTATGTCAGTCAAGTGCTCAAAGATGCGGAAACCCGCTATCCGAATGTCCAAAAGTTCGCTCTAGCCTTGGTCGTGGCAAGTAGAAAATTGAGACATTACTTCCAAGGCAGACAGATCAGGATCATCACAGACCAACCGCTCAGAAAAATTCTCCACAAACCGGACTTATCAGGCAGATTGATCAACTGGGCCGTAGATGTAAGAACCCAGATTTTGGGTGGAATTAAAACTTTTATGTATTTAATGATGTAAGAACGAATAGTGGTTATGGCTACAATGTAATAATTGATATTTGGAAAGAATGAATGGAATTCGACTTTATTATGTTTATGTCTTGAAGAATGCTAAAGGGTGACAACATAGGTAAGAATAATCTATCTTCTAAGGGAATAAGATATGGCAACTTCAAGCAAGAGAATACTCTCATGTCATCCAGATCGATAACGATTAATCCAGTAGTTCCGTAAAAAGGTTAAGGAACGATCGAAAGAGAATACGGACAATTGTACAACCCTAAGAGAACAAGTAAAGAATACAGAATGAATAGTGTTTTGGTGGGAGTATAAAAAATATGAGACGACACTATATAGAAGTATTCGGAACGGATTTCCGAGTTCGTATTAGTGATCCAAGGGGAAAATAAGTGTATGTAAAAGCTGTCGGATTCTGAAAAACCGCACTTTTATTTTCTCCGAGAGTTCCCTGGGCACTGATAGCCTTAAGTATTTAACGAATGGATTTAAGGAATATAAATTGGAAAGTTAGAATGAAAGATGGAGAATGATAGTATTAATATTTAAAAAAAGGATTCCCGGTAAACCCTAATTAGAAATCCGTGAAATATTCCAACGAACGATCAATCGAAACGGGCAATAACCGGACACAGAAACAAGCAGAGGAAGCAAGAGTCTTGTGCAAGCTACTAGAATAAATATCTAGTAACCAAGTGGGCAAGAGTAACTAGCATGTTAGGGTTTGAACAAGTACTTAGCAAGACCAACTAGCTAGTTAGCCTTCAACCATGCAAAATGCAACACTTGTCCTACAAAAACCATCATCCATGACCTCACCTTCCACTAGCACATCTTAGATGAGATATTATCTCACACAAAATCACTTTATTCAAGATTATCCAAAAGAAACCAAGCAACTCTCCCCCCCCCCCCCCTTGCATATTCCATTCGGCCAACACCATTAATTCCAAATCCAAACTCAACTTTCCCACCATTGTTTGTTCTTGAAATAATTAAGGTGAGTCTTACATTTCATAAAAGTTATCTCCTCAAAATATTAGCTTCAAACTCATCCTTTTCCATTTTCAAAAAAATCAAGAAAGAGGAGGGTGAATAGTGTTCATCATGTACTAACTTTGTTTTCTTGATTTTTCATGGTTGATCTAGCAAGCTTAATCACTCCTAAGGACCATACAAGGCTTAGTAAGGCTATATCACTATCTAAGGAAGGTATAAAGCTCTTGAAACCCTAACCCTTGTTTGAGATTTAAGTATGTTTATGATAGATATAGCTTAGTTATGGTTATGTTAAGATTATAAGCATGATTATGTATGGATCTTGGATAAATGATGAAAATAGTTAGATGAATGGAAAGGCATTGCTTGGCCTCAGTTCATGTATATAAATCATGTATATGTTGTTTGGGTTGGATACCATGTTTATGGGAAGATTCGAAATTGGTAGATATTCGATTTACAGCCGTTATAATGTCCGATTTTACAATACCATGTTTTGTATGCCATTTTCCATGTCAAAACCCTACTGTCCAGAGACCTTATCTGCCATGATAGGATAGGTAATGTTCTAAGCTTCGTTTTGATATAAAGATCACGTGAAACAGACTTACGGTTTAGGAATTATGACCAAATTACTAAAAGTAGTTCGAATCCGTAAACGAAAGTTCGTAACTGTAATTGAACCGTCGTAAACTATGTAACGTCATGGCGAATCTTGGTAAATAAATACTAGAGGTAAAAAAGAAGGTGTGAAAGAAAACCGTATGTCAAAAGGATCATTTTTCGATTTATTAAAAATGTTCGAGTCGAGGTTAAACGCGATCGAACCCCTAAAAGACGACTCTTTTATAACTTCGGTAAAACACTTAGAAAACGGGCGATAAAACTCGGAGTATAATATTGGTTCGTAACGATCGACCTTAAAACTCATATGACTTAAGTATGTCCCAAGTATAAGTACAGTGACATGTCGTATTAACGAACGAATGTCGGGTCGGATCAGTGATAAAAAGGAATCCACTAAAAGGGGTATAACGAGATAACTCGAGAACGTGTTTCGATTTAAGTATAACTTAACTTTTAATATGATAAGTGATTAATCCCGAATGCCTTGGCTATTTATAGATCACCAAGCTGAACCGGGACCCGCTACCACTACCCCTTACCGTACTCGACTACCAGGCAAGTTTCAATTCCCTTCTTTTAGGCTGTTGTTGTGATTGAATAAATGTATATATATGTTTTCTGTTATACATATGCCATAGCATGCATGCCTACTTTCAAGTTATATCATTATGCTTGTTCCCTGATTGTTATTGGCTTATAAATTAGATAGCTATCGTATCCATTATAAGCCGGTTATTGTAAGACCCTCAGAGAAGGGTGTATACATCTTATTCATCAAATATAGACCGGGAGTCAATATTTCTTGACATATCGAGATTACCTCGGAGGAAAATATTTAAGTAAATATTTTCTATTATTTGGGTGACGAATATTATTTGAACATTCGTTCCAGATTATTTATTTAGCGATCCTTACTTCAAATAATTATTTGAACGTAACTATTCGACGAATAATATTATTTCTTTTTATATTCATTCAGAGTCGAATTATTTATCGATTATTATTTCGAATATTTTTTTAAAGATGAGACTACTAAATGAATATTATTTGGATATTCATTTAGAATATTATTTTACTAAATAAATATTACTTTTGAAAATTCATTTAAGATATTAATTACTTGATGAATATTATTTTAAATATTCATCTGAAGCCTGATTTATTTATCGAATATTATCTCGAATATTCCTATAGGGCTTCGATTACTAAATGAATATTACTTGATATTCATTTAGAATATTATTCATTAAATGAATATTACTTTTTGAATATTCATTTAAATTCCTATTAATTATGAATATTGTCTTAAATATTCCTTTCAGGTCCTATTAAGAAATGAAATGAATATTATTTTGAATATTCATTTAAATATTTATTTATTCAATAAATATTCTCCTGATATTTCTTCAGGGATTATTTTGAAAAATACTCTGATTAAAGATATTCTTTCATATTCCTAAATATTCTTTAAATATTTTTAATTCAATAAATATTCTCTGAATATTTATTTCATACTTAGAATAACCTCAATAAGGTTTATCTTCTTCGATTATTACAGAAAGTATCTCGGAGTCATATTATTATTATTACTCTTATGTCAAGAAAGGTTCTCAGACATCATTCTTCTTTGAGTCTACCTCTCTAATAATAAGGGGACCTTACTTGGGAAAAATGTTATTTATCTTGTCGACTTCCCGGTCATAAAGTATTCTATTCACTCGCAACTCGGGTGCTGTGACTTATTAAGTCGTTGTTTACCTCCTCATCTTTCGAGGGGTAAGATTGTTGGAACAAGTTGATATTCGATACCAAGCCACAGCTTGGAAGTTGTTGGTGAATTTTCCTTTCCAACTAGATACGACTACCTTGTAGAGTCTTATCAACAAGTATTATACTTGGGGAAAGGGGGACAAACGTTACATTCAGAATCATGAATTCTATTTGAACTAGGAGTCGTGTAAGAGGCCGAGTAGCGCCGGTCCATCCCCTTTGGCCCAACCGTTGGCCGGGGAGAGCTAGTAAGGCGGTAGACCAGTAAAGCCGTCAGTTCTTCCTTCTACCGGTAGTAAATCTAAATTGAGTTGTACGATCTCGACTGATCATCAAGATTGGAACAGCGGGCGCGGTGAATACTCCATCATTGGTTCATCATCCAAACTTATTTATTTCCTGCAACATGATTACTGTTGGCAGAGCTGGAAAAGTGTTCATAACTGGAATTGCAACCTTTTCATGCAAGTTCCTCTTCTTAATAACAATGAGAATATCTCGCTTACTTTTGATGTAGCAGATATTTCTATAAACAAATACTTTAAGTTACCTTGTAACTTCATCGTTCATATTATACTGGCATCATTTCCGTAAATGCATGGCATATGGTTTGAAAGATAATTTTGAACTGTTATATATTATCGTTCAGTTATATATTATTGTTGGTGGGCTTTCGCTCACCCTTGCTTTGTTCACATTATGTCACAACAACAGCTAGGACAGATGGCTCGCGTCAGGCGCACTCGGCGCAAGCAGGTTACCCGACCCACCGGACTACCCGCTGAGATGCTAGCCGCCATTGCTGAGGTAGCTTGGTTAGACAGCTTTTGTTTCCTGTTTAACTATATCTATAATTAATGTAATCAACGGCAAAACTGTTAAACTTATGATGTTATCCTTTTGGGATTGTAATAACTTTTATTCGTAACCCTTTTATGAAAGACTTATTTCAATTTCATCTTTGGGATTATAACTGTTGTGTGTTGAGTGGAATTTTTTTGTGGGGTCACAGCATGTGATTTATTTATTGTGGACTCAAGTCAAGTATTATGAATGGATGTAAGACCGTAACCACCAGATCCCTGACCCCGGATCTCGGGGTGTTACAGAGATGGTATCAGAGCGAGAGTTATATATCCCAAGAGATGATAAGACGTTATATAATAATAACTTCAATAATATAATAAAAACCCTTGCCAGGTTCACCTAAAACCCTTAAGGGAACTTTTTAAGTATCATGATAGTAACATAGTTCGTCTTGTGTAGGCGAGCGACATGTCGGCCCAGGAGGCAGCTGCGAGACAGCATGATGAGGACATGTTCCGGACTAGGGACCCGTACTATGAGCACTTGCTTGAGGAGGATACTGAGCCTGAGGAGGAGGACGCTGAGGAGGTCCAGGTTGATGCTGATACTGATGTGATCGAGTCTGAGGAGGAGGACCCTGAGGAGGTCCAGGTTGATGCTGACACAGATGTTGTTGAGACTGAGGGGGAGGAGGACCCGGAGGGGATCCAGACAGGACAGGATGCTGAGTTATTTGTTGAGGATGATGATTATTGGGTTGTATCTGAGATTAGGACCCTGGAGGAGGATACTGATATGACCACTGACCAGGTCATGGCTGCTGTTGTTGGACAGGCTGTGGATGAGGTTGAGCCAGTGGAGGATGCAGTAGGGAGTTCCGGACTACGAGTGCCACCCCTCCCTATTGAGAGAGCCCCTACCCCACCACCACTACCTGTGAGCCCATACCCCGATGAGTTTGAGGAGCTTACCCCAGAGCCCCAGCAGACAGAGACTGCTGCTCCAGTTGAGCCATCCACCCCACCTCATGCCCCGATAGGAGGAGTCCCAGTATGTGTTCACAACTTGATTGTGAACGGGCTTTATAGAGAGTTGTCTGTGGCAGATGCCAGGTTGGCAGAGTCTATGAGGGAGTTAGCAGCAGAGAGAGCCGCCCGGATGAGGTTGCAGGGCAGGAGGACTATCAGTGACAGGGTTGGGTATAGGGCTGTGACCCGCATCGAGCTGAGGGCTCGGGTGAGGGTGCGACAGTTGCCTACTGATGGGCATGGTAGGGTAGACAGAGCAGAGGCTGAGGAGATTTTCCGCATCGCCATGGGGAAGGTTCGGAGGATGTTTCGTCGTGGCGGCTGATTTCAGATGTAGTGATGCAGTGGTCTAGTTGTCTAGTCATGTACGGACGTAGTAGTGCCGGCTTTTGTAGGGATGGTTTCTTGTACTTGTTTTCCCTTTTTGCAGACTAGATAGATAGACAGCGTATTTCACTTTTGACTTGTTGTTGTTGTTAGGATGGCTGTACTTTAAACTATTGTTGTAACTCGGATGTTGTACCTTTTCGGTACCTGGTATATATTTGTTTCCCTTTCAGTCATTACAATTTTGTTGGGATGTGATCACAAGTTTATTAGCATATGTATTACTTTTCGATTAAGTTGCCATGAGATATAAAACTGTGGGATTTTAAACCCAATCATGTAAAGAATTATGCAAGGAAAAATCCTTTAAAACAGGTAAGTGGACCTAATGTATAATTTTCCAAATTTTCAGTAAAATGCCTCCAAGACGAATGGGCACTAGGACTAACCCCCGAGAATCTACTGACCAAGAGAGTCACAACCAACACGAGGAAAACCATGAAAGTAGTGAAGAACAAGATCAGGATTATAATGAGCAAGAAGATTCCCAGTATGGAGCAAAGGATGAACCCCTGTACTCTGAAGAATTTGAGGGGGAAATCGAGGGTGGAGAAACTGAAGTAGAACAGGAACGGGAGAACCAGGGCGGAAACCCCATGGGCCAGTTTATGGATCTACTTAGGCAGAATTTGAACCAATACCCCCAGCCACCACCAGGCAACAACACTTTAGTGGCAAATTCCTTTAGGGCCTTTAAGTCCCTTAAGCCCCCAGAGTTCCACGGATCGGCTGATCCCGTTGAGGCGAGGGCCTGGATCAAGGAAATGGAAAAATCTTTTAAGATTCTGAGTATCAATGAGGCTCAGAAGACTGTTTTTGCTACTTACCTACTAAAGGGAGAGGCCAATTATTGGTGGGAAGCCAAGAAGAACATGGAGACTGATGCTGTCATAGCCTGGGAAAGGTTCAAACAATTGTTCCTGGAGAAGTACTTCCCGAAGTTCAAGAAAACCCAAATGGAACTTAAGTTTTTGGAACTGAAACAGAACAATATGTCAGTGGCGGACTATGAGGCCAAATTTACTGAGCTATCAAGATTTGTGCCAGAGTTTGTAGACACAGAAGAGAAGAAAGCTAACAGGTTTCAACAAGGGCTGAAGCAGTGGATCCAGAATAGGGTGGCGATTTTAGAGATTACAGATTATGCCACCTTGGTGCAGAAGGCAACCATTGTGGAGGCTGGTAGTGATCAGATGCAGAGAGAGAGAGAGAGAGAGAGAGAGAGAGAGAGAGAGAGAGAGAGAGAGAAAGGGGGGATAAAGAGAAAGCATGTTAGTATGGGCGGAAGATCCGCTGGAGGAAAACCCCCAACCAAGTTTAATCGAGGAGCGGTTTCCCTACCAGGGAGGAATGTCGGGTTTAAACCATCTACGAGTGTAAGTGTGAGCCAGGGCGGCCATCAATCAGGAATGTCCCGTTCCAACCCTTCTCGACCTCCATTGCCATTGTGTGCTACTTGTGGGAAGAGGCACTCCGGGTGTGCAACCTGAAGCAGATAAACTGTTATAAGTGTGGGCGAGCTGGGCATTATGCTACCTCTTGCACCACGGTCATCCCTAACAGCACAACCTGTTTCCAGTGTGGACAGCGAGCGCACATGAGGAAGGATTGCCCAAGGAGCAAACCAGCAGCATCAGGAGCAAGCAAGGTTGCCTCAAATAGGCCACCAACTGCTAGGACTTTTAATATATCAGTACAAGATGCCGTGAGGGACACAGATGTGATAGCAGGTACATTTTCTCTCAATTCAGTCAGTGCAAATGTCTTATTTGATTCAGGAGCAACTAAGTCTTTTATATCTAGAGACTTTGCGCATAAGTTGAAACTTAAAACCCAGCAACTAAGAGATTCCTTACTAGTAGAAATAGCTAATCAGGAAATCGTACCGGTTAATCAAATTCACCCCGATTGTAAGCTAGAAATAGGAGGACGATCCTTCTATGTCGATTTAATTCCTTTTAAGCTAGGGGAATTCGATGTCATTTTGGGTATGGATTGGTTGTCTCGCAATGATGCGCGGATAGATTGTAAAGGGAAAAAGGTTAAGTTGAAAACCCCAGGGAAGAAAGAAATAGTGTTTAAGGGGATGCGACAGACCCAGAAAATTCTGACCATGGCGCAAACCAAGAGATTGTTACGAAAAGGGAACGAGGCTTATTTAGCTTACGTTATAGACACTCAGAAGGAAGTGCCAAGATTGCAAGACATTCTGGTAGTTAATGAGTTCGAGGACGTGTTCCCACAAGATCTTCCCGGACTACCACCTGATATGGTAATTGAGTTTGCCATTGAGTTAGCCCCGGGGACGGCGCCGGTTTCGAAGGCCCCGTACCGACTAGCCCCAGTAGAAATGAAGGAACTAGCTAAACAATTACAGGAATTGTTGGATAAGGGCATGATAAGGCCCAGTGTGTCGCCTTGGGGCGCACCAGTGTTGTTTGTTAAGAAAAAGGATGGGAGTATGAGGTTATGCATCGAGTGTTCAAGGAATATTTGGACAAATTCGTGATAGTTTTCATTGATGATATTCTCATCTACTCAAAGACAGAGGCAGAACACGCTGAACATTTAAGGATAGCCTTAGAAATACTCAGGAAGGAGCAGTTATATGCCAAGTTCTCCAAGTGTGAGTTTTGGAAAAATGAGGTACAATTCTTAGGGCACGTGATCAATAGAGAAGGAGTGTTGGTTGACCCCTCCAAGATAGAAGCAGTTTCAAACTGGGAACGGCCAACTACTCCAACCGAGGTGAGGAGTTTCATCGGACTGGCCGGATATTACAGGAGATTTGTCCAAGACTTTGCGAAAATCGCAGCTCCATTAACTCGACTTACCCATAAAACCGAGAAATTTGAATGGACTGAGAAATGCGAGAAGAGTTTCCAAGAGTTAAAGAAGAGGCTGGTGACAGCCCCAGTGCTGGCATTACCTGATGGAAAAGGAGATTTCGTAATTTACAGTGATGCTTCGCATAAAGGACTGGGATGCGTGCTTATGCAGCACGGCAAGGTAATAGCATATGCGTCTATGCAATTGAAGGATTATGAGGTCAGATATCCCACGCATGATCTAGAACTAGCAGCCATAATCTTCGCTTTAAAGATTTGGAGACACTACCTGTATGGGGAAAAGTGCGAGATTTACACTGACCATAAGAGCCTCAAGTACATTTTCACTCAGAAAGAGCTTAACATGCGCCAGAGGAGATGGTTAGAGTTAATCAAGGATTACGATTGTGAAATTCGCTATCACCTGGGCAAAGCCAATGTGGTGGCTGACGCCCTTAGTAGGAAAGAGAAGCTCAAGATGATAACTTCAGAGAAAGAGCTAGTGAAAAGTTTTGAGAAGCTGGAAATTGAGATTAAGTTACCTGGAGAGGGCCAAGAAAAGTTGATGGAAATTAGAATCCAACCTCCATTGCTAGAAAAGATTAGACTGTGCCAGGAACGGATGATGGAGGAAGAAAAGAACTCCACAAAAGAGCTAATGACCGGGGAGGAAATTAAGTGTGAAAGAGACAAGGAAGGGATCATGAGGTACACATACAGGATATGGATCCCAAATGTTCAGGAACTCAAGGATGAGATTTTAAATGAGGCACACAACTCAAGATACTCAGTGCACCCCGGTAGCACCAAAATGTATAGGGATTTGAAAGAGTATTACTGGTGGCCTAACATGAAAAAGGACGTAGCAGAATGGGTAAGCAGATGCTTGACCTGCCAACGAGTGAAAGCAGAGCACCAGAAGCCCAGCGGACTTCTACATCCCTTAGAGATTCCAGAATGGAAATGGGAACACATAGCCATGGATTTCGTAGTAGGTTTACCAAGGACCAAGGCTAATCATGACGCCATATGGGTAATTGTAGATCGACTGACGAAATCAGCTCACTTTCTCCCGATCAACGAAAGGTACACGGTCGACAGACTAGTGGACATCTACTTAAAAGAGATAGTGGCGCGACATGGAGTCCCAGTCGCAATAGTATCCGATCGAGATCCTAGATTTAACTCCAGGTTTTGGAGAAGTTTTCAAGAATGTGTAGGGACCCGGCTGAATATGAGCACAGCCTACCACCCCCAGACAGATGGGCAAAGTGAAAGGACCATCCAAACGCTAGAGGATATGTTGAGAGTCTGCGCGATAGACTTCAAGGGAAATTGGGATGATCACTTGCCATTGATTGAGTTCTCCTACAATAACAGTTATCATTCAAGCATTGGGATGCCACCTTATGAGGCCCTTTATGGAAGAAAATGTCGATCTCCCTTGTATTTGGATGAAGTTGGAGAGCGAAAGATGCTCGGGCCCGAAGTGGTCCAACGAACTAAAGATGCAATAGATCTAATCAGAGGACGGTTGGTAGCAGCCCAGGATCGACAAAAGAAATATGCCGACTTATCTCGGAAAGGCAAGGAATACGAAGTAGGGGACCTAGTGTTCTTGAAAGTGTCACCTTGGAAAGGTTTAATGAGATTTGGGAAGAAAGGAAAGCTGAGTCCCGGATACATTGGACCATTTGAGATCGTGAGACGGATTGGGGAACTAGCTTATGAGCTCGCATTGCCCCCGAATCTACAGCAGGTGCACAATGTGTTCCATGTTTCGATGCTGAGGAAGTATAATCCGGATGCTAAGCATATTGTAGAGTATGAGCAAGTGGACATGCAACCAGACTTGACCTATGTGGAGCAACCTGTGGAAATCATAGACCGGAAAGAACAAGTGCTCCGAAACAAGGTCATTCAGCTAGTCAGAGTTTTGTGGCAGAACCACAATGTAGAAGAATCCACCTGGGAACTTGAAAGCGCAATGCAAGAGAAGTACCCCCACTTGTTTTCAAACTGATTCCGGGACGGAATCCTTTTAAGGAGGGGAGACTGTAAGAACCCAGATTTTGGGTGGAATTAAAACTTTTATGTATTTAATGATGTAAGAACGAATAGTGGTTATGGCTACAATGTAATAATTGATATTTGGAAAGAATGAATGGAATTCGACTTTATTATGTTTATGCCTTGAAGAATGCTAAAGGGTGACAACATAGGTAAGAATAATCTATCTTCTAAGGGAATAAGATATGGCAACTTCAAGCAAGAGAATACTTTCATGTCATCCAGATCGATAACGATTAATCCAGTAGTTCCGTAAAAAGGTTAAGGAACGATCGAAAGAGAATACGGACAATTGTACAACCCTAAGAGAACAAGTAAAGAATACAGAATGAATAGTATTTTGGTGGGAGTATAAAATAATATGAGACGACACTATATAGAAGTATTCGGAACGGATTTCCGAGTTCGTATTAGTGATCCAGGGGGAAAATAAGTGTATGTAAAAGCTGTCGGATTCTGAAAAACCGCACTTTTATTTTCTCCGAGAGTTCCCTGGGCACTGATAGCCTTAAGTATTTAACGAATGGATTTAAGGAATATAAATTGGAAAGTTAGAATGAAAGATGGAGAATGATAGTATTAATATTAAAAAAAAGGATTCCCGGTAAACCCTAATTAGAAATCCGTGAAATATTCCAACGAACGATCAATCGAAACGGGCAATAACCGGACACAGAAACAAGCAGAGGAAGCAAGAGTCTTGTGCAAGCTACTAGAATAAATATCTAGTAACCAAGTGGGCAAGAGTAACTAGCATGTTAGGGTTTGAACAAGTACTTAGCAAGACCAACTAGCTAGTTAGCCTTCAACCATGCAAAATGCAACACTTGTCCTACAAAAACCATCATCCATGACCTCACCTTCCACTAGCACATCTTAGATGAGATATTATCTCACACAAAATCACTTTATGCAAGATTATCCAAAAGAAACCAAGCAACTCTCCCCCCCCCCCTTGCATATTCCATTCGGCCAACACCATTAATTCCAAATCCAAACTAAACCTTCCCACCATTGTTTGTTCTTGAAATAATTAAGGTGAGTCTTACATTTCATAAAAGTTATCTCCTCAAAATCTTAGCTTCAAACTCATCCTTTTCCATTTTCAAAAAAATAAAGAAAGAGGAGGGTGAATAGTGTTCATCATGTACTAACTTTGTTTTCTTGATTTTTCATTGTTGATCTAGCAAGCTTAATCACTCCTAAGGGCCATACAAGGCTTAGTAAGGCTATATCACTATCTAAGGAAGGTATAAAGCTCTTGAAACCCTAACCCTTGTTTGAGATTTAAGTATGTTTATGATAGATATAGCTTAGTTATGGTTATGTTAAGATTATAAGCATGATTATGTATGGATCTTGGATAAATGATGAAAATAGTTAGATGAACGGAAAGGCATTGCTTGGCCTCAGTTCATGTATATAAATCATGTATATGTTGTTTGGGTTGGATACCATGTTTATGGGAAGATTCGAAATTGGTAGATATTCGATTTACAGCCGTTATAATGTCCGATTTTACAATACCATGTTTTGCATGCCATTTTCCATGTCAAAACCCTACTGTCCAGAGACATTATCTGCCATGATAGGATAGGTAATGTTCTAAGCTTCGTTTTGATATAAAGATCACGTGAAACAGACTTACGGTTTAGGAATTATGACCAAATTACTAAAAGTAGTTCGAATCCGTAAACGAAAGTTCGTAACTGTAATTGAACCCTCGTAAACTATGTAACGTCATGGAGAATCTTGGTAAATAAATACTAGAGGTAAAAAGGAAGGTGTGAAAGAAAACCGTATGTCAAAAGGATCATTTTTCGATTTATTAAAAATGTCCGAGTCGAGGTTAAACGCGAACGAACCCCTAAAAGACGACTCTTTTATAACTTCGGTAAAACACTTAGAAAACGGGCGATAAAACTCGGAGTATAATATTGGTTCGTAACGATCGACCTTAGAACTCATATGACTTAAGTATGTCCCAAGTATAAGTACAGTGACATGTCGTATTAACGAACGAATGTCGGGTCGGATCAGTGATAAAAAGGAATCCACTAAAAGGGGTATAACGAGATAACTCGAGAACATGTTTCGATTTAAGTATAACTTAACTTTTAATATGATAAGTGATTAATCCCGAATGCCTTGGCTATTTATAGATCACCAAGCTGAACCGGGACCCGCTACCACTACCCCTTACCGTACTCGACTACCAGGCAAGTTTCAATTCCCTTCTTTTAGGCTGTTGTTGTGATTGAATAAATGTATATATATGTTTTATGTTATACATATGCCATAGCATGCATGCCTACTTTCAAGTTATATCATTATGCTTGTTCCCTGATTGTTATTGGCTTATAAATTAGATAGCTATCGTATCCATTATAAGCCGGTTATTGTAAGACCATTAGAGAAGGGTGTATACATCTTATTCATCAAATATAGACCGGGAGTCAATATTTCTTGACATATCGAGATTACCTCGGAGGAAAATATTTAAGTAAATATTTTCTATTATTTGGGCGACGAATATTATTTGAACATTCGTTCCAGATTATTTATTTAGCGATCCTTACTTCAAATAATTATTTGAACGTAACTATTCGACGAATAATATTATTTCTTTTTATATTCATTCAGAGTCGAATTATTTATCGATTATTATTTCGAATATTTTTCTAAAGATGAGACTACTAAATGAATATTATTTGGATATTCATTTAGAATATTATTTTACTAAATAAATATTACTTTTGAAAATTCATTTAAGATATTAATTACTTGATGAATATTATTTTAAATATTCATCTGAAGCCTGATTTATTTATCGAATATTATCTCGAATATTCCTATAGGGCTTCGATTACTAAATGAATATTACTTGATATTCATTTAGAATATTATTCATTAAATGAATATTACTTTTTGAATATTCATTTAAATTCCTATTAATTATGAATATTGTCTTAAATATTCCTTTCAGGTCCTATTAAGAAATGAAATGAATATTATTTTGAATATTCATTTAAATATTTATTTATTCAATAAATATTCTCCTGATATTTCTTCAGGGATTATTTTGAAAAATACTCTGATTAAAGATATTCTTTCATATTCCTAAATATTCTTTAAATATTTTTAATTCAATAAATATTCTCTGAATATTTATTTCATACTTAGAATAACCTCAATAAGGTTTATCTTCTTCGATTATTACAGAAAATATCTCGGAGTCATATTATTATTATTACTCTTATGTCAAGAAAGATTCTCAGACATCATTCTTCTTTGAGTCTACCTCTCTAATAATAAGGGGACCTTACTTGGGAAAAATGTTATTTATCTTGTCGACTTCCCGGTCATAAAGTATTCTATTCACTCGCAACTCGGGTGCTGTGACTTATTAAGTCGTTGTTTACCTCCTCATCTTTCGAGGGGTAAGATTGTTGGAACAAGTTGATATTCGATACCAAGCCACAGCTTGGAAGTTGTTGGTGAATTTTCCTTTCCAACTAGATACGACTACCTTGTAGAGTCTTATCAACAAGTATTATACTTGGGGAAAGGGGGACAAACGTTACATTCAGAATCATGAATTCTATTTGAACTAGGAGTCGTGTAAGAGGCCGAGTAGCGCCGGTCCATCCCCTTTGGCCCAACCGTTGGCCGGGGAGAGCTAGTAAGGCGGTAGACCAGTAAAGCCGTCAGTTCTTCCTTCTACCGGTAGTAAATCTAAATTGAGCTGTACGATCTCGACTGATCATCAAGATTGGAACAGCGGGCGCGGTGAATACTCCATCATTGGTTCATCATCCAAACTTATTTATTTCCTGCAACACGATTACTGTTGGCAGAGCTGGAAAAGTGTTCATAACTGGAATTGCAACCTTTTCATGCAAGTTCCTTTTCTTAATAACAATGAGAATATCTCGCTTACTTTTGATGTAGCAGATATTTCTATAAACAAATACTTTAAGTTACCTTGTAACTTCATCGTTCATATTATACTGACATCATTTCCGTAAATGCATGGCATATGGTTTGAAAGATAATTTTGAACTGTTATATATTATCGTTCAGTTATATATTATTGTTGGTGGGCTTTCGCTCACCCTTGCTTTGTTCACATTATGTCACAACAACAGCTAGGACAGATGGCTCGCGTCAGGCGCACTCGGCGCAAGCAGGTTACCCGACCCACCGGACTACCCGCTGAGATGCTAGCCGCCATTGCTGAGGTAGCTTGGTTAGACAGCTTTTGTTTCCTGTTTAACTATATCTATAATTAATGTAATCAACGGCAAAACTGTTAAACTTATGATGTTATCCTTTTGGGATTGTAATAACTTTTATTCGTAACCCTTTTATGAAAGACTTATTTCAATTTCATCTCTGGGATTATAACTGTTGTGTGTGTGAGTGGAATTTTTTTGTGGGGTCACAGCATGTGATTTATTTATTGTGGACTCAAGTCAAGTATTATGAATGGATGTAAGACCGTAACCACCAGATCCCTGACCCCAGATCTGGGGGTGTTACAGTAGAGCTTGGCCAATTCAATTTAAAATACATACCCAGAACCGCAATCAAAGCATAAGCATTGGCGGACTTCGTGATCGAATGTTCATTTTCGACAACAGAAAGCCTATTTCCCGCAAAAAACCTTGCAACAACGGACAACAATTGGCAATTATATGTGGACGATTCCTCCATGAACACTCGATGCGAGGCTGGACTCATCCTCACTAGCCCCAACGGCTTTCAAGTTAAGCAAGCCATACAATTGAATTTCAAAGCTACAAATAACCAGGCGGAGTACGAGGCACTCTTCGCCGGCTTGACACTGGCCAAAAACTTACAAGTGAAAAAAATCACCATCTACATCGATTCACAATTAGTTGTTCGACAAACAACGGGGGATTACGCAACAAAAGACAACAATCTCAGCAAATATCAAGAATTAGTGCAAGCCATGCTCCCTCAATTCGAAGAGTACTCCCTGGAATAGATAGACCGGGTAGACAATGCAATAGCGGACATGTTATCTAAACTAACCCAAGGGGAAAAGACAGAAGCAGACACGGTGTACTTTGAAGAACTTACCACTCCCAGTGTCAGCGCCCTCGATATCATTGAAATAAATCCACCAACTGAAACTTGGATGAGCCCTTACATCCGTTATTTAGAAGACGGCACGCTACCAGAGGACAACATCAAAGCTAAAGTACTCAAATCTCAAGCAACAAAATACTTCATCCAAGAAGGCACCCTGTACAAAAGGAGTTTTGATTCTCCCATCCTCAAATGTGTTGACGAAGAAGAAGCTCTCTATTGCATGAGAGAAGTCCACGAAGGCATCTGTGGCGACCACATGGCTGGGAAGGCACTGGCACATAAAATACTCAGGCAGGGTTACTACTGGCCCAAAATGCACAAGGAATGCAAGACATTCACCAAGAAATGCCACCAATGCCAGCTGTTTAGCAACATGTCTAGAAAAGCACCAGCCCTCCCAGCGGTAATATTGTCACCTATACCGTTTACGGTTTGGGGCATCGATATCATGGGACCTTTCCCCAAGGCCAAAGGTGACCTCCAATATGTAATGGTCGCCATCGATTACATGACCAAATGGGCCGAAGCAAAAGCACTCAAAAACATCACGCAAGATGATGCAATCCGTTTCGTCACTAAACAAGTGATTACAAGATTTGGCATTCCAGTGGTACTCATATCCGACAACGGCACATAATTCGTTGGTTCAAAATTCACAAAGTTCCTATCCGACTACGGGATCAAGCACAAAAAAGCTTCAGTATGCCACCCTCAAAGCAACGGTCAGGTTGAAGTAACCAACCGCATCATTGTCAGGGGCCTAGAAAAAAGGCTAACGACTTCCAAGAAAAAATGGCCACATGAGCTACCCAACGTCCTTTGGTCTTACCGGTAATCAGCCAAGGTCAGTACGGGAGAATCCCCTTTCAAATTAGCTTTTGGCACTAAAGCTCTTGCCCCAATCGAGATAGGATCCCCATCTTTCCGTACCATCAATTTCGAAGAAGAAGCAAACAACAACGGACTCAGAACAAACCTTGACCTTCTAGACGAAGCAAGGGAGGCCGCTGTCGAAAAAATGGCCGCCTATAAAGAAAAAACAAAGGAATTTTTCGGAAGACGGGCTAGAATCAAAGCCTATGTGGAAGGCGATTTGGTCAATCGAGCAACAGAAGCATCCGACCCAAGACATACGGGCAAACTCATGCCCAAGTGGGAAGGCCCCTATAAAATCGCCCAAGTACTCATGCCAGGTTCTTACAAACTTGCCCGCCTAGACGGGACTGAAGTCAACAATACTTGGCACGGGGATAAACTAAGAAAATACTATCAGTAGCCAATTACACTTCTGTAACCCAGGATTATTCTATTCTGAATGAAAAATATTCTGCAAAAATATCTTCAATAGCAAAGTCCCCTAGACGGGCAAGCATCCAACTACAATAGCAAAGTCCCCTAGACGGGCAAGCATCCAACTACAATAGCAAAGTCCCCTAGACGGGCAAGCATCCAACTACAATAGCAAAGTCCCCTAGACGGACAAGCATCCAACTACAATAGCAAAGTCCCCTAGACGGGCAAGCATCCAACTACAATAGCAAAGTCCCCTAGACGGGAAAGCAACCATCTACAATAGCAAAGTCCCTAAGAGGGTCCAACTACAATGGAAAAATCCCTAAGAGGGCAAGCACACATCTACAACGACAAAATCTACTACGATAGCCAAATGGCTATCTACAAAAGCTCAGTACTACAAAATCCAAGTTATCTGCCATGGCCACAACGGACGCACAACAAAGGCCAGTTTTCTTAGCTGACATAGCCGCTCAGGTCTCATCAAGAGACATCTAGCAAAACAAATATGCTAAAACAAACGAGTACAAAGTCTACAATCGACTATGCTAAAAAGGCAATATGTGTAGAATGAAGACAAATACAAACAAATGCAACGGGAAAGGAAATTTTTATTTATATCAAATAAAGTTTATTACAAGCACGGGTTACAAAGATATAGTTTCCTACATCTAAAAACCTTCATGCTTGGGGAGCCTTCTTCTCAGCGTCCGCATCCTTCTCGGAACTTTCACCCTGCGGAGGGGCACGGAAATGGAAGTTCAACCCGCCATCCTTCGCCGCATCCTTGGCCTCCTCCGCAGCACGAGTGCGGGCAATTTTCCGAGCATGGTTCCGAAGTTCTTCAGCCGTATACAAATCGCCCTGTTCCTCATAAATACGGGCCCATGTTAACCATACAGCTTCCGTCTCCTCGGAAATCTGGAGCTTGCGACCCCAGGAGAAGGGGGTAAAGTTCGCATCCATTTCACGATGGGCCGTTTTTTGTCGAGGTGACAGAACAGAGTTTCTATGAAAGCAAAGGAGGTGTAATCCAAATGAAAAGCTGAACTATCCTATTTATAGGGGGTGAAAGAGGGTTTAAACAACCCACAGTCAAAAAACATCCATCCCCATGCAGACTGCAGTAAAGGCACGGTCAAAAGAATGTGATTTCCATGCAGCATTTAATGCTTGCAGCAAATTCCCACAGTCAAACGCATAATTTCCAGGTAACATTTCCCGAAGGCCTATTTATTCCTCCCTTTGACAAACAACATAATACACACAATGCAGTTATATTTCACCACAGAAATTCAAAAATATATATCCCACCAAACACACACAGAGTATTTCAGACTTTAAAAAATTACAAGTACGAAATATATCAAACTATTTCCAAGTCACACAGCGGACAGACCCGCAAAGCGACTTCTAGACAGACCAACAACGGACATAGTTATAATAAAAACTCATCCCCAGCGGGAAGCTCTCAGCGGACTAGACATGCCTATCAACGGCTCCTCTTCACCCGGCTCCTCGCCATACACAGCTGCTATAGCCGACAACGGAGTTACAGCATCTAGCTCATCCCCACCCGTTCCACGCTCAGCGATCTGCACGCCAACTTCACTTGCCACAGGCTCAACTTGACAACCGACACTCACTGTGACCGTCCCCCCCAGACGGGCTTTCAATGTTTTCACTTTGCGTTTGGCTCTCTTTGCTTTAGACTTCAGCTTGGACGCCTCGTTTCTCAAACGGTCAATCTCTGCAGCATTCTCGACGGCTTTCCGCCTTAACTCACCAAGCTCAACGAGCTCATCTTTAGATACCGCTATACGATTCCTGGCGGCTTCCTCTTTCACAATTGCAGCAAATTCGGCACTGTTTCTAAATTTCCTAATAGCAGCCTCTTCCGTAGGACGGGAATCAAGATGGCCTTCAGCATCATTCGCACGGTCCCTCTCAAACTTTAGCGAAGTATTTAAGTTCTTTATTTGCTCCGTCAAAACAGCCTTCTCGGCCTCAAGCTCGATTTTGTCCTCCGCCAAGAACCTTCGAAGATCAGAGCTATAAGCATAGCTTGCTTTGATATCAGTTTTCTCGGTCTCAATTTCATACAAAGCCTTGGCAGCATTATCCTTCATGATCCTCTCAGCGGTCAGTTCCCGCTTAAGCACTCTCAATCTCTCTTTTAAAGCAATATTGCTGCTGCGGTACATATTACCCCGGGCCATCAGACCCGTATACATACATTGATTCTACAAAAAACACAACACAGAAGATAAAAAAAGTCAACAACGGGTACAAGTAAGAGCAAACAGAAAACTACTAGACAGATGCATACCCGTGCAGCATACTTCTGAGAAAGGCGACACATCCGCCCCCAACTCAACTCATTCATCCTCAACAGATCATCATCAGTCATAGATTCCGCTGTGAAAGTATTAGGCCCTGACTTAAAGAGAAAACCATAGCCAGGCATATTTCCAAACTCAGCGTCGTTAACTTCATCATCACCACTTGTATAATGGACAATCTCTTCAGAAGACTCTCCGCTATCCTCACCATCTTCTTTCTCAGTACCATCAACCAGGTTGGAAGGAATGTAATCACCTACCCTGAAAGCCTCAATCCGCCTACGCTTAGGCGGACCAACATCATCAATAGCTCTCCGTTTCAAAATTGGAGGCGGAACATCACCCGCCACATCAACATGTGTATCCGCCACAACCTCGGCCGCTTGAGCGGTCGGCAGAGTTTCTTCAGAATCCAAGTCAACTACTACCTTGCTCCTAGGAGTGGCAACCGCTTCAGGAATATCAGAGAAGCCCCGCTCAACTCTTCGAATTGACGCTCTATACTCCCTTGAAAGAATATCCGGTTCTTCGTCACCAACTCCCAGGCTGGCAGCATATAGCCTCGCCACTGTACCAGGACTATTGACTCCACTTTCCGCGGGCACGTCCTCCTCAACAAGTGCTTCAACATTGGCGGGCGTTTCACCCTCAGTTTGTACATCTGCCATGGCGTCCAAGTCAACTTCAACCGCAACCTCGTCCTTTTCACTCTCTCTTTGTGCAGCCTTTTCTCCCTCTGACTCTGACTCGATGCTTTCATCAACTGCCTGACCTTCCCTACCCAAAAACTCCTCAGACTCACCTAGCAACTCCTCAGATAGCGAGTTGGCATTCGAATCAATGTCATCCTCGTCCACATCTTCCTCAGCATCTTCCTCCTCCACAACGGTTTCTGGATCTTCAAAAGGAACAGAAGGTTCAGCCCCTCTACCCTCACCTGATAGGTCAAAAGCATCCAATATATTTGCAGCAGAAAAATGACCACCGCGAAGACGGTTTGGTCTGGGGGCACCGTCAACATAAACTTTGCATACAACCTCGCTTCACTCAGACCCAGGGTTGGGTGTACATCCAGCTCCGGCTTACGAGGATCCAATACTACACAAAATAGACGATATATCAGACACAACAAAAACAACAAAAAACAAGAAACAGAGACTTACGGCAATGTCTTCTCAAATCGGCCGGATCAACTAAATTGGATTCCGTCCACACCTCGCCTAACGCCTTCACAAGCCTGACCAAGATATCAATCTCGACACGGCTCAGTAGATTGCGGTTCACCTTGTAAGTACACTCTACTTTCTTCATAAAATTCTTATGCCAAGCAAACTCACCACCGCCAATAACCAAGAACTCCTCATGCCAACCCGCCATGCCCTTGGGAAATAAAAACGGGCGAAGCCCATCCAAGGCCTTCCCAATAACGGTATTCGGCTTCACAAATTACAATTCATAGAAGGGTTTGGCACGACTAGCTTTCACATCAAAGAGACAGAAAAACGACCTAAACGTCGGCTGCTTACCCATTGCTTCACTACTGGCTATAAACCAATTAATAGCTCTTATGGAATTGGGCGTAAACTGGGCTAACGGACACTGAAAATACACCCGGAATAAATCCATGATAAATTTGTGTGGGGGAACCCGGAAACCAGCCTTCAAATGACTAACTGGGATACACACAGAACCGTCATCAAAACGGTGATACAGCCTCTCAGACGGTTCCGCCCGCCTCCAGAAGTAGCCATCTTCAATCCGGAACATCCTGCTAACATACTCGGACCATTCATCAGCCATGAACGTACTGTCGTGTTGAAGATGAGGAAATTTAGAAAAGACGGCATCCATCTTCGCCTTCGAATATGCTGTCGGCGCCACATTGGTTGCCCGAAACAAGCTCTCACTACTCTCAAAGTATTTGTAGCGATTTCTCCGAAGGACAGCTGGGTAGGTCATCTACCCAATATCCGCCCAGCGCCCGTTCAAATTTATCAACGGGCCCCTCTCTCCGGTCCCGGGATCTGTGAATTCATCACCCACCTACACAAATTCAAAGTAAAAAACCAGTACCGCCTACACAAAAACCGCTTACAGCTATCAAGGTACACGTGGATTTTCACAGCAATTTCCATTTTTATTTTTAAAATTAATACAAGAAAAACGATTCATATTCCATTTCCCTCCACAAACAACGAAGCCATCACAAAGCAATTTACACCTTATTTAAACATATACATACATATATACACACCACCACTGGCCTAAACATCAAAAAATCACAGAACTCAAACTCATAAACCATGAACAACAAACAATATACCACCAAAAGTCATGGCCAAAAACCTACCAAAACATAAATCGAACTCTTTTTCGTGAAAGAGGAAATCAAAACAAAATCCACTTACCTTTGAAACAAAATACAACACAAACCCACATTCAAAACCATCTATTTAAACAGACATCACAAAAGAAAATACAAAGAAAGAGCACAAATCTCACCGCAAAGCAGGAGATACGAACGGCTTTAAAGGGACAGAAACCTCGTCGATCACCGGAATATCGCAGCAACAACAGCCAAGAACAACCAAGTAAAAACTCAAAAGCAAAAGATATGAAGACAGTAAAAAAGATGAGAGAAATAACTGAGCAAACCTCCCTTTTTATTACGTGAGGCGCGTGAAAAGAGGATGAGAGATTATAACACTCAACGTGGCAGCTTCTGATTGGTCCACGACAAAAGCAAAATAATAACTGCCTCGGTACAAAACACCAACTACTCACTTGGTAATAACTCCCCACTTTTCTTCACATATTTTATCAAAGGTACATTCTCCTTCCACCCAAAGGTCACTTCACTCATTAATACGCACTGGCACTTATCATTTCTCATATTATTTGCATTTAATATTATTCTCTCATTAATTGACAATAATAAGCATTTATTCGCATAGCAGTTACGCATATCAAACAAAAACATTTCAACTTCGCACACGTCAAGCACCGCAAATCGCACAAACTTGAACCCGTCTAGCAAAATTTTCTAACTCCTAAGTGTTGTCCGCCAACACTTGGGGGGCACATTTTTACAGCAAAATTTTCTAACTCCGAAGTGTTGTCCGCCAACACTTGGGGGGCACACGCATTGCACAGTTTTGCATATTTCCCGCATTTCGTTTCCTTTTACTCCCCCTACCCGCTAAAGCGCCTAGAGGGAGTGGGGGGCAATGATAAGTACCCGCTGATATTTATCAGCGGGCACCCGCTAAACAGCAAAATACTTGTTCTCTAAAAACACAATTCTGGAATACTTAACAAAGTATATCTAATTTTAAAAGTATTATTTCAACAAATACAAAAGAATACACAAAAAGTACTTCAAGTTATCATCTTTCTTATACTAACCCACTTGCACAAAAATATCTTGCTTTGTCCATTTGCACACCCACTTGCATAAAGGTACATCCACTTGCATAAAGGTATCTTGCTCCATAAGACAAGGAGGCTATATAATATTCAAGGACACCTAGTTGCAACAGACAAAATCTGACTAAAGTAGCTCAGTGGCAGAATCAAGGTATGTTAGGAGGGGACACCAATCACTGTTCCAATAGTGGCTCACTGTAGCTTTAACGGCACAACTAGTGGGCAACAGTGATTGGGAAACCCAACCTATAAATACCCCCATTCTACACACAAACAAAAAAAAACAACTTTGATACACAAAAAAACTCCTACAATACAAAAGCTCTCTACATATTCTTCACACACGATATATTCTCACCAGCTTGGTTATTATTATTTCCGATTACTGATTCTCACACCGGAGGTGCTTGACGGCTACCACCCCCGGGCAAGCATTGTTTTGCAGATACCCAAACTCAGGTGAAGTACCCCCGGAAAAGTGCCCAGAACGGTGATCGGAAGCCTCTAATCGGCCGTGGGAATTATCAGATACCATGTTAAAATATGATAGCATACAGAGAGAGAGTATTGACAGGAGAAGAAATATTGTATATATTTGTTATGTTTTATTACAATCTAAAGGATCCTATATATAGGAGAAATGATACACAGAGTCAATACATTGGTGCTGAAATTCTATGGACGGTGCAGCCTTCTATGGACGGTACAGCCATTGTTGACACTATGGACGGCGCAGCCATTGTTGACATCTTGATCAATACAAACGCTCCCAGCGAAGGGATCAGCCAACTCAAATATGAGCCTTCTTTGTGGGCCATAATAGCCGTCGCAGATTCATATTAGCTGTGTAATTGTTAATCTAAAGAATTCAATGACTAAAAGACATAATGATACACAGTACACACATTAACTATTCTATTATAGTATAAGTTCTAAATCCTTAGATGACAACCAGCAAGAATGAAATCAATACAGAACAAAACCTTCATCTTAACTGCGAATCTCCATAGGTTTCTTTATATATCCTTGGGTGAATTTTTCATAACAAAAGACTCCAAACTTTTCTTATCAGCTTCACCTTCATGTCAGTGTCATACTAGTTCATTGGAAGTATCACTAAAGACTTACCGTAGATAGCTTCTGACCTCTATCAACATAGAAATAGGTAACAAAGATGATCAGTAATAGGACAAACTCACTGATTAAAGCTAGAAGTTGAAATTATGTTCACAACTATCACAGGACACCTAATTTTGTCTCATTATGTTACAGCTAATTTGGTAATATAGTGAACACTTTGTCTTATGACACACTCTTCAACGTTTTACGTTTTCATTTGCCTACCAGAAATCAGCTCTACAATTTTATATTATGTGGCTAGTGCACCAGAATCCCGCATATGTAGTCCCTGTGTACACATTTTATCGTTAAATTTTATAACTTTAACCAACCATCCGTTTGTTGTTTTATACAATTTTTTTAATCATCAAATGCGTGCTTTTAACTTATACAGATATGGGAGTTCAAAATAATACAATATGCCTAGACAAGAATAGGCGACGTAAACTATAGAGAATATTTAGATACATTCTGTCCTTGATACTTCCTCCCCTGCTCTACAGTGATATTAATAATTATGGTTCTTAATCTCTTCGCCTGCATAGTTTGATGATTTTGTTTCATTTACACAACCCCTCCCTCATGCTTTGCTAGTAACATGTCCACTATACATCTATAAATAGCCTTGAGTTTCAAGCACTATAAAATTCAAATAAATTTCCTTTAGTTAGACAATTTCAACTGTTATCACAACTATCGGGTACTTCTAGTCAAGGATGGCTATAACAAATTTTCCAACAGTTGAGAATTGCTCTTCAGTTGGCCGAGAAAAAGACACGGTTGTTGCAGACTTAGATGGAACCTTGCTACGAGGTCGTAGTTCTTTTCCTTATTTTGCATTAATTGCATTTGAGGTTGGAGGAGTCCTCAGGCTTCTCTTTTTGCTCTTATGTTCGCCACTTGCCGGTATATTATACTACTTTTTCTCTGAGGCTGCTGGTATCCAAGTTCTCATTTTTGCGACCTTTGTTGGGATGAGAATTTCTGACATAGAATCCGTGGCACGAGCTGTGTTGCCAAAGTTCTACTCAACCGACCTGCACCCCGAATCATATCGTGTATACTCCTCATGTGGTAAACGTTGTGTTCTTACAGCAAATCCAAGAATAATGGTGGAATCATTTTTAAAAGGTTTCTTGGAAACGGATTTAGTTTTAGGAACAGAGATAGGAACTTTCAAGGGAAGAGCAACAGGATTTGTTCTCAAGCCTGGAGTACTTGTGGGGGAGAACAAAGCCAACGCTCTTCGAAAAGCTTTTGGAGAGATTCAACCAGAAATAGGCCTAGGGGATAGGCATACCGATGTTCCTTTCATCGCATTGTGCAAGGTTTGCAATATAATCCTTAAATCAAAATTGATTAAATACACTCTTACACAAACTTAAAACAATGCATCAAAACTTTAATATTATGTAGAATTTAGGAACATATGAAGTAACCATCAAGTTTACTAACTAAAAGCAAACCAGCATCAACTGATATGATTTAACTCTAACTGATAAACCTCTTGAAATGCAGGAGGGCTACGTAGTGCCACCTAAACCAGAGGTTGAGGCCGTAAAAAATGACAAGCTCCCCAAGCCCATCATCTTCCATGATGGTCGTCTCGTCCAAAAACCAACCCCCCTAATGGCACTAATCACCATCATTTGGATCCCTATAGGCTTAATCCTTGCCATTTTGCGAGTTGCTGCTGGAGCATTACTTCCCATGCCAATCGTATACTACGCTTTCTGGGCACTTGGAGTCAGAGTCACCATTAAGGGGAACCCACCTCCTCCTGTCAAAAAGTCCAATGGCCAATCGGGAGTCCTCTTTATCTGCTCCCACAGAACCCTTCTGGACCCAATATTTCTCTCAACGGCCCTTGGCCGAAAAATTCCTGCAGTAACATACTCCCTCTCCAGACTATCCGAGATCATCTCACCAATCAAAACAGTTAGACTAACCAGAGACCGTGCAACTGATGCCTCTATGATAAAAAAGTTGTTACAAGAAGGAGACCTAGCAATATGCCCCGAGGGAACCACTTGTCGCGAGCCCTTCCTACTTAGATTTTCCGCTATGTTTGCTGAATTAACCGACGAACTAGTGCCCGTTGCTATGGAAAACAGGATGAGCATGTTCCATGGGACAACAGCCAGAGGATGGAAAGGGATGGACACATTTTACTTTTTCATGAATCCTAGCCCGGCTTACGTCGTACATTTCTTGAATAAGTTGCCTAAAGAGTTAACATGCAGCTCAGGAAAACCAAGCCATGAAGTAGCAAACTACATTCAAAGGATGATAGCAGCTACACTTTCCTATGAGTGCACCACATTTACAAGAAAAGATAAATATAGAGCAGTTGCTGGGAATGATGGCACTGTGGAGGATAAATCAGCCAAGGCTAATAAATCAGTTAAGCCTAACAAAGTAATGGGTTGCTCATTGTGGGGTGCTAATTAACTATTAAGCATCTTCTTATTTTTGTTTCAAATTTCATATTTGAAGCCCAAGAGGCTTGACATGACATGTACGGGGGAACCCAAAAATTGTTTTTCTTGAACAAAGAAAATGGTAGTGTGCCCGTTTGGCTATTTCTACTGCCAACAGAATCTTTTCTGATTTGGACTTTATTTTTAAACATCATCTTGAAATTCATTAAAATTCGACAATCTGAGAAAAATCTAAATGAACATGATACTTATTTAAAAATAATAATTATAATCCAATTATTTCCAATTTTATATTTTTAAATTATATGAAAAAATTAATTGGTTTAATGTGACATTTCAGATTTTTAGGTCACATCAAACAGTCGGGTTCATATTTCACACTATAATTTTAAGTGGTATTTTTATTTTTCTGGGCACTAGCCCTTAGAGCATCTCCAAGAACCTCTCTATTGTAGCTCTTAACTCAAAAAATGAGGAGAGAGAATAAAAATCAAGCTCCAAGAGACTTTTAGAGACTCTTTAAAAAGTTAAGAGCTTCTTCTCTCTCCTCTATTTTAGGAGCAACTAGTAGCTCTTAACTTAATATTTTATTAGTAAAATAGTGGTTCTTCTCTCTCATCTATTGATTGTTTGTCCAAGTGGAATTGAAATATGAATAAAATATAAAATAAAGAACCATAATAGAGAGCATTGTTGGAGTTGACACACAAATCAATGTAATAACTTGCTAAGAGCTTAATTGTTTATAATATATTTAGGAGTGAGCTAAGAGACACTTGGAGATGCTCTTACCAAGAGGCTCTCTATTATAGTTCTTAACTCCAAAAATGAGGAGACAGAATAAAAATCAATCTCCAAGAGACTCTTAGAGGCTCTTTAAAAAGTTAAGAGCTTCTTCTCTCTCCTCTATTTTAGGAGCAACTAGTAGCTCTTAACTTAATATTTTATTACTTAGTAAAATAGCGGTTCTTCTCTCTCATCTATTGATTGTTTGTCCGAGTGAAATTGAAATATGAATAAAATATAAAATAAAGAACCTTAATAGAAAGCATTGTTGGAGTTGACACACAAATCAATGTAATAACTTGCTAAAAACTTAATTGTTTATAATATATTTAAAAGTGAGCTAAGAAACTGTTGGAGATGCTCTTACTTTTAATGTACAATGTAATAAATAAATTATTAAATTTGTGCAGCTGCGGACCACACTGGACCCATATACATCGTTAATTGATAAGGAAACGCATACGTAAATTGATCCACTCATGAATCAGCATCATCAGTCCACACCCCGCTTAAATTATCACTCTGGCCTGGTCCAGTGCTGATCCTGTAACTTCTCCTTTTTTTGATATAGTAAATTTTATTAATTTGTAATTGACCTTTCTCGGAACTCGCAGAGTGGATCAATTTGTTAAATATTTTTTCTATCTTCATAATTGACGTTTGACTTTTTTATGTACACTTTTAAATTTTTATTGCATAATAATAATTATAAAAAAATCCTTTTTATGAATAAAATTTAAAGGAAAAAATAAATTTTTAAAAATAATTTTAACTAGGAAAATGCTAGATACTCAAAAAAAAATCCAATTTTTTTTCCAAATACTTATGTGTGAGGTTTATGATCGGTAACTTTCCTAGTTATAAAATGGGATCCCACGTACAAATTAAAATGTGCTATGTGTCATGACACATCATTTGATAAAAATTTTGGGAATAAATTTCGTGTAACTAACACTATTTTTTTTACTATATTATCAATGCACTTGAAATGTGTGTAGAAAAGTCAAATAATAAATAGAAGAAATAATTCGTTTGAATTGGGAGTTGAGAAATGTTAGATTGGGTCGGGTTCAAATTTCAAAACTTGTTCTTGAAAAAATCTTGAAAATAAAGTAATGGGTTTTGGTAATTTACAAAAAAATTAAAATAATATTTCACATCTATACTATACTATAATAAGCGAAAGTGGGTATAACTTTAGATATTCAACTCAAATAGATCAGGACTGTTAGATACAACAATATTAAAAATTGGAGGTCTAAGGTTCGAATCCCGCCAACAACATTTTAATCTATACTATACTATTATAAGCAAAACAACCTCTATTCGGTTGATTGGTAGTTTGGTCACTTATTTGGTCAATTATTTGGTACACTCAATATCAACCATTAGATTTTAAGATAGATTAAAAAGAACCGATGGATATAATAATAAAAAAAACACTTTTATACAGTTATATTATATTATAAACCATTCCAATAAATACAAAGAAGTATTTGTTTTTCATTCAAAAATTAAAAAAAATGAAAATAAAATACAACACCTTTCCGATGAAAATTCATAATACAGTTGCACTTCTAACCTACTTCCAACTCTTCTACGGCTTCTAAACTATTCTGAATTCTTCTCTCAACAACAATTTTATATTCTTCATCCGCCTCGACCACTAGCAGCAATTCTCCTACCAACATTTTATAACCTTGATCAAGGTCCCGGCCTTACTCCTCGCAATTAGCATGTACTTTGTGGCATTCGTGAAAACAAATTGCTATTGCATGACAGGCTTAACCAAGATAAATATATTAAATTTAACTGTTATTTATCTATTTTCAATATACAAGAAAAAGACTATCAATTAAAATAATATAAAAAATGTATAATCATATTTTATTATTTTTTATAATTTATATTACTACTAACTATTTAGCAAATATTAAAATTATAAATAATCAAATAAAAATATTAAGATAAAAATATTTAAAATGTACATTTTTTTAGTACACTCAATAGCAACCGTTGGATTTTGACATATATTAGTGAAAATCATTAGATCTAATACTAGAAGAATATTCTTTTTCTAATATTTAAAATATTCTCATGGGTTAAGCTCAAATCCCACCAACAACATATCTTTATTAAACATATATATTATTTTATAAACTATTTTTAAGAGTTTGAGGTTCTATTCCCGTCAATATCATATTATAATAAAAAAATTATTATTATTTAAATAAAGTATTATTATACATTTATATAATATTATAAGTTACTCCCAAAAATTCCCGTCAATAACATATTAAAGTTAAAAATTTAAACATTATCGTTTAAAATACTATAAAAAATGTATTATGATATTTTATTAACGTAAATAATTTTTATTCCTACTAATTTTATATATATATATATATATATATATATATATATATATATATTTGTGTGTGAAAATATAAGTAATAGGATAAAAATTATTAAAAAAAACATCCGTGCATCACACGAGTTATAAATTATATAGTTAAAAATTACATAAAATCTGGAAAACACTTATAATATAAAAAATTTTGTATAAAAATCAACAAAAGGTCTACATGATTAGATAAATTTCACTCTTTCTACTAAATAAAAGTTTAAAAAAACTACTTTTATGTAATATTTTTATATATACATATTTATTTGAAAGTAATAATTAAAATACATAATTAGAATAATATTTATATTCATGAAATTTATAAAATTCAAAAAATATTTTAACAATAAAAACTTATATATAACTTAAAATTTTAACAAAATATAATTAAATAGTTTAATTAGCAAATATTAAAATTATAAATAATCAAATAAAAATATTTAAAATGTACACTTTTTTAGTACACTCAATAGCAACCGTTGGATTTTGACATATATTAGTGAAAATAGTTGGATCTAATACTAGAAGAATATTCTTTTTCTAATATTTAAAATATTCTCATGGGTTAAGTTCAAATCTCACCAACAACATATCTTTATTAAACATCTATATTATTTTATAAACTATTTTTAAGAGTTTGAGGTTCTATTCCCATGAATATCATATTATAATCAAAAAAATTATTATTTTTTTAATAAAGTATTATTATACATTTATATAATCTTATAAGCTACTCCCAAAAATTCCCGTCATTAACATATTATAGTTAAAAATTAAAATATTATCGTTTAAAATACTATAAAAAATGTATTATGATATTTTATTAATAAGATAAAAATTAATAAAAAAAACATCCGTGCATCACACGAGTTATAAATTATATAGTTAAAAATTACATAAAATCTGGAAAACACTTATAATATAAAAAATTTTGTATAAAAATCAAAAAAAGATCTACATGATTAGATAAATTTCACTCTTTCTACTAGATAAAAGTTTAAAAAAACTACCTTTATGTAATATTTTTATATATACATATTTATTTGAAAGTAATAATTAAAATACATAATTAGAATAATATTTAAATTCATAAAATTTATAAAATTCAAAAAATATTTTAATAATAAAAACTTTTTTAGGTCCGGAATAACGTAGAAGGGGGGTTGGATGCGTTATTCTAAAAATATTTCGATTTTTGATGTGGATATGAGATCAAAAATACTGAATCAAAATAACACAACTGTTTGGGAAATATCATTGAATAGATAAAACCCAGAGGTTTGCTACACAATCTAATCCTATGGATCAGCTACAAAATCAAACACTCCTAGGATAGTTTAGGCACGAGGACCTTCTACCCGACACTTCCTAAAAGCGGGCTAAGCCGGTTTTCCTACTAGATGGACTGTCTAGCAGCTTACACAGAGAAGATATAAGAGAGAGAAGAGAGAGTTGTGTGTTGAGGTGTGTTTTGAAATGAAATACAACAGGCCAATTTATAGATTATAGAAAGTCATTATTTGACAATATTCCAACAACCCCCAAATAGTAACCGAGCACTATTCCAACAACCCCCAAATAGTAACCGGACACTATTTCACCAACCCCAAATGGCAAATAGTAACCGGGCACTATTACACCAACCCCAAATAGTAACCGTGCATAGTAACTGTGCATAGTAATACTATTTTTGTATCTCTTGGGCTTCTTTCTTCTGCTTTATTCTGCTGTTTTAATTCATCTCTGAAAATAATTCAAGTACTAAATTAATTTAATTATTTTTTTTAAATAATTAATTAATCTGTTACTTGTTTAATTTTCAGAGAGTAAATTAATTTTTGACAATACCTTGAAATAATATGTCTGTCCTTGATCGTCAATAGGCTTTGGCAATTCTTTCTGTAAATTAATGTGTTGATCCTTCTCGTATGTGCTGACACTTAGTGCGCTGGTCTGGTTCACAAGTGACTAGCACTGATCTTGATCTTCACACTTTCGTTACATTCCAATTGATTAGACTGTAGCAGTATCTTCAAATTATGTAAATACATCGAATCTTTTTGGCTCTTCAACTGAATCATCTGTACATCTTATTCTGTCACTGAGGCTTGAACATGTTAATGAACTTCTTTCAGCGACTTGATCCTTGTTGGTGCATGTTCTTCAAATTTCACGATCCCTGTATAGATTTAATATTATTTATCTTTTATCCTAGTTGAGTTATATATATCCTCTATTACATATTACATTACATTATGCTTTACAATCTCCCCTTATTTGATTGTTTGGGTTTGACAAGCACATCCCTAGAGGATAACTCAAATGATACAACAAAAATAAAATACAAAGATAAATAATATTAAAGCGCATTCTGGATCATATATATACATTTTCCAGATTTCTAAAATTAACCAAGTTTAAGACAATTGTTCCTTTAGACTGAACATATCTTCAAGTTTGCCTTTGCTTTCTTTCCACATAGCACTAATACTCCCATTAGCTTTTCCTTTCCCAAAATAAAGTTAATTCCGTGTCAACAACCTTTTCCTTGCCCTTACGCCTAGTAGATTTTTCTTGGTCATCCACCTTCTCCCCCTCAGTTGGGTTATCCTCCAGAGTAGTATGATTTGGAGTTGGTAAATTAGACGAAGCTGTCTTCACCAAGGAATTAATTGCATGACTAAACTGGGCTGCCCTGGAACTTAATTGAACCTGGAATGAATCATGTTGAATAAGTTGCAAATTTTTTATTTCTGCAATGGACTTACAGATATTTGACAACTCTTTCTCCATTGTTTGGACCCGTGTAGGGAGTCTGTTGTATTCCTTTCTGGTTACAGGTGCATGTGGTTGAGTAGGTTGCTCACTCATACGTTCTGCAGGTGTTTCACTCAACACTTTATATTCACTCGGTTTAGTGGTTTGGGTTACACTTACATGTTCTGTTCGTGTTTCCTTCAATTCTCCTCCAGAGCTTCCACCGATATGTGTACCTGCAAATGAAATCATCCTAGCCCCTTTTTCAGAGGTCACGGATGGTGCAATGAAAGTTCGTGAGCTTCCGTCCTCGCGTGAAGCGAGTTGCCGACCACTGGTTCATAAAAGAACCACCTATCGATGGATCTTTTCGTAAAATGGAAGATACACCAGCAGTTATTGAGGTAGGTAATTCCACCTCGCATGCCTGTGAAGGCATTTGATCTTTAGAAAGATCATCAACCACTCTTATGTTCCGTGAAATGGAACTCAAGATAGTTGCTCCCGTCAATTCAACCTTATTTACATTTTCACTCATTTGACAAGGAAGAATTGTTTCACTAACAGTTGCAGTTACCTCAAGTTCATTTGGTTTACTTCTTTTAGAATGAGGTAGAGCTGCTGATGTAACTAACTCCTTATGTGGTGCTGCTGAGTCACTATCTCCCTCAAAAGTGTTGATGGCTGGTCGTTTAAGTGACAATTGAGGTGTAGGAGTTTGTTGTGTTTGTATTTGCCTTTGTAGAATGGGCTCTTCGACCTGTGTTAGAGTCGGTGGGATTTCGTGCCCTTGGTCGAGTAAGATGGCCACTAGGGGCTGTAGAAACTGTATTTCCTGTGACACAACAGGGAATACAGAGGTTGGAATAGCAGGGATTGAAATATTACCTTGTCGTATACCTGCTCTCACTGGTCTTGGTAACAACGGAAGTGGGACAGTCTTTAGATATTCAGTTAGGACTGTAGGCACATCCGTATAGTTCTTTTTGCTTATGTAATTAATTACATTCGTCTTCATGTAAGAACATTCCACCTTTTGACCATTTTCCAAGAGTACCCTGTCTTCATCATTCAAAAAATCATTTAATATTAGCTGTAGAAACCTTGGATATAGACATTTGACATTTTGAGTCCGAACATCTCTTGTTCCCAAGTGTTTCATCTTTAAAATGATTTGACCAAGCACTATTCTTCCAAAATTAATCATCAAATTATTGGCGACCGCATACCCTATTTTCTGAATAAATTCAGGTATTCGATCTTGATTTGTTCTATCTGAGGAAAAAACATGGTTAAGAGTGTGAAAGAAGAAATTCCAATACTGGGTTAGAAACGTTCTAGAAAGATTACCAGTATTGAAATTGCCATCTTGGTACCTTATAAAACGAAAGAACATTTCAATCTGTTCAGGTGTAGGATCAGGAACAAGATTTTCCATAGGAAAATGAAGAATTCGACTAACATCTCGTTCAGTGACCCTAATCGACCTACCAAACAGTCGATATGTGATTGCACACCCGTCCTGTCCAGAAGTGTTAACCGCACTGCAATATAGTTCACGCAATGCATCATGGTTAAGTTGCACTGGTGTAACTAAAGCATAGCGAATTAATGAATGTTCATTCAGAAATTGTGTCCAAGCCCGAAATTGCTCATCAAGAATGGTTTCGATTTGCTGAATGGAAATAGGATTAACTTTAGCAATTAAAAAGCTTCCCTACAATGCCATTTTCAAAACTTTGAGGAAATTCAAAAACAAGGGTAAGTTTTTATAAAGGATGATGTATAAAGCAAGAATATGAAATCCGATCTAAAAACCACCAGCTAGATTGAGAGATCTTTCCGATCAAAACTCGAAATATTCAGCAATTGTGTGTATATGCTCTGTATATCTGAAAAATGATGATGTTAAACACAAACAAAAACTCATCATTTATAAGGTTTTAAGGACTAGTGGGTTAGGTGAGAGCGTGACAGGTTATGTTTGAAAAATTACACCACTCAATAATTTCTCACCTAACAACCTACTTAGCCGAAAAACATCTTATCACCGAAACCTGTCAGCCGAAAAAACATCTTATCACCGAAACCTATCAGCCTATGTACACACACACATACACACTTATTATTTCTAATTATTGTGGATTTGAAATAACCAATCAATAATTCAAGAATTATTCCACAATAATCAGACAAACTCATAATTAAATAAACATAAAATTAACAAAGTATCATTAATTGATATATGTCAATAAAATATTTATTTAATTATGCTACAATTGACACAATTATTTACTAACTAATTACCATAAAATATAGCATTTATAAGCATGGTAATTAATATAGAAATAACTGTAATATGAGGACTGGATGCAAATAAATTCACAAGTCCTAAACATATGGACATTTAAAATACATGTGAACTTATAACAAATTGCAGTTATTGATTATCCAAAATTAATTAGACAGATTTAACATCCCAAGTTCACCAACTAACCTGGAGAAAGTGGATTCATCCAGAGGTTTAGTAAAGATGTCTGCAATTTGTTGATCTGTGGGAACAAAATATAATACCACAGTTTCATTCATGACATGCTCTCGTAAGAAATGATACCTGATATCAATGTGCTTAGTCTTGGTATGTTGAACTAGATTGTTGGCAATGGCAATGGCACTCGTGTTGTCGCATAGAATTGGAATTTTGTCCAACATGAGTCCATAGTCCTGAAGTTGATTCCTCATCCACAGGATCTGAGCACAACAACTACCTACCGCAATGTATTCTGCTTCGACTGTCGAGGTAGATACTGAGTGTTGCTTCTTGCTGTAGCAAGATACCAACCTTCTTCCTAGAAACTGACAGCTTCCAGAAGTACTTTTCCGATCAATCTTACAACCTGCGAAATCAGAATCTGTATAGCCAACTAGGTCAAAACCTGTTCCTTTAGGGTACCAAATCCCAAGATTGGGGGTTCCCTTAAGGTATCTGAAAATACGTTTAACACTATAAGATGTGACTCTTTAGGGTCAGCCTGGAATCTAGCACATAAACAAGTTGCAAACATAATATCTGGTCTACTAGCAGTTAAGTATAAGAGAGAGCCAATCATACCTCGATACTTCATGATGTCAACTGACTTACCAGATTTGTCTTGATCAAGCTTGACAGCAGTTGGCATCGGGGTCTTGGCAGTAGCTGCTTCTTCCATCCCATACTTCTTCAGAAGATCCTTTACGTATTTTGACTGGCAGATGAAAATACCATCAGGCTTTTGAACAACTTGAAGTCCAAGGAAGAAGGACAACTCACCCATCATGCTCATCTCGTACTTACTCTGCATTAGCTTAGCAAATCTCTTACATAGCAAATCATTAGTAGAACCAAATATTATATCATCCACATATACTCACACTAGAATTATATCATTTTTATGCTTTTTATGAAAGAGAGTTTTGTCGATGATACCTCTTGTAAAACCATTTTCAAGTAAGAACTTGGAGAGAGTATCATACCATGTTCGAGGGGCTTGCTTGAGACCATAGAGAGCTTTGAAGAGAAAGTACACAAAACCTTCCAATTCCTTGTCTTCGAACCCATGGGGTTGTTCAACATAGACTTCTTCTTCTAGATCTCCGTTCAAAAATGTACTCTTCACATCCATCTGAAAAACCTTAAAGTTGGAGTGTGCAGCAAATGCTAAGAACATCCTGATTGATTCAAGCCTTGCAACTGGAGCATAGGTTTCATCATAATCAATTCCCTCTTCTTGAGAGTAACCCTTTGCTACCAATCGAGCCTTGTTCCTCGTAACAATACCATTTTCATCCAGTTTATTCCTAAACACCCATCTAGTACCAATTACAGATTTATCTTTTGGTCTTGGCACTAGCTTCCATACTTTCTGCCTTTCAAACTAATTGAGTTCTTCCTACATTGCATTTACCCAATCTGGATCATCAAGAGCTTCATCAACCTTTTTAGGTTCAATTTGAGATAAAAATCCTGCGAAATTGCATTCATTCTGTGTTGCTCTTCTAGTCTGTACACCGTGTTCGGTTCACCAATGATCTGTTCAAAGGGATGCGCTCTACTCCATACCCTTTGTCTCGGTAGATTTGATCTTGATGATTCCCCAAGTTCATAATTGTGTTGAGTATGATGACTAGTAGATCCCAAATCATTGTTTGCTCCCCCTGAGCTGTTGCTTTCAGAGTTTGATGAATCAGAGTTTAATGAATCATTAGCAGTAGATGCATTCATTGATGTTTCTTCATTTGATTGGGGTTCATTTTCATCGTTCACTTGCTCCCCCTCAACATGTGCTGCAGTCTGATCTACTTGTATAGATTGAACAATATAGTCTGAAAGAGTATCAGAATTTTGTAGATCAACATTTATTTCTTCATTCTCAAATCTCAGCTGGTCATGTTCATCAAAATCTTCAAGTCCTGTTATTTTCTTATTATCAAAAGACACATGGATAGATTCCATGACCACTTTTGTTCTCAGATTGTAGAATCTGAATGCTTTTGTGGATAGTGGGTATCCAACAAAGATTCCTTCATCAGCTTTTAAATCAAATTTGGAAGGTTGTTCTGGATGAGTCTTAAGAACAAAACACTTACATCCAAACACATGAAAGTACTTCAGGTTCGGTTTCTTATTTTTCACAATCTCATATGGTGTTTTACCATGCTTGTTTATGAGTGTAGCATTCTGTGTGAAACAAGCAGCTGCACAGCTTCAGTCCAGAAGTAAGTTGGCAGCTTTGCTTCATCAAGCATGGTCCTTGCAGCTTATATGAGATTCCTGTTTTTTCTCTCTACTACTCCATTTTGTTGTGGAGTTCCAGGTGTAGAGAATTCTTGCTTTATTCCATTTTCTTTACAAAACTCTTCCATGGCTACATTCTTAAACTCAGAGCCATTATCACTCCTTATGATTTTCACTGTATGCTTAGATCCTTTGTCCAGTTATCTGACATGCTCTGTTAAGATTGATGCAGTTTCTTCTTTCTTGTGCATGAAATACACCCATGTATATATGGTGTATTCATCAATAATAACCAACGCATATCTTTTCTTTCCAATGAACATTATATTTACTGGACCAAATAAATCAACATGAAATAAGTGATATGGCTCAAGAATTGAGGATTCAGTCTTACTTTTGAATGAAGTTTTCCTTTGTTTTGCCTTCTGACATGAGTCACATAGGCCATCTGGAGTAAAAACTGATTTGGGAAATCCTCTCACAAGATCTTTCTTCACTAGCTCATTAATGCTGTTGAAATTCAGATGAGAAAGTCTCTTGTGCCAGTTCCAACTTTCTTCAATTGATGCTCTACTCAGTAGACAGATTGCAGAGCCTTCAGAGTTTGTTGAAAGCTTGGCTTCATAAATGTTACCTTGCCTGTATCCCTTCAGAACAATTTTGCTCTTAGCAGATTATGTTTGAGTCCTGAGACTAGAGCTACAGCTTCAATGATGACATTCCCAAGATTGATATTGCCATATCCCAGAGTCCTTCCTATGTTGCCATCTCCATAAGAAACACTTGGGCCAGCTTTCTTCACAAATTCTGATAGTAGGGCTTTATTTCCAGTCAAGTGTCCTGAGCATCCACTGTCCAGAACAAGGATATTTTTCCTGTTACCCTGCAATCACAAAAACCACTAATGATTAGTTTTAAGGACCCAGACTTGCTTTGATCCTTTGGCCTTATTAAGTCTGTTAGCTTTTGCAGCAGAAGTCTTATCAGAGTTTGTGCTAACATACTTTTTATTAGAATTTATACATGTAGAATCAATCTTGAATTTATTCAAAGAGGGTTTAAGTTCATAATAATCATAATACAAATTATGATACTCTTTGCATGTATAAATAGAATGCCAAATACTGCCACAGTGAAAACAAGGATTCTGTGGCTTAAACCTAACCGAACCACTCTTAACTCCTGACTTAGGAGGTATAGAGTTTATATTTTTATTCTTCCCGCAAAAAAGTAGCAAGATGGTTAGGATTTCCACAGTTGTGACATTTCTTCCTAGGAGCATTGGGAATAGGCATATAGTTATTGCTTTTATTGATGCCTACCTTTCCATTTCTGTTTTTCCTAGGTTCTTTTACATTGTTCACTCCTTTTATCTCCTTCAGCTTGTGTTTAAGCTATTTCTAAGACATTAAGTCAATATTTACTGATTTAACTTCATCCTATTTTGGTTTGTAAGATTTTGGTACAAACCTCACAGGATTAATTTTGGACTTTGCAGCCCTTTCAGTAAATAGAGGTTTAGAGGTCTCAGCTTCTAGGTTGGCAGTTTTCTTTTTATTAGTGTAACCTAGACCTTGTTTCCAACAACCATTCTCTAAGATACTCTGAATAGTTTTACCAGAGTTAGTCCAAGTTTTAATAATGTTTCTTTCTTTAGCATGTTCAGATTCAAGATAAGCATGCTTTTTCAATAATTCAGTTTTAACAATAATAGCATCATCTCTCTCTTTCTGAATTTTTAACATCTGGACTAATTCTAATTCTAGATAGTCATTTCTCTTTCTAAGGTCTAGACTTTCAGATTTTATTCTTTCATTTTCTAAAGTCTGATCTCTGTAGCTAACATGCAAGTTTTTAAGAAAGAATCTTAACTCAGATATATCAGTAGTATCAAAAGCTAGAGTAGAGTGAGGTACCTTGGTCTCAGTAGCTTCAGAGATACTATCAGCATTTGCCATTAAGGCATAGTTCACCTCATCTTCAGAGTCTGAAGTGTCAGCCCAGTCCTTCTTCTTTGTGATGTAAGCTTGACCTTTATCAGCTTTGGCTTTCTTGCACTCAGGTGCAAAATGTCCTTTCTCACCACAATTATAGCATTTGATCTTGGACTTGTCCACTTTCCCAGACCTGCCATCCTTTCCCTCAGCTTTTCTGAAATTCTTCTTTTCGGAATTTGAATCTCTTCGTGTGAACTTCTTTCCTTTCCTGAAGTTCTTGTAAGCCATCTTCTTGAAGCTTTTTACCATCAGGGCTGCAAGTTGTATCATCTCAGCATCACTGCCATCATCATCAGAGCCTGTGTGATTGTCAGAGTTTGAGTCATCATCAGAGTTTGATGACTCAGTATCAAACTTTGTAATTAGAGCCTTTCCATTGGATTGACTCTTTTTCACAGTAACTTCTTTAGAAGCTTTCTCCTCAGCTTTAAGAGCAATTGACTTGGGCTTGCCTCCATGCCTCTTGCTTCTTTATTCCATCTCAAGCTCATGAGTCTTGAGCATTCCATAGATTTCATCAAGAGACATGTCTTCCGGATCATAATTGTCTTTGATGGTAGTGGCCTTTAAATCCCACTTCTCAGGAAGAGCCAACAAGAATTTCAGATTAGAGTTTTCAAGATTATAATCCTTATCTACCAGTGACAAATCATTCAACAATTTCAGGAATCAGTAATATAGATCTGTTAATGACTCATCAGACGTCGAGTCAAAGTGCTCGTACTCCTGTGTGAGTATTGTTCTCCTGCTCTTCTTGATGGCTTTGGTTCCTTGACATCTGACTTCCAAAGCATCCAAAATCTCCTTAGCAGTTTTGCATCCAATGACCCTGTTAGACATAACATTGTCAAGAGCGCTATGTAATAAATGCCTTACCTTGGCATCCTTGCTAATAGAGGAAATATCTTCAGGAGTGTAGTCTTTCTTCTCCTTTGGAATCGTTTTCTGTTCCTCTTTATCAACTGCAACAGACAATTTGGTCGGCTTATGTGGACCATCATGAATTCTGTCTAAGTACTCTGGATCTGTAGCTTCCAGAAACATTTCCATCTTCACCTTCCATATGGGATATTCTGATGCCCTGAGTATTGGAATTCTGATTGATTCATATCTGCTTGTTGTTGGAGTTTATGTTTTCTCTGTCATGATTGTATAGCTTTTTGGATCTTAACTGTTGTATAATAACAGAGTGGCTCTGATGCCAATTGTTAGGCCTGGAATAACGTAGAAGGGGGGTTGAATGCGTTATTCTAAAAATATTTCGATTTTTGATGTGGATATGAGATCAAAAATACTGAATCGAAATAACACAACTGTTTGGGAAATATCTTTGAATAGATAAAACCCGGAGGTTTGCCACATAATCTAATCCTATGGATCAGCTACAAAATCAAACACTCCTAGGATAGTTCAGGCACGAGGACCTTCTACCCGACACTTCCTGAAAGCGGGCTAAGCCGGCTTTCCTACTAGATGGACTGTCTAGCAGCTTACACAGAGAAGATATAAGAGAGAGAAGAGAGAGTTGTGTGTTGAGGTGTGTTTTGAAATGAAATACAACAGGCCTATTTATAGATTATAGAAAGTCACTATTTGACACTATTCCAACAACCCCCAAATAGTAACCGAGCACTATTCCAACAACCCCCAAATAGTAACCGGACACTATTTCACCAACCCCAAATAGTAACCGGGCACTATTACACCAACCCCAAATAGTAACCGTGCATAGTAACTTTGCATAGTAACTGTGCATAGTAATACTATTTTTGTATCTCTTGGGCTTCTTTCTTCTGTTTTATTCTGCTGTTTTAATTCATCTCTGAAAATAATTCAAGTACTAGATTAATTTAATTATTTGTTATAAATAATTAATTAATCTGTTACTTATTTAATTTTCAGAGAGTAAATTAATTTTTGACAATACCTTGAAATATTATGTCTGTCATTGATCGTCAATAGGCTTTGGCAATTCTTTTTGTAAATTGATTTGTTGATCCTTCTTGTATGTGCTGACACTTAGTGCGCTGGTCTGGTTCACAAGTGACTAGCACTGATCTTGATCTTCACACCTTCGTTACATTCCAATTGATTAGCTTGTAGCAGTATCTTCAAATTATGTAAATACATGGAATCTTTTTGACTCTTCAACTGAATCATCTGTACATCTTATTCTGTCACTGAGGCTTGAACATGTTAATTAACTTCTTTCAGCGACTTGATCCTTGTTGGTGTCTGTTCTTCAAATTTCACGATCCCTGTATAGATTTAATATTATTTATCTTTTATCCCAGTTGAGTTATATATATCCTCTATTATATATTACATTACATTATGCTTTACAAACTTATATATAACTTAAAATTTTAACAAAATATAATTAAACAGTTTAATTAGCAAATATTAAAATTATAAATAATCAAATAAAAATATTAAGATAAAAATATTTAAAATATACACTTTTTTAGTACACTCAATAGCAACTGTTGGATTTTGACATATATTAGTGAAAATCGTTGGATCTAATACTAGAAGAATATTCTTTTTCTAATATTTAAAATATTCTCATGGGTTAAGTTCAAATCCCACCAACAACATATCTTTATTAAACATATATATTATTTTATAAACTATTTTTAAGAGTTTGAGGTTCTATTCCCGTCAATATCATACTATAATCAAAAAAAAATATTTTTTTTAATAAAGTATTATTATACATTTATATAATCTTATAAGCCACTCCCAAAAATTCCTGTCATTAACATATTATAGTTAAAAATTAAAATATTATCGTTTAAAATACTATAAAAATGTATTATGATATTTTATTAATAAGATAAAAATTATTAAAAAAACATCAGTGCATCACACGAGTTATAAATTATACAGTTAAAAATTACATAAAATCTGGAAAGCACTTATAATATAAAATTGTTTGTATAAAAATCAAAAAAATGTCTATATGATTAGATAAATTTCATTTTTTCTACTAAATAAAAGTTTTAAAAAACTATTTTTATGTAATATTTTTATATATACATATGTATTTGAAAGTAATAATTAAAATACATAATTAGAATAATATTTATATTCATGAAATTCATAAAATTCAAAGAATATTTTAATAATAAAAAATTATATATAACTTAAAATTTTAATGAAATATAATTAAACAGTTTACAAGCAACCGTGCATCACACGGGTTATAGGCTAGTATAAAATTAATACTAGATTATGTTATATAGAATGGTTGAAGGTTTGATTTCCACCAACAGTATATTAATTTTGATTTAATACTAAAATTATTTATATACAAATGTCTAAAATTTGAATTCTCTCAACATATTAAAAGTAATGTTTATAGTATTATATATACTAAATTATAAGTAAATTAAAAAAAATAAAATTAACCCGTGCTTTGCACGAACTATAAACTACTTAAATCTAAAATCTAACATTTTATTTTTAAAATTTTCTAAACAAATTTATAAACTTGAATCCAACACAACAACCTCTCTCAATCCTAATCTAAATGAACCATAAATTGTTGCATATGGATACGTGATGGATATATAATTTGTTGAGCCAACAATATAATCTGATTGGTTTGGGATAATTAGCGATCTTTTAAAATTGATACGTTCTTTTTTTTTTTTTTTTGAAATAAAATTGATACGTTCTTAATTAACTAACGATATAATTTACGGTGAATATTTATGTTGAGTCGGCAATATCAATTGATTGATACTTGAAAAGTTACTTGGGTCCAAAATGACACATATGTGCTTGTTATTTGGTGATGATAATAACTAATAGTGGATCTCACGTACATTATTAATATGACGTACATTAATATGAGTATTCAATAAAAACAATTCATTTTGTCAAGTCAATTTGAATATGGCTAGATACCGTGAATTGGATCCCAAATTTTTTTTCAAATTACACATGTCATTATCTGATTGGTTATAAATACAATGGACCCGTCAGAGTCATATCAATCTCACCAATTAAAATATTTCATACAGCCAAGTTATTCATGTCACATCATTTGAAAACATTTTTTGGGTACCAATTTAGAATACCTAACATTACTCAATAAATTTCTCCGATGTTATTTTGAACATTTTTTTGAGAACCTTTTTTGGTTCCCTATGATTGCTCTTTCCTAATTGATACGTAGCTGTTTAATCAAGAAAATTGTTGATTTAAATCATGTAATTACGTGAATGAAATCTTATAATCTTTGACCCCTCCATGGCTCCATGAATAAACATTAGTACAAAAGTAGGGGACATTGCTCGATTTCAAAAGACGTCGAGAACAAACTTAAGAAACACTTTTCTTCATTTTTCCTCTCTAAAATCTGCGACAGAGAAAGGTATAATATTCATCAAGTTTCTTTCGAATTTTCGTAATTGTATCCAAGTTACTTTTCTATCTTTTGTCTTACGGTATGCGTGACTTAAATTCCTCTATAAATATTCTTCAAAATGTTTTAAAATGTTTGTACCGAATTTATTTTCAATCTTTTATCGCACACTAGAGTATATATGTAGCGTGACTTGAAATTTTCTGCATTAATTTTACACTAGTTATACTCTTTATTAACTAGTTTATAATCCGTGCAACGCGCGGTTTTTTTTAATATCTCTAATTTTATTAATTTTTTAATTATTTACATATTATTAATTTACATATCAAATTATTGTTAAAAAAATGATATATATAAGATTTTACATATTCAATTTAATATTTGTGTTCTATCTTAAATTCTTAAAATTTGATTTGGATGATTTTACAGCTCACGTGAAATTAAAAAAATAATCTTTAATTTAGTGATGGTTTACACTTATTTTCTAATTAAAACTACACAGGAACAAAAGAGAGAAAAATTGACGATTTTTTACGTTGAAAATTCAATTCGATTTATGAAATCTACTTATATTTTGTTTTGATTATCAAAATGCCCTTCTTATTATTCGAAGAAAGTTCAACTAACAACGAAAGATTGGTTTAATAATAAGTGTAAAAGGAATTTTGTCCAAAATTTTAGTAATCGATAATTTTGTCCCTTGTACGACAAAATAAATAATAACCGTAAGATCTTAAAATAAATAGATGAAAACCTTTAGATATAACATAAAAAAGATTTTTTATATATTAATATGTAAACTAAAAATTGTATTTATACTGAAATACGAAAAAATGTATATTAATGATTTAAATCATATGTAATTAGGTTTTTTACATTGAATAGGATTATTAATGAAGGTCTTCTTCATTGAATAGGATTAATGTAAAAATTCGTAATTTTATTTTCTCTTGAGATTCTTAATGTTTCCATTTGGATAATAATTATTAAATTATCACTAAATTAAAGATAATTTTATGAGCCTCGCATGGGCTATAAAAATTATCCAAATCTAATTTATAGATCTTACGATAAAAACCAAAAAGTAAATATAATTTTTTTAATATTAATAAAAAAATAAGTAAAATTCAATTCTAATACAACCTTTTCTAATTATATACTTTTTAGGTTATAATTTTCTTTTTAAAATTCAATTCCAATACAACTTTTTTTAATTACATCATTTTTAGATTATATATTTATTTTAATATGATATAATCTTAATCATCTATTTTTAAAATTAATAGATTCGATGATTGAGATTATTTTGTCGGTATCGTGACCAAAATTAAGGGGCTAAAATTATGGATAAGGTCACTTTTACACTTATTATATATAAGAATATAATAAGATAAAAATTACATATTTTAAGTTACGCCAAATACATACTAAATAAATGTTTATGATTTAAAGTTAGAAATTGTCGCACGAAACAAAGATGCGGTAAATTATTTATTAGACCACTTTAAATATAATGGATTGAGTACAGTTTGTCTAAGTCAAACCAAAGTCTTAATAGAACTCAAAGTATCAGTATTTATATTATATTTAATATATTATAAATGAGCTCTTATCTGTGGTATTATTTTTTTATATAATATTCCTTTTAATTATATTATATAATTTATTGATAAAAGCAAGCGTAGAAAGACTATGATTAGAAAATTTTTAGATCGAGTCATAAATAAATTAAAAGTATAAACTCAGTGCGCTTATTAATTAAGTTTTGTATTAGTAATTTTAAATTTAATTTATAAAATATATGTTATTGTTAGGAGTCGAACCTTGACCTATGGTAGTACTATTTTATTATCCCTCTTACTCTGATTATATAATAGAATATAATGTGGAAAACCTTGTTTAAATGGTATGTAATATTACCAAAATACCAAAATATCAAATTTGATTATCACTAAGGAAAATGCTAAAGACCACAAAATTGTTCCCAAATTTTTTCCCAAAAAAAACTGACGTGTCACACTTATAATTGATAATTTACTTAATAATAATAATATGAGGCCCATCATGCAAAACCCAATCAAAACCTTCCATTTGTCATGCCACGTCATTTGGGATAAACTTTGGGATAACTTTTGGGGAACCTAGCATTACTCACTAAATTTGGAGTTCGATTCCTTACAACTACATAATTATACAAGATTTATTTACTTTAATTTTTTTTAGATTTACATCGGGTTCGATTTCTTACAACTACATAATTATAAAAATTTATTTATTTTATTTATTTTAATTTTATCTCAGATTCGATTCTCTATAACTACATTATTAAATAGTATTTATTAATATTAATATTTTAATTTCGGTTCATGTTTAATCAAAATTAAAATATTACTATTAATAATTAAATACTATTTAATAATGTATTCATAGGGAATCGAAAGTTAAAGAAATTAAAGTAAATAAATCTTATATAGTTATGTAGCTGTAAGAAATCGAATCCGAGGTGAAACTAAAAAAATTAAATAAATCTTATATAATTATGTAGATGCAAGGAATTGAACCTCAAATTTAGTAATAACCAAATTTAATATTTTGGTACTTCAGTACTATTATACGTCATTGAAACATATACAATTGTCAATTACTTTATTATGTGGCATATATCATTAGTGTCGAAATCTAACACTCCTTAAACATATACAACTGTTTTATGTGACATATATCATTAGTGTCGAAATCTAACACTCCCGACAAGGAAAGTCCAATCCCTTTTTATAGATTTATAACACATATTTAACTCCCGTACTCTCACTTACATTTAACACTTTTAGCATATTGTTTATTGAAATTATGGAACCTGACATATATTTCAGGTAATTTTCTTGAGATACATGGGATTTATATGTAAATATGAATTGGGCATTATTATAAATTCAAAATTTTTTAATTAGTCCTGCAGACCCAATTAAATTTAAAATATATTTTTTAATATTTCAGAAAAAGTTTCTGAGATGAATCTCAATATCCTTTTTCTCTTGTTTATTAGCTGCACTTAAGAGTTGAAACAAACTTTAATCCCCACCACAACTCCACTAAAGTCTAAACATCCGCTTAACTCCACTAAAGTTTAAACATGGTTTACTTTAATACAGATAATACGTACTTAGGTTGATGTAAAAACAAAACTAATCTGGAAAACATGGAAACTGTCAGTCACATAACATGTTAAGTGTTACTCCATTTTTTCTGTAATATGTATAGTTAATGACTTGGTTAATAATTAATCTCGCCTGATTTTGAGGAACATCGTATGCAGCTTCTCAAGGCAATATGTTTTAGCTCCTCTCAAATCTCAATACTAGTACCACAGTTAAACAATACAAGATTACAAGGAAATCCTGTTCCTGTGTGTCACAATATTGTAATAAAATGTATGCCTGATCGAATCTTATTAGCCCTCTTGGCCATGACAAAAGCATCAAAATCAGACAGACATGCATGTGTTTCTTAATTATAGCACTACAAACTGTAAAGAAAAAAAGAAGACAAAAAAGAAAAAGCATTTTGAGATCTTTGACTTAAAGTTCTTCTTTACCTTTGTTTTGTTCCATAACCTTGTTTCTTTGCATATATTGTCACTGACTCACTGGGCTGTGACTTTGTGATTGTAGCTAATTATTCTCTGCTGTTAAAAACACAGAAATTTCAACCAATGGGATCATCTTCTGTTTGGTCTAGCAAGCTGGGCTCTCACATATTATGGGTTTGTGTAATGCTCATCTCTATCAATGCTGCAGAAAACAGAATATTGTTTGACAATGGAGAATGTCATTTTAATGACCTCAAGGGTCTTATGGATTTCAAGGCATCGATCAAGTCCGACACCTCAGGTCGCCTTGACACATGGAAGGGAAAAAGCTGCTGCATTTGGAGCGGCATATCCTGTGATAACAAGACGGGGAGGGTGAACAAGTTATATCTCCCAGGATTCGTTACTTCTGGAGATGTTCCTGATCAGACTTATATGGAAGGATCGCTATCTCCTTCCATTACACTCATGGATTCCCTGGAGGTTATAGATCTCTCCGCGCTCTCTAATCTCACTGGGCAGATCCCTCCATTGATAGGTGTTCATCTTCCGAAGCTAAGAGAGCTCACTCTTTTTGGTAACAAACTTAGTGGTCCATTGCCTGAATCTATTGGTAACCTGTCAAATCTTGAAGAGATGTACTTGCATGAGAACAGCTTTTCTAGTTCCCTACCTTCTAGTCTAGGGAGTCTCAAGTCTCTAAGACGATTGTATCTACACACGAACAAATTTTCCGGGGCAATCCCAGAATCCATTACAAACTTGACAAACATGGTGTCTCTGGATTTACACCAAAACTCTCTTACCGGTTTATTACCAGCTGCCATTGGTGATTTGCAATTCTTGGAGGAGCTAGATCTTTCAAACAATTCACTGTCTGGAAGGATTCCATCCTCCATAACAAAGCTTACACTGATTTCGACTATGTACTTGGATACCAACAGTCTTGAAGGAGAGATCCCTTTCCCCACCGTATCAGGTCAAATGTCTGCACTAAAATTTCTACGACTGCAAAATAATCGTCTCAGTGGAAAGTTACCCTCCACTTTTGGATTTCTCACTTCTCTTCAAAGAGCTTCCTTATCAAATAATCAACTCGAGGGGCCTATTCCTTATAGTTTAGGAAATCTAAGTTCTCTATCAGAGTTATACCTAGATGGAAATAGCTTCTCCGGTCAGATACCTAGTTCAATTGGTCATTTATCTCAGCTTCAAGCTCTAACTATATCTAACAATATGCTTCAAGTACCATTACCCCATGAATTATCATTGCTTCTAAACCTTCAAATACTAGATTTGTCTTTCAACAACATAAATCTTTCTGTTGTCCCAGAGTGGCTACTGGGATTACCATCACTCTCTCATATCTACTTGGCTGGATGTGGAATTCAAGGTGAAATCCCAAATTACCTGCAGAAAACCTCAAGCTCTCTACTGGTGTTGGACTTGTCCAGAAACCGCCTCACAGGACCAATTCCTTCTTGGTTTGGAAACCTGACTCAGATGTGGAGCTTGAACCTCTCAAGAAACTCGCTAGATTCTACGATTCCCAAAACAATCACAAACTTAGGAAGTTTGACAGTTCTTGACATCCACTCAAACAAGCTAACAGGCACAATCAATCAGGTTTTCAATATACAAAGCACATTCGAAGGTTCTTTGACTTATGTTGATCTTTCTGACAATACTTTTTCAAGTGGCATGAAACAGATTGGTAGTGGATCACAAACGGGGATACAATATCTAAATTTGTCACGCAATCATTTCAATGGGAGAATTCCGAATTCGATAGGGAACTTAAAATCAGTGGAAAGCCTAGATTTAAGCTACAATGAGTTAAGCTCCGAGTTGCCAATATCTCTGACAAATGCACGTTCTTTAGAAAGACTAAAGCTGCAGAAAAATCAGATTACAGGTAGTATACCAAGTCAGTTTCTAAACCTAAAAAGGTTGAAAGAGCTCGATGTTTCAGATAATCTACTTTCAGGGAGAATTCCATTCGGGAAGCCTCTAAGTGATTTCCCACGAAGTACTTACTCCGGTAATAAAGGTCTGTGCGGGAAACCCCTTGATCCTTGTTTGTCTTGAGTTCTCATCTGCCGCTTAGGTCACCAGATGCAAGGAAATGAAATTAATTAAGTATATTTCAGCCTAAAAGTGCTCTTACACTACAAATCCTGTATATGCTCATAAACCTGGCGGTGCATGTTGACTATATACAGGCACATACAAGAATATATTCCAGAATTTTTTGGCAGCATCTTGTTAAACTTCACATTTCAGGGACAGAGAGGTTAAGATATTATCACTTATGAAGGATTCATGAATAAGACAATTTTCAAAAGCTTTCATTGTTTACTGTCCTCCCCCCCCCCCCCCCCCCGCTCTCCTTCCCTCCCCTCTCCCCTCTCCCCTTATTAATTAATTTGATGTATTAGGAAAATCACAAGTACATACTTGTGAGCACAAGAATATTGTGAAAAGTTGAATTGCAAATTAAAGGAAAAAGCCAGAACACTGCACTAAATGCTCAAAAGAGACTTTTCATATATTACTATCTTAATGACCTTAATTGTTCATACACTAATCAAGGGGAATCCTGACTCAATCCTAGCTTCTGGTAATTGGAGTAATCAATTTCATTTAACCGCACACAACATAAGATTTGCTCCGGTAACTCTTCAGGTTTGTTTCCCTGGGCGAACAAAAAAAAGTGTTAGCGATAGTAGAGCCTAAAATGTCTGGCTCTGTGAAAGTAAGTCCAGTACATGATAAGTTTAGGTATTATATGACTTGCCTGAATTGTAAGGCCGAAGTCCAAGATGCAGTGCTTCAATCTATCTAAAAAAGCTCCAAAGCCCTTCCTAGATATGTAACCAAATCTATGCATGTCTAAATCGATCTCCAAATAATTTTCTCCCTGAAAAAAAAAAATAATTTTTTTGATGGAAAAAAATACTAAAAGTACTCTTATTCCCGTACATTACACATAACATATTACATATATCACCGGAGGATATTAAGAAAAGAGTGCTGAAATCAAAGTCCCGGTATGAAGGATTAAGTACAAACTTACCAAGTAGAACTCATGTTGGGGACGTGAAAGGACAGGCTTTTCATTGTAAGCATGCATGAGTTTCCTCTCAGCTGCACTTAATTGAAGGTCATCCACATTTACTACACGACCCAATATCTTTAATCTTTCCCGGAATGGTACAGATGAACCTTTAACCTTTTCAACTTCATCATTGATCAGCTTCTGGTGGTATTAAAAAGGTTTCAGAAAGATAAATATAATGTACATGATAAAATATCTCCACAAAATTGATATTATTTTCTTGGAAATGAAGAATATTGCATACTGAAAAGGTTAAATCTTACTTGTATCCCTTCTCTGCAATGAGATGGAAGTTCTTTAGAGTAACTTTCGGAAAGTTTGAAGTATAAAACAAAATTTATTCCTTCCCCATCAGTTTCACTCTGGAAGAGGGCTGCAGGATACAATGGAATCTGAACACGAAATCAAGAGAAAAAATTGCATGCTTAGAAGATAACTTATTACAAATGAAACCCTTGAATTATAGAAATTCAAAATTTCCAGTCCTAATCCAACTCTTTAGTATTGCAAGAAACAAAATCGCATTGGTAAGCCGTAGAAGAGGTAGCTGAGAGGCTGATGTAGACAACTAAAGGTAGCAGCGACATTTGCAAAAGTGAAGGAAGGTCCATAATTCATTACAATGTAAATGTTTAAAGGCAAGACCCATTAAAGCTAGGTTTTCTAATAAAGTTGTTCCATCATCTTCCCTGTCTATGCTAAATAAGGTGACGACCCAAATCTAATATTCAAAGATTCAAAAAATTTTTAGTAAGGAAAATCAAATATGGAATGATTCTCAGGCCAACACCTCTTTTACCCGAACTCTTCGATTTTATCTCCATACCCTTCTCGGGGAAACTCGATACTCGGAGGTGGGTATGGACATTTGATGGCCAGTTGACACTTCATTTTAGTAGGTCATCACATTTTCAGCAATTAATACTACTAGTTTATTCAGTGAACGTACAAAATTAAGAACAAGAGAAAAGGTCTGTAATTTGGTAACATCAACAGATATCCCTTCCTTAGATTGCTATGACATCAGTGGAGATCTTAAAGAGGTGAAGAACCATAAACAAGGGCTCAGGCAAATGTAGAAATAAGAAGTACCTGACAATTTACAACAAGAATTGGAGGAAGTTCACCATAGGAACTAACATTAGGCAGTCCCACATATCGAGCAATGTGATCAATTTTCCTTTGAGACAAGTATACATCAACCCCGAATGGATTATATGCAGCATGGTCGGGAGCAAGATCCTTTTTTTTGTCCCTGTTTAAAAAATTAATTGAGTCCTCGCCAAGAAAAGTTAAAAGTAAAAAGAAGTATCTAATATGAAAAATTAAGATGGAAATACATTAAAGTTCCCCATATGCCTTCACATACGATGTGGCTTACATGTAGATTTATGCACAAGTTATCATTGTGCTCTCACCTTAAATAGTTCTCCCCTCTGACTCTGAAAGTACTCGCAGCGACTTGTGACCACGAATCCGGCATTTTCTTGTCAGATGGACAGAAAGGTACTTGTGAACCAGCTATTGGCCTCTTGATAAGCATCTTTGAAGAAACTGGGAGAAACCAAAAAATTGTTTAACATCTACACATTTTGTTTGCAATCATTAACTAATCATCACAAAAAATCACTTCAATACATGCATACAAATGTATTTGCCTTTGATTTCATAATTGAGCATGCACAACAACAGACATACATAATTACATAAGTCATCTGTGCTTCTTTACTTAATTAATGTCCAATGGTGTATCAGTTGTGACTGATAAATTTGAACTTCGTTCCGTTCTATGTAATAGCATATTAGTTGGATATATTGTATAAATATAAAATAAGTAAAACAAGGAAACATAAGATTAATGCGATAAGATGTGTGGATGTGTGTATGAGAGAGAGAGAGAGAGAGAGAGAGCAATTTGTGTGCAAGCGACGACATAAGGACAACAATAGTACTCACGTAAATTAGAACTAGAATGTCCCTCCTTCCATTTGAAAGATAGTTTAAGCGCTGCTTTTTTCTTTGTATGGGGTGGACTTGTGCTAAAAGACCTTCTCTTCTCAACTGCAGGAACAGTGGAAGCAAGACAGGGCAAACAGTTGTTCGGAATAATTCCACAATTATCTAACAAATCACCCCCTCTGCCACCACTTCCTTCAACAGATGAGGTTTCATCCACGGAAACTGACTTGTCATTTGAACTCCCACCAGATCTCAGCCGCGAGTCATTTGAACTCCCACCAGATCTCAGCCGCGAGTCTCGCTCTCCTCGATGCACATGACTTCTGGAAGTGTCACTGACAGAGTTGTGTGCAGGATGGCCAGCTGAGTAATCCTCTTGCTTTTGCAGTGGTCCAGAGTGGTGGGGATACAGTACATTGACATCGCCATTTCTATGATTAGCATCTTTAAGTGAAGATATACTTGATCTGGATGCAGCTTCAGACTCATTCTGGGATGACACATCTGTGAACGAACATTGTATCCATAACTTCATGTTTAACAGTTGATGAATGCAATGAATTCATATCAGATTTAAAGTATTTACTGAAATACGTCTGTTAATATACCATCGGAAATGCTCTGAAAATCATCATCACTACAGTCAGATTCAAGTATTGCAGCAGAATCGAACCATGTGTCATCCACGCTTGCTCTTGCTGATATCGTGACATATTAGTAAAAAGAAAATGTGAGAAAAGATAATAACCTTCCAATAAATAAGCAGCAAGCATTGCAGTTCCACGAAAATTTAAGGAAAGTTGATTGTTGGTATAGAATTTGAGACATAATAGAAAGTCTAAGCTATTTTTTGCAATGCTACAAAAGATATACAGAATAATTAAAATTGCAAGAGAAACTGAAAATGAAATCCTAAGCTTCGTCCCAACTCCTTCTGGCTTTGTCCGTGTCAATGCAAGTCATATCAAAATTACATGACAGTTTTTATTACACGCACTACCAAGAAATCAAGGTAAGATTTAAAAAAATGGTTTCTTGAAACTGGATTGTAGTAAGCAGGAACACTAATTCATTCATATCTCCACAAAGTATCATTAGTTAGGATATCTCATTAGAATACCTAGATCCGATCTTCACACCATCAATGTTGTTAAAAAACTAAAGGCTTATTCATTAGTTAAGAAAGTAAACCACAGTTAATTACTACTAATCTGTTTAGTTAAAAGGAATCTGATGAAATTTAGACTATTTTGTAGGTAAGCATTCATAATTTTATTCCAACCTCCATATTATTCATACAAAACTCGAGCCCAATGCTACAAATTTTGGGAATGAATGCCTTTCTCAATCATTCCTACTTCTACCCATTTCCTTTACAGCCGCGTCATAGGAAATTTGCACTCTCTTATTTTTTTATTACTCTTTCAGCCTCTCGTCTCCTCTTATCCTCCGTTTCTTTAATCTTCAATTATGTTTAAAAAATTTCATTCCATTCAATCCTCATTCCATACATTCAGACCAAAACAGAGCATAAAAAACTCACCAATCACAATAATAACACACAGCTAAACAAGTGCATAGCTAGCAAAGGAAAGATCAAACCTGTACAAACCCAAACGACTCATAAAAGACCATCTAATATCAATCTATATTAGTCCACTCTCCAGCTACAACTGCAATATATAGTATAGTTTCCCTTTCATCTTTTACAAATATACAAAATACCCCTGTTTTAGCTACATAATCACTTACATTCTACCCAAAACCACTGCTTTAACAAAAAGACCTCTTAAATAGTAGCTAAACTCTACAGATATGACAAGTAACAGTATATGTGTAAATCAAAAAGATTCCATCAAATTTGACAGTGGAATGAACAAAATCCCACAAGAGAAACTTAGACCAAATAACAAAAAATGCAGCTAGCTAATACTCCAGAACTTCATTTCATTTATTTTAACAACTTCAAAACCAAAACAACCCATCAACTATTTCATGAATCAAAGATTCATAAATCACATCTTTACACTCTCCACACACATAGAAAATCTCTCATCTTTAATCACCAAAAACAAAAAAATGCAGCTAGCTAAAACTCAAAAAATTCAATTTCATTAAAATAATTCACTCTTAACAACTAAAAGAAAAGAAAAAAACAGCCCACCAACTATTTCAAGAATCGAACACTATAAAATCACATCTTCACACTCTTTACACACAAACATATATACACAGAGAGAAAAAGAGAGAGAGGGGGGGGAGAGAGCGAGGGAGAGAGGGAGAGAGGGAGAGGGAGGGGGAGAGAGAGGGAGAGAGGGAGAGGGAGAGAGAGAGAGAGAGAGAGAGAGAGAGAGAGAGAGAGAGAGAGAGAGAGAGAGAGAGAGAGAGAGAGAGACCATTAGAATCAAGGCTATCAACTTTCTTGTTATTAACGTCAGAGGATTGAGCAGTTCCAGAAGATGCATACAAACGAGAAGAAGCCCTGCGTTTAGCAGCAGCTCTTCTTTTCTTCCTCAACTTCTTGGCCTTTCTTCCTCCTCCCACACAATTCTCCGGCCTAGACGTACAACTTCCCATCTACACACACAGACACACAAATCTTTTCTCCCTCCTACACACACACACACACAATCTTTATAATCTATAATTATTCGATCATATAAATATTTATTCGATCACCAAAGCGATCAAACGTGAAACACAAGAGATGGGAATTTCACAAACCTCTCCTCTACAAATAAATATCTGTAAATATATATCACATCAAAAGCTTTCACCCCTTTATTTTTTTTAATCTATATTAAATCTGTAGGATACTATATTAAATTGTAAATTAAATGTATCATGTATAGATTTATATGTATCTAATTTTTGGTGAATTGGAGGAGCTAGAGATGAAGTCAATATTATACAATTATAACGTACATATTTGACGGCAGCGTTAAAACATCTTCGTCTCTCTGTAATTTACAGTTATTATTTTAATGTTTTTTTCATATGAAATTAGTTGCCACGTGGATCAGTAGATACTTGCCACGTAGTAATTTATGAATCTTGAGTCTTGACCCTCACATAAACTAGCTTATTGAATTTCCAAATCCTTGTGGGAGACAATAATATTACTTTGGCAGTCCATGATATTCCTTTTACATTTTTTTTGAAGGTTTATTCCTTTTACATGGCGAACTTGCAACTTACCTCATGAACACTTTGTTTTTTCTTTTACTCTAAATATATTCTTCTTAAGAATAATTCATTTTTGAATTTAATGAATAAAATATTCACATTTTTTCTTATAATTGTAGTCGCATTTTTAAATAGTTCTATGTAGGGGTGTTCATGGGTTCACCAAACCGATCAAACCTACCCAACCCGACCCTCTTTTCGGCCGTTAAAATCGATAAAAAAAAACCCGATACTTGATTGGGTTAGAAAAATTTCAAACCGATTTAAATGGATTGGGTATGGGTTTTATATTTTTTCGGCTAACCCAACCCAACCCAACCCGATCTAAAATATTAATTTTATTTAATAATTTAATATAAATCTATATATTATATGCAAATATGCATTACACAATATATCATACTTTTATTTATAGATGTATGATTACATTTGGCGTGTATGTATTTGATTTACGATATAATTTACCTTACTAAAATTATAATATTAATTAAATTAAATACTAACAATAAAATCGTAAGTTATACGTAATTTAATCTTACTTAAATTCTCAACATGAACAATACTTTGCGGGCTTTAAATTTTTTTTATAAAATTATTTAACCCATGCAAACTGAACCAACCCAACCCAAACCGATTTACAATGGGTAGGATGGGGTTACGAAATTATTTTTTACGGGTTGGGTTAAAAAATTTCAAACCTGTTTAATTGGGTAGGGTTGCAAAAATGCCATCAATCCGGCCAACCCGACCCGCGAACACCCCTAGTTCTATGTAACAATTTTCAATCGAATAAATCCCTTATTTTGACATTAATTGTGATAATTTGGGTCAAATTTTGAATTCTTTTTCGAAAATTGGATAAAGTTTCGATTATCAATCCGAAATAAGTCAAAATATATTGACCCAAATACAAGTAACTTGGGTAATGAAAAGCCAATCAAATGTCCAGAAGATCATGATAACGAAAGTTCCAAATCTTCGGACTGAGGTGTTACAAACTCTCCTTCTTAATGTATTACAAACTCCCCCACTTAAATTTTTGGGGTCATCATCAGGCCTAACGGATAGTTAATATGTCCAAGATCATACCTCTCAAGTTTTCAAGAGTCGGTTCTCATATCATATATAACAATTTTGGTACAATCCTGAATTTTTTTTTTTTGAAAATCAGTCAAATCTCGATTTTGAAATAGGCCATAATATATTGTTCCAAATGCAACCGACTAGGATAACTTAGGATAATAACAATATTTTATTTTTGGTTCTGAGAGGTGAACATATCCTTAGATTTGGACAATTCATCTTCAAATTAACATGAACTTAATCTTCTTACAAAACAAAAGACAAATTTAAATGGAGTAAAACTGAAGGTTAGGTGAGAAAGACAAAATGGTCAAATGCATATGTAAACGTGTGACAAGTGGGACCCTTGGGTGAAATATAGAGGATGCGTTCGTGTGGACTGAATGAATAATGACTGACTGCTTTTGTTGGACCAACGTTACTGTCTCAGCTGTCTGTCCACAAAATCTAAATTTGTTTGAATCCAGTAAGGCCTTGTTTGGTTCATCTCCAATTCATTTCTGCAATTACAATGTTCTGGCCGGTGCTGCTACGTGCCTTTTTGTTGCACTTCCTTAACTTATGTTCTTGTCATCTTCACCCCTGTTTTCTATACAAACATCTCCCCTACATATTTAAAAATACTACTATAAAATTACTTAAAATTATTTATGACGCGTTATTCTCACAAAAGCACCTAATATTTGTACATGTTTTTTCCTAATTTGTACTGAAAGCGATAATTTAATCGTCTATTTAGAAATTTGTGTTATTCTACATTTTCGACCTTTTTTTTTTACAATATAGGTTTATATGTCTTACAATTTAGTATTTGTTCTAAGATAATGCTCGGGGTGAGCGAGAGTCGAACCCATGGGACGACAGAGGATAAACTCTTTACCATTTGGGCTATCCAATCGCGCTCACATTTTCGACTTAAGTGCTCTATACTAAAAATCGGTAATTAATAGAAATTCATTTTTGATTAATTGCTAGATGGTGATTAATAACTTAATTTGGCTAAAATCGGTTCAAAATTAAAATTTTGAAATCAAACAAGAATCGGTGAAGCTGAGTATATCGGTCAATTTTTGACCTGATTGATAACAGTCAGTAAAATATGTAAAAAAATGATTAGAACAAAAAAAAGTGAGAAAATCTACAAAAAAATAAAAGAATTATTATTCACGTATACATAATTTAGATGATTAAATCACGAACTCTTTTAATATATTTCGATTAATTCAAATTTTATTCTTGTCATATTTCGATTAATCTTCAGTTATCCAATTATTAATTAAACAATACTTTCATAGGTTAAATTCGATTCTCGCATTTTATAATACTCCTCGTAGAATCATATGTAAGAACATGGTGCCGGGTATTCAATTTTCAAAATCTACCGAAATAGTGTTAGTACTTTATTGTAAAGAAAAAGGTTTACCCGAATAGTGCTATGCGTGCGGAAGATTTGGAAGCTGTAAAGTGGATACTCCAATAGTACAGCATTTAAAGGCAGTAAAATTTTGTAAGTGTAGGGGTACAATATTGTCATCATATGTACATCCATTTAAAGCTAAGAGTTTAAAATAGATTTGACAAGAGACTTACCAAATTGAAAGCTTTTCACCTGCATGTCCGATACTATTATTACAACTGCGGTCATAAAGCACTTACCTACCCATGTAGGAGTACCAAACCATCATACATTGCTACTTGTACCATTGTTAAAGGTTGGAAGCAAGGAATATTTGATACCCACCCCGTACAAATGTGAATTCATTTTAAATCTTCGTTTCAATTTCCAGAAGGTAATTTAGCAGTTTCTTTGAGATAAAATATTGAGCATGTTTGCATTATGAAATTTCAATATAATTAACAAGTTTGAAAAATAGATTAAAGACATTTTTCATTATATACTACATTTCCATTTCAGTTCACTGGTTTGAGATTACATAATTGAATCATACGTGCACTCTAATCCAAAATAAAGAAAGGAAAATGTTAGGTATCTCAAATTAATTTCCAAAATAATTTTCAAATGTTAAATATATTATTTTAATTGATTATAATAAAATGAATTACTTGCATTCTCAGCAACCTTCTTAATCAAAATTTTTCAATATAATCACGTCATCTTTTCTCGCAATGAAATTGTGTAGACCAGTTACATCTTTTCTAGAAATCATGAACGATAAGTGACAATTAACAAAAGTGTTCAATCAAAGTAAAATTACGTTTAGAACCTTAAGTTGGAAAGTGTGCTAATGATAGGCGCTTGATTAGCAATTACGTAGTCAGAAGTGGAATGATCTAGGTAAGAAGTTAGCAATCAACAAGTACATTACTATAATGTGCAAGCAAATTGCTTGATAATGACAAGGATTAGGTAGACGCTTACAATAACAAGTGTTTGTTTTAGTTGAAAGTAGGTTGCCAATAAAAAAAAAGTTTTGTATGAGGAATGGATCTAACGTCAGTGTGTTGGAAAACTAAGTTGCGCAAAATTTGCATCAATTTATTAGCACTAAATGTAACCATTAATTAAAACCATCATAACTCTGTATAAAAAGAAGATTTTGTCTAATGTATGCCCAAGGATACATGCTAAGAATCCGTGTTTGATGAGTTAGAAAATTTTGATCGATGGAGATTTTTGTGCATGCGAGGGTCTATCATTATTAATTAATGAAATTTTTACTAATTAAAATTTGACAATTAAACGAACACAGATTCTTAACATGTGCTCCAGAACACACACTAAAAAAACCGTAAAAAGAAAGCCTATACGAAGTGTCACGTACTCAATATGATAGTACTTTCTAATTGTGATTCGAGATCGGTCTGAAAAGATGTACCTATTACTCCTCTATTAGATTTCATCCACCTACTAGAGTGTCACAAAGTTGAATGCAGTTTATGAAGATTTAGGCACAACAAAAATTCAATACGAAGACTTTCAGTCTGAAATGCAAGACTGTAAAGATCTCGGTAGAACAAAATTTCAAGATTAAGAAAAAAATCGATCCTAAATTCACAAAATTTTATCAAAATTAGTTAAGGAGATCGTATCGAAAATAGTAATATTTCTACTTAACATACTCTGCCATAAAATTTATTTGGAAATATGAACAGTAATGTCCGCTGGAATTGATGAATGATCATTGTAGCAGGCAGGGCAAATGGGGCAATAGGCCGGGCATGCAGCATAGAGATTATTAATGAGTGTTAGATATTGGCAGCGCTGTCAATATTCAATTACCGATATTATTAGCAGTCTTCCTCATTTATACTTATCCTTCTCAGATTTGTATAAAAATTAATTTTTAATGCTTAATTTTAATTCATGCGTGGTCATCATTTGCTCCAACCACCGGATACATTTATTCACTGCCGGCATTTTTAATGCGAATAAAACTCTCCTTCTGCTATCAAATCTAAGCACCATTACTCACTGGCTTCTTCAATGACATTTATTTATATGTAAAAAATATCGGGGGTTTAAATATTAAAATAATAACTTTTTATTACGCAATTATTCAAATTCTGTAGAAACCATTAATTTTTAGCTTAATATTGGAACTTCAGCCTTCAATTAGTTTAACGAGCACTCTAGTAATATTTTCGAAATAGCGTTTGTTTTCATTACATCAATAAACAACTAATATTACGAGAATAATAACATAAAAAATCTGCGAGATACTTAGATGGTGCGTGTATGCAACTGGCCAAAGAACTTTAGGCGTATTAATGTGAAATTTTCTAAATTGGTGTACAGGATATTTGTTTGCAAATACTTCCAAATATCTATTACAGTATCATCACAAGTATGTATCGTATATCTTTGAGCTTTCTGATTGGTTCTGCACAAGTAACCAACTAATGATATCGGAACTCCTACGGACAGGTCGATCTTTTGTGGACTATTCCTCCTATTGTTCTGTTTCGAGATACACTTTAGTTGGAGATTTGTTTGATGCGAATAAATAATTAAGTTGTTCTTATAAAAATTTCGTAATTTCTTTATAGAACATTTTCATTATTGTCAACAAAAATCAGTCTCGATACATCAAAAAGTGAAATAATTACTTACTTTACATTCTGTTTCACTAAAAAGTTAATTTTTGGAAAAATATAATTGTATCGATAATTATTTATATACAATCCATATTTTTTTTTTTGAGGAACTGTAAAGATACATCAAAAAGTTGAAAATAATAGTGTAACATGCAATGAAAGTAACATGTCAACAATAAATTATGTCATAGAAAGATTACTAAAATCATGAAAATTATTATGTTCGAGAAAGCAGCTTGAATCTTTACATTATATGTTGTGGCTGAGAATACGTGATAATACAATAATGAAAATGTGAAAAATATGTAAAATAATTGTTCTGCACTTTTACCCACTACAGGTGTCTCAGTTGATTGGTACCGTGATTTAAGAACTTAACATCCCAAGGTCATAGGTTCGGGAAGGCACGAAAATAAGTGAGATGCCATGTTTGGTGGGTACGAGTGCGAGTGTGCTAACAGTTCACCGGCTTAATCGAGTTGCGTGAAAGCTGGCCTGGAAATCGGATTATCAAAAAAAAAAATATATTTTTTGCACTTTTTAAAAGAATGAAGAACAATTATTTTAACATTCTCACGTATAAATTGTTCTCACCTGAATCATACCTTATATGTTATAATATGTTTTTATATATAATAATAATTTATAAACAATGTATTTAAAATTAGGAGAGAACGAAATTCTAAATTCTCAGAAACTAGATAATAAAAAGAAGATATATGTATAAACTTATAAATGATTTTTCCTTTTACTAGTAGAAAAACTTATAAAAGTTATTTGATTTGGAAAAGGATACAAAAACAATAAAACTTGTTAAAGATGTTATTGAAGGACATTCATAACCAAAGGCTCTAAAGCAAGTTGAGGTAGCTACTTGGTTGAGCTTACATCTAGTCGATCCAGAGATTCTGAATTCGATACTCGTTTACCACGAGATTTGTCAATGAACAGATATTCACTGTGAAATGCTATAAGCCAAATTATTCAATACAAAAAAAAAAAACCAAAGGCTCTAAATTGAAGGAGGTTTGTTGTGTTGGGCTTTTGCTTACTGTTGTCAGAATGTTGTCTTTGGATGTCAACAAATTGGGCCTATTAAAGAATATGAACTAACTGAGCCAGCCCACTCAACAATAAAATGAAAATAATACTTTTATTTTGCTAATTTCTGAATGACATAGGGTATTTTTCATATCAATTTAAATGCTCATGTGATATAACGCTCCATCACCATGTTTAGTTATTTTGTGGAAAGTTTGCTAACCATGTATCTATAGGTAAACTCAATTTTTTAGTTATTGAACCTGACATACTTACAAAAACATGGAACAAAAATGCATCAGATTTGATCATGAACCATCTGTTTGTCACAACCCATAATCATAAACATGAGTAACATTCCAATAGCAGAAATTTAAAGGTTTACAATAACATAAAATCTGACATTAACTTGCTGATTAGAACAACTTCTAACATTAACTTGCTACTCAAAATACTAACTTCAGCTAGGAATCTTCAGAGAACTTCAAAGATAAACTCCAGGGTCCGGGCAAGTTTACCAACTACCATCCATCTTTTCAGTCACCAATCACCTCTCCCAATAACTTTTTTAAAAATTAGTCAAACTCATAGAGCCTATGAATATTTGTTTCATATGTACCAAGTACAGTAAATTAACTAGTTTGCAAAAACTTAACTAATAAACTCCCAAAGAGACCTGGGATGATGTGAATGAAGGATTGTATGGGGTATTCGCTCGAAACTTCATCAATCTTTTATTGGACAGTTGCGCTTCAAACTTCTTCAATAGACTATGATTGTGCGTAATGAAGGGGTGCGTCACAAGTTTATCCACAGTCCATCTTTCTTCAACCCTCTTCGTTCAACATCTTTTCACAAAATCCTTTGCAAACACTGACAAGTTATCCAGCTCTGGCAACAACAATATCAATCTATCATCTTCGTAACTAGCAATCATCTCCCCTAAACATTGTGAATCAACATCAAGAAAAAATTTCCATAAGCCCCCCTCTCCTAAAAGCATCTCCAACACAATACAACCAAGAGACCATACGTCCATTGCCGCTTCGTGAACCCCAAACACAACTGATTCCGGGGAACTATAAAGCAACGTTCCACGATTTTTATACTGCTGCCCTGCCCCAGAACTCATCTCTCCACCCTTTTTTGCCAATCCAAAATCCGATAATTTGAGATTATACTTAACAACCCCCTTACTTTTATTAGAAGGAATATTAAAAACAAGAATGTTAGCAGGCTTCATATCACAGTGAACATACCTTTGTCCATGTACCCAGGAGAGTCCCCTCAACAACATCAAAGAATACCAACTAGCTTCGTATTCCGGTACCCATCCACCTCTTGACTTGATCAGCTGTTCCAAAGTTCCCCCATCAGCATACTCCAGAACTAAATTGTAAAATTTTCTCCTATCTGCATTAGTACTCTTGAAATCCTCATCCGGAAAACAACGAACAATCTCCTTACATCCCCTTAGTCCATACAAGATAGCTTTCTCCATATGCAAAGACCACGAAAAACTTTCGGAAGCTGATTTCACAGCCACGGTTTTGGGTAAATAATAAGCACCTAGAGATGGTGATGCACATTCTGCTCGAAAAACAGACCCGTATGATCCTTCTCCCAAGAACTTGGTTTTAACCCACTTTGATGCCATGATCAGATGCTGTATGTTGTTATGAGATGAATAGGTTGTGTATACGCTAATTGTAAACTTTGGGTTTCTTATATAAACAAAAATGGAATGTGAGTTACTTGTGCACCACGTTTGATGTATGTTCCTAAATCCCTCAGGAACTCGAGAGTATTAATTGTCTGTTTGATGTATATCTGTGTTAGCTTTTAAATAAGATTCTAATTACCTCATCTTCGCTATGCTTTCCAATTGAAGTAGACACTCGAATTTAGATTTGTTTATAGACTATTGAGCTAGATTAAATAGTACATATTTTAATTCCATATTTGTTAAACATATTTAAATATGTTATTTATTTAATAAAATAATAATAATAATAATAATAGGAGGAGCAGGATGATGATTTTGTAAAATACAATTTTTATATTATTTGTAAAAAATGTCTTTTTCCAAAGATGATTTGTTAAAAATGTTTTGGCAAAATATGATTTTGCAATTAAATGTAGAATCACCAAAAAATTTAATCAAATAAAAAATGCGATTAGAACTTTTTTCTAAAAAATGAAAAAAAGAGTGATATGAATAATATTTTATTGCAAATCATATTTTTATAATATATTTTTCAGAGAGTTAATATAATCTATTTAATTTATAAAGCCTGCTCGTGTTTTGACGTTGTAATTACTAATCTACCCAGTACTTTTTTCCGTATTTACACTAAACTGCCACTATACCTATTTCACTTTATACGATCATGTTATTACAACCGTTCCTTTTGTGAAGCTGGAAGCTATCGCTTTTCCCCCATCTGATGCAATTCAAATTCAAATTCCTCTTTCAACATTTCAGAAAACTTCTTAAAATATTTACATTTATCAAAATTTTGCCTCCCTTCTTTTGCTCTACTCTCTCTTCTACTCTTAATTATCCTAATTACCTCTCTAATCATTTTTCCGTATTATAATTGCAGGAAAACGAATTGTTTGATGATATTTGCAGGCGAACGAGAGTTACGAGATTGACAAGAATCGTTTAAAGATTGGTGATTAAATCAGGTTATTTCTTTATAACTATTAATATTATAACAGTGGGTTCTTCATTATATGTATTCTCCGATCTTGATAAAAAAGATTGGAGAATTGAAGATGTATGTTTATGTTGATTTAGATTTTCTCTTAGTAAAATTGTGTGTTCGATTTTTGAGATGTTTATGTTCATCATGCGTGTCAATCTAATTCAAGAGTTATTCCAAATTCATATGAATGTTTGCATACCAAGTGTTTGATTATAGTCCTAGGAGAGCTGACCTTGGTTCGATTATGCTGCTTATGGTGATGAATGGGGCAGGTTTGTGGGTGTATTCAAGTTGATTGTCGAGATACAATCATCAGTCATCACAAATGTTGTGTTTGATTACATTTTTTTATTGGATTTGCTTTGTGGGGTTGTGAATTTGTGTTTGATTTGATGGATTTGGGTCTTTGGATTGTTTTGTCAATTGGGCTTTTGTTAATTTCTGTTTGAGGTTATGATTATTGTTTTTCTTATAAGTAGTGTTTTGCTTACTGAGGTACTTTGTTTGGTAAGATTTCTGTGTAGTGATTATACCTTGGCAATGGTTATAATGTTATAATGCAATGATTTTTGTGTAATTTGTTAAATGAGAAGCTATATGTTCTGTTTATGTTGATTATATATATATATATGATAGATCATACGTTTTATATCATTTTGTGTAAATGAGATGCTATTTTTTTATGACATTATGTTCTTACTTCCATTTCTTAATTTGTATCTCCGTTGTTTGTATTTCTTAGTTTCAGATCGATATGGCTAAAGAATTTGTTGCGATCTAATTAGGTACAATAATGATATTAAGAGTTGTTCTTAATACATCTATTATAATTTGTGAAAACTAATTCAATCATATTATTTATATTGTAATGATTTAGAGTTTGCAATCAAACTGTTTGATTAAATTTCTAAGAGACTTTTCCATTATTTTGCAGGCCAGGCAATGGTGCTTTTATTCTATAAAATCAGGTACAATTCTTATATTCATAATCTTCTTGGTTTTTCGTTTATGTAGTCCAATTGTTTGATTAAAGACTTGAAAGAATTGTTCAGGTTGTCATGATGAAATATCATTTCTTTTTTCTCAACAAGGACCTCGCGGATTATGTATTCTTTTTACGAATAATGTTCTATCAAGTGAGACACTATGCTTATGAGGTGCCAATTATCATAATTCACTAAATCTTTCATAAAACTGATCTTCGGTAGTGTCAATTGTTCATATTTTACGCATTCAGTATCGATTCATTTTCTTATCCTTAAATTTTGGAAGTCTCTATCCGTAGTTTCGTGGCATCTCACCTAACACATTCCTTTTACCTTTTCACACTTGATTGTTTTTTCTGCAGGATTATCGATTCTTCATTTTGTAGATTTTAATTCTAATGCTAATATACAAGCAGATACCAATATGGAATGCAGCTCCCAGTTTATGAATGTTAAGCTTCTATTAAGGTTTGAGTTAAAATTTTGTTTTCTTTACTTACTAAGTTGTTTCATGTGTTAATGTCAAGTGTAATTATAAAGGACAACGATCAAACTTACTAAATATTATGTTTGTGAATAAGTTTTACAAAGATTACATTCCTTTAGGAGTTATATGTGGGCGCTCTATATAATTTGCTTATTAATTGTTTGCTTCCAAACCGTCTGATGAGTAATACTTTGCTTTTTTTCTTTAGTTTCTTTTTTTAAAGGTCATTGGCATCATATTTGCAAGAGGCATGGCTCTTAGTATCTTAATGTGCAAGAGGCTGACAAATGGTATAATTTCCAAATTTGATGTATTATTGCATCTTTTATTTGTAAAAATATGAATTGATATCATTGGAAAATCGCTTCTTATAGGTTTATGAAATACTTGAATGTTGAGATTTTTGGTTGATTCTCCATTCGTAAACTCTCAGTCATCATTCATAGGTTTATTTATTGGTTGATTGTCATGATTAACGTAATCTTTAGACGATGAATTTGTTTTTTGATTGATTGTCATTATTGACGTAATCTTTAGATAATAAATTTATTTATTGGTTGTAGTCTAATTTCTTATATAATGATGTAGTAAAGGATTTCTCGAAATGTCAAATGAGAATGGTATCATGCAATCTAATTGGAGTTTATTGTTTTGTATGCTACTTAACTTACTCTTTTAATTTTATTTTTTCTGCTACAGTGCTACCCAATAGGATCTTTTAAATTTAGTTTATATGATAATTTATATAGTGCAAACATGAAAATTCATAATAGGTGGAGTTTTTGTATTTTAGAATGGTGCAAACAATTTCATTTTCCTTTCTTCCCTAGGTTTATCATTTCTTAACTTTGTGTAGAGGCTTTACTCGCTTCTATTAGATTAGAATGGTGCAAATAATCCCATTTTGTTATTTATTAATAAGATTTATATGTTCAAGGTAAACCAAGTAGTAAGTGTTCATTTAATTTTTCACAGTCCTACTGCATACTTTTTGACTAAAATTTGATTGTGAGTCGGAATTAAAACTCCACCTTGAAATGTCTGGACTAAGCAATGAAAGTCTTAATAGTACCTTCAGTTTCAAGGTTTTGTTCACTCTGTCCTGCGATCATATGATAAGTGATTTATACCATAATCATTATATCAATATAGTGGAGTATCCTTTGGAGTTAAATAATGATTTTATTGTACTGAATTATTGTTTTATGTACAATAGTGTATTTGCCCACAAGAAATGTATCTTAAGATTTTATTGTTTCAAAAGATTTCACTTTGTACAGTATACTTGATATTCTTAAGATTTTATTATTTTCTGTACTTATTTCAACGCCTAAATATGTTTTCAATGTGTTTTTACTAATAAAAATTTCTCAAAATATCGTTTGCTTCACTAAATAGATGAACAATATCATAAACTTAAAACTGTAAAAAAAAGATCTAATACTTAAAAGAGCAGAATGTAGGATGGTGAACCCAAGTCGCTTTAGCTGGAAGACCAAATCAGCTGTACTTGAAGGAGGTAATGTTCTCTTTTGTAATTTCATGTTCGTATGCATTGTTAATTTTTGTTATCAAAGTATACTTAAAACTCTTACAAATGAGTGAGGTATAATTCTTTATAAATATTATATGCACATAGTATATTGGATAATCTGTTGTTCATGAGCCTATTACATGAGCCTGAGTTTCTTATAGATGGAAATCTAACAAGGTTTCATACATTAGTGTTGCACAATTTTATACGAGTAAATTTCAAATATACTACTTAAATTAAAATATTTTATCATAATTAAATATACTGTTTGACGAGAAATCCTAATTATAAACTTATGTTCTTTTTGCTCTTCAATCGGATATCTACTAAATAAATAAATCTCTTGATTGTCATGGTCCACTTAACACACTTCATTCCAAGTTTGGTAAAGCTATTTCTACAAGCTCAGAATTATACACTTAAATTTGTGCACGGTGGCAAATTTTAAAAAATGGAAGGACATTTTCGTGCAAATTGTGATTCCAATCCTGCATTTCAATTTTGGTAAAGAAAATGATGTATTTTGGTAAAAGGGGTTCCTATTTGTGCTTAGGATATGGGCCTGGCAGATCTGCAATAAAAGCCACAAGGTTCTTCTAATTGAGTCCTTATAAATATTGATACCGACTAATTGATGATTCAGGCTCATAATGCACTATCTAGGCTTGTACAGTGCCGGCTCTTGTGGGAGTCTCCCTAGCTCCATGCCTAGGGCCACAAAATTTGAGGGGGCCACATTTTTTATAAGTTATATATATATATATATATATATATATATATATATATATATGTATATGTATAATGTATCAATAATATTTGTAGTCATATTTGACATTCGGTTTAAATATAACAATGTACTAACTTTCATATCACGTTTGGGCTCTTTATTATTTATTAATTTGTTTTAATTTAGAGGCCCATTATTGGTGTTGTAAAAAGCCCATTTATATTAATTGACAGTGCGTGTGTAGTGTATACATTACCTTTTCAAATTCCTGTCTGTCGATCAACTAATAGCATATTCAGTTAGTGTTTAATTCTTCCTTTTTTGCTTTTTGTTTATTATGATTTATAAATTTATAACTAATTTTTTTTAATTATTAGATGTTAGATTATAGTATTTGATTAGAGATTTTGCACTAGTTAAAACAAGGACAATAACTTCTTAGAGCAAGTTCAATGCTCATTTCTCTATAAATATAATAAAATAAAGGTTTTTAGTGATTTAGCGATCTTGTTTTATATGTCAACTCCAACAACTATCCTTATATTCATTCCTTAGTATTATTATAATAATAAATTTAAATCTAAAAGATAAATTATTTTTAATTATTAGATGTTAGATTATAGTATTTGATTAGAGATTTTGCACTAGTTAAAACAAGGAGAATAACTTCTTAGAGCAAGTTCAACGCTCATTTCCCTATAAATATAATAAAATAAAGGTTTCTAGTGATTTAGCGATCTTGTTTTATATGTCAACTCTAACAACTATCCTTATATCCATTCCTCAGTATTATTATAATAATAAATTTAAATCTAAAAGAGAAAAAAGGAGTGCAAAAGTGGAGGAAATGATTTTTTATGGATAAAAATGAAGTTAGGAATGACTAGAGCTTCTTCATAAATAGGGAATGGCTAGAGGTTCTTAGTCTTTTAGGAATAACTAGGACACTGTTTGACCAATATTTTATGTTAAATTCCCTAAATATAAACTTAGGAACTCAAATAGGGAAGTTATTGGACTTGCTCTTAATCTCAACTTGCTACTTCTATTTTTTACTACTGGATTTAAGTTGTATTGTAATTTTTTGTGTGATCTAATTATGAAATTTGAAGTCTTAAAAAATTTTGGTATAAAAATACTAGGGCCTCCAAAATGCTGGAGACGGCCCTGGGCTTGCACAATCAAAGCTTACACTACTTTGCGCTCCATTTAAAAAGGGTGTGATAACTGGTAAGTCCCGAACTTTATCAACATTAATGAATAATAAAACTGTAATATTTTTGCTTTACTAATAAGGTATACTGCTATGTATTTATAGTTACTAGAAATGCTAAGTCCTGAACCATTGCTCCATGATCGAAACTAAGTACTATGTTTCGGTTTTTAGTTTTTTAGTGTGTGTTTGTTTATAAAAAATGATTTTCTTTTGTATAAAAACTAATGAAGTTCTCCTGATACTTGGGCTTACTATGACAGCCATGTAGATTCTATTTCACTTCACTAGACTATATGTAGCTTCGAAGTATGCCATATTTGGCCATTATGTGAGAGTCGTCTTATTGATACATATTGCTATGCTTGATCTTGATTATACATATTTTCTCCTTTTCCTTGTTCTTATTCTCACACAATCACTTGATTCTTCTCTTAGTATGCTCTATCTCCAATTTTCTTATCATTGTTTTAGTTTGCTGATGTGTTCTTCTTTTTAATTTTTTGCAGTTTGAACTTTGTAGGTCTAATATTAACATTGTGAACTATGATATCACAAATTTTCAGGTTTTTAAAACCATTTTTTCTTTATAATTTTCATGGCTTAAACACTGTTAATGTTAATTTATGTTTGTGTTTGTTTTTTTGTTCTAAGATTTATTTGCTCGAAAATACAGTGTTCTTTGATTTTTTGAGATCGACCATGTTATGATTTTGATATGTTTTGAGAATTGTTGTTATTGAGAAAGATGGGGTGCAATTCTTTTTTGGCAATTTGTTTCACCAAGTGTTTGATGTAATGTCCGAAACAAGTAATAAACATTGAATACAAATGTCTTCTACTTTTACAATTTGAAATTGTTCAATTTTACTCTTTAATTTAGTTCTCTCTTTTTGGCAGGTTTGTTTTATAGATCAAGAAGGGATTGTGAGATACCATTGCATAGAAAGAAGTTTGTTTTTATTTATGTTTCTCTAACCTTTCCAATTACAGTTGAAAGTTTACTTTTTGATTATACTGAATTTGAAGTAGAGAAAGATGAACCCGCACCACATTTTAGAACTGTATATGTGCATAATTTTTATGTCTAATAAATGATATTTGCAATAATTTTCTTTAAGATTTATATACTTCAACTATCGGAGTCTTACCTTAACTATTTTGAAAGCTTCTGATGGATGCAAACTTATGTATTATAATTTTTACATTTCGTAGGCTAACGTGTGGGTTCTCATGTCTAAAATATTAAATATTGTGGGCGATTCTTAAGTATCGATCATGGAGAAATGTCAAAAAAGAAAGTGGATGAGGAGGAGCATCTGACATTATAGGATCTAAAACTGCTTTTCTAACACAAAATTAATAAAAAAAATAATTTTAAGGCCATGCGAAGCGGGCAAACATACTAGTCACAAATAAGTTTAAAAAATATTTTCCTTATTTATGCAATAATTGCAAATAAACGTCATAATATCATTTACCTAAAAAAAATTGTGTACAAATGTCACCAGCTTTAAGGACGGTCATGTGTGCTTATCTTGCACGCAATAACAGGGTACGAGGTACAAAAGTTTTATACTCTCTCCGTGGCTCATTTGATTTTTAATGGTAAATTTTTTTGAATTTTGATTGAAATTTATATATATTATATAATTAAAAATAATTACAAAATATATATTATTGAAAAATATATTTAATTTATTTTAAAATGTATTTTCTTTATTTTTAAAATTATAAATATATAAATTTTAATAATCTATTTTAAAGTTAAAGATCGTTGAAAAGTCAAATATACCGAGCTGGAAGGAGGGAGTAGTAACTCACCTTTTGCATAGTATTCTCTAGTTTTATACAGGCCCGAGTATGATTTGTAGGTAGCAAGACTTGTTTTGAAGTCACCAGAGCAATGGCATATTAACAAAATTAAATTAACTTGTCAACTTTATGACCCATTTACAATACATGACACTTCTACTCAAATTACAATGGTTGCAATGTTGATATGGAAGATATGAAATTTAACACATACAGTGACACATATTATTCTTGCAATGTCCTCCGTCTGGTCAAGTGTTGGTACACATTGAATTACATCTTTCTTCAGATGATAAACCTCGAATACATCCACAGGCCAATGGGATTGTCATTGCAACATTTTACATCCTGATATATTTGAAGTGGACTTCTTGGGTAACTTGCTCAACATTTGATACAATATACAAACAGACATGTTAATGAACCATGTCCATATACTTGAAACTTAAGGATTCAAGATTTTTTTCTGTCAATCACTTTTATAATTGGTTATAACATAAGAATTTAATTCCAAGTTATAAAACTGCTAATACTTAAGATACATGTGTGTGCGAGGATGATATAATGTGAATAAAAATAGAAGGTAAAACATGCTCTGATATTGTAGTATGTGCTACCTGAACTCAATACAAGAAGAATAACCACTAGTAATGCTGTATCCACAATTCAGACATATTTTTCTTTTGTATTATAGAATTATAATATGTATCTTGTACTTTGGTGTAAGAAAAGAATGGCCAAAGGACTAGGTTATATAACATACTTGATGTTCATATTTGCTATTATTATCAAGAGGTACATAACTTTTGAATTTGGTAATTACTGTGAAGAGTTAAATTCTACAGTAGAACTCTTTTGTAGCTCAACATTTTACTACAATTAAGTTCAATAGAAAGTTATAAGTTTTCTTTGTATAAGTTTGTTTGTATTATTTCTGTTGCTCATTTATGAAGATCGTCTTGGTTTTGCAAATTCTTTGTTACAATATTTGTAACAAAAAGATCAAAATATTGTCAATGTTATGAGTCAGGACAAAATTTAAGTTCAGCTAGATAGTTTTCTTTGTTGATGAGTATTTTGTGGGTTGACTTCCACCGAAACAACTTATCACATTTCAAAATTTCATTAGTTAAGCAAGTGGGAAACAAGGCCTAATGGCTAGATATCACATTTACACTAACTGGAGGGCCACTATTAATAACACAGAAATTAAATAAGCACGTTAATATCTAATTCAAACTAATTACCACTTGAAGATAAAGAAAGAATTGTGGTTACCTGTATCATGATGTTTACGGTTGGGTTGTTGAACACTCTGAATCTAGCTGATTTACTGATGTTTTGTAGTTTTCCTGCAACAAGTATATAAACTGAAGTACTTGACAACACTGCAAGGGGTTCAAATTGTATATAATGATAGTAGAACTTTGTATTCTGATACAAGTCATATAACACTTAAATATAGTAAGGAAAAGGCTTATCTTCTAGTACCTTTGCTTCAGAAAAAGATCTGTTTAGAATATTCACGGTGGATTCAGGTTGGGAAAAATTTGACTGTGGAGGATCAGAAAGATGAGGGAAGTTTTCTTTAGTGCTTTCCACTGCCTGTTCACTCCTGGAATGTCAGTGATACGGAAATAATTAGAAAAAAACAACGCCAACAAACTGGAGCAGATTTACACTGCACTCTCAATGATAGCAAGACTACACAAACAAATAAGGAATCATTAATTTATCAAGATCTTAACAGTAATTTTTTAGTGTTTCAGCGCATAGCATTACTTACATTGAGTGCATGCAAGTTTTAGAATTCATTTTGACTAGTTAAATTGTATTTGCCATGATATGTTGAATTATTCACTTCTTACATACATCAGTTATTGGATATGCAGTCTGAAAAATATGAATTTAAAGTGACTAAAGAGAACCAAAATCAAGCAATTACCTGTCCTTTCCCTCTACTTTATTTGCTACACCTTGTTGGCTAGCCATCATCGAGGAGAATGCCTTTTTACTCTAGCATGAGACCATTGACATATACAGGTAATTACATGAGTTAAAAAGACTACACTGAAAGGCTCGATATACAGTCAAATAGAGGTTCTATATATTTCAATATAGTAATATAAACCTGAAGGTTAATTTAAGAATATTATGGCTCTTAAGTACCATCCAACATAGGTCGTGCAGGCAATGTCACTGTTTTCTTTTGCTTGATTAAAGGAACCATTATGTATATCATTGAATATTTTAGTTTCAAAATTATCCTGGATGATATAAGTGCAGGCTGATAGCTCATTTTCTGTAAAATCTGATATCCTGGATGATCCCCTAGCATGTTTTTATTTATAAGTACATATTCAGTTTAGCAGTGGACCAAAACTTTGAGCAAGTTAAAAGTTACTGACTAAGAATATTATAATGTCTAACCTCTTCATCCATATGTCTGATGAAGTCTTGAATCTTCTTAACGACGACTTGTAAACTGCTTAATTCGAAATGCAATGCCTGACAAATGATTGATGAAGGATAGCCGTACAGAAGGGTACGGATGAAACAAGTTTATTTAACAGGAAAGACCATCATTTGCAAAGCCTTACCTTTTTCTCTGAGATTAGACTTTGTATAATTTCTTCCTTCGCCAGTAGAGTTTCCTTAAGGTGAGGCTGGTCAAGGCAAACTGTAACACAAATTATTTCTAGCTGAATATATCTAATACTTGGAGCGAGTAAAATTTTGATAACTTCTATTAGATAAGGATATCTCTTTCTCTGCTTCTGGGCCTTTGGCACCGATTTTAGCTGCCTCCAAATGTGATTCCAAGTCCAGTATTATTTTGTTCTTTCTTCTAAGTTCATCCTCTTTACTTCGCAGCTCAGCATCAAGTGTACTGATCTTGTCTGTGTGAATAGTGAAACATTATTACAGTTATGGTAAATGAAACTATAAAACTGCAACCTGCAATCAATCAGGTTGATGAAAATGGCATATAATAATTTAATGTTACCCATGAATTCAGTTCCCAGCGTAGTAGCTCTGTCTACTTTGATTTTCAAACCAGCAACTGAAAACAGTAAACAAAGTTTAGAAAAGAAAAGATAATAAATGTTTCACTGCATATTCATGAATTACTAACTGAATATACGCATCAACCAGAACACATGCCTACTTCCTCCTTTTCACTGAGAGCCTGTTGCGCATTTTCCACAATTTGCTTGACAGACAAAGCCTCCTTTTCTATTGACAAAAATAATGATGTATGTAATCTTATCTTCTCTGTAAGACCAGAAATCATATTATCTTTATGTGTGATAGCTTGTTTCATTTCAAAGGTAGAGTCCTGCGTTCAAAAATGAACCAACAATCAAATAGATTAAGTTCAGGTCTTTAAGAAGTCCTGAAAAATTTAAACACAATACTTTACCGAATATACTTTACAGAACTGTATGAACAATAAACACAGTAGAGAAAAACATCAATATAATCATGTGTTCAAGCCAGATTTTATTTGCTAACATTTGGAAATTTGAGCTATACCTTCACTTTGAAATTTAAAAACAAAACTTTGTTAGCAGGGCTAGTTAGATGAGATTAGATGCCTGACAGGCAATGGACAGAGTTATGAGAAAGTTACAGATTACACAAACTGTATTTATGTCAAGCCCACCAAAACAACTGCTGTGTGCATAGTTACTCGATCAGTCAGAAATGAAGTTCCTGGTCACACTGTGATGCATCCTTACACGAAGATGACAAGACAGCTGTGCTAACATGTTTTATGAATAATATAAATTATAACATTAAAAAGTTGACTCGTCGGAAGAAATAAAAAAACCAAGTGCAGAAGTCATTATAAAGTATGTACACCTTATGTAGTAGTTATGGCAGAATATAGTAAAGTAGTATACATGTGTGATGTGTACATAATCACAAACAAGATAAAAACTTCCGAAGTTCAAACAATGTGAACCCAGTAGCAAACCCAATTGCTAGACCAAGAATGCGACAGATTAATCCATAGCACCAATACGTTTAATACTGCCAAATTACAATCAGTATACAAACCTCGTAAGCTTTAACAAAACTTTCCTTTGATTGAAGCAATCTATTAATAGTTCCTTGCAACTCCTTTTGCTTGTTATCAAGCAACTCATTGTCATTCTGAAGGTAATTCAACTGCAAACACAACAAAATCCACTGATTTTCCGAAAACAAATACAGTACTAAAAAACAAAAACAAGTGACGACAACGAGTAATATTACCTCACGCCTCAACTACACCAAATCGAATCATATATACACTCAGTCCCACATTTACTCACATATAAATATATAACAAAGAGGGAAAACAACGAAGATTCGATGATAGCTCAATTTTACCACAAATATATTCCGATCAACCTATAGATCTAAACCTAAATTGACTTAATTCCTCATAGTAATTTCATCGAATTAGTAACATACATAACTCAATAACTCATATTAGATTGCAAAATATACTTGTATACACACCTTCGTTTCGAGTTTTTGACGAAGATCATTAGATGCAACTAATTCAGCTTGTAACTCCTTTAATTTTCCACTGTACAGTTCTTCAGTTTCATTATATTTCTGTAATATCAATTAAACTAAAAAATTAGTACAAAAATATGTGAATTACTCATAATATAATAAAATATAAAATACATTTGTGCGTGTGTGTGTTAATGAACCTGAAGTAGATGATTGTATTGCTCCGATGCATACCGCTCTCTTTCCTGAATTGAAGAGAGGTTTAGTGTGGGTGTGAATGGGAGAGAGAGAGAGAGAGAGAGAGAGAGAGAGAGAGAGAGAGAGAGAGAGAGAGAGAGAGAGAGAGAGAGAGAGAGAGAGAGATTAATTACTCTGGATTGTTTGAGCGATGAGATTAGGGCTCCGAGTTGGAGCTTGAATTTTGACAATTTGAGGAGAAGCTCCATTTCAGCATTTTCCCGCCAATTATAGTTGTGCTTGATTTTAACTGTTTTTGAATTTTTAAATAGCTGGGTGGGCTGGACTAAACGAATATAGAAAAATGAGAATAATGTGGGCTGGCTTTTGCGTCCAAATATTGTATATGGGGTGATTGGATATTGAAACAAAAAACATTTTTTGTTTCATGTTTTTCTATCAAGTCGTAAGAGGATTTTTTTTTCTTTTATAAAAATATCAGTTCTTCCCAGTAAAACGCAGCACGTTCGAATTCTGATCGCTTTTACGCGAGAAAGGAAAACACATGACTATATATACAAACTAGCATTTAGAGTATATTTTTATTTTTTTTCCAATTAATTATGTTGATAAACGAGTTTACACCCTTGACCCTACATACATACCACCTACTTTGTCTCAAGTGAACCGATGGAGTAACACATAATTGAAAACTATATTTTTATGTTGTAGTATTTTTATTAATTCTTTAGATAAAAGAAACTGAATAATGCAAGATAATGAGTAGTATACAAGTCATCTCTCATTCTTAATTTCTTGCAGAATTGATTCCAGCATGTACTACCCTACTCGCCATGAAAAGTCTTACGACTTCTATAGACAAGGCTGCAGTGGCCCGTCTGTCGATGTCGATCCTACAAGCCTGCATACATGTAATGTAAGTAAGTGTACCCCTTGTGTTTTTAGCCTAAAAAGTCTTCCTAATTTCGACAACTGGAAAACTATCAAATAAAAGCATACAAATCCAAATACATGATTTAGCAAAAAATGTAAAATAAAATCGAAATACATTTATTTTTATATTTTGAAAAAAAAACACCTTCTGAAATTTCCTGTATATTACTTATTTTAAGCACTAATGCTTCAGAGCATTGTCTATCCACTTTTTCTACATTTATTCTTCTTTATATTTTCAATATGTAATTATAAATCCATTTTTCGTGAAACTCGAACGTGCAAGAAAATTTCGTAAATAATTGTATTTGAACCGTCTTTGGCGAAGTTCGAACCCTGAAGAACTTGTTTCCAAAGATGTTAGTGATGTAATGCCCGATATGAGTTGGCTGCAGCAAGGCAGCAACTATTATGAAGGTGTTGGGTAGGCCGATAGCGCAATCCCTTTGACATGAAATGACAGCACAAATGAAGTGTAACTAGAGGTCTCTACCTTAACACTATGCGCAACTATTTCCAGCAATTTTTCACGTTTAGATTCCTATTTCTTACTTGCAAACTTGATATTTTACAAAAACAAAACTCCACACACAGTTTTGTTGCTAAAAAAACATTTAGTCTTCAAATTTATGCTCATAAATACATTAGTGGGCAATGACATTAAGCAAAACGTGATGCATTTGTATTGCATGAGTTGGTGTCAATTGTTAATTTGTTAAATTATTAGACAGTGTATACCAACGTAAGAAAGTAGGGCAAGCTCTTTTAATACAAAAGGGATGTATAACTAAAATACATGCAAAATAGGCAAATTATAAGGCATAGTTGTGTGTTATATATATGCAGCTTTCCGATCTCTATTATTTTGACAAAACATCAATAGTAACATTATGTGTATATGTACAAAATATGCATGTATTTGATATTTGTATTAATCACACCCACCGAACTGCATGTGTTAGGCAATCCAACCGCACTTAACTCGAAATTCGAATCTTATAAATTCCTAAAGTATTTTCTTTTTATAAACTTCTATTTATAAACTAATAAAAAATGATAATGTTTTGCAGAAATAAAGTGACAATATATATGACGTAAAACATGAATTACAAAATCACCGATGCTAAAAATAAAATTTGTAAGTGGAGTTAAAAATAAAATTTAATATTATGAAATTTTTTCAAAATTAATATATATAAATTTAAAATTTTAGTAGTATCAGTTATACTCGGTGATATTGGCTACGTCCTTGCTTGTATGTGGAGTCTTTCGCTCTCAAAACTAAAATTCGTGCAATACAAATTATATGCGTTGATAAGAAATTATTGTACGTCAGATTCAAAATTTTAGGTGGCAGATTTCATTTGATTTTCTTTTAATTCAGGACATTTGTCCGAAAATTGTTGTAACGAAGATAGTGAGCAATGATCCAACTTTATTATTTTACTCTTTTCAATTTCGATAAGTACCTGATGAACACCTCAGTTATTGGATTACAAGATAAGTGGAAAAGTAGTATTAAGTTTTGCTACTCTTGGTGCTGTAAGGTCAATGTCGATAGATAAATTCGTGAAGAAGCTGGCTTGCTGCTGTCCATTGAATCTAGCACTCTGAATGATATGTACATATGTTTAATCTTTTTCTTCTGTTTTCTTTTATCTATTTTTAATCTTTTATAATCTTTTAATTCATAATCAGATGTTATGTTTTTCCATTGAAAGAAAATTCGAAAAATATAGAACCATCCCTCTCTATTCACTATAATAATTGGAAAAAGAATAAATTATATATTTGTGATTAAATTTTATATCTTACATTTTGATGGTTGAAATTTTAAATTTGTAATATATTAACCGGACATTATTTTTGCGTTACAAAAGAATGGTTAATTGAAAAAAAATAGTTCAGAAAAGTGATTTAAAGTCATCGTTTTGAAATGTAAAAGCAATGTTTGATCAACATATAATAAATTTCAAATTCTGCCCATCAAAATGCGAAATTAGAAAAAATTCAGCCACCATTTTGCTATTTATTTCAGAAAAACGTTATAAATTATATCCTATCTATTATATTTCTAATACAACAAGGGGGTTTAGTGATCAATTTAATTCATGTATTATTTTACCCTTAACCTTATTATATGTTTTTAGGGTTATTTTGGTATTTTGACATTAACATATTTAGTACATATTAATGTCTAATATTCTTTAATGTATAATTATTAATTATACATACATATATACATACATACATATATACATACACATACATACGTACATACATACATACATGCATGCATGCATAGAAACATACATACATACATATATTTATGTTATAATCTATTAAGTTTTCACTAATTTTAATCTATTAATTATTTTATAATTAATACGCATATTTATACATGCATACATACATATATACATATATGCATTTTAATAATATATGATAATATTTATTAGCATGCACCATATCTCATTATATTATTATTTAGATCTATTATAAAAAATATCACATGAAAAAAAATCTATATAGGAGTATTAAACATGCATGCATATGCATTATAATCATCCATACCTTCAATACAGCAATGTATTTTTAAATTCTGTGATACTTTAAGTATTATGTTTACATGACACAAATAAATTCAAATCAATATAAAAAAGGAACCTTCATATGTATTTAAGTATATTACAAACTTGTATTAACATTAATAAATCGTAAAAATCATCATTCACATCTTTAATACGCATAAAATAATATAACAAATACCGAATTTTAGTATATATAAGAATTACACTTAAACTAACCAGTATTGGATAATTAGTCTAACAATTGAAAATCATATAACTCATTTATCGCACCTACAGATACATCATATACTTTAGGAAAAGTAACAATTTATTGATATTTAGAACTTGTCTGTGCTTTGCACGGGTTAAAGAACTAGTTATATAATAAGAGTAAGAGGAATAATATAAGAGTACAACCATAAATCAAAGGTTCGATACTCACCAACAACATATTTAAAAATTATATTTTATTATACATATAATAATCATATCTAATGTATAACAAGAATAATTATGTTATAAGAAGATTACAAAAGGATGATCGATTACATATTTTATCACCTCGCCCGTCCTGTACATGTCTAAAATATAATAATTAAGTAAAATTGAGACGATAAAACTTTAGGAGGGGTATCGTATTAAAGTATAAAAGCGTAGTTACTCGACAACTTTGAATAGTACTCCTTAGAATACTATACTCCTTGATCTTAGAATCAAGATAAGACACACTTCAATATCCTATTTTTTATTCGGATTGTTTTAGTCTGGCATGAAATTAGGTTACTAAATTCTTCAATTTTGCTTTTAGTGGAAAAAAAAAAGGTTTCCAATTTAACAATTGTAAGTGATATAATGTTTAATATATTTAATAATAGATTAAGTTTTAATATATATCAATAAACTGGAATAATGATTAGATTGCATGATCATAAAAAAATATCATATTCTTGATATTTTAACATGATTATACTTCAGATACGTATATTAGCAAATGTCAAATGTTCAATTCTTACAACTTTAAAAATTAGTATAGTACATATTATTTTTTTAATTTAAATGATTAATACTCATAAGTACATACTCACGTAAATTAGGTGAGATATAAAAAATATTATATCCTTATATCTAATAAGCATAAGAGAGATTTTATCCATAATTTTGTCACTGTACTGCCAAAATAATTTCAGCCGTCGAATCTAATATTTTTTAAAATAGACGATCAAGATTATATCATATTAAAAAGAAAATTATGATAAAAAAAAGATATAATTAGATAAGGTTGCATTAGTAGTGATATTGTTGTGGATCAAAAACTAGGTTACGATTTGTAATTAATGCTAGGGTGGTTGAGCTTCGAGCTTTAATGGCTGTTTCTGCGTTCGAGACTTTAATCGGTCCTCACAGAGTGCCTACGTATCTCGTATTGAGAATCAAGCCAACGTAGTTCTTGGGGTGAAGGAGCAGGTCCTTATATAGGCTGAGAAGCCTTAGAATTATGGTAGGAATATGAGTCTTGGTAGACAAGTCTTTGGGGAAGATTCTAGATCTATTCCTTGTAGGAATCAGTTTCCATATTGAATTGGATGCCTTGGTGGCTAAGTCTGGTGGAAATAATATTCTTATCCAACTCTTATTGCTGAGCTGTTTATTATCCCCAATATTAATTACGAAATTAATATTATAATTGGGGTTTTGGGCCCACCTGGTGGGCCCCACGTTTGGACCATTCCTGGCCTAATTAATGCCACATTAAATGTGTCTTTAGGGCTTATTTTTAGCCCATATCATTTGCCCCCCAACTTCTAGGAAAGCTGATCAGGCTTTCCTTGAAGTTTTACTTGTCTAACTCGAGACTCGGGTCAGGGTTTATCTTTGCACACTAGTGTTTCACGAGTATTGTCTTTATGTGAAGCGTGGAGCGACCGACGCGTTCACGACAATGTTAATTCGATGCTAATCGGCACTAATCAGCCTTAACGATGCTTAAATAATGTTTAAACGACGTTAAACGGCATAAAACGGCACTAAACGGCGCTAAACGGCCTTAAACAATGCTTAAACAGTGTTAAACAATGTTGAAAGGATAAATGGCACTCACGGTGCTAAACGACACTACTCGGTGCTAATCGGCACTAAACGGTGCTTAAACGACACTAAACGGTGCTAATCGGCACTAAACGGTGCTTAAACGACACTAATCGGTGCTAATCAGCCTTAAACGACGTTTAAACATTGTTAAACGACGCTAAACGGCGATAAACGGTGCTAAACGGAGGAGATTCGGAACAATTGTAACCTCTTCCGGGCAGCGAGTCAGCCGACAAGGGTCCTGGTCAGCTGCCAGGTGCTCCTGGTCGGCTGCCAGGAGATCCTGGTCGGCTGCCAGGAGATCCTGGTCGGCTGACCCTCCTTGAGGCACCTGGTCGGCTGCCAGGAGATCCTGGTTGCTTGCCGGGTGCTTCTTGATCGTCTGACATGTGCTTCTTGATCGTCAGACATGTGCTTCTTGATCGTCTGACATGTGCTTCTTGATCGTCAGACATGTGCTTCTTGATTGTCAGACATGTGCTTCTTGATCGTCAGACATGTTGACGGGAGATCGAGGTTGACATTAATGATGTCACACGATGCTTAAATGACGTTTCAATGTTTGTGTAAACGACGTTAAATGGCATAAAACGGCACTGAATGGTGCTAATTCGAAGGTCGATGTCTGTCACGGAAAGTGAGAAACCTTCAACAGAACCATCAAACGATTCAATCAAACGATGAGGGGTGCCAAGATGGGTACCGGGAAGTCAGCTGGAACCTCTTCGTGGCTCCTGGTCGGCTACCAGGTGCTCCTGGTCGGCTGCCAGGAGATCCTGGTCGGCTGCCAGGAGATCCTGGTCGGCCGGACCTTCTCTGTGGCACATGGTCGGCTGCTAGGAGATCCTGGTTGCCTGCCAGGTGCTCCAAGTTGCCTGGAAGTGTTTAAACGACGTTTCAATCTATGTTAAACGACGTTGAATGGCATTTAACGGCACTACACGGTGCGAATCGATGCTTGAACGATGTGTAGTTGGAGGTCGATGTTTGTTTCAGAAAGTAAGAAATCTTCAACAAAACCATCAAACGATCCGTCCAACTGACGGGAGGTGCCAGGAGGTCGGCTGCCAGGAGATCCTGGTCGGCCAGACCCTCTCCATGGCACCTGGTCGGCTGCCAGGAGATCCTGGTTGGCCAGAGCTTCTTTATGGCACCTGGTCGGCTGCCAGGAGATCCTGGTTGCCTGCCAGGTGCTTCTGGTTGCCTGCCGGGCGCTTCTTGATCGCCCGACAGGTGCTCCATGGTTGCTTTGTCGTGCCTCTCGGAGCTTTTCGCAATGCTTGGAGTCTCGTTCTTGAATCACGTCCTTGATCATGGATGTTGTATACCTCCTTTCAGAGCATAATCAGTCTCTTTATTAGCAAAGACTAATTGATAGTGTTTTATCTTCCTTAAACATAATTAGCTCCTTAAGCTCAGATGAGTGCCTTGGCACAGCTTATTTCTATATCTTCTCGTAAATCCTTCTTTTCTTTCCCGGAATCATGCATACCGGTATAATTATTGCCGGATATAGCAGATGAAATCCATTTTTTTTGTATATGAACGATAGATGACCTACAAACACGAACCAGGCTGTGTTTCAACCTGATATAGGAGGTCATCCATCTTCTATAAAAGAGTGGGAGGAGCCTTCATTTTCATTCACTTCACTTCTTCTTACTTCTAAAATTCTCTCTAAAGCTCTAAAGCTCTAAAGCTCTCAAGTTCTAGCTTCAAGTTCGAGCCCAAGATGGCAGATGGCGACCGCGCTCCAGCTTCGTCATTCTCCATGTCCGAGGCGATGGCCAAGAGGACTTTGGCCAAAACATTGCGAGGTAATCTTCGACTGAATCCCCCTAAATATATTGATCGTCGATTTGATTCTTTAATTGACTTATTGAGTACCATGAGGGATGCATTTCCCAACAACTCTGAGTTAGCTGCGTATCATAGTCTGTCCAAGTTCGACAAGCAAGATGTCGAAAAGATTAAGGAGTTATATGGCTTTCCGGACGCGATCAAGGTTTGCCTTCCTGGCTTAGCTGATAGAACCTGTAATTGGCACCCAGAGAGGCTATGTGTCTACAAGGGTGCCCTTGAAGCAGACCTGAGATTCCCGGTAGACCAGTTCATCATAAGGCTCCTAGCGGAGCTTCAGGTTCACCCCTTCCAATTGTATCCCAATGCATGGCGGTTGATCATCATCTTCATGCTGAGATGCCGAGATCTAGGTATCGAACCAACTACTACAATGTTCCGGAGTATATTCGCCACCAAGAATTCTTCTGAGATTCAGAAGGGATGGGTCACTATTCAGCATAGATCCAATGTTCCACATATTGTGAATGCCTTTTCATTCCCAGATTCCCATCACTACTGGGACAGAGAGTTCGTGATTTTGGTATGGCGTGGTGGCGACTGGGGCCAATTCTTTATGTCTATGTTTGGGGAAGTGCATGATGCTACGCACTTTGTATGTGATCTTGACGAGAAGGAGCTTCTTGATCGTGATAGACTACTTGCTGACGATGGCCGTACTCACTACAAAGTTTTCTTAACCGAGAAGAGACTTGTAGAAGCTGGCCTTAGCTTACTTTCTGCTGATGGTAATTTTTTACCTTTATGTTATGAACTCTGTTCTTTTCTGTTGTCATTTCAGTTGCTGAGGAGATCGACAGTCGGCCCGAGAACCAGCCGAAAGTTACTAGAAGGATGATCAAGAAAGCCGAGGCGGCTTGCATTCAACCTGGGCCGAAGATCCCTCAGTTCCTGTCGGGATGCTCTTCAAAGAGATCGCGGAATGCTGACGGGAGAGTCAAGACCCCCTTCATCCCTGGTTGGGGGATTTGTGAGCAAGATTCTGTCTTGGGATGCCCAGAGTCAGCCTTGGATTGGTCCAAGTTCAGCATCACTCCTCCCGACCTTTTGACAGTAACTGCCGGGGACAAATTTGATGAAGCGGAGAAGCTCGGAGCTCAAGCCCTATATCAGGTTTCCAACCTTTCATCCTAGACGTAGTGTTTTCACGTAACTTGTGATTATAATTGTCCCATTGATTCTTTGTTCCAGTCAAATGCCCAGTTCCAGGCTAGCACTCGGCTAGGTCGTGCATACCGAGATGAGAATGTGGCCTTGAAGAAGGAGAAAGCAACTCTTGATGAGAAATACCAAGACTTGGAGTCCAGGGCCATCCGGGCTGAAGCTGATGCTCATTCTCTCCAGAGACAGTATGACTCCTTGTATAACAAAAGAGCAACAGACTGCAAGCTAGTGGTGAAAGCTTACCAGGAGTCTGAGGATTTCTTTCAGCTTATAGATAAGCATGACGATGAAGTACGCCCGGGTATCATGTCTGTTGGTTGGGATCGAGCCATCAATGCTGTGAGTAAGAGGCACCCTACTGTGGTTTTCCCGAGGGACTTTCCAAGTCCTTACTGTCAAGTGGCTTCGGGTGCCGGGGCCAACCCAGTAGCTCAGGCTTCGGGCTCCGGCTCTAGGGGAAGTCATCGCCGTTCCGGCTCCGGTTCGAGGGGTGTCCGAGCAACTATGGATGGCTCAGTTTCCTCGGATCCTCGAGGGAAACGGCCTATGACCGTGCAGAAGGGGAGAGTAGTTCGCCAAGCAGTCCCCTCCAACAGGGTAGTTGAAGATAGCTCATCTTCCGAGGAGGAAGAGGTTGAGGCGATGGAAGTGACAGCTCCACCAGTGGCGGTAGCCGAACCGGGTAAGGGCCATGCTGAGGAAAGCTCTGAGGAAGAGAGTGACGAGGAGGAGAGTAGCGAGGAAGAGACTGATGAGGAGGAGAACGGTGAGGAGGATTCCTCAGATGAGTAGCTGGTATCGCTTCGGGCCTTGCATGGCCTAGCTTAGCCGTATGTGGCTTTTATTTCTAGTCTTTCAATCACGGTCCTTCGTGATTAAACTTTTATTTGGCTTAAATGATGTAACCCTAACTGTTGGCCCTTCGGGGTCTTTATTTATGCACTTGTTTGTTTTATTCGTATGTTCATTTATTTTCGGCACTTGGTCTTCCTAGACTCACACTCAACAGGTGCTTGGTACATAAACAAAACATAGAATCATAAAATGGAAAACAAGTTTGCATTAATAACTCAAAAAGGGTTCAACCCTTACACAGCTCATTATTGTCCTACTCGGGGCATCAAACCCTGGGATGGTTTCATCGAACCTTATTTCTACTTCTCCTACTAGATAAATAAAAAAACTACATCCTCGCAGAGGCAGCTTAAACATAATAAATCTTGAGGTTCAAGGCATGCCAAGTACGGGGCACCTCAACCCCGTCCAAGGTCTCCAACTTATATGATCCTCGTCCCAACGTCTTCCTAACTCGATACGGCCCTTCCCAGTTTGGGGCTAGTTTTCCTTTCTGGCCAACTCCAGAAGCCTCGATCTTCCTCAGAACCAAATCACCTTGCTGAAAGAACCTCTCCTTAACCCTGTGGTTGTAATAGAAGGATGCTTTCTTTTGATGCTCCGCATTTCTGGCGTTTGCCTCGTCCCTGACTTCATCAATCAGATCCAGGACGAGCCTCATACCTTCTTCATTTGTCTCAGGTTCAAATGCCTCCACTCGAGGTGATGCATGCATGATCTCCAGTGTCACAACCGCCTCAGCTCCATAAGCAAGCAGAAACGGGGTTGCTTCTGTGGTCACCTTGCAAGTAGTGCGATAAGCCCAGAGTATAGGCAGTAACTCGTCTACCCAAGTGCTCCTTGAGCGTTCAACCCTTTTCTTAAGTCCATCAAGGATGATCCGATTGGCCACCTCGGCCTGTCCATTTGCTTGCGGATGTGCTACTGAGGTAAAACGAAGCTCAATAGCATTCTCCTCACAGTACTTCTTAAATTCTTCGTTATTGAACTGTGTCCCATTATCCGTCACAAGGATTCGTGGGATGCCATATCTGCAGATTATGTTCTCCCAAAAGAACTGGGAAACTTGCTTGGTGGTTATTTTGGATAAAGGCTTAGCCTCAATCCACTTGGTGAAGTAGTCAATGACGACAATCAAAAACTTCCTCTGTGCTGATGCCATAGGGAAAGGACCAAGAATGTCCATCCCCCACATTGCAAATGGAATGGGGGAACTGACTGATGTTAACATCTCAGGCGGCTGCCTGACAATCGGAGCATGCTTCTGGCACCTGTCACACCTCTTGACATAATCTTGTGCATCAGCCAGCATCTCTGGCCAGTAGAATCCCAAACGAGTTATTTTGTGAGCCAGGGCCCTGCCCCCTAGGTGCTGCCCACAGATCCCTTCATGAACTTCTTCCAAAGCTTCCCTTGCCTCTTGGGGCCTCAAGCACTTCGAGTACGGGATGACAAATAATCTCTTGTACAGAATGCCCTCAATCAAAGTGTATCTCAATGCTCTTACTGAAAGTTTTCGTGCCTCCAAGGCATTGTCTGGGAGCCACCCGGTCTCAAGGTGTGCCTTGATAGGATCTATCCAAGAGCTTCCCACATCAATTGGTGCCACTAATTTCGAGTCGATAGTCGGGGCCTTCAAGACCTGGAAGTAAACACTCCCTGCATAGTTTTCTATCTCGGAAGAAGCGAACTTAGATAGGGCATCGGCCTTAACGTTCTCTTCTCTCGGGAAGTGTTCTACATAACACTCGTCAAACTGAGTCATGACAGCTTTCACAACTCGCAGATACTTTGCCATAGTTTCATCCTTGGCCTCAAATTCACCATTTACTTGAGAGACTACTAATCTTGAATCTCCACAAACTTTGAGATTCTTGACTCTAATGATTCTGGCCAAGCCTAAACCAGCTATCAAGGCCTCATACTCAGCTTCATTGTTGGTTGTCTGGAAATCCAACTTCAAAACATATTCGACTGTGAACCCATCGGGGCTTTGCAATACTAAGCCTGCGCCACTAGATTTTGTTTTTGATGCTCCATCAAAATAGAGCACCCAATATTCCTTCTGATCAGGTTCAAGTTCTCCATCTTTATCTTGCTTCTCAGGGGTTGTTATCATTTCCTGCCCCCCGACTTCTTGGTTGCTAATGGTGCATTCAACCACGAAGTCAGCCAATGACTGAGCCTTAATGGCTGTTCGAGGCTTATACGTGATGTCAAATTCTCCAAGTTCAATCGCCCACTTGATTAGCCTTCCACTAGCCTTCGGGCTATGCAAAATGTTTCTCAACTGTTGGTCCATCAGGACTTCAATCTTATGTGCCTGGAAGTACGGGCGTAACTTCCTCGAGGCTGTTATCAATGCCAAGGCGAACTTCACAATGGGAGAGTAATTCAACTCAGCCCCGTGCAACACCTTGCTCACATAATAGATAGGTTTCTGGACCTTCTTCTCTTCTCGAATGAGAACGGCGCTCAACGCTTGCTCAGATACCGCCAGGTATAGATAAAGAGTCTCCCCGGGGCTAGGTTTGGCCAGCAACGGGGCTTCGACCATGTACTTCTTCAGTTGTTCAAAGGCCTCTTGGCTCTCAGGGGTCCACTCAAAATTTTTCACCTTCTTCAATGCTTGAAAGAAAGGCAAGCATTTGTCACCAGACTTGGAGATGAATCTTCCTAAAGCCGCTACCCGGCCTGTCAACTTCTGCGCATCTCTTATAGAGCGTGGTGGCTCCATGTCTAAGATCGCCTTAATCTTGTCAAGGTTGGCCTCTATGCCTCTCTTTGAAACCATCAGACCCAAAAATTTGCCTGATCCAACGCCAAAGGCACACTTGGCTGGATTCAACATCATTTTATGGTGCCTCAGCACTTCGAATTCCTCTCTGAGGTGTTTAATGTGGTCTGCCATAAACAGGCTCATGACTAGCATGTCATCAACATAGACCTCCATTGTTTTTCCAATCAGATGGGCGAATATCTTATTCACCAGTCGTTGGTAAGTAGCTCCTGCATTTTTTAGACCGAAAGCCATAACAAGGTAGCAGAAAACACCGAAGTCAGTTATGAAAGATACCTTAGGGACGTCATCCTTGTGCATCTTAATCTGATTGTAGCCGCTGAAACCATCCATGAAGCTCAGCATCTCATGTCCTGCTGTGGCATCTATTAACATGTCTATCCTTGGTAAAGGGAAGCAATCCTTAGGGCATGCATCATTCAATTCGATGAAGTCTATACACATCCTCCACTTACCGTTGGCTTTCTTGACCATCACAGGGTTAGCCAACCATTCTGGAAACTGAATCTCTTCAATAAACCCAGCTTCTAAAAGCTTTTCCACTTCTTGCTTTATGGCCTCTTGCCTTTCAGGTGCAAAGTTCCTCTTCTTCTGCTGTATTATCTTCCGACTAGGATCGACATTCAATCTGTGAGTTATAAGTTGGGGATCAATCCCTGGCATATCAGCTGCTGTCCAAGCAAACACATCGCTACTTTCTTGCAAGAATGCTATCAACTTGCCCTTCAGGGGTTCCTTCAAAGAGGCTCCTATATAAGTCACCTTCTCAGGGTCACCTAGCTCCAGAGGAATAGGTATTAAGTCCTCTGCTGGCTTTCCTCGGTGTTCATCATCACCACGGACATCCATGTCTTCGATCGGAAGTACCTGCCCCTCGATTCCATCAGCCCTTAACGCGGATACGTAGCAACTTCTTGCCATCTTCTGATCACCCTTTTTTTCTCCAACACCATTCCTGGTTGGAAACTTAACCTTCATATGATATGTGGAGGCCACAGCCTTGAATGCATGAAGTCCAGTCCTTCCTAGGATTGCTTTATAAGTCGAGGATGCCTTGATCACAAGGAAATTCAGCATCTGAGTAGCTTCCTTAGGTTCTTGTCCAATAGTCATGGGGGAACTTTACCCCTTCGAGATCTGAATCATCAAACCCAATAACTATTTCAGTCCTAGCACGTTTTGGGGCGTCTCCCATCATGGGGGAACTTTACCCCTTCGAGATCTGAATCATCAAACCCAATAACTATTTCAGTCCTAGCACGTTTTGGGGCGTCTCCCACGATGTGCATTACTTCTCTGGCATACGCTTTTCGAGAGTTTTGAGTCGTGCCGGCCGCTGTCGGGCCTCCCCAAATCATATTAACAACTGGCCCTCGGGGCTGTGGGTTACGATCACGATCACGATCGTTATCTCTTCTGTCATTGTCTCTCCTGTCATAGTCCCTTCTTTGGGTTCCACGATCATCATTCTTCGTGAACCTGCTTAGCTTTCCTTTTCGGATCAAGAACTCAATCTCATCTTTCAACTGTCTACAATCATCTGTATCATGACCCACATCACGGTGGTACCTACAGTATTGATCCTTGTTTCTTTTCGTGGGATCACCCCTAAGTGGCTTCGGCCATCGGAAGTCTTTATCCTTCTCAATATCTAGCAAGATCTGACTCCTAGGAGCGTTCAGCCTTGCATAATCAGAAAACCTTGGTCCCAAACCCTTCTTTGGTGGTGACTCTTGCTCTTGCTTTCATTTCTTCGAATCCTTGCTAGTCCGGGGATACTTGTCCCTAGCATCGTACTCTTGCTCTTGCTTTCATTTCTTCGAATCATTAGAACCCTTGCCATTGCCTCCTGTGGTTTCCTTCTTCATGCTGTCCTCAGCCTTGATATATTTGTCGGCCCTCCGTTGGAGCTCGGCCATATTTTCAGGAGGATGTTTTGCCAAAGACCTTTTAAAGAAGAGATCAGTGGTTCCGTGTTCCAGGGCTACCATGGCCACCTTATTTTCCAGATCAGTGATATTCAGCGTCTCCTTGGTGAACCGCTTGAGGTAATCCCTCAGATTCTCGTTCTTCCCCTGCACCACATACATAAGGGATGCATAACTTTTTTCATGAACTCTCCCACTAATGAACTGGCTGACAAAGGCGGTACTCAGCTCTTTGAATGAGCCAATTGAGTTTGCAGGTAAGCGGATATACCACCTTTGAGCCATGCCAGACAGGGTTTGTGGGAACGCCCTACACTTTAAGGCGTCGCTCGCAGGCTGCAACAGCAGTGCATTTGAGAATGTCCTAACATGGTTTGCGGGATCGCCCGTTCCATCATAGGCCTTGATTGTCGGCATCTTGAACTTCCTTGAGATGCGAGCATTCATCACCTCCTCAGTAAACGGGGGTGTGGGATCATCAGGATCCCCAAGTGGCATCAGATCCTTAGGGTTGCTTCTGGGGGTCTCCACCCTTGTTGACTTTTCAGTTGGGGCTTCGGCCCTTCGCTGTCTCCTTGAAGGCCTCTCCAGATTTATAATGGGAATCCTCCCTGTATCTGGTGGAGGTCGAATCAGACTTCGCCTTGCTTGCTCTCTAGCAATATCATCCTTCAACCTTTGGATCTCAGCTTCATGAGCCTTAATCCTTTCCTCAGCCGTTTGTGGAGGTCCATCATGGATTCTTTGGGACCTCCTTCGAGGTTCTTTACTAGCACGTCGCCTCCTCGGGGCTTCATCACGATCATCGTTGTCATCCTCAGATGTTGAATCATCAGTATAGGGACCAGAGTAATCATCGTACTCTCGATCTCGGATCTGTAAGGCATGACCGCTCGGTCCAGGTTCCCTGTGTTGAGGGGGATAGTTAGGCATCCCATACATCGGGTTGGTATCAGAGGGAGATCCGTGGTGTGGATCTGTACCCCCGGAGGCAGCGTACAACCAGCGCTATCAAGAGGAGAAACCACCATATGAAGAGGGTTAGTTTCTTGGCTTTGAGGGATAGTCACAGGTAAAGTTCCCTCAACATGGGGAATCGTCCCTGAGGGTTGAGAGGTTAGAGGTTGAATGACCGTCCCTGCTGGTGGGGGTAATTGTCCTTCTTCAGCGGTGATGAGCGGATCAGAGATGGCAGGTGGAGCAGAGCTAAGGGGTATGGCCTCAGTCGATGTTGTTCTTCGTGTTTGAACCATGGTTGATGTTTTCTTCCCACAGACGGCGCCAAATGTTGTGGATCAAAAACTAGGTTACGATTTGTAATTAATGCTAGGGTGGTTGAGCTTCGAGCTTTAATGGCTGTTTCTGCGTTCGAGACTTTAATCGGTCCTCACAGAGTGCCTACGTATCTCGTATTGAGAATCAAGCCAACGTAGTTCTTGGGGTGAAGGAGCAGGTCCTTATATAGGCTGAGAAGCCTTAGAATTATGGTAGGAATATGAGACTTGGTAGACAAGTCTTTGGGGAAGGTTCTAGATCTATTCCTTGTAGGAATCAGTTTCCATATTGAATTGGATGCCTTGGTGGCTAAGTCTGGTGGAAATAATATTCTTATCCAACTCTTATTGCTGAGCTGTTTATTATCCCCAATATTAATTACGAAATTAATATTATAATTGGGGTTTTGGGCCCACCTGGTGGGCCCCACGTTTGGACCATTCCTGGCCTAGTTAATGCCACATTAAATGTGTCTTTAGGGCTTATTTTTAGCCCATATCAGATATTTAAAAAGAAAATCATAATCTAAAAAGGATATAATTAAAAAAGGTTGTATTAGAATTAAATTTTAGAAAATATAATCTGAAAAGGATATAATTAAAAAAGACTGTAATAGAATTGAATTTTATGTAATTTTTTATTAGTATTAAAAAAATTCATATTTACTACTTGGTCTCTATCTTGAGATTTAGAAATCAGATTTGGATGATTTTACAATTCACGCGAAACTTATTAAATTATCTTTAATTTAGTGTGATTTAACAATTATTATTCAAATGGAAACACTCTGAATCTCAAGAGAAAATATTATTACGAATTTTTTCGTCATTGATAATGTTATTCAATGTAGAAAACCTAATTACATATGATTTAAATCACTGACATATAACTTTTCGAATTTCAATATAAATACACTTTTTAATTTATAACATATTAAAATATAAAATATTTGGTTGTTAGTAGAACTATCTTCGAATAATAAAAAAAGTATTTTGATAATCAAAACGAATTTTATGTAGAATTCATAAATCGAATAGAATTTTCAACATAAAAAATAAGTTTAATTGAAAAATAATTGTTAAACCATCACTAAATTAGTGATGATATTGTTAATTTCACGTCTAAAATGGTTCAAATCAAATTTTAAGAATTCAAGATAGAGTACAAATATTAAATCAAATGTATAAAATTTTATATATATCAATTTTTTAACAACAATTTGATATGTAAATTAATAACATGTAAAATTAAAAAAGTTAATATAAATATTAAAAGGAAGCCGTGCATTACACGAGTTATAAGCTAGTTATATTAACACGTGCAACAAAATACAAATATAGTTTTAAGCGGGTGCAAATCGACGAAATTTGCAATACTTTGACATAATAAAGAGTAATTTACCCTTTTTTTTTTTTTTTTGCTAAATGAGTAATTTACCTTTTTTATCCTTTTGGTTTTGAGATTTTTCACTTAGGATTTGACGGTTTTTGAATCAACACTTTGCATCCCATAACTTTAATATCCGCAACATTTTCTATCCTCTGTGTTAATTTCCGTCAAAGTTGACCGTTAATGTTAGTCAACAACGATATTTGCAGGGATATATTAGTCATTTACTTGAATAAATATTTTCTAAAAAGTAAAATAAAATCAGAATAATAAAATTTTGTAAATTTTATATTTTTAAATTTAACACATTTACACATATCATTAATAGTATTTTAAATAGATCCAATATAATTTTTTGATATTTTAAAATTTTTAAATTCAATTATAATAAATTAAAATTATTTTACTTTCAGAGACAAATGAACTACTTATATTTCTCGGAAATAAAATTTTTATTTTATTTTATTTTTACAAATTATATTCAGTCATACAAAAAGAGGAACATTTTTTTTAAAAACAATATTGAAAAACATATTTTTAATTTGTTATACCCAAATTGCCCCTTAGAAAATTGACATTATACATCAACTATAACGGAAAATAGAGCAAGGGATATAAAAGGTTGCGGGGTACTAAAATAGAGAGATGCAAAGTGTTGATTGTGAAATCCTCCGTACTAATTACGTCCGAAATTATTCGTTAGTAATATTTATGATTTGCCAGATTTGCTTTCAAGTTCTGTTATATTGGTAGGTCCATTACATTATTATTTTTTATGTGGGTCTTACTTCAATTATCCAATAATCATCATAGATAAGGGAAAATAGCTGGCTCTAAAACGTAAAACCCCACCAAACTACTAGTACAGTAGTACTTGGCAATTCCGGTATTCATAATAAGTATATAAATAAATTTAGTGTATCTAAATATATTTACAAGTACATATTAAATATCTATTTTTATATTATATTCATATACAATTTATAAAAAAATGTTTATTTATATAAATCAATATATAATGTAATAAATAGCTAAACATGCAAGTGGTCATTTTGTATATGCTAATATAGTCAAGGTGTAATTGTGTAAACAAGACTAAAAGCAAATAATAATTTATTATGTAAAAATTTATCGATCTACTTTGATCTTTATCGATAATATTCTCTTATATAAGACATAAATAAATTATGGATGCTAAACAGCAATCAGCAAAATAATGTTACATATTCTAAATTGATTCCCAGAAATCGTTCTCAAATGATGTGACAAGAATTACGTTATCAATTAGATTTTGGATTCGATTCTCGCTTATTTTAAATTTTATTATTAAAACATACAATTATTAAAAAATAAATAAAAATTATTGAAATTGAAGAGAAAATGACCAAAATGCCTATTTTTCACAAGTTTTTGCTCAAAATACTGATTTTGAAAAAAATGACCCGAAATACCGACGGGATACGAAGCATCGTCCTCCGTGTTAGCATGATGCGGAGCATCGTCCTCCGTATTACATAGATACGGAGCTGTGTCTTCCGTGTTATGCATGATACGGTGGACGGTGTTCCGTGTTAGGTGGGTGCGCAACATTGTCACGGAACACGGTACACCGTATCATGCATAACACGGAAGACACAGCTCCGTAACATGCCCTGTTACGGAAGATCGTGCTCCGCAACACACCCCCTATCACGGTACACGATGTACCGTGTCCCGTCAGTAAAAAGGGCCAACCGGTTTCCCTGGTGATTATTTTGGGCCATCACCCGAAATTGAATTCTAATTATTTTACTAATTTTATTGTAATCTAAATATGCTTTATTAAAGTTTAATGTTAAGCAACTACACAAAATTTCCACATGAAAACTTAAGAAATTTGATAATTTCTTATTAAGAATATATCTACACTAAATTTACATATCCCATTCGTTATTTTATTCAAAAATAAATATTTGATACTCCTAATAAGATCATAGAAAGAATAATAAAAATATTTTACTTTAAACAACTCTGCTCCCAAGTGGCAATGAATAGTGGTAGAGGATAGCGATAGTGTGTAAATAACGCGAGTGTACGCCCAAACACCTCCCCATTGTCCAAGGAGATCACACACACTACACCCCTCCTCCCTCTGCTCTCCTTGCCCCCTATCTATACTTACACTTCATCTGTATCTCTCTCTTCCCCCCCCCCCCCCATCCAATCTCTCTCCCCTCTCTCTCTCTCTCTCTCTCTCTCTCTCTCTCTCTCTCTCTCTCTCTCTCTCTCTCTCTATTTACACTTACATTTCCAAATGCTAATTATTTATTCAACTAACTAATTGAAATGGATCCGCCAGCGATTAGTGCGTTCAGGTCAGACAATGCGACGCCGTACAACTTAACAGAGATCTGGCCGTTTCAGTTCGGGCAGTTTATGGATAATCCGACCCGAGAGGATGACCCGATAAGTGTGGATCAGAGAGGAGACAAGAAACGAAGAACTGATGACGTGTCTACTAGCACTGCTCCCAATGTCACTGTACTGTTCATCTCCTATACATACACATATACATACATGTTAATGCATTACTGTTTTGAGTTACTCTAATTTTGTTATTTACTTTTAATTGTTTGTTGTTTCGATAATGTTGAAGTTAATTTGCTGTATTATCTTTAAATTGTTTGCGGTAAATATATGGTTTATGTGTTCGTGTAAATATTGGCGATTAGTTGAGTAGTAAGCTACAGTGCTTTTGTTATTGAATTTTGACTTTTTGTTATTTTGTTATTTTTGCAGTTAATTTAAGTTTAATGTATTTGTGTAAATATTGGTGATTAGTTGAGCTATAAGCTACCGTGATTTTGTTATTTACTTTTAACTGTTTGTTGTTGTTATGTCGGTAAGTCGAGTCGAGTCGACCGGGGTGCCCGGCAAGTCGAGTCGTGACTAGTCGAGACTAGTCGTCGACATGATATAAAATTAATATACATTATATATATTTTATATACTTAATGTATATAATATATTTGTGTTACAACTTCTAGCTTCTAAGTTCTAACAAACTTTTTTCCCTTCTCTCTTATATGTATAGGAAATCTTAAACCTACGAAGATAAAGACCACAAAAATATTGAAAGAAAACTAAAGAAAGAAGCGAAGAAATTATGTAATCTAATTCTAATTTAGAAATTTTTAACTACTGTACAAACAAAAAGATTACTAAATCAATGATTCAATTATCAAATTCTTCCAAACCACATGAACAAAGTAATTAAGTAACTCCACAGGATCAATCACAACCACACAGTGCAGAGCAGTTATGCACACTGCATAGCAGGGGCCAGCTGCTGCAAGACTGGACAGCAGTGGCTGCAGTCTGCACTACACAGTGCACAGAATATGTACAAATAATGCTTAATGGGCCTATTTTTGCTAGTAGAAGTCAGCATATAATGCTTAATGGGCCTTTTTTTGTTAATGGGCTTTTATGCTTTTTGCTTTTTAACCCCAGTCGCCCGACTAGTTGACCCAGTCGCCCCGACTAGTCGACTCAGTCGACCCAGTCGAAGCAAGTCGCCCGAAATATGTACAAACAGCAAGTCCAGCATCCAAGTCGAGGTTTACAAAACGACTAGTCGACTAGTCGACGACTAGTCGCGACTAGTCGAGCGAAGTGACAACAATGTAAATGACGAGCTGTATGCGTGTGTGTATAATTAATTGTAGTGTGCATCTTTTGGTGCAATACAGTTATTTGCGTGTATATAATCTTTTGATTAGTTATATGAAAGTTTACTGAAAATGTTTATTTAGATATAAGATATTGGTAACTAATTGAGTTTATTTAGATATTGGTAACTAATTGAGCAGAGTGTTATATGTGTGTATGTATATGAAATTTTTACTGATAGTGTGTATTTATGTTTTGGTATTAATTTAGCAGAGTGATAGTGATAGTAAGCGTATGAAAGCATCGGGGTCCAGAGATGAGAATCCAGAGTCGAAAGTTGAGACGGAAGCAAAGTCTGCAGGGAAGCAAAGTGAACAAAGTGTAAAGCCAACTGAGCCACCTAAACAAGATTATATACACGTGCGAGCGAGAAGGGGCCAAGCTACGGATAGTCACAGTCTAGCAGAAAGAGTAATTTTTTTCCGATCTCACTACTTGTTTTACTGTTTTTATCCTGAATTTTCAATTTTATTAGCAGAGATTTTAACTTTAATAAGACGGGTCATTTTTTTTCTATAGAAGAAATATGTATTGTAATGTATTTATTTGTAATTGGGAGTTTTTCTTTTCGAATGAATCCAAGCCATGCCCTACTCAGCTGCTGTTACAAAGTTATTACTTATTAATTTGCTATGCATGAGATCTACTAGGCAACTTCATTTAAATTATTCTGTGTGTCATACTTTAGTTTTTCCAAATATATGCATAATATATTTAAAATTATTTAGAGTGTCATAGATCAGTAGATGCAATATTTTAAATTATATTGTATTACTGTAGTGCAAGTTATATGTTCAATAACGTAGCTATTTAGTTGAACACTCAATTGCACACACAAATCTAAGTATTTGGTAGAAATGTTAAAAGGAAGTAAGTTCCTGTTCATGTTAGAATTGATATAAGCGTAAGTTGCTGTTTTGGGTTATCTATGATTTGAAATTTGATACCAAAAAAGAAATATTGAAACTGGTATCTGTAAAGACTTCTGAATAATATGGTAAATATTTACCTATAAACATAAAGCTTAGAATTAATGAGCCTCTTTGACATGGCTTCAGATAATCAAACTTAAGCTTGCTTACCAAATAGATAAGCTTGAGCTAAATCTTACTCTTTTTTATTAGTAAGTAGCAAATGACCAGATCAATAGATCATTTCACTTATGACGAACATATAAATTATTACTGTTTTGACACTTTTGGTGTGCATCTTTTCGTGTAATAATGAAGTCCAATTAAAGCTTTTTAGTGATATGCAGCACGTTTAAATTTCTGCTGACTGCACCATAATTGTTGAACAGGCAAGAAGAGAAAAGATAAGTGAGAGGATGAAGATTCTGCAGGATTTAGTCCCTGGGTGTAATAAGGTATGCATTTACTTTTTATCTGTATCATCTTATGTTCCCCATTAGTTCTGTTTATAATACATCTCCATATAAACTACTTACTACAATGGTATATCAAAAGTATTTTACTTGTTTCTTTTTCGTGGTAATCGGTAAATTTTTTGATGCTTTGAGTTTTTCCTGGCTGAGCAGCAAAACAAAAGTTGTGATGATGAATACCTTAATATTTCTTCGATAATAAAGAAATGCTACAGTTATTATGGGTCTTATGAGTTCTGGAAGTTAGACGAAAAACTATCTTTACTTGCTCAAATTATTTTGCTCAAGATTTAGCTGTATGTCACTTTGTGCAGTGTTTTATCACAACAAATACACTTTTTTAAAATTCTTTAATTTTGGGTTCAGGTCATCGGCAAATCATTGGTACTTGACGAGATAATAAATTACATCCAATCGCTGCAACGTCAAGTGGAGGTATGTCTCTTTTACTACCCTTAAGAGTGAAATAGAATTCGAACCTGAAATGGTTATTTGGTGTTGCAGTTCCTCTCCATGAAGCTTGAAGCTGTCAATTCAAGAACGGGTCCTAGCATTGAAGGATTTCCTTCAAAAGATGTAAGTCAGTATTTCACAAATTGTGGCAAAACAATATCTGTGATCTGTCCTGACTTCGACTCCAATGTATTTTTTTTCATAATAAAATGTTTTCCTCCATTTGCTATGCCATGTGTTTACTTTAAGAACAAAAACATTTACATTCTTAAAGTCTTAACACTTTGTTGATTTATCCTTCAGACTTCTTCATTTAGCTAAACAACAAAAAAGCAGTCTCTCTTTCTAAAAAGTTGCTCGTATTTCTACTAATGATTTACTTGGGCTGTATTAGCTAGTTAAAGTGTTAAACCAATCTCCAATGTGTTAGTTGACACTTCTTAGTTATGTCGTCTAGACTGTTTAGTTACTCCCCCGAGTCATTAATAAAAATTTGAAATATTTCTTGCTTTGTTGACATTGCTTTTAGCACAATTGAAACAAGATATCTGGTCTTTCCAATAGAGAGAAGGATATCATAGGAGCCTTCTACCTTTCAGATTATGTCTGTTTACATATCAATAAGCAATGAAGCCTTTACATAACAATAAACAAAGAAGTCTGTAAAATTGGATCTCATGGACAGAAACTATAGACCCCATTTAACTTATGCTATTGGATGGAGCTTATCTTGTGCACACAGATCTATTACTTAGAAGTACTATAGACTTCATGTACCTAGTCGGGTAGGGAGGGAGAGGTGTGCTTGAACTTGGCCTGTATTGTTGAAATCATTTTAATGTTAGTTGTTAAGCCAAGATGATGGAACAACCTAAGATATTCATTTGTTGTACCTTAAGTTGGTCATCTGTCTAATGACTTTTTGTTGATAAGAATTTTCATCGAAAGAGCATCTTTGGAAGATTGTGCTGGAATTCACCTTGTATTGTTTAATTCAGTTAAATGTAAAGGCAATGTGATAGAAGAACCTAAGATATTCGTTAGTGGTGCTGTAAGTTCCTTAACAAGTCAATCTGTTGTTGCAGTTTGGTCAACAAGCATTTGATATGGCTGGAGTGACATTTGTTTCACAAGCTCCAAGGGAACTAAGTAGAGGTTCGTCGCCAGAATGGTTGCATATGCAAATTGGCGGCAATTTCGATAGATCAGCCTAATTTCGTTATCCTCGTGAAATTGATAATAAGAGCACTAAAGGCCACTCCTAAAAATGTTACAGAGTATACATATAGCATATGGGAGCCTTATTCCCAATTTCTACACCGAAAAAATAGTTGTTCTGCATTTGGGGGCTGCGGAACTATGCGTCTCCAACTGTCTTAGAAGATGAACCTATAGTATCGAGTAGGGTTCTGTATTGATTGCATATTGTTTGACATTGGGTGCAATAAGTAGCCTGATTGTTGTAAGTTCAGTGAGATTCAGTATGATTATACTACACAATATGGAACCTCTTGTTTGTATGTTGCTGTGTATTTCAATTTGTTGTTGCTCAGTTTTGGGAAATGTTTTTGGCTTTTTGCTTAATCCTAAAATTGCAAGTGGGTCTTATTCGTGTATAGTTACAGGGGAAAAAAGGTAGGAAAAACATGCTTCGTCAATAGCCATGATATGATTCGAATCTAGCTTAGTACCAAGCACTAAATCCACCTGAAAGCTTTAAGAACAAAAAAAATTGTAAACAGAAACGATGCATGATTACAATGAGTTTACATCCACAAAAACTGATTATGTAAGTGATAGAAGGATCTTGTCATAAATTAAATGATGGAAGTTCATGCAGATACACTTTTATGTTACTAGCTATTTCAACTGTTAAAAGAAAAGGAATTGCGCGCCTTGTTAACAATAATGTGCAGACCGAAAGGATTACTAAATCTGCAGGTGGATAAAACAAATACGCTTTGAGAAAAATCTGAACAGATACACGATTCCTAACTACAATGAGATTAAATTCAATAGATCAAGTGATAGCAGGATCCAGTCGTCTTCCTAACTACAATGAGATTAAATTCAATAGATCAAGTAATTTCATAGCAGGATCCAGTCGTCGTAAAATAAATGACGAATGTTCTTGCAGGCACAAATCTATGTAACTGGCTGTGTTTAACTTTATGATTAGGACCACTCCCATTCCCATACAAGGTGGCTGTGTTTGATTGGAAGTAAGAAACTGCTTCCCAGGTTACACGTAATATCAAGGTCACGACAAATAAAGTTCCCCCAAGGGTACAAACAACCTACAACAATAAGTTGCCATACATTAACAGTTCAATGTAATAGTTTCTGGTGCCAAGATAGAGCTTTTACTGCACATAATGATGATAGTAGCATGAAACTGTACAGACTCTAAAGTGGACACAGTTGTGACTATCTGGTATTTCTGATCTTTAAACGTGAGCTATCTAAAGAATAACTACTCAAATTCTTAGTTAGAATACCACAAAATGTAAATATACAACAAATACAAGGTGGATGTGATAATTACTAGTATTTACTTCAAGAAGCGCCTTCACAACAGAAAGAGAAGCAAAATTAAAAAGCCCATCAACTGAAAAGGTTGCCTAGATTTTCCATACCAGCAAAAGAGCAGTCAGCAAGTAAAACTTGGAAAATAACCAGTGATTATATTTCTTGGCTAACAGCATACGATTCGATGGAAAACACTTTGACTAGATGATAGAACAACTGCATGACAAGAAGACCTTGCATCAAAATTCAGATAAAAATGCTAAATTACAATAAAGCAGAACAGAAATTTCATCCAAAAACTTTCATTCTGATTCAAATCATTGGTATTGATGTGTAAAATAAGGTCTGCAAGATAAGAGCCAGGCAGTTTGGAAGAAGGCTGAAACAATAGAAGTCGAACTTGCACAATAAGAAGAAAAGTTCCATCAATTGATTATATAACGCGGTAAAATATTCTATTTTCAGGTGGTAAATAATTTAGATTTACCAGAAGCAAAATTTCAGAATAGCCTAGTTTGGAATGCAGATATATCATGGCAGAGGTTAGACCATAATTACTTATGTTAGATCCATGCTAAAGTTGAGCTCCCAATTAGTTCACGTTTTAAGTTACTTACATGCCACAAATCTCTAGGGCCGGCCCTGATCAAGACCCCTCAAAAACCTCAAATGATCATGGTATGTGTCACAAAAAAAAAAATATGAGCACACAGTAAAATCTTAGACAATATTTAAGTTAAAATTAAGTGCTCAGTTGGGATTTGATGACAGCCAACCCGATCCCTCCACCACCAAACAAAAAGGTAAAGGCAGGGCTTATCCTAGAGATTTGGGTGTTTTAGGTGAAATTATAAAATGGTGCCCCACATATATCCATGTTAAATTTTTGAAAGACAGTAACAGTATGTGTCTTCATTCAATGAAAAAGTGATCATAGCATTGCTTATGAGTAGTAACCGCTAGAAACAATAGAGATTAAGTAAAAACTGTTAGATCTAAATAAATAACCACGGATCATCTTATGTGATATTATCAAGGTTACACGATAAAACTGTAGCGCGAAAGCGTACCTGATTCCATGATAGTAGATTATGTATACAGATTCGGGACTTGATCTTCCACAGACTTGATTCGCCTCTAGCCGTATCTCTCTCTGACTGATGGGAATAGAGGAGTAGAGGTTGTGAATTAGCCTTGGGGACCAAGACCCTATTATGTTCTTTATATAGTAGTCTAATTAGACCCCATTAACCCTAATCAGATTACTATTGGGTATTACACATTACAAAGCCCATACCGAATAAGATGTTATTGGACTCTTTATTTAAGACCACTTAATTAGTCCAAATATAGAATAAACATTAAATATAATTGTCTTTAATTTGTAAGCCCATAATTATTATTAGATCATAAAATATAATCTAACAATCTCCCACTTGGGCTACAAATTGTTCCAAACAACAATTACATTCAATAACCATAAGTGCGCACAAAATTGTTTATTCTTTAGAAAACATCTTCCTTAGTCAATCTGGTCCATCTCATATATAAACATGGAACCAAAGCAACCTTCGTCACATTGTCGTAACTGGATCCTCAATGATCACTATATAAATATATTCAATGACATAGATCAAGTATGGATGTGTAACTGGAAATTACATGCAATGTGATCTTAATCATGCCTATTTCCAATTGGTCCTTAATACCTTAGTGAGATCAATATTTATTCTTTCAAAACTTTATGTCAAAACCACAATTGAAAGAGATAGCTCATATTGAGCAATAGAGAGAATAAAATAAAATAACTTCATTCTGCAGAAAACTCAAAACCATAAATATCACTATAGTGTCAATAAAAACTGAGTACCGAATATAAGAACAAAACAAAAAAAAAACTCCCACTAGAACTGAATATCCTCTAATGAGACAACACCCATATGAGCAGTATGCCCAAAAAAACTTTATGGTGTCAAAGCTTTAGTAAGTGGGTCTGCTAGCATAAAATTTGTTCTTATATACTCAATAGACACTAATTGATATTGCATTCTCTCTATAATAATTTGATATGTAATGTCTATATGTTTAGACATAACAACAAAAAAACTTAACCAGAAGTAGATTTTCTTGTATCTACACAACCAACATAATCAAAATCGGAATACATAATGATCTCCAAATTTTCCAATTTCCGATAAAAAAACGAGCATGTAATCTTTAGTTCTTTGCAAGTACCTCATAACCCGTTTAACTATAATCCAATGATCCATTCCGGGTTTACTATAATATCTGCTTAACATACCCACAATGAATGCCAAAACCGGCAGAGTACTAAACTTGACCATACATAATACTCCCAATAGCTGAAACATATGGAATGTTCTCTTGAGTTTGTTGAGTTTGCTCTTCTTGAGCATCATCTTGATTTTGAGTAGGAAACTGTACATGTATATCCATATTGTTATCTTGAACTACATGAGGCAAAGAAATTAATTCTTCCTCAAAGACAACATTCCTTACTTTATATCTTCCCCCTCAAACTCAACATCCTCAAGAAATCTAGAGCAATAAGCGATTAGAACGCTCCCACTTCTCAAAGTTCAATTTCTCAGTATTAGAACTTTCATCCGTAAGAGAAGGAGGTTGTTCTTTCCTTATAGCATAGTCTAAATCCATGCAGCAGAGAACTAACAGAACTTTCTCTTTCCAGCTCTTAAAGTTTGTGCCGTTAAGCACATGAATGGAGTTCATGTTGGCAGTTATATTAGCAGCAGATGTATTAACTAGTAATTTAGAACAAAAAAAAATATAAGCTCGCATAATGGAAATTCATGTCATATGCATACATAATAGCACAAAAAAAACATGAATTTAATTACTATAGTGTGTGTGGGCCCATTCAAACAAGATACCTAGCACAACATTAATATTTAGTCTTTGGACAGAAATATTAACTTGAAAGTGGTACTCTCCACGCAGAAATCAAATATTAATAATAAATTCGGTCAAGCAATAACCTTCCTTTGGGCCGGTTTATTACTCACATGAAAAATTTATAATTATTACATATTTATCCCCGCACGTACATCCATTATTTGGCCATTAAATAATCTTCCTTTGGGCCGATTATTATAACGCATAAATAATAAACATACACATCCTATTATTTCAAAATAAATAAATCTACACATAAATATCACTTTGGCAATATTTTGCTTCAACTCACTTATTCGCGAAATAAAAGGACAAAAAATAAATTAACATTATTTTTCAAAAAAAAATGTGCCCAAATCCGTATTGTTGTAAAAATATTAAAAAATAATCACCTAATATTTTAATATTTTACAACAAAACATAATATTCTGTTCACTTTATTTCTCCAACAATATCGCTTACAATGAATGAATCACTTCGTATAGCTTGCCAGAACACTTAGTTTACATGATTTATCAACTAATACTGATGTTTAGCCCAGGCAAACAAAGTCACATTATGCATAAAAATAATATCATGTAATATGATGGCAGTCACGCACGGCTGGATGAAAAAAAAAACAAGGCATGCACTGATCCATTCATTAAAAAAAACTTATGTTAATGCATCATGCACACGTGTACTGAATTTATCCACAAAGCAAAAACATAGCATATGGATTCCAATTAAATCGACTAAATCAAACACGTTAATAGATGGTTTAACCAGTACCACACAGTCACGGTTGATTCTATTGTATATGAAATCTCAAAAAAAAAATAAAAAAATTGAAGCAACGATATTAATCGAGGAGATTTCATGATCATAGAATATAAAAAAAAAACCGCAATATATATAACCTGATTCTCAGCGAGAAAAAACAATCATATAATATGATCAACCCTGATAATTCAACATAAGATAGACTCGGATACCAATTGTTAGATCTAAATAAATAACCACGGATCATCTTATGTGATATTATCAAGGTTACACGATAAAACTGTAGCGCGAAAGCGTACCTGATTCCATGATAGTAGATTATGTATACAGATTCGGGACTTGATCTTCCACAGACTTGATTCGCCTCTAGCCGTATCTCTCTCTGACTGATGGGAATAGAGGAGTAGAGGTTGTGAATTAGCCTCGGGGACCAAGACCCTATTATGTTCTTTATATAGTAGTCTAATTAGACCCCATTAACCCTAATCAGATTACTATTGGGTATTACACATTACAAAGCCCATACTGAATAAGATGTTATTGGACTCTTTATTTAAGACCACTTAATTAGTCCAAATATAGAATAAACATTAAATATAATTGTCTTTAATTTGTAAGCCCATAATTATTATTAGATCATAAAATATAATCTAACAAAAACTTGATCTTAGATTTAAGAAAATAACATCGTATAAAATGACATTCTTCTGTCAATAATTCCTTCGGTTGGCCATCATTATAAACTAAAGTGAGCACAATAATGCATTTTGCTACCTGGTATCTTCTTTGACGACCAAAGAAAGTGTACACTCACATAGCACATATATATTAAAATCACCTACTCAGCCTACGACCGAATGTGACTAACTACAGTAACCAACTTCATGTACAGAACATGTCACTGTAAATGAAATTGCAGAATTTTCCATTTCCCTTTTTCCTTTTTAGCAGCAAAATCAACAAAACTGATAAGCGATAAGTAACCCAAAAACATGAGATATGCTTGTTCTTTAACATTGTCAACATCGAGTTTGGGATCACTAAAAACCTCTTATAGCTTGCTAAAGAATTCAAATCCTTTTGTATCCTTAACTATCACAAATTGTGTGTCTGCTGTATCCTAAACTATCACAGATTGTTTATAAAACTCTTCGACTTTTATTTGGAATTTCCATGAAATGCTAAATTATTTCAAAAAAGGGTTTTTATAATTGCAATTATCATGACCAGGGCCTTTCCCATAAACCATTGTTCAGCCTGAATCTATGTATTAAGAACATAGGCTATTGGTGACTCTATTAGCTATGTCATCAATCCTGTGAGGTAAGAGAAGACTTGGACGACTCGAGGGAGATCTTAAGTGATAATTTACAAGGTCAAGGAAGGATTACTTTCCTAAAGGTGCAAATACAATTCTTATTAAGATTGTAGTATGTAGTCAAGTGTTTATGTCTATTTGCTATCTATACATCTTTGGTACAGGGGAATCTGAAAAAGTTGTTAGTTGGAGATATGAATTCCATCCCTACTGAGGAGGTTGTATATGTTTTTTTCCAGGGTTCAAATGTTTTAAGTCAAGCATTATCTGCGCCACTAGAGAATTTCATGAATTACGCACCAGTAGAGAATTTCATGAATTACAGTACTTTTTTTAGAATCTGAGATCCACATCCATAGAATTAATTCTTAGTCCAGACTCCATAGTGCAATTATGTGACTCTCGTTTATCAAATAGAAGTCCTTTCCCAATATGAGAAACTAATCCTAATCATTGTATCAAAGAATCGCTTATGAGTGAGCTTAAGGATCTAACTAAAAAAGAATCAAACGAGACACTATTATGTAGCCTAGTGAATAAGCTTCTACTATGTGAATATTTAAGTTTTTACAATTGACCAAAACCAAACAAGACATTCTATGAAACCAAGATTCCACTTAAAGACCATGCCAGTTGTGGGGAAATGAAGTCGGCAAGACAGAGCGAGAGGCCTTCCTAGCACGCTTCGAGAGCTTCTTAAACATACAATCATGTAATCTCAATAGCAAGTCTAAGCTGCTTTCTGTATATTTATCATCATCCTCGTCATCACCACTATTGTAATTCTCCATTAATTCAAAAAATGTTCCATCATCCATTTCCTCGTGCAATAATATTTCTCCTGACTAAAAATTTATCACTCAGTACATTACACTTGAATCATAAACTTATTGAACATAGTAAATATTTAATCATATAGAATTTATTTTATCATAAAAAGTGGTGGAACTCAGGAGTGCTAGCCTAGACTACAGTCCTAACTCAGAATTTTTGTTCCGCGCATAACACTAAGGAGAAGAGAAATTAATCTTCGCATTGGGAATGACGAGCCTATGGCTTTGGGATCGATGGGCATAATGATTGCAGTGTAAAAAACATGATTTTTGAAGTTAAGAATTGGAGGCAAGTAGTGTAAAAGTTGATGCCAAGAGCTGCTGAGATTTGAGGGTACCATACAATGTTGTTGCAGCTCCCGTCCCATTCTATCCTCTCCGTTATCTATTTATTTTATTTTTTGACTCAAAATGATGGATTTATTTCATAGACAAATCACTCAAAATACAAGCTTTAACTTCAACAGGAACATCACTCCCATTGAAAATTCACTGAGCGACCATATTAGCACATCGTTTAACAAAGAACAACTTAACATTGTCTTGACCAAGAAGTAGTGCACGGCACTCCTCAATAACCATACCCACCTAAGATGCCATATATGGGAACCTTACTCCTGATTGCCTGAACCACTACAAGGCAGTGTGACTCGACTTCCATTGCTTGCTCAGGTTTAGACTTGCATCAGCTCAACGCTTCCTTTTTATTGGCATCGCCTCAGCCAACTCAGGAGGCATACAAATAAGGTCCCAGTGTCTCACTGTTTGAGCATACAAATAAGGTGTTTGGGGGAAATTTTTTCCGGAATAAGTCTTTTAAGGCAAAGTTAGAGATTCTTAACAAGTTAATTTTTTTTGCAACTTATAGAATCACAAACATACATTAAATTCTTATATAAAAAAAAATTATAAAAATATGAAATTTTTATCCGAAAATAAGTCCATAAAAACTTAAAAAAAGGTTTGCCAAACAGGCTGAAAATCTCCCCATCTAAGACGAAGTTCCTGGCAATAATATCTACAGACCAAAAGCAGCATTCTCTGCATCGTTTACTTGTATAAAAGAAAAGCACTAATATACGGTAGACAAATTAATTCAGGAAAAAATTTCAAACAATGTAATCATATTTAATTTGTTAGTAATATTTTTTTGTTAAATTACATGTTCATATTTTATATTACTTATTCATTAGGAGTAAAAGTTAATCTCTTTTTTACTAATTAGTGAAAGTTAATCTTATGAGTACATAAACATTTGAAAAAGCAAAATGAATCCCATTTTCATAAGTATATATAAATTTCGTTTCTTGTAATAAAAAAATGTGAATTTTAATTTTATAAATTAGCATGAAAAATGATTTTATCATTTTTAAAAAAAAACTATTAACAGAAATCGAAAAACTAAAAAGATGCTGGCTGTGGGGTTCGAACCCACGCGCACTTATGTGCAGAAGATCTTAAGTCTTCCCCCTTAACCACTCGGGCAAACCAGCCTTGTTGGCAAAATATTGTTCATTTAAAATAAAGAACATTCAGAATAAAATCAAACCATTCGGGCAGACCACATGACAACATATTTGTTTATTTAGAATAGAAGTGAAGATCGCAACAGCGATAAATATCATTCCAAACTTTCCAAGCACGTAATTATAATATATTGATGCTTTTTCTTATGTGTTTGATATTCATAAATTTCAGTAAAATATGTTTCATGCAATTTTATTGTCTTAAATTTTTGCAGAACTTTTTCAAACAAGAACTTAATTTTTATGATTGTTGGTTCAGTTTTGAACTGCAGGACTCTACCATTGAAATGAAACAAGCCATCACACATAAAGATGATACAGTTTCTGGTTTTACAGAGAAGACAAGATTACACATGTCATTGTTTTCTCCAGTAGAAAAGGAGGCTTTATCTGTCAAGCAAATTGTGGATTATCCGCAACAAGTTCATAGTGTAAAAGAGGAAGTAGGCATGTGTTTTGGTTGATGTGTATGTTCAGTTAGTAATTCATGGATATTCAGTGAACCATTTCTTGTTAAGAGCAGCTCCACCACCTCCACCATTGCTGACAACACCTTCATCAAATCCCGCTGTAGCAACCTTAACCAACTGCATTCCTCTCTGCCTTTGCTGGCTTCCACACTGCCTTGACATTCCTCCTAGCCACCTCGGCAGCCCTTCTCTCTGCTTCTGAAGCCTTCTTTTCCTCACCAGATTCATAACTAAAGTCTTGTATCAATTCTGAACAGTCCCTTGAAAACAGAGCGAAAGACATCCTGTGCCAAAGACTTAGGAATAGGATAGATGAAGACTTGAGGATAATGCAGACTATTAGAGAACACATGGTAGTAGGTGTTAGGAATCTGCCCGATTCCCGGCGAATGCGGAAGGGATTTGGTAAATTTGTGTGCTTAGATCCCACAAATATACGTGATAGTAATGAAAGCAACAAACCAACAATACAGTAAAAGAGACAAGAGATTTAACGTGGTTCGGCCCAGCCTACATCCACAAGAGCAACAACTTCACACTAGATAAAAGAGATTACAATATCCGTGTAACGCCCCCAAATCCAGGGTCAGTAGATTTGGACGTCACGCTAACAAACTCAATAATTCTAACAAAAATTGGTCATGATGTATTCGTAAATACAACATAAACCTGCTGAATACTAAACTAAAAAAATCTGAAATCAAAATAAAACTGAAATAAAAATAAAAACTCAATCAAAAGCTCTTTGACCCCAACTCCCAACTAAGGATCTTAGGTTACAGTTCTAGAAACAAGAAAACCCAAAACCAACTTAAATACAACTCTATATACAAAACTTTATATAGACTTAAATCACTGGTATAACTTCGAATAGAAGTATACCAGGACAATTAATCAAATACATACTATAACTACTAAACTATATAAACATACAACAAATCAAACTTTAACTCTAAATACCCTGATCCACATCAGTTTCATAACAGCATCCTGCTTCTTCTTTCCACTTTCTGAACTGCGTAGGCTAAGCCTCGCTAACTAGCTTACTGAAAAGTTAGATTTTAAAAAACAACAAGTGTGAGCCAAAGAATGCTCAGCAAGTTATATAATAAATATGAGCGAAGGAATGCTCACCAATTTATAATCAATACTATAATTGAAATCTGGATTCTTAACTTTAACAGAAGATTAATATCATTTAAAACATTTATAACTCGAAATCAGAATTTAATAACTGAGAAGGTTTGTAATACTAGATTCAATACTTTTAATACTTGCAAAATACTTTAACTATCGCTTTAACAAAATCTCCAAGAAATTCTCAGTTACTCAAATTTCATTCATGTCACTAAGCGTTTGCACACCTAGCTGCCTAACCGGCCTGACAATCATGAGTTTGAATAAATAAGAAGATCTCAATTCATTCTCGGTCCTTACTATCACTGCGCAACAAATGCCACAGCGACCATAATAACCGTGAATTAGTTTTCACCGTTCAAAACACTAGTATAATAACTTTCCATTTTTATACTAACAGTATTTATTAACTCAAATCATAACTTTTAACTCAAATCATAACTTTATATCCAACATACTTGGAAATGAAAATGTACTTTAACTTAAACATTCTATCATAAGAATATATTTGCATAAAAAACAACATTTAATTGAATTGGAGTTTTCATCATACTTTGTACATTACGGGTGATCAGCCACGTAAAGTCCAGCTAAAAACAATACTCTGGGATCCCTCATTAGGCACTTATTGACATTGGCCTTTACTACTCTGACCACGAAGCTGGTCCACATTTTTATGAAATTCTTCCAATTCCATTAAACTACTTTACTATCAATTAATCTCAGGGAAACGATATACATTAAGAACATTATACTAAAACAAGGAATAAGAATGCAATACTAGCAAAAAACTTTAACAGAATATTACTGACAATACTTAAGAAAGAATAATACTGGCAATAAAACTGAAATTCTACTTTCCACATGATATGTGAATAAAATACATCCTTATCAATAATTTGAAGGAGAGGATACTGGCAATAAGGATTTGAAGGGAATACTATATTGAATAGAAACATAATTATCTCGCTTGAACGATAAGCGAGGGTTAGTACACTTGCCTCGATTCCAATGCGCCGATTCGCTACTTACTATTCTTCGGTCTGTACTCGATCACGCATTCATTTCCTTCAATCGTCTCGTCAACACGCTCGCTGGGTCCATATCGAATCCCTAATTATACTCGAAATAATAGTAAAGTACTATTTAGTACATAAACAACCCAATTAATACTAATTACTTACAACTCGCAAAGCAATACATACATAAATATATATACCCACACCTCATTAATCATCACATATGTACTTAAACACTCATACACATACATACCTTTAAATCTTTAAATCATTTCAAATAATTTAAATAACTTTAAATACAGGGGATTTTCAGAAAATTTCGGCATGAAGTATTCGTTTATCGGACTATGGGCACAGCCCCTCAAATACAATTCATCCCTGTTTTTGCAAAAATAAAGCTGACTCAACTTGCAGCAACATAAAAGTAAACAAGTAAGAAAAGTACCCGCCCAGACATGCGGCACATAGCACATAATAATTTACATTACACTACTACTTACGCTACACCAATGATCGTATTTCTCACGCATTTTAATGATACACGTGACAATCAATCATTGATGTTCGTAAGCCCTAGGGAACAACCCCTAGCACTAACTATTACTTACGCTATATCGATGATCACACCACTCAAGTATATTATTTATACCCGTGATAGCAAATCATGGATATTCGTAAGCCCGAGGAACTAGTTGAAGAGAATTACACAAGTCGTTAAATATTGACATTTAAGACTCGTGATCTCATTACAACTCCTCGCAGATAAACATATAAAGAAAATTAAATAACAGTTTAACTTTACTATAGATTACATTTGAAAACTATACAGTCAGGAGATAGTTTCATATTACGGACATACATCACAATTCAATCAAAATGTACAAATAACTTCTTTTATCGTAAAAATCCATATCCACAAATAGCGATTTACCAAGTATAATTGTCACTCCAAATTTAACACACAATTTACTAATCTTATAACATAACCGATAATCACTAACAATTATCAAGGTAAATTAGTAATCACTTACTCAACAATACCAAATACTTGACAATTACGAATTTTGACAATTACTCAATAATTATAAATAACAATCATACCCCGAAGATTAACACATTAATCTCACAAATTAATCTAACTTAATTACCACAATAAGTTCGCAATTTAAACTAACTTAATTACAACCCTTAAACAACATATCGAAATTCACAATTAATCTAATTATGAAAATTAAGACAATCTCACAATTAAAACTAATTAAATTACAACAATTACATAATTAAATCACAATTAAAATCACCACAATATTCGCATAATTTGAACTAATTAACTACGAAAATTAAATAGGTAACACGAGATTATACCATTTTCCGATTCCGGTTCGATTCCCCACATCAATCTCTCTCTCTCTCTCTCTCTCTCTCTCTCTCTCTCTCTCTCTCTCTCTCTCTCTCTCTCTCTCTCTCTCTCTCTTCCTTGCCCAGCTACCCTTCACCTCCACGACGGGCTTCTCCCCTCTGTTGACCGCGCACAACGCCACCACCACCGCCGGCGAAGCCATAGTCGCGCGGTGGCGGCCTCCCCTGCTCTCCTCCTTCCTTGCGGCACACACGCACATATCTATACACACACACACGCATACGAATTATATATATATGTATGTATATGTATATCTTCAATTAATCTCTCATCTTTCTCTTCTTCTCTCCAATTTCTTTCTTCTCTTCTTCTCTCTTTTCTTTCTTTTTTCTTTTTCCCGTCGAGAGCTCTCTGGAAGCTGCATTTGTTCCTCTAAATGGGCTTGGCCCATTACTCTAATTATATAACTACTTACAATTCTATCTAGGCCCAATTAAAACACTACTCATAAATCTATAAATCATACTTAAATAAAATATTCGAAAAAAAAAATTAAACTTATCATCAATCAATATATATATATAAAGGAGGATAGCGGGAGTTTAGGTGGCGCTCTAATATCGTCTCAATCGATTTTTTTAATTTTCTAGAATTTTAAACACTAATAAATATAAAAATATCAATTTGCATATTAGAAGTAGAATAGGTGTTCGAATTTATAAAGGAGAAGAGTTCGAATTTATAGGGAAGACATATGATTAGAAGTTTTATTGGAAGTATAATAAGTATTTATAAGGCATACGATTAAAAATCAATATATATATATATATATATATATAAAGGAGGATAGCGGGAGTTTAGGTGGCGCTCTAATATCGTCTCAATCGATTTTTCTAATTTTCTAGAATTTTAAACAATAATAAATATGAAAATATCAATTAGCATATTAGAAGTAGAATAGGTGTTCGAATTTATAAAGGAGAAGAGCTTGAATTTATAGGGAAGACATATGATTAGAAGTTCTATTGGAAGTATAATAAGTATTTATAAGGCATACGATTAAAAGTTCTATTGGAACCAGAATAGGAGTTCGAATTTATAGAGAATAAGAGTTTGAATTTATAGAAAAAATATATATAAATAAAAGTTTTACTAGAACTAGAATAGGTGTTTGAATATATAGAGCAGACATATAATTAAATATTTTATAGAAAGTGCGATCTTCTTAAATTATATATTTTTTATATAAGTTAATTATATTTATATTAGGAAAATTTATTCATAAATCAAATACTATTGTCATGAAAAAAGTCACCGTATTTAAAAAGAAAAGAATTGATGTGTTAACATAATAAAAGAACAATGAGTAAAAGAACAATATCATGTAGTCTTTATAATATATGTTAAAAAGTTGGGATTTCGATTTTAACGAGAGAGCGGCTCAATCGAAAGAATCGTATTTAACAAGAAATTGATTCATTAGAGAAGATCATTTAATTATTAAAATTTAATATTAATATTATAATATAACGTAAATGTATTGAATTTTTTTTAAAATATTATAACGCCGCCGCGAAGCGCAGCTTTATCAACTAGTTCTATTGGAAGTAGAATAGGAGTTCGAATTTATAGAGAATAAGAGTTCAAATTTATAGAAAATATATATAAATAAAAGTTCTACTAGAACTAATATGTGTTCTAATTTATAAAGGAGAAGAGTTCGAATTTATAGGAAAGACATATGATTAGAAGTTCTATTGGAAGTATAATAAGTATTTATAAGGCATACGATTACAAGTTCTATTGGAAGTAGAATAGGAGTTCGAATTTATAGATAAGAGTTCGAATTTATAGAAAAATATATAAATAAAAGTTCTACTAGAACTAGAATAGGTGTTTGAATATATAGAGCAGACATATAATTAAATATTTTATAGAAAGTACGATCTTCTTAAAATATATTTTTTATATAAGTTAATTATATTTATATTAGGAAAATTTATTCATAAATCCAATACTATTGTCATTAAAAAGTCACCGTATTTAAAAAGAAAAGAATTGATGTGTTAACATAATAAAAGAACGATGAGTAAAAGAACAATCTCATGCAGCAATCCTAAATAAATACAGGAGTATCTATAAAATAAAGAGAAAATAAAATGTGTTTTCATTTTCTAAAACTCCAAAAATTTTAGAAAATCTAGAGAAAGTATAAATTGGAATTCACTCTATTTTTTAGGTTTTGATTTCAAGGAAAAAAATTGTTGTGTAAGATAAGTATCATCAATAATATGTAATGAAGTTAGAATTTAGATCCCAAACGAGAGCGGCTAGAAACGTGTTTAACGGGAAGACGGCTCACTATAAAAAATTGTACTAGCTATTAAAATATCATATGATGTTATAAATTATATTTTATTTTTAGGATTTGATTTTTATGGATAAACATTATCATACAAGTAATATGTGTGAAAGTTAGGTTTTTGGTCTTAACGAGAGAGCGAATCAATAGTAATAACTGTGTTTAACAAGAAAACGGTTCATTAGATAAGACCGTATAAAAGATGTTTAAATATATAATTAATACAAAAAATAAAATGTTTTATTGGAAGTAGAATACGAGGACGGTGGAGACGTCTTATACGATTTTTTAAAACTATACATTTTTTTTCCTAGAAATCCTTTATTTTAACTTTTTTATACAATTTAATTATACTTGCATTACAAAAATATATCCATAAATGTAATATTATTCCCGTAGCGAAAAGTCTTAGTATTTTAACTTTTTTTTTGATATGTTAACATAACAGAAAGACATTCCCATGCGAAAACTGTAAATAAATACAAGAATATCTATAATATACAGAAAATATAAGATGTATTTTCATCTTTTAAAACTCCATAAATATTAGAAAGTTTAAAGAATATAAAAATTGGAATTTATTCTCTTTATATAATGAAGTTAGAATTTCGGTTTCAAATAAGAGCGGCTCGAAACGTATTTAACGGGAAGACGGCTCGCTAGAAAAGATTGTTTTAGCTTTAAGAATTTGATACTGAAGTCATAATTTTTTTTTTATTTTTACGGTTTGATTTTATAGATAAAAAATATTATATAAGTCTTTATAATATATGTTAAAAAGTTGGGATTTCCGTTTTAACGAGAGAGCGGCTCAATCGAAAGAATCGTATTTAACAAGAAATTGATTCATTAGAGAAGATGGTTTAATTATAAAAATTTAATATTAATATTATAATATAACGTAAATGTATTGAATTTTTTTAAAAATATTGTAACGCCGCCGCGAAGCGCGGCTTTATCAACTAGTTTTTAAAATAAAGGATATAAAATTACGAGCACCCACATATTTTCGAAATATTTTAGGGATCAAAAATGAATTAAATATGAATTTTCAAAGTTTTGATCCTTTAAATACATTAAAACTCTTAAAATCATTTTAAAATACTAAAACACCCAAATTAATCCACCCAACAATTTTAAAAACTCAATAAATATATAAAGATAATTTTACAAAAGATTTCATGATTTTTACGCCCTCCGATAATTAAATAAAGATTTTTGAAGATTAATAATACTTGATTTAAATATTTTTAAATCACTAAAAATACCAATAAAATACTGGGGCACACATAACTCAATATATACTCATATAAACTCAATACTAAATATCGTTGAATTCCACAACGATATCCTCAAATCCAATTCTATTCTTTAAATACTAATCAACATAATTAAATAATAATAAAATAATAATAATAAATCCTAAAATAATCTGGTATCTTACAATCCGGATATCCGACCCCTGAATTTCATACAATAATTCAGCCCTACAATACCTATTATGTATATCCCCAACTCACTGAAGTGTTTATCTCAAAACCTCCCCCTATCACTGTTTCCCGACAACCTTTCATTCTCTCCCTCTCCCAATCCGGACAGTGCCACACAACCAGATAGAAAGACCCCTGCAGCGGGTCCACCTCCGATGGCTGCACTCAGATCCAAGTACCCTAAGGAATAGTTTAGGCAGGAGGGCCTTCTATCCCGACACTTCCTGAAAGCGGTCTAAACCGGCTCCCCTACTAGACGAACTATCTAGCAGCTCTATAGAGAGAAGAGAGAATTATGGTGTAATAACTAATGAAGGGGGGGTATTTATAGGTGAAGGGGGGTTGGTGAGGAAAAAGGTGGGTGGGGGTTGGTGGAAGTTTGAAAATAATGGAAACTAGGCCTAATATGACCCCACTCCTTGCAACCAAAGCACTACATGCCCTTTTCGCTGTATCTGGATTTACCCCTGCTATTGGTAGATCCTCTCACAGCACCCATTCCTCTATTATTTTGACTACGCAAAGCCAAAACTGTCATTCCGTCCTTGTCACCATCCTGGTTCTTCCTTCCAGCATTTGACAAAAGTGCTGACTAAACCTCCTCCGTTTTTAACGTGTCCTTTCCGTACAAAATGGTTGTGACCAAATGATCGAATGACTCCGGAAGCGAAGTAAGAAGAATAATGGCCTTATCTTCTTCCTCTAATTTTACATCAACCTTTTCAAGTTGATCAACAATACCATTAAACACATTCATGTGCTCAACAACATTGCCTTGAGCTACCATCTTCAGCTTGTATAACTCGCGCTTCAGATTTAACTTTGTAGTCAAGTTCTTCCCGAGATACAATGTCTCCAACTTTGACCATAATTCCTTCGACGTGCTTTCGTCAACAACATTATTGATAATGTTATCAACAATGCATAGTCTGATGGTACTCATGCATTGCGACTCAGCATCCTCCCAATCTTCATCGCTCATCTTTGTTGGCTTTCCCTCTTTCCCCTTCAAAGCCCTTGCTAGCTTCTGTTTGGTTAGGATATCTTTTACCCTTCTCTGCCAAAGAGTAAAACTTCCTTTACCTTCATATGGGGTCACCTTGAATCCTCCAATACTTGCCATGATCTCCGTTTGCACACACAAACCAATCCAAACAACTAAATCAATTGGCCAAGTAAGTGTAAGAAACAATGGGAGCACTTCCGTCAAAACGGCGCCTTATTAGACAACCACTTTTGTTAACGACTTTCCTTCGGCACCAATAATTTAGACACAACTAGCTCTGATGCCAACTGTTAGGAATCTGCCCGATTCCCAGCGAATGCGGAAGCGATTTGGTAAATATGTGTGCTTAGATCCCACAAATATACGTGATAGTAATGAAAGCAACAAACCAACAATACAGTAAAAAAGACAAGAGATTTAACGTGGTTCGGCCCAGCCTACATCCACAAGAGCAACAATTTCACACTAGATAAAAGAGATTACAATATCCGGGTATCCGGTCCCTGAATTTCATACAAAAATTCAGCCCTACAATACCTATTATGTATATCCCCAACTCACTGAAGTGTTTATCTCAAAACCTCTCCCTATCACTGTTTCCCGACAACCATTCCTTCTCTCCCTCTCCCAACCCGGACAGTGCCACACAACCTGATAGAAAGACCCCCAGCGGGACCACCTCCGATGGCTGCAGTCAGATCCAAGTACCCTAAGGAATAGTTTAGGCACGAGGACCTTATATCCCGACACTTTCTGAAAGCGGGCTAAACCGGCTCCTCTACTAGACGGATTATCTAGCAGCTATATAGAAAGAAGAGAGGATTATGGTGTAATAACTAATGAAGGGGGAGGGGGTATTTATAGGTGAGGGGGGGGGGGGGGTTGGCGAGGAAAAAGGAAGGAAGGTAGATGGGTGGGTGGAAGTTTGAAAATAATGGAAACTAGGCCGGTGCCTCTTGACAAAAAGCTTGTTAGTATTTTAGTATATATAATCACAAATTTCCATACATTTTAGGGGTTAAAAACCTCACTTACACAGTAAGGAGAATTCTTTTGTCGATTGAATATATAACATGGTAACATGGAACAATACTCTACATTCAGGTGGTAAATAATTCGGATTTACCAGAAGCAGACTTTGAAATAACCTGGTTTGGAATGCAGTTTTGACAAGGCAGAGGCTATTCCATAATATCTTTGTAAAATTCAAACTTAAGTTGAGGTCCAAATCAATTCAAATGTTAAGTTTTATACATTTCACGAACATTTTTTATTTTCCCAGTCCAATAGTGGTTCAGAGAATCCCTTTACTATCGTCATCGTCTAACTAACTTAAAGTTCGGAAATTATGAACTTGTGATATATGCGACAAAGAGTTTTTGTTGTATATTTGGTTTTTAGATAGATTAATTGGGTGGATCAGAACTTAAATATATGTAACTAAGAGCATGGGCTATTAATACAGACAGCTTAATTTCATCTAGTAATTCTTCATCTCCGTCGTACTCATCAGTCATCATCATCAATTTCGAAAATAATGTAGATTCCACTTTTCTTCACTTGAACAACTCACTGAAGATCAGGCACTTCATTCACGGATACAACAACTATGTCATCATCTTCCAAAAGAGAAACTAATGGATGGTGATGTGTATATCTGCACAAAGTAAACTTGATTTCATTTGCTTTCGGAACTCCAAACAAGATCGTTGCCGGTACAGGCATGGCCAATCCAAAGATTTTTGCATAAATATCAGACACGACAGGTAAATGACCGCTTATATCATTCTGTATGTGTCCGTAAACTAAGACAACTATCCTGTAATAATACCCCTGATTACAAATTGTGTGCGCTCTGAAAGCGAAACCACTTTTTGTGTTAATCAATGTTTGAGATCGCTGCAGCCTGCATGAAAACTTAGATTCCTCAAATTCCTCAGAGCAGCCTCCACTCCAAAAGTCAAATGTAAAATCTTACTTTGTTCCGAAACTTATATGTGACTAGTATTACATGAGTGTGCAAGAGTGCAACCACACACAAAAGAGAGTCTGACAGAGCGAAAGAGGAAGGGAGAGAGACTACTTTGTTAAGATTTTCCTTCAACACGAGAGCATGAAAGGCAACTCTACATGTGCAACCTTGTCATTTGTCAGGAACTTCAAGCATTCAAATCCTGGAATGTCGACTAACTGCTCACAGTTCGAAAGGGCAGATCTGTTAGATGTTCCAGATTTGACAAGCTAGTCTGATATAGTTTTCAGCGCTATACAGTTTGCAGTATTTTACTCTGTCAAACTTGAGGGAAGTGGTGCAAGTACTCTGAGCTCTTTAATTTGCAGTGAGCCAGATTAAGCTTTTCGAGAAAGTGAAGCTTTCTTAAACTCGCTGGAAGATAACCAAAGTCATTATGTCCTAAAATTATATCTTTCAGTAATGGCAAACTTTCAAAATCATCAAGTACATCCCTTGTTATTTTTTCACGCACAAGCAACAAACATAGACTCCTGGGCATCAAAAGGTGCTTCAGCCTTCTTCCCCCCGTTTGTCCACTCCTTGCTCATGCATATAATATATAAATTTATATACAAATATATCCTGACATAAACTTTATAACCAAGCATATCGAAATTTGAAGTGCATGCTGTGGAACAAGGATTTAAAGAGAGAAAAGAATGAACAAATAATGTTAAAAATGGAAGATCCCACCAATTTTAACAAAGAAAATTTTGTAAAATCAAGAAAATATTTCAAAATAGAGAACGTGCAAATGTGAGTGGCAAGAAGAAGTAGGTGATGGCACTACGGTCCCAGGGACGACCAAACATACGAAGAAGTAGGTGTTGGCCGGACGAGACGACCCAACATTTATACCTTACAGGAAACTTATAAATAAGTCAGAAAATAATTATAATTACTTAATATGTTAATCAAACCATCCTATATTGCATTGTGCAGTTCTTTTAGCTGATTCGATCATCAAACATGTAGTTAATTATCAGGTTTTGATAATATGGATCATATTTTTTCGAAACAGACGACGGTTCTGGGAAAAACTGAAATTTCGCAGTTGACTGGACCTTTGGAGGCACTCAAGACATGTAAGCCTATCAAACTAAGAAGTCTTCAAATGAACAAAGGAAACACAAGCCAACTAATCAACACGATGAAACAAGAGAGAACAAAGAAAGCAAAAATCGCATTTCTATGGCTTGACGTTGCGTCTACTCTTAAAACCGACCCTCGCATCATTTTCTCTGCTTCACTACCGGAGTTTGTCCCATTGTCTGGTTCAGAAGTGTTGAGAAACTTTGTTAGTTTCTCTGATACAGAAAGTTGAGATTCATCTAGGAATTCTTCATCTCCATCGTAGTCATCATCATTTTCAAAAATAAGATAGATACCACTTTTCTTCACTCTAACTCCCTTAAGATGAGGCACTTCATCATTCACAGATACCTCTACTACATCACCATCTTCTAAAAGAGAAACTAACGAACTGTAATGCGCATATCTGCACACGTAAATTTGATCTTCATGTGTTCTCGGAACTCCAAGCAAGTTCATTGCCGATGTGAACACAGGCATGTTCAATCTAACGATTTTTGCAAAAATACCATACAACACAGGTAACTGATCCCTTATATCATTCTGTACGTGTTGATCAACCGAGACAACTATTCCTATGATAATACCTCTGATCACCAAGTTTTTGCGCTCTGAAAAACGAACCACTTTTTGGGTTAGCCAGCTTGGGAGATCGCCGCCTGGCATACTTAAATTCTTCAAGTTCCTCAAAGCAGACTGCAATTTAGAAGTCAAATGTAAAATCTGACGTTCTGAAAACTGTGACTAGTGTATTCATGATCGTGCAAGATAACACCACTAGTGTATCTAGGCAAGAGTGCGTGCACCCGAGAAAGAAAGGGGGGGGGGGGGCGAGAGAGAGAGAGAGAGAGAGAGACAACTGACCTTGTTAAGTTTTTCCTTTAACACTGGAGAGCATGAACGGCAACCACACATGTGCAACCTTGTCAAGGATTTCAAGCATTCAAATCCTGGGATATCGACTAACTTCTCACAGTTTGAAAGGTGCAGATCTGTTAGATGTTCCAGATTTGACAAGTCGGATATAGCTTCCAGCGCTATGCAATTTGCAGCATTTAACTCTGTCAAACTTGAGGGAAGTGGTGGAAGAAGTCTGAGCTTTATGCAGTGAGCAAGATTAAGCTTTTCGAGAAAGTGAAGTTTTCTTAAACTCGATGGAAGATGACAAAAGTCATTATGCCCTAAATTTATATCTTTCAGTAATGACAAACTCTCAAAATCGTCAGGTATATCCTTTGTTATTTTCCATGCACAAGCATTTAACTCTTTGAGCATGGATAGATTAGAGAAAGTAGATGGAAGTGCAACAATAGGCGCTTGGGCATCCAAAGGTGCTTCAGCCCACAGTTCCTTGCCCATTTCCAGTACCATTAAACTAGAGAGCATTCCAAAGCTTTCAGGTAAGTCTCTTAATGCAGTTTTTTTCATGTGCAAGTGACACAAAGACTTCAAATTTCCAAATGAAGAGGGAAGTGAACATAGGTGCTTGCAGTTGTTTAACCTTAGCACGAAAAGATTTTCAAGTTGCCCAAAACTTTTTGGCAACTTTTGTATGGCAGCATTCTCGATGATCAACGTGTGAAGACTCAATAATTTACCGAATGTTTCTGGTAGGGATGTAAGAGACTTACAATTCCTCATCTCAAGTTTCTGGAGTGATTTCAGGGAACCAATTTGATCCGGAAGACTCACTATTGATGTCCCATCTAACTGAAGCTCAATAATAGAAGCTAACTGTCCGATGGAGGCAGGCACTGTATTAAGATTACGACATTGACTAACTGACAAGACCTTCAGATAATACAATGAACCTACGCAATCTGGCATCTCTGTTATCGAGCAACCATTAAGCCAAAAGTTGCACAAGGATTTGAGTTCTCCAACAGAATCCGGAATAGCAGTAAGCGATGTACACCGCATCAAACTCAACTCCTCAAGATTTCCCAAAGTTTTAACAGAATCGGGTATATATTCTAATGAGGAATCATTTAGCAAAAGTTTCTTTAGAGACACCAGCTTTCCGATGCAAAATGGCAATTGCTTTAATGATCGGCAGCCTTTCATACTAAGAACTTCAAGTTTTGTGAGGCGGAATATGGATTCTGGTAATTTCTCTATGGCAGTTTCATCAAGGAGCAGTTCAACCAAAGAACTCATGTTGCCCATGTCTTGTGGTAGTTGTTTTAGTTTGGAGCACTCGGAAAGGACAAGAGTCTTCAAACATTTCAGCCCAGACACGTCACTTGGGAATTCAACTAGGTTGGAACATCGCCTCATATTTAAATAAAGTAATTTTTTCATATCCCCAACTGATTCATGAATCCTAGTCAGTTCAATACAACCCTCCAGAATCAGTTTTTCCAAGTTAGGATGTCCTGATAGATCCGGAACAGCAGTTAAATTCCAACAACTGTGGAGATTTAAAATCATTAACTTTCCTTGCACCTGGTGAACAAGCAATTAACATGGTTAGATTTTAGGGAAAAGTAACTTTTTCCTGAAATAGAAATACAAGTGCAAAACAAAACCCAAACACAAGGAAAAAAATATGGGTGTAAATTATATTTACATTAGGAAGACTAGTCATAGTGTATAGATGCCTCCATGACCAAGATTCTGTTAGCACAACTTCCATTATCCTGAAACTCTATCTTAAAGCTCAACCACACAAGAGATATACTAAGAAAGTATAATAAAGGAAAAAACGAAGAAGTGACGCCACACTTTGATTAAAATCATAGGACTCCACTGTTATGAGATACACTTAACTATAATATCGCCATTACAAAGTGTCTGATGAAGCCTTACTATGAGTTCTCTAAACGTGTCTGATGAAGCCTTACTATGAGTTCGATAAACAACAGCAAGATCTTAGATGCATCATAAAGTATTCGTGTTATAATCCTGTGATTAAATAAGAGTGTGATCATTTTTGAACTTAACTTTAATACAGGTCCAGATTTTTATTATAAAAGCAGATTAATTTATTTTCTATAACCAAGACCCACAGCAGCTGTATGTTTACTTTATAACATAAGATCAAAAGAGCATATATATCATGGATGAGTTGATCACCCAATAAGTACATATACCTTATTATTGTACCAGTACCACCTCTGCGGACCCCAGATGTTTTTGAGTTTACTTTCAGCAAGATCAAGGACAGTGAGCTCTTGAGGATAGAAAGACGGAAGATAGTCCAGAGGACATTTTCTCCACTGCAGCCACTTCAGTTCAGCGGGAAAATGCTTAAAATTTCCTTTTAGTGTCACATTACTGATGTAAAGCATCCGCAGATTAGTCATCGGTTCAAATGATTTAGTAGAGAATACCATTTCTCCCTCATGTTCACAGTAGTCCTTGAACATCAACTTTAAATATGTTAGTGCAGAGCCCACACTGGGACTATTTCGAAGGTTGTACCGAGCAATTGTTTGAGCACTCAATACCCCTGGTTTTTTCCGTTGCCTTTTGTCAAAGTCGAGAGTGATACCTTGGATATTTCTTGTCCCCTAACATTAATGAATTATAGTAAGATGAATTCAGATAATACAGTTTTAGTAACATACGGTAAAATTGATACTGAGTAAGTCAAAAAGATTATTTTAAAATGCTTGCAGTCAATTAGTAAGTCAATTAAGATTGTTAATATGTGCAAGACTGGTTTCATCTTATTTTTTAAGTGCAAGGCTGATAATTTTTACACACAGTGATATACGGGACTCACTGATTACAAAAATTTACGACAGACTACTACTCTGGCGTATCAACTGCGGATGGCTTATATTCTACAGCTGACAGAATTTGCATGCAATGACAAAATATTTTATTATACAAAAAGATGAATTTTTACGTGCGTACCTTCCGATTTAGCAAGACACCCTGAATATCACCATGATCCCACAGTCTACTACGCATTCCAGGATCTACGAGGTTCTCATTTTGAATAATCTGCCTTCCCATGTCTTTAATTTGATCATGCATCCAAAAGGTGTTGTCCGCTTTTACCTTTATAAGAGATCTTGATACAAGGACCTTAATTGCAGACTCTGCTCCGAAACCACAACCCCTCATTATATCAACTATGTCATCTCTAGTTAACTTTAGATTTTGAAGCAAGCATGCAATATCTAAGAATATGCACTGCTCTTGCTTGTCAAGCCCATCAAAACTTATCATTAAAACATCCAGAAGACGACGAGGGCTTACTAGCCTAAGGTTTTGCAAAGCTTCTTCCCATTCCTTCAATTTTCGCATATCAAATAAAAAAGAACCAAATACTTCCAGCGCCAAAGGCAATCCTCCAGTAAGCAACACGATTTTGTGGGACATGTCCAGAAATGGTTCCGTGGGTTGATCTCTTCTTAATGCATGATAACTGAGGAGTTTGATTGAATCAGAGATTTCCAATTCCCTCACCTCATATACCTCATTCACAAGATGGGCAGGCAAAACTCCTCTATCTCTAGTAGTGATTATGAGAATACTTCCTTCATGAAACCACCCTTTCCTTGCAGCCAATGCATTTAGTTGCCTTAAATCATCAATATCATCAAGCACAATAAGAACTCTCTTATCTTGTAGTACACGTTTAAGCATTCTCTTACCAGAACGTTCATCAGATACGGGTTTCTCATTTTTAGAAACATGATGAATAAGCATGTCTTGAAGGGTAACTAAACCACTTCTTTTAGAAGTTTCTCTGACATCTGACATGAAAATGCGATATGCAAAGTGACCGAAAAGCTTATTATAAAGAGCCTTTGCAAGGGTTGTTTTGCCAACCCCACCCATTCCGAACAACCCCAAAACTTGGACGTCTGTGCTCTTAAGATCTATCATTTTCCACAGTGTATCCAACCGAGTTTCTAGACCGACTGCACAGGGAGCCACCACCTCTGGGTTGTTGCTCAACTCGGCGAGGATTCTGTTAACTAAAGTTTCTATCGCCTCCGACTTTTGGCTGCAAATAAACACATATAGTGGGAAAACATCATGCTTACTATAAAGACCACACTAGTTTTGCACTAAAAGTTAACAGATTAATCAGATATGATGACTATATACAAATGCGAAATGCCATCAACACGCTTCTCATAGGAAATGATATATGAATTTGTCCATTTACTTGCAGAGAGATTGAGGCAAGGAACATTTGTTGTTCACTAAAGGATTTTTTTCTTCACAAACTATGAAAAGCACCACTCTCAGCTATCACCCTTGGTAAAATGTCCCACGAGTACGATGATATATCGAAAAGGATTACCAGTGCTCTCTGTCAAATTTAGACTTACACCTGTGATTAGCAAACAAGAATCTAGCTTCCTACAAAATTTATGTCAACCCTAAGCTTTACACTGAAACTGTTGGAAACGTAGATGGGCCTTGCACCAAATATATTTTAAATCTTTGTATAACACAAACACACACCTGTATATATTAATAATAATAAGCTACAACTTTCTTACACAACAACAAGGCTTCAGCCTTTTTCTTTCACTCAGAGCTTCAGCTCTCTTTTCTCTCTAACTTATGTTTTTCTTTTGGTGTGTCTTAATTGTGTTGATGTATATATATACAAATCTAATATTCTTAACTTACAACTTGTATCATTCCTTGACATTGTTGCACTCATACTCCATGCTTTGCCCTTACTTCACTTCTACTCCATTCTTTGATTATACTTCATATTTACACCATTCCTTGCTTCACATTTATGAAAGTGAGTTTGATTTCTAACACTCCCCCTCAAACTCGACTTTCCATTCCGAGCTTTTCTTTCATTTTTTCAAATATCTCCGGCTTCAGTGGCTTTGTAAATATATCCGCTACATTTTCTTCGGTCCTGCAGTGCACCAGCTCCACAATTTTCTCGTTCACCTTTTCTCGAATGAAATGATATTTTATGCTGATGTGCTTGCTTCGACTATGAGACACTGGATTTTTCGCAAGTGAAATAGCAGATTTATTATCCACGTAAATAGTAATTGGTTCTTCCTTTGCAAGTTTTAACTCGCCTAATATGTAGTCTAGCCACATAGCTTGACATGCGCATGCTACTGCTGCCATGTATTCTGCTTCACAAGTTGAGAGAGCAACTGTTTGTTGCTTCTTAGATGACCATGAAAAAATTGCCGAACCGATATGAAAAGCATATCCTGAAGTGCTTTTCCCGTCATCCAAATCACCACCATAATCACTGTCTGAGTAGCCGACTAATTTGGAATTTTGAGAATATGTATAAAACAAACCTTGATCAAGCGTACCTTTAATATATCTCAAAATTCTTTTAGCCGCCATGAAATGATCTTGCTTCGGCTTCTCCATGTACCTACTAACCAGTCCAACTGCATACATAATATCAGGACGAGTGAAAGTTAGGTACCTTAGACTTCCAACCAAACTTTTGTACAGTGTCGGATTTACCGACTCTCTCGTTGAATCTATTCTGAGCTTTATGCTTGCTTCTGCTGGCGTGCTCACTGGCTTGCATTCTTCCATTCTGAATTTCTTTAAAATCTGCTCCGCATATTTTTTCTGTGACATAAATATCCCATCTTTGCTTTGCTTCACCTCAACTCCTAGAAAGTATGACATTTGACCAATATCTGTCATCTCAAATTCATTAGTCATAACCTTCTTAAAATCATTGAACATATCAGGGTTGTTTCCGGTAAAGATCATGTCGTCCACGTATAAGCACACGATCATGATATCTCCCCCTGAATTTGTTTTTGTATAGAGTGCATGCTCGTACGGACTCTTCACAAAACCATTCTTCCGAAAATATTCATCAACCATTGTGTTCCATGCTCGCGGAGCTTGCTTCAAACCATACAAGGCTTTCTTCAGTCTATAGACTTTATTTTCTTGGCCTTTTTGAACATATCCGGGAGGCTGCTCAATATAGACTTCTTCTTCAAGATACCCATTCAGGAATGCTGACTTGACATCCATCTGATGTATTTTCCACAGATTCTGAGCTGCAATTGCTGTAAGAAGTCTGATTGTATCAACTCGTGCAACTGGAGCAAATACTTCGTCATAGTCAATCCCGTATCTCTGCTTGTAGCCTTTAGCCACTAGTCTTGCCTTGTATTTCTCCACTTCACAATCCTGATTGGTCTTTGTTTTGTAGACCCATTTGACACCAATTGCTTTGTGTCCTTCTGGAAGATCTGTGAGCTCCCAAGTATCATTCTTCTTGATTGCGCCAATTTCTTCATCCATGGCTTTATTCCATTTACTTTCTTTAGAAGCTTCCTCAAATGTAACTGGATCACATTCAGCCATCAAACAAAATAAAGAATAATCAAAAGATGTTTGTACCGGGCTTGTTGCATCATAAATATCATCCAGACTTCGCATTTTTCTCGGTGCTCCCCCTGAACTGTTACTACTGCTTCCTGAACTCGATGGTGTCGATGCAGGAGTTTGCTGATTTGGACTTTGTGGAGGAGTTGGACCATCATCTCCGCCATCTTCTATGTTGGAGTCATCATCATCATCATTAAAGAATAAACCATCAACTTTTCTTTCTTCCTCGCTCCATCTCCAGTAATCTGATTCATCAAACTCAACATCTCGAGAAATGATTAAATTCTTTGTGAGGGGATTATAGAGTCTGTAAGCCTTGCTTCTTTTGTCATATCCGGTAAATATGCATTTCTCGCCTTTGTCATCTAGCTTCCTTCTTTTCTGATCTGGAACATGGGCATATGCAATACACCCGAAAATTCTGAGATGTCCCACTGATGGTTTGCTTCCACTCCATGCTTCATTTGGAGTTTTGTTTCTGACACTTTTTGTTGGACAGCGATTCAACAAATAAACTGCACATAATACGGCTTCAGCCCAAAAAATTCTTGGCATATGCTTTGCCTTCACCATACTCCTTGCCATGTCTAGAATGGTGCGATTCTTCCTCTCTGCAACGCCATTCTGTTGAGGAGTATATGCAGTTGTCAACTGATGATTAATTCCATGTGCTCGGCAGAAGCTTTTGAACAGATTTGAAGTGTACTCGCCTCCTCTGTCTGATCTGAGTACCTTCAAATAATGACCACTTTGTTTTTCTGCCAAAGCTTTGAACTCCTTGAATTTATCAAGAGCCTCTGACTTTTCTTTCAGAATGTACACCCAACTTTTCCTGCTAAAATCATCAATAAATGTTAGGTAATACCTGTTTCCTCCAAGAGATGCAACTTCAAATGGACCAGCAATATCTGTGTGAACTATCTCCAATGGCCTCCTAGCTCTCCATGATTTTCCAACAGGAAAACTTTGTCTGTGTTGCTTCCCCTTGACACATGCTTCACACAAATTTTCTGGTTCGTTGATTTCTGGCAAACCGTCCACCATCTTTGTTTTTGACAATAGTTTCAAGCCAGAAAATCCAAGATGACCAAATCTTAAATGCCATAACCATGAGTCATTTTTAATGATCGACTTCAAGCACTTCTGCACCTTCGTCTGCATATCAAGTGTGAACAGACGATTCTTTGACATCTCTACGTTGGTAATTAATTCATGACCTTGATTTCTAATAACGAGGGAATTGTCCTGCATCTGAATATTATATCCTTTCTCCACAAGTTGACCAAGGCTGATGATATTACTTTTCAAAGCAGGTATATAATAAACATCATTTATATACTTTTTATCACCTTGTTTCGTAACAATCGTAATGGTACCTTTCCCTTTGACTGGAATCTTCGAAGAATCACCAAACGTAACTTCTCCGCTGATAGTCTCGTCTATCTCCGTAAATAAATCTTTATGGCCCGTCATGTGATTGCTCGCACCAGAATCAAGATACCAAACATTCTTGTTGCCTTCATCATCTCCTTTGTAAGTGAGGAACACAGCAGACCCTACATCTTTATCTTCTTTTGCTGCGGCAAAATGACTTCTTTCTTCCACTTTTGGTGATCTACACTCGTAACTGAAATGGCCAAATTTATTACAATTATAACACTGAAGGTGAGACTTATCACCTCTTTGTTGGAATCCGCCTCTTCCTCGGCCTCTAAAATTTTGACCACGACCAGATGGTTGATAACCTTGAGAATTCTGGCCTCTGTTGAAAGATTGTCTTCCTCGTCCTCGTCCACCTTGGTAGCCTCCTCTAAAGCCACCTCTGCCTCGTGAAAAATTGCTACTGCCTGAATTTTCACCGATGGACACCTTACTTTGCAAAGCCTTTTCCAAATGGCTTGTATCGTCATATTGGTTCATCCGCTGCTCATGCGCCTGAAGTGAACCAACTAGCTCGTCAATAGAAATTGTGGACAAATCTTTCGACTCCTCGATAGAAGTAACAACATATTCAAATTTTCTTGTTAGCAAGCGAAGGAGCTTTTCCATGACTCGAACATCATCGAGACTTTCACCGTTTCTTTTCATTTCATTTGTAACCATTTTTAAACGCGTAACATAATCACCAATATTTTCTGAGGACTTCATCTTGATATTCTCGAACTCGCTACGAAGGACTTGGAGCCGCACCTTTTTTACTTTCTCAACTCCTTGGAATGATTTTTGCAAAATCTCCCATGCACCTTTTGCCGTCTTTGCTTCCGAGATTTTTTCAAAGGTTGATTCGTCGATACCTTGAAAAATTGTAAATAACGCCTTCTTGTCTTTTTTCCGGGACTCCTTCAACGCTATCTTCTCGGCATTCGGAAGTGCTGCTTCAGCAGTTGCATCTGCGGGCTCGATGTACCCACTTTCTACAATATCCCAGTTATCGTAGGAACCGAGTAACACCTTCATTTGGATACTCCAATTCCCGTAATTTGTAGACGTCAATTTTGGAATATTCGGTTGCATCATATTCGCCATTGAAATCTTCCGACAACTCGAAATTTCAGCTCCTTCCTTTTTTACGCGAACCTGGGACCTTTGGCTCTGATACCACTTGTTGGAAACGTAGATGGGCCTTGCACCAAATATATTTTAAATCTTTGTATAACACAAACACACACCTGTATATATTAATAATAATAAGCTACAACTTTCTTACACAACAACAAGGCTTCAGCCTTTTTCTTTCACTCAGAGCTTCAGCTCTCTTTTCTCTCTAACTTATGTTTTTCTTTTGGTGTCTTAATTGTGTTGATGTATTGGTGTATATATATACAAATCTAATATTCTTAACTTACAACTTGTATCATTCCTTGACATTGTTGCACTCATACTCCATGCTTTGCCCTTACTTCACTTCTACTCCATTCTTTGATTATACTTCATATTTACACCATTCCTTGCTTCACATTTATGAAAGTGAGTTTGATTTCTAACAGAAACGGGGCAACAAAGAGAAGCTTAAAGAGATTTTATATCAAAATTCAATGGCTAAAAAAGATCAGTGTTGTTAGTCAAATAAATGGGATGTTAGAAATCAAACTCACTTTCATAAATGTGAAGCAAGGAATTGTGTACATATGAAGCATAATCAAAGAATGGAGTAGAAGTGAAGTAAGGGCAATGCATGGAGTATGAGTGCAACAATGTCAAGGAATGATACAAGTTGTAAGTTAAGCTAAGAATATTAGATTTGTATATATACACCAATACATCAACACAATTAATAACACACCAAAAGAAAAACATAAGTTAGAGAGAAAAGAGAGCTGAAGCTCTGAGTGAAAGAAAAAGGCTGAAGCCTTGTTGTTGTGTAAGAAAGTTGTAGCTTATTATTATTAATATATACAGGTGTGTGTTTGTGTTATACAAAGATTTAAAGTATATTTGGTGCAAGGCCCATCTACGTTTCCAACAAGTGGCATCAGAGCCAAAGGTCCCAGGTTCGCGTAAAAGAAGGAAGGAGCTGAAATTTCGAGTTTTTTGAAGGTGGTCGAGACTCAGTTAAGGCAAAGCAATGGCGAATATGATGCAACCGAATATTCCAAAATTGACGTCTACAAATTACGGGAATTGGAGTATCCAAATGAAGGTGTTACTCGGTTCCTACGATAACTGGGATATTGTAGAAAGTGGGTACAACGACCCCACAGATGCAACTGCTGAAGCAGCACTTCCGAATGCCGAGAAGATAGCGTTGAAGGAGTCCCCGAAAAAAGACAAGAAGGCGTTATTTACAATTTTTCAAGGTATCGACGAATCAACCTTTGAAAAAATCTCGGAAGCAAAGACGGCAAAAGGTGCATGGGAGACTTTGCAAAAATCATTCCAAGGAGTTGAGAAAGTAAAAAAGGTGCGGCTCCAAGTCCTTCGTGGCGAGTTCGAGAATATCAAGATGAAGTCCTCAGAAAATATTGGTGATTATGTTACGCGTTTAAAAATGGTTACAAATGAAATGAAAAGAAACGGTGAAAGTCTCGATGATGTTCGAGTCATGGAAAAGCTCCTTCGCTCGCTAACAAGAAAATTTGAATATGTTGTTACTTCTATCGAGGAGTCGAAAGATTTGTCCACAATTTCTATTGACGAGCTAGTTGGTTCACTTCAGGCGCATGAGCAGCGGATGAACCAATATGACGATACAAGCCATTTGGAAAAGGCTTTGCAAAGTAAGGTGTCCATCGATGAAAATTCAGGCAGTAGCAATTTTTCACGAGGCAGAGGTGGCTTTAGAGGAGGCTACCAAGGTGGACGAGGACGAGGAAGACAATCTTTCAACAGAGGCCAGAATTCTCAAGGTTATCAACCATCTGGTCGTGGTCAAAATTTTAGAGGCCGAGGAAGAGGCGGATTCCAACAAAGAGGTGATAAGTCTCACCTTCAGTGTTATAATTGTAATAAAATTGGCCATTTCAGTTACGAGTGTAGATCACCAAAAGTGGAAGAAAGAAGTCATTTTGCCGCAGCAAAAGAAGATAAAGATGTAGGGTCTGCTGTGTTCCTCACTTACAAAGGAGATGATGAAGGCAACAAGAATGTTTGGTATCTTGATTCTGGTGCGAGCAATCACATGACGGGTCATAAAGATTTATTTACGGAGATAGACGAGACTATCAGCGGAGAAGTTACGTTTGGTGATTCTTCGAAGATTCCAGTCAAAGGGAAAGGTACCATTACGATTGTTACGAAACAAGGTGATAAAAAGTATATAAATGATGTTTATTATATACCTGCTTTGAAAAGTAATATCATCAGCCTTGGCCAACTTGTGGAGAAAGGATATAATATTCAGATGCAGGACAATTCCCTCGTTATTAGAAATCAAGGTCATGAATTAATTACCAACGTAGAGATGTCAAAGAATCGTTTGTTCACACTTGATATGCAGACAAAGGTGCAGAAGTGCTTGAAGTCGATCATTAAAAATGACTCATGGTTATGGCATTTAAGATTTGGTCATCTTGGATTTTCTGGCTTGAAACTATTGTCAAAAACAAAGATGGTGGACGGTTTGCCAGAAATCAACGAACCAGAAAATTTGTGTGAAGCATGTGTCAAGGGGAAGCAACACAGACAAAGTTTTCCTGTTGGAAAATCATGGAGAGCTAGGAGGCCATTGGAGATAGTTCACACAGATATTGCTGGTCCATTTGATGTTGCATCTCTTGGAGGAAACAGGTATTACCTAACATTTATTGATGATTTTAGCAGGAAAAGTTGGGTGTACATTCTGAAAGAAAAGTCAGAGGCTCTTGATAAATTCAAGGAGTTCAAAGCTTTGGCAGAAAAACAAAGTGGTCATTATTTGAAGGTACTCAGATCAGACAGAGGCGGCGAGTATACTTCAAATCTGTTCAAAAGCTTCTGCCGAGCACATGGAATTAATCATCAGTTGACAACTGCATATACTCCTCAACAGAATGGCGTTGCAGAGAGGAAGAATCGCACCATTCTAGACATGGCAAGGAGTATGGTGAAGGCAAAGCATATGCCAAGAATTTTTTGGGCTGAAGCCGTATTATGTGCAGTTTATTTGTTGAATCGCTGTCCAACAAAAAGTGTCAGAAACAAAACTCCAAATGAAGCATGGAGTGGAAGCAAACCATCAGTGGGACATCTCAGAATTTTCGGGTGTATTGCATATGCCCATGTTCCAGATCAGAAAAGAAGGAAGCTAGATGACAAAGGCGAGAAATGCATATTTACCGGATATGACAAAAGAAGCAAGGCTTACAGACTCTATAATCCCCTCACAAAGAATTTAATCATTTCTCGAGATGTTGAGTTTGATGAATCAGATTACTGGAGATGGAGCGAGGAAGAAAGAAAAGTTGATGGTTTATTCTTTAATGATGATGATGATGACTCCAACATAGAAGATGGCGGAGATGATGGTCCAACTCCTCCACAAAGTCCAAATCAGCAAACTCCTGCATCGACACCATCGAGTTCAGGAAGCAGTAGTAACAGTTCAGGGGGAGCACCGAGAAAAATGCGAAGTCTGGATGATATTTATGATGCAACAAGCCCGGTACAAACATCTTTTGATTATTCTTTATTTTGTTTGATGGCTGAATGTGATCCAGTTACATTTGAGGAAGCTTCTAAAGAAAGTAAATGGAATAAAGCCATGGATGAAGAAATTGGCGCAATCAAGAAGAATGATACTTGGGAGCTCACAGATCTTCCAGAAGGACACAAAGCAATTGGTGTCAAATGGGTCTACAAAACAAAGACCAATCAGGATTGTGAAGTGGAGAAATACAAGGCAAGACTAGTGGCTAAAGGCTACAAGCAGAGATACGGGATTGACTATGACGAAGTATTTGCTCCAGTTGCACGAGTTGATACAATCAGACTTCTTACAGCAATTGCAGCTCAGAATCTGTGGAAAATACATCAGATGGATGTCAAGTCAGCATTCCTGAATGGGTATCTTGAAGAAGAAGTCTATATTGAGCAGCCTCCCGGATATGTTCAGAAAGGCCAAGAAAATAAAGTCTATAGACTAAAGAAAGCCTTGTATGGTTTGAAGCAAGCTCCGCGAGCATGGAACACAAGGGTTGATGAATATTTTCGGAAGAATGGTTTTGTGAAGAGTCCGTACGAGCATGCACTCTATACAAAAACAAATTCAGGGGGAGATATCATGATCGTGTGCTTATACGTGGACGACATGATCTTTACCGGAAACAACCCTGATATGTTCAATGATTTTAAGAAGGTTATGACTAATGAATTTGAGATGACAGATATTGGTCAAATGTCATACTTTCTAGGAGTTGAGGTGAAGCAAAGCAAAGATGGGATATTTATGTCACAGAAAAAATATGCGGAGCAGATTTTAAAGAAATTCAGAATGGAAGAATGCAAGCCAGTGAGCACGCCAGCAGAAGCAAGCATAAAGCTCAGAATAGATTCAACGAGAGAGTCGGTAAATCCGACACTGTACAAAAGTTTGGTTGGAAGTCTAAGGTACCTAACTTTCACTCGTCCCGATATTATGTATGCAGTTGGACTGGTTAGTAGGTACATGGAGAAGCCGAAGCAAGATCATTTCATGGCGGCTAAAAGAATTTTGAGATATATTAAAGGTACGCTTGATCAAGGTTTGTTTTATACGCATTCTCAAAATTCCAAATTAGTCGGCTACTCAGACAGTGATTATGGTGGTGATTTGGATGACGGGAAAAGCACTTCAGGATATGCTTTTCATATCAGTTCGGCAATTTTTTCATGGTCATCTAAGAAGCAACAAACAGTTGCTCTCTCAACTTGTGAAGAAGAATACATGGCAGCAGTAGCATGCGCATGTCAAGCTATGTGGCTAGACTACATATTAGGCGAGTTAAAACTTGCAAAGGAAGAACCAATCACTATTTACGTGGATAATAAATCTGCTATTTCACTAGCGAAAAATCCAGTGTCTCATAGTCGAAGCAAGCACATCAGCATAAAATATCATTTCATTCGAGAAAAGGTGAACGAGAAAATTGTGGAGCTGGTGCACTGCAGGACCGAAGAAAATGTAGCGGATATATTTACAAAGCCACTGAAGCCGGAGATATTTGAAAAAATGAAAGAAAAGCTCGGAATGGAAAGTCGAGTTTGAGGGGGAGTGTTAGAAATCAAACTCACTTTCATAAATGTGAAGCAAGGAATTGTGTACATATGAAGCATAATCAAAGAATGGAGTAGAAGTGAAGTAAGGGCAATGCATGGAGTATGAGTGCAACAATGTCAAGGAATGATACAAGTTGTAAGTTAAGCTAAGAATATTAGATTTGTATATATACACCAATACATCAACACAATTAATAACACACCAAAAGAAAAACATAAGTTAGAGAGAAAAGAGAGCTGAAGCTCTGAGTGAAAGAAAAAGGCTGAAGCCTTGTTGTTGTGTAAGAAAGTTGTAGCTTATTATTATTAATATATACAGGTGTGTGTTTGTGTTATACAAAGATTTAAAGTATATTTGGTGCAAGGCCCATCTACGTTTCCAACATGGGACTTGTGAAGCATCAAGTTCTCAGTGGTATGATTAAGGTGTGTTATCTGACAAAACCAAACAAAAATTTTAAAATGTTTTCCAGGGAATAAAGTGAACAACTAATTTAGAAAAATTTAAAGCCAAAATATTCTTCCCAAGTCATTCAGCCCTATTTTAGTCATATTCAGAATGTCATACTATAATAATTCCAAACCAAACAAACTTAGAATAGCTTAGTAAGTACTCATTAATTAGCAGTTATCAAACACCTCGTAAGATCATAATCAGTAGATAACCATGAGGTATTCCAAGTCTCCCAGATGTATATTGTCAGGATTCCATGTTATCAATGTACCCGAACTGGTCAATACTAGCACGTTTTCATGTATAGAAACACTGAACACAAGAACCTGGTGAAATGTGCAGATCCATAAAAAAAGCTCTCGCAAAATCTCAGAATCTACTATACATAAAGAATGGTATAGTGCAAGAGGGTCCAACAACATGTACGGCACCCAAACCTAAGGAGTTTGAGCGTTCCATAAGAATCTTAGTTACACTTTAGGGGTGTTTGACATTGTTATAATAAGTAGATAACAATGAACACTTCCAAGTTTCCAACACTCAACAAGTAATGATATTTAAACAAAAATCGGGATTTTTACGAAAACAGTCTCTGGCGCCTTTACTCTTTTTACCCTCCCGAATCCTGCACAAGTGGAACTAACTAGCTATGTTTTGCTCCGGTCAACATTTGCACGTTTTCATGTAAATGGTGAATTGTATTAAATAATTGGATCCTTTCTAAGTTTTTAAGTTATTAGAAGCTACTATACATAAAAAAATTGGTAAAGTGCAGCAGGGACCACCAACTTGTATTAACACCTAAACTGAAGGAATTGAAGATTCCTTGACAACACAACAATGGCCTATTTTAATAAGAGTGACTTTCACATCTCGAAAAAGTCTTCAACATATTTAATTTAACTACCCAAAAGATGAATTTTGTAATCCAAGAAATTATTAAGATATCACCAGAAACAGAATTTTCCTAATCCTCCATATCAGACAAACAGAGATCGAACTAAGATTATCTAACTAGCTAACTAACTTCTTATCCATGCATGAACAGAAATCCCAATTCCAATCAAACATATAGCAATTGCGATTAATTACCTCAACTGATTCTCCTGCAGAACCCAACCAGATTTAGCACCGACTTTTTTCATGGCATTCTTCCATCTCCGAACGACTTCACTCGAATACTTGGTCTCATGAACTCGAAAGTGTTCTTCAAACGGTCCAGTTTGTCTTCGTACATCAGACGGATCAACTCCATAGAAAACAGGAAGCACCAGGCGGCCACCCTCACAGATCCTTGCCAGTTCTTCCAGGCACCACCTGGAAGAAGCATAATTAGCTGAAATGATAGCAATGGAAGCAGCAGAGTCTTGGATCGCCTCGAAAAGAATTGGATCGAGTGAGTCTCCCTGAGTTAAGCCATCATTGTCTCGAAAAACTCGTACATTTCTTGCTTGTAAAGCTGTGTAGAGGTGGTGTGTGATGGTGTGGCGTGTGTCTTCACCTCTAAAGCTTAGGAACACGTCCCAGCGGAGGCGTAAGGGTGGAGATGAAAAAGAAGTAACATCAGTTTCCGATGACATTCTTGTTTGCAAGACTTTGAGTTCTTGAATAGTTACAATATAGCTTTATGATAGTCTTTGTGGTCCACTGGCTATATACGAGTAGGGTATATATGACATATGCTCGTGTATCTGGTCAAGTGTGCTACTTGCTAGTTTTTTTCCCTTTCTTCTTAAGTATCCCATTTTTTTTCAACAATCCTTATTGTCCACTGTAATACTGTATGTTTTGAGTTAATATACATTTATCCAATTATGTTTTTATATTCATCTTAAGCAGCTGAAGTAGATGGAATATATACTTACATTTGTCGAAACGTGTAAATAAATTGTAAAGATTTAAATACGTACGATATTCCGCACTGTTCTAGACCACAAAAAAAATTATGAGTTATAAAAAAAAGATATAGCGAATGTGTTTAACCCCCCATAAGTTAAGACTCTTCAGACACTGATACCTGTACTATATCACCATCTTTTAAAAGAGAAAAACTAATGGATAGTCATGTGAGTATCTACAAGAGCAAACTTGATCTTCATGCGTTTTTGGAACTCCAGGCAAATATAGTTCCTACTTAGCAGCACACATATACTCCCTCCGTCCCTCTAGGTAGTTTATATTGGGAATGGGCACGGAAACCAAGAAATTGTATAAAAAATGAGTAAAGTTAAATGAAAAGTGGGTAAAGTGGTGGGACCTATCAATATTTAATAATAGATTTGAGATAGTGGAGGAAGGTAGTTAGTGTAATAGTATTTTTTATTATTAAATATGAGATAGTGGGGGAAAGTAGTGGGTGTAATAGTGTAAGAAACTTACTATTTATGGTATGTAAAGAAATGAGAGAGACCCCCCAAAATAGTAACCGTAAAGAAATGAGAGGGACGTAGGGAGTATATATATATGGGGCTACTCCAATACAAACCTCCTTAAAATACAAACCTACAAACCAAGCATAATCTAATATTTCAAGCTAATCTAATGACCAAACTAGGGGTACCCCAATACAAAAAACGTTTAAAATACTTGGCTCTATCCAACAAAAAAAAAATCACTGTTCAAGTGATGACGTGGCAGTGAATTTTACTGGTTAACGGTGCTTCGCACCTTCTTGTACGGCGCTTCGCGCCTTTATCATTCTAAAGTTGTAAGGAATGACAATCAATGGTAAAGGCAATAGACGATTGACGGGTGTGTCGAGAGCCTTCGGCCCTCATGACTACCTAACTCATTCGTTTACTGTCTTAAATGCTTCGCATTTCCACGGCAAGATTTTTTTTTTTTTTTTGTTGGATAGAGCCAATTATTTTAAGCATTTTTTGTGAAGGTACCCTTGGCGAGAACCTTAGAATAGATGAAATATAATTAATTTAGTTTTGGTTTGTAGGTTTGTATTTTAAAAGTGGTTTGTATTTGAGCACTTGCATATATATATATATTGTTAACGGAGGAATTTGGGAAAACTAATTCGGGGAGGGCTGCTGGAATTGTGGTGGTTGTTGATGGCGGCGAACAGCGTAGGATGTTTAGGGTTAGGGTTTATGATTTGGGGATGGCTGAGATTGTATGCTGAGATGTGTGTAGCAGTTAAGATCGAATATTGAATTCTTTCTTTTGTGCTAGGGTTTGCATCGTGCCATACAATGTGCCTACGTACCCTTATTTATAGGGATCAAGCCAAACGTAGTTCTTGGAGAACAAGTAATCGTAATGGGCTAGGTTTTCCTTATTTAGGAAGCCCATTGGATCGAGGCCACCGCCTTTGACAATTATTACGAACCCTAAAGCCCAGCTAATTTCTCGGAGCTTAATGGCTAAGCTATTGACCCGAGATTATCGTGGTCAACGCTCACCTTGGGCCACGGAGATAAAGTAGCTTATTGGGCAGTTCTGAGAACTGGAAGAGGGCGACATCCTTTGCAATAGGGCGAGATCTGTCTTTAAGGGTGAGACCTAGCCCTCTCAGTAATTATAATAATTCAAGGACTCAACTTGTAGTCCATAGTCTTCAAAACCCATAATTTACTCACCATGGGGCGAGTTATCAGAGTACCGGGCCTAGCTAAACAAAGAGGGCGAGATCTCTATAGTGAACCCATGGGCGAGATCTGTAGAACGAGGCCCATGAATAAAGGGCGGCAATTTTTGGGTATAACAACTACCCCCCAGTTTCTTGCAATGATTTATTCATAAAAGAAACTAAATTCCAAAGATTTTCCTCAAAAAGGGCGAGCTTTCTAGAAACCCCCGGGAATAACAAAAGAAAAACTTTCCCGCCGAACAGCCATATCTCAATTTTTGTACCAACGTCCAACCAAAATTTGCCACGTGGATTGACTTTCTCTCTCTTCAACCACTATATAAACCCCTAACTTTTCTCTCATTTTACTTTATCTTCAGAAGCTTCAACAAAATTGTTGCCAAAGAATTTATAAAGCGGACGAGATATCTTGCATTGTAGCGAGGCTTCCAATCTTTCGGGCGACCCTTCTTTTTCAAAGGCGACTCCTCCTCCCCAGAGGTATCACCCTTTACCTTATCACGCTTATTGTTTCTCGTTTCTTTTATAAATAACTGATGACACAGAGACAACTCGCCTAAGATAGGTCTATGTTTTCTCGTTAGTTTTCCTTTAGGACCATTTTTGATATGGGGGCGAGGACCCATTCGTTAATAACAAAAAGTATTCTAAGAACAAATCTTAACATGGACCTCGCCCTCTCTTACAGATGTCCAGAGATGACTCTTCTTCTGATCATAGGTCATCGTCGCCCTCTACCTCGGATTCTTTTCACGAGGATGAAATTCTGTCCATCTCTGATGACTTTCAAGTGGGCGATGATGCTGATGACTTGGCGAGCGTCTATCACGCTCAAGATTTAGGCGAGTGAGGGAGAGGATGATCTATATGATCTTTTTGCCGATCTAGACCCCCAAGAACCTGGTCCCTCTAAATTAAGAAAAAATCGTGGCAAAGATCTGACGAGATTTAAGAAAATGCTCGACGAAGCAAAAGATAAAGGAGTCATTGACGAGGACGAGAACGTAGAAGAGGACGAGAGCTCCAATCAAGACGAGGAAAATATCGACTATGAGGATGCTGATGCCGAGAACGAAGATGAAGTTTTATCTATCTCGCCTGTGCGTTATGCAATGGAAATGCCCCCTCCTCCAAATAACCCATACATGCAACCCGTCCGCCCCTGCGATGTCGATCTAGAATTCGAAGACGATGTCGATGAACCTCTCAGAATGAAACATAGATTCGATCAAGGCGTTATCTCCTGTGCAGGACTTTCCTCTTCAATCTCTTCTGAAGAAATTATGTTCTTAATCGAATACTATAACTTGGAAGGGAAATGGTTGCGACCTCGTTCGTTCATGAGGATGCATGTCTTCGACGTTATTGGACTACCAACACCAAGAATGGTCCTCACCAATAAGCTGGTAGAACTCGGCTTTGGAACACTAATGCATCCTTTTCTTCACCAAATTATTACCTATTTTAATATTGTACCAATTCAACTATCACCAAATAGTTATAGGGCGGCTATTGGCCTATACATGATGTACAAGAATGAGGGATATGACGCCCCGGCCATAGCCGAATTAAGTCATTTCTTTTCTCTGAGGCGATGCGGAAAGGATGTGGGATTCTACTACCTCGCCTATTGGTCAAGTCATAACAAGAAGGGCTTCATTACGGGTAACCCCAGCAATATGAAGATATGGAAGGAAGACTTTTTTTATATGTTTGACGTTCCAAGAATCAGAACTCAATTTAACCTACACCCTTGTAAGTATCCTGCCTTTTGTTCTTAGATCTCGTCCTTTATCCATCTTCTTTTAACATTCGTATTTATTCCTCTAGATAAACCCGCCCAGACGAAATTAACGGGCGAGGCTGCTTCTAGGGCCCTTGTTATTTCTGAACTCCCTAGGTCAAAGAAAGACCTCGACGTTTTAGTGACACCCGAAAATCTCCGTGCCCATGGTTTCTATAACGAGGGTTATGGGAAAATTCCACACATTAAATTCAAGAGAGGAATTAAAAGGAATACCTGTAGAAAACTAGTCGAAGGGCGACTTACTGGTAAAGGTACCTCGCCTTCTGTACACATTCCGCCCCTTATTCCCAAACATGTTCTCTTCTTTATTTTTTTTATCTAGTCTTCAATATATGTCTAACTTATATGTGTTCTCATCTCCAGGTCAAATGTCGAGGCTTCCATTCGGGCGAAACCCCTTTGCTGACGCTGCACCTTCAGCCTCAGCTGTAGCTAATCAATCTCGCCCTTCCCCTTCAGCTCTTCTTAATGAATCTCGCCCACCTATCCCTATCAACATTGGTGAAAAGCAGGATAGGAGCAGGAAGCGGGATGAAATAACTAAGAACCCGCAAAACAAAAAACTCAAAACGGTTGGAACTGAGGAATCGCCTTCCGATTCCGTGGCCTCCACTTTTGGCTCTGTTGCTGTGGAAAACTTTTCTGACAATGATGCCAAACTCCTTAGAAATCGCACTGATGAAGAAGCAGAGTTTAGTTTCAAGACAGGGCTTGGTGACGCCTTCTATCATGGCTTGAAAGTTCTAGCCCTGAAAAATTCAACCATCAAAGATCAAGAGAAATCTCTGAAGAAGCTTAGGGGCGAGGCTTCTTCCTATAACTCTAAGCTGGGCGAGATTCAAAAGAAACTTGATACTGAAACCAAAGCGAGAAAGAACGATGTTGACAAGCTGCAACTATCTCTTGACAAAGAAAAATTTGATCTCGATCAAGCAACCAAATCATACAAGGACGAGATTGATAGGCTAAAGGGCGAGAACGATATGCTTTCTAACGGAATGAGGAAGGGTCAAAGCGAAGCATACAGTGCTGGATTCTTGGATTATCTCCGCAACTTTCTAGCGGGCGACCCTGGCTACGACTGGTCTGCGCACTTTGCACCTTCTACCCCTGCCTATATGCTCAAATTCCAGGTCGATAATGCTGAACTTATTGATGCCGCTAAAGAAGAGCTTCGACTGAAGATTGAATCGGAAAAGAAAGCTTTGGCTGAAGAGGAGGCGAGAAAGAAAGAAACTGCCCATGACAAGGATGCCGCAACAGTTTCGCCTACTCAAAATACTGCCAACTGACTACATGAACTCTTTATTATTGCTAACACTATCGGAGTGCGGGCCCTCCTGTAATGGCCTCGCCTGTTATAAAATTTATGGATTTTATTTTAACCTTTTGGAGTGCGCGCCCTCCTTTTAATGGCGTCGCCTTTGTATTAACTTTGACTATTCGCCTTCCATATTCATGTTTTAAATATCTGCTTATATTTTCCTTGCATTTTACAAGTATCCGTTTAACCCAAAATCTCGTCCTTATGTGGGAGGCTCGTCCTTCCATCGACATCTCGCCCTTCTTTTAACTTATAAATATCTTCCAACTTTAAGGTTATCCTTACCATGTCTTCTGGAGGTTATCCTCCTCAAAGGGGGTCATTTTCCTCAGAATTTATAATTTTTTAAGATATCCTCCACAAAGGGAGGTCGCTTCTTAGTTCAGAAATACCCTCCTCATAGGAGGTGGATTTTCCGAAACTCGAACCTCGATGAGGCGCCGGAAGTACGGACATCCCCCCCGGAAGTACGGTTTTTGCAAGGATTTAATATTTAAGGTACTCTCTTCAAAGGAGATCAGTCTTTTTGTTCAGAAATACCCTCCTCACAGGAGGTGGATTTTCCGAAACTCGAACCTTGATGAGGCGCCGGAAGTACGGACATCCCCCCTGGAAGTACGGTTTTTGCAAGGATTTAATAATTCGAGATACCCTCCTCAAAGGAGGTCGTTCTCCATTCCAGAAACATCCCTCCTCACAGGAGGTGGATTTCCCGAAGTTATTATTATTTTTAAATAACTCTCCTCACAAGAGATCATCTATAATAGAAATGCAACAAAATTTTGAAGAAAAAACAGGCATGTTTTATTCATAAATAGTAAAACTTGGCTAAGGAAGAGTACATGCACTACCCCCCTAGACTTTCATGAAAATAGTAATTAAAGGAAAGTATATCAAAAGTAGAAATACATTACTGATAGTATTTCTTCAAATGCTCCATGTTCCAAGCACGCGGGATGTGCTTCCCTTCCATATCCGCCAAATAATAAGTTCCTGCCCATAAAACAGCTCTAACCCTGTACGGACCTTCCCAATTTGCACCAAACACTCCATGATTCTGGACTTTCATGTTGGGAATCACTCGTCGAAGAACGTAATCGCCCACCTTTAAAGGCCTTGCCTTTACCTTTGAGGTGTAAAACCTAGCCACCCTTTGCTGGTAAGATACCAACCTTGCCTGAGAAGCCGTCCTGAATTCCTCCACCATATCCAGGTAAAGACGATGGTTAACCTCATTTACCTCCGGCTGATAGTTCTCTCTTCTGAAAGAGCCTACCCCCAACTCGACTGGAACAATAGCCTCACATCCATATGTCAAAGAAAAAGGGGTTTCCCCCGTGGTAGTCCTAGGTGTCGTGTTATAGCTCCACAAGACATTAGGCAACTCTTCCGGCCAACTCCCTTTACTGTCATCTAACTTCGCCTTAAGTCTTTTGATTATCTTGTTCACTGCCTCAGTCTGACCGTTAGTCTGAGGATGACTAACAGCAGAGAAACTTTTAATAATTCCCAAATTATCGCACAACTGTCTCATCTCCTTACTATCAAACTGCTTCCCGTTGTCAGATATCAGTTTGTACGGTATCCCAAAGCGACAAATGATGGATCGATACACAAAGTCCACCAACTTTTTTGCTGTGATTGACGCCAGAGGCTCTGCTTCTGCCCACTTAGTAAAATAATCCACTGCCACAACGGCATACTTCACCCCCCTTTTCCCTTAGGGAGTTCCCCTATCAAGTCAATTCCCCACATAGCAAAGGGCCAAGGACTAGTCAATGAAGTGAGAGGAGCTGCGGGACTGTTCACATAGTTCGCATATCGCTGACACTTGTCGCAAGACCTAGCAAAAACCATTGAATCCTCCCGAAGAGTAGGCCAATAATACCCTTGACGTAATATTTTCTGCGCAAGTGAACCACCCCCCGAGTGGTTTCCACAAATTCCTTCATGAACTTCCCGGAGAACATAAGTACATTCCTCCCCATCTATACACTTCAGCAACGGTTGATTAAAACCCCGTCTATAAAGAGATCCCCCAAAATCAACGTAGCGAGCTGCCTTATACCTCAGCTTCCTGGCCTCAATCCTATCATCTGGTAAAATTCCTTCCTTCAAATACCTCCAGATAGGAGTTATCCAAGTATCTTGCATGGGAACATCAACCTGCATCAATTCCACTTCCGGAACGCTAGGTTGCTTCTGGATTTCCAAGGGACTGATACCTAAAAGATTGGCCTCCCCTTGAGACCCCAACTTGGCCAGGGCATCGGCTTCCCCATTGCTGTCTCTAGGAAGTTGCTCCAACCTCACCTCCCGAAACTGGCCCATTAATCTTCGCGTACACCTCATGTATAATTCAGTTCGAGGCCCACGAGCTTGGAACCCTCCATTGACCTGATAGACAACCAGCATTGAATCACTCATGATGTTTATATTTTCCACCTTCATCTCAAGGGTGTGCTTCAAACCCGAAATCAAAGCCTCGTACTCCGCATCATTATTTGTAGCATGAAAAGTAAAGTGGATTGCGCTTCGAAGGCGGTGTCCCTCCGGACTGACCAAAACAATTCACGCACCTGCACCTTCATTGTTCGATGCACCATCCACATATAAAGTCCACCAAGGTGCTGGAGTAGAACATTCCTGACTTAGCTCTGGTGGAGGGCTAGGTATGACAGCCAGAAAATCACCCTCTTGATCCAGAGGAAATTCCAAAATAAAATCAGCGAGAGCCTGCCCCTTTATAGCGCTTCTAGGTTTATACTCCACATCAAATTGTCCTAATTCCACTGCCCATTTCAACATCCGTCCAGAAGTTTCCGGTTTATGCAGTATCTGCCTCAAAGGATACGATGTTCGGACCTCTACCTTATGTGCCTGAAAGTAGGGTCGCAACTTTCTGGAGGCCAAAATCAAGGCATACACTAACTTCTCCATATTTGAATACCTTGTTTCTGCATCCAACAGCCTCTTGCTAACGTAGTATATAGGGTACTGGATGTCACCTTCTTCTCGCACAGGTACTCCACTAACAGAATATTCTGAAACAGCAAGATATAGGATAAGAGTCTCTCCCTCACGTGGCTTAGACAAGAGTGGGGGAGAGCCCAGATGACTCTTTATCGCCTGAAAAGCTTCTTCACACTCCAATGTCCATTCAAATTTCTTCCCAACACCTTTAATTGCCTTGAAGAATTCTTTGCATTTGTCAGATGACCTTGACACAAAATGGTTCAGAGCGGCAACTCTCCTGGTCAGGCTTTGCACCTCCTTTACTGTCCGGGGGGACTTCATATCGAGAAGAGCTTTTATTTTTGCAGGATTCGCCTCTATCCCCCTATGATTTACCATGAAACCCAAAAACTTTCCAGATTCTACTCCGAACACACATTTTTGAGGATTAAGATTCATGCGGTATTTTCTGAGAATCTGAAACATCTCGTCCAAATGTTGAATGTGTTCCTTTGCTTCCTTGGATTTTACAAGCATATCATCCACATAAACTTCCATAGTCTTCCCAATCTGCTCCTTAAACATCATATTGACTAACCTCTGATAAGTCGCCCCTGCATTGATCAATCCGAAAGGCATCCCAATATAGCAATATAAACCCCGATCCGTGATGAAGGAGGTGTTTTCCTGATCTGGCCCAAACATCAGGATTTGATTATATCCGGAGTAAGCGTCCATGAAACTAAGCAGGGCATGCCCCGCGGTAGCATCGACCAACTGATCAATCCTAGGTAAAGGAAAACTAACTTTCTTACAGGCTTTGTTCAGGTCGGTATAATCAACACAGACTCTCCACTTCCCATTGGACTTCTTTACCAAAACCGGATTCGCAAGCCAATCCGGGTAAAAGGACTCTTTAACTAACCCGACATTTAGCAGCCGATCAACCTCATCTTTCAAGGCAATAGCTCGTTCACCACTGACGCCCGTCGCTTTTGCCGAACGCCCTTCCTAGAAGGGTCTATGTTAAGGTGATGACACATTACTTCGGGATCAATTCCCACCATGTCCGCATGACTCCAGGCGAAAACATCCAGATTATCCTTTAAAAAGGTAACTAGCCTCTCTCTCAAGCCTGACTCTAATCTCGCCCCAATATGTAGCACCCGAGACGAAACCTTCTCGTCCACAAGAATTGGCACCGTATCCTCTGCCGGTCCCACATTCTTCTTGGATTCAGGCAATCGAGGGTCCAAGTCAAACTCTACTTCCTTCGTTCCACTGGACTCACCCACTTCTCGTACAGAAACAACCTCGCCCTTCAACGGTTGAGATCCCTCTCTCCAAATCGAATCATCCGGAAATTCAACCATGGGAGTATCCCCATAATCTGCAACAAATTTTCCCTTTTTCGCCCTAAGACTTCTCTGTTCCTCCTCGTCTGTGTTATCTTCAACAACCCCCTCTTCAAACTGGTTTTGATTGACTGGAGGGGGAGCCCCAATCATCAACACCCTACACCTTGCACTATCAATTGTCATGCCTTCCACAAAAGATTTTTCTGCAGCGCTTTCCATAACAACTTCCACGGTCTCTCCTCGAGAGGGTGGTGCCTCTAACAAAAAGAGCGGGGTTCCCTGTTTAGCTAACGTCTCATATCTGGCCAAGGTATCATCCTCAGGGAATTCCACTGTATAAACCATGTAGGTAACCGCCTTATCTAACGACTTCGGTCCGAAAGATTTCAATGTTTCCACAGCATTTTCGTCTTTGAAGTCCAACATCTCCCCCTCCTATTTCCCTTTTGAGGAAGACTTCATCATTTTGTTATAACAGTCCCTGGAATCATACTGACATCCCTTCACACACCCGACCCCCACAGGAGTAGGGAATTTCATTGCCAAATGATAAATTGATGTCACCACCCTCATTTCCTTCAAAACTGGCCTTCCAAGTAGAGCGTTGTAACATGTAGGTTGGTCGACGACTAGAAATTCAAACACCTGAGTAGCAGAGTAAGGGTCTTCCCCTAAGGTAAGAGGTAATTTCACCGTGCCCTTGACCCGGACAGAATCTCCTGTGAAGCCGTATATGTGAGTCGTTCCTTGAACCATTTCTTTATCAAGAAGTCCCATCTTCTTAAAAGTTCCGTAGTAAAGGATATTCACAGAACTCCCATTATCGACAAACACACGATGGACGCTCCTAGACCCAATTCTGACATTAACAACCAAGGCATCACTATGCGGATGATGAACCCATCTTGCATCTTCTTCAGAAAAAATTATTTGTGTGTCCTCTCCTTTAAACAGCTTGGGGGGCCTTTCTGACAGGTGATTAACATTTTTCAGCGGGGGATCCTTTGCTTCCCGAGCATACCTCTCCATAGCCCTTCTTCCATCTCCCCCAACATGAGGCCCTCCAAAAATAGTATGAATGCTTGCTTCTTTTACGAACACTGTCTTCCCCTGCTGGTCTGGTCTACTTCCAGGATCTTCCTTCTTATTTTCCTCCATGGGAGGAACGCCCCCCTTGATTTTCCTGACCCATTTAGTCAACTTCCCATTTCGGATTAGCAACTCAATTTCCTCCCTCAATTGCCGACATTGATGAGTGTCATGGCCATGGGATTCGTGATAGGCGCAGTACCTTTTCTTATCCCTTTGCGCATTCTTCGAAAGTGGGAGAGGTGGTTTATACAATCCCTCCTTCTTTGTTACTTCATAAATGTGATCAATAGATGCTACCAGCGGCGTGAAAATACTAGTCTGGGGGTAACCCTGATCTTTCTGAAAATAAAGAGGTGGTGGTGGGTACCGTGGCATCGGGCTGGGTGATCTCGACCGATCTGACTTCCAAGTGTCAACAACATTAACATCCCCTCTACCGTTCTTCCTTCCATCCCCCTAGGGCTAGGAGATCTATCTTTGCTTTTACCCCTGCGACTGGTTTCAGGGTAATCGCTCCTTTTCAGAGCTTCTTCCTCCTTCTTAAAGGGTTCAGCCTGTGCATAAAGATCCGCAAGTGTAGGAGGCTCTTTCCGCTGAAGTTCTTTCCAGAAGTCCGAATTCACCCTTACTCCAGCTATTAGAAAATTCTTGATGGTTTCGTCCGAAGCTCCTCGGACAGTTGGGACTTCTGAGTTGAAACGTCTAAAGTAGGATTGCAGGGTTTCTCCCTCTCTCTGCTTTATATTTGCCAGGGTCGTGACAGGCGGGGCATAGACAATAGACGATTGAAATTGGATTAAGAACATCCTTCGCATTTGATCCCAAGAAGTAATAGAAGCTGGTCCCAACTTTTGAAACCATTTGTGGGCATTTCCTCGTAGGGTCGAGGCTAACAGCCTTCACTTTGTCAAGTCCTCCACTTGGTAGAGCTCCATCTTAGTGTTGAACCTTGCAATATACTCCGCCGGGTCGGAACTTCCTGTAAACCTCAGATCTCCCACCCCTCGGAAAAATGGGGGAATAGGTATTTCACGAACTGCCAATGAAAAAGGTGATGGAGCCGGTTCAAATATAGCTCCCGACCGCTCTTCTGATTGAGCCAGAAGCCTGCGCAAGGCGTTCAAGTCTAGATCCTCAAAACCGGCTATCCTACGAGACGCTTCCTCCTGTTTCTACTGATTCATTAACTCTTCAAACCTATACCGATCCCCGACAGAGTTCTCCAGATGAGGTAAATGATATCTGCGAGCAGCCATCAGATTCCCCTCCAAATTAGATTCCAAAGGTCCCCTTTGTCCTCTTTCTGCCTGGTTGAGGAGGTTGGCATAAGATCTTCTTTCCCCGTAGCCCAAACTATAGTGGCTCGGAGTCCTCCTCTGATGATTTGGGTCACCGGCTTGAGCCATTGTGAGAGGAATCACATCAGAGTCTCCTAACATCTCATTCTCGTGATTGAAATGGTGCCTTCCATTAGTTCTCTCCTGGTCCACAGTCCTTTGGCCGCCAACCCAAACTTCCTCCCTCTGAAGTTCTCGCCCCCTTTCAATCCTTTCATCCTGTGGTCGTGCTTGACCTGGCCGTCGGGGCACCACTCTGTCTGGTGGGAACTCAACATACGGCTCTCCGTAGGTCAAGGCCCTGGGTGTAATAGCTCGGAACCGCTGGTCAGTCCTAGTCTCTCCAACAATTTGAACTTCTCTCTCCAAAAGGATTTTCATATGCGAAACGCGTTGGTGATTAATAGCAGATTCCCTACCAACACGCTGATCTCCACCTGGTGTGCGATAATTTCTTTCCCAGTCATGGTGAGTCGCCCCCATATTCCCTCCTCTCTCATCTAATGGGCGTCGCCCATCGCGGTTCAGACGGGATCCTTCAAAAATTTGCCTCTCTCTTTCCATCACATCCATCCTCACACCCATACGGGTAATAGTATTTCCCATATAAGTGATCTGATTCAAGAGCTCAGTATTACTCATCAAGACAGGGGGATCTCCTCCTATCCGTGGCTTCGACTGTCCATTAGGAACCCTGGGTGTAGTAGATCTTCGGCGTGAGCCTCCTGAGCGATCAATGTTTCTCAGCATCGAATTCCTTATGGCAGAATTTCTTGGTGGCGGCGGGGGTAAATTCTCCGTGGTCCTAGTATCCTCTCCTCAATGATTATCAACACGCTCTTGGTTTGACTGCGACATCCTTCCTCCTCAGATGTCAAATGCCCCTCCTTCTAGCGCCACTTGTTAACGGAGGAATTTGGGAAAACAAATTCGGGGAGGGCTGCTGGAATTGTGGTGGTTGTTGATGGCGGCGAACAGCGTAGGATGTTTAGGGTTAGGGTTTATGATTTGGGGATGGCTGAGATTGTATGCTGAGATGTGTGTAACAATTAAGATCGAATATTGAATTCTTTATTTTATGCTAGGGTTTGCATCGTGCCATACAATGTGCCTACGTACCCTTATTTATAGGGATAAAGCCAAACGTAGTTCTTGGAGAACAAGTAATCGTAATGAGCTAGGTTTTCCTTATTTAGGAAGCCCAATGGATCGAGGCCACCGCCTTTGACAATTATTACGAACCCTAAAGCCCAGCTAATTTCTCGGAGCTTAATGGCTAAGCTATTGACCCGAGATTATCGTGGTCCACGCTCACCTTGGGCCACGGAGATAAAGTAGCTTATTGGGCAGTTCTGAGAACTGGAAGAGGGCGACATCCTTTGCAATAGGGCGAGATCTGTCTTTAAGGGTGAGACCTAGCCCTCTCAGTAATTATAATAATTCAAGGACTCAACTTGTAGTCCATAGTCTTCAAAACCCATAATTTACTCACCATGGGGCGAGTTATCAGAGTACCGGGCCTAGCTAAACAAAGAGGGCGAGATCTCTATAGTGAACCCATGGGCGAGATCTGTAGAACGAGGCCCATGAATAAAGGGCGGCTATTTTTGGGTATAACATATATATATTCAAATTCAATCGAAGGATCTTGGCGTAAATACCACACACGTAAGGTGATTGATCCCTCTTATCATTTTGTTTGCTGAGATCAACCAAACAAGTATTCCTGATCACTAAGTTTTTGTGCACAGAAAATTGAATCACTCTCTGCGAGAGCCAATTTGGGATGTTGCTGCCTGGAACACTTAAAATTTTCAATTTCCTAAAAGCAGCCTGCATTCCAGAACTCAAGATTAAATCAACACTAACTCTGAAATTGAAACGTGCAAGAGTGCAACCAATAATAGTCTATATATGCATACAGGGTGCGCACACAGAATAAATTTATTAGTAGGGTATATAAAGATAATGTATTTTACGTTTATTATTGAAAAATAGAAAAAGTAACATGTTTTATGTGAAAAAGAAAACATTTTACTTAAAATAAAACTATCCGAATAAGTTTTACTAGAAAAACTAAAAAAATAAAAAACATAACGTATTTTACCGAAAAAGTATAACATATCTTACCATCCTACTATCCTGGCTTGGACTGTCTCCTTGGGGTTTGGTTTCTTGGTAATCCGTACTTTCTTAATTCTTTTCTAGATGGGTATGTGCTGTGTTTGATATTAACTTGATTCAAGTGATTGGAGTATATAGGAAGAAGTTCTCATTCAGATTTTAAAAAATAAGAATTCACAAAAATTAATTGGTAATTTTTGAAATAATGAAATTGAAGGAAAAAAGAATATTCAACTTAATCGATGTTATCCAAAACTTCGGTGTTCTACTTGCGATTCTTTGACTACATACTTTCGAGTTTTGAATGATATGATTCATGTTTTCTGCTCTGGATTTTATCTGATTTGAATGTAATTAAATTATCTTAAAGACGAATGGATAAGGAACGGGGTCATTTTGGAGCTATTCCCTTCCGTTCACGATATATGTTAATTTTGACTTTTTACACGTATTGCATAAAACTAATAGATTCGTATATTATATTAATTAATTTGGAGCTATTCATTAAATTAAAACAAGTCCAATATATTATGCAAAATGACTATAATTATTATTATAATATAACATTAAAAAATATTTTTTATGATAAAATAGAATGTGAATTCCCATAATATATACTTTCAAGTTACCTAAATTTTATCTCTTTCTCTCTCTTCTAAATTTCATTTAAAGCATTCATCTTGCATTTCTATTTTTTTTCGTTAAATCATCATCTTGCATTTCATTTATAACCATTTGTATTTAAATATAGAATCCTTTTAAAATTGAGTATTTTAACATTTGATTACAGATTATAGAAATGAACCAAATTTAAAATTGTATTGTATGTGCTCCTATAAATTTTTTAATGAAACTAAAAAAGGTAATACAATTGGTAAATTCTCTATTAATAAATATGACTTTAAATGGAGCAAATTGAAAATATGAACCTTAAAATCATTTTCAAACGCAGGTTAAATTGGCATTTTTTATAAAAGCAAATTCGTGTACTGTTTTCGATTTAAAAAAATAATAAAAAAATTTCTTCTAAAAAACAAAAAGTAAAGAAATTCTGAAAATGCATGTTAAACATGCGTTAGGGTAAGAAATTGCCATGCACAAGCGTTGAACTCTGGACCTCTTAGAGGACAAGCACTTAGGTTGTGTTTGGTTGGGGAGAATGGAATGGAATGGAATGAAATGAATAGAAATTAAAGAAACACAATGAACATGAGAGATAAGATTTTAAAAAAAATGAGTGGGTGCAAATTTTGTATGATAGGATTTGGGAAGAAAATAGTTTGAAAGGAGAATGGATCATTCCTTTTCAAATTGGTGTGTTTAAATTTTAGCTTAGGTGGTTAGGAATGGAATGATTTAATGAATGAAATTTTTAAACATTTAACTATATTCTTATTCAAATTCAATTCCATTCCCTCCAATTTGATTCACCCCAACTAAACACAACATTAAAGGACATATCAGAACCAAGTCTGCTACAAGATTCGATGTGTAAAGTTAAACGAAAATCTAACTGAAGTTTCGAGTGACATTGAGAACCATTTAACCGAGCTTTGCTCTTTTGGACCTTTTAAATCGTTTTAACCGTTTTTTTACAAGGCATTCGTTTTTAGTTGGGTTGGGCTATACGAGTAAATAATTTATTCGGGCCCACGGAGTAGGGTAAAATAAGAAGGTACCCGAGTTCAAAAACAACAAACGCGTCGATTGTAATCTAGCGTTTGAGAGAGATTCAGAGAGAGAGAGATAGAGAGATGAGGTTCTGGAGATATGGTATGGTGAGGAAGGACTTTAGCCCATCAGCTATTCGCCGATCTACTAGTCGTCATGCCTCAGAGGTATTTTTTTTATGTTTGTTTTTGCATGGTGCTTTTTTATATTTTTTTTTTTGTAAAAGGGGTTTTATTCCAGGTTGTTAAAAAGCGGCCCAAAGAAGATAATACATGGAGAAGTGCTGGGATGTTGTTCCTAACCTCGTTGACTCTTGGCTTGGTTACAATAGATGTCACCAATTTTTAGCTCGATAAGTAGGAATTATATCTTAATGTTCGAGGCCCACTTCCCTAGCGGGCCGAACCGAAGGCCCAACAACCCGAATCTGAATGAAGGCCCACTTTCATCCAGTCCATAGGGAAACAACGGTCATATGGTTCACACTCCCTAGAACGTGGGACACGTTTGCACATGATGCCCACTCTTCGGGTAACCGCCTGGAGGGAATAATATAGTCCGGTCAGGTTCATTCTCTCATTCATTCACAATTACACACGAAACAACACAAATACTCTACGTTCAAATTACCTTACAAAGAACCGACTAACTTATTCTCACACCGAAGGTGAATCGGGGAGCCAAACCCTCGCATTCTTCTCTTGCAGGTCCGACCGAACAAAGTTCCGGTAGAAAACCTGTGACGCCCCTAGATCCGGGGTCAAGGATCCAGGTCATCACGGTCAAATTTCCATTCAATATCAATATCTCTTGAGTTTTTTTTTATATATTTAATACCTAAGTAATTGACCCCACACTAATACACACACACACACACCAGTCATATGCTCATAGAACAACATTCACAATATTAAAAGTTTAAAGTTAATAGTTATTACAAACCCAGAATTCTACTAAGTACATTGTTGAATAATACTTCTACAGGAAGCGTTTCAACAACCAAAAGTTTATTACAAACTTACACACTTAATTTACATAAGTCTACTAAGCCCCTTTCGCTTGTCACTACCTCGGGGATGGTCGCCAGCACTCGCTCAAAAGGTCGCCTTTCCCTTACCCTCTTGCGGGGTGTAGTGCGTAGTATCGGCATGGGACCTAGCTGCTATATACATAAGTAGCAAGAGTGAGCTATAATAGCTCAGCAAGATAATATTGTAACCTAGAATTTAGAATGTGAACAGGTATACATCTATATATGCATATATAATAGCAGAAAACAATTATAATCCTTAAGGAAGAATAAAGCTCTTATTTAATAATACATCATCCACTTACTATTATAAGAAAGAAATCTAAAATAGTATAATATCAGTTTTTCTTCATCTGTAACCATAATTCCATCATCTCATATCATTATTCTGTTTTCAGTATAGAAATCTGAAAACCATTGTCTACACTTCCTTTTCAAAAACATTGGGGATATCTGCTGTCGCCTGATACGTTAGGACGATGATCAGTCGCCTAATCGTACCTGCTCTCTTTTTACTACCGGTAGAAGGAATGAAGATCATCCCTGGAGGAAGGCCACCTGCTAACATCCTCCCTTGGCATCTTCGTGCCGTAATAAAGATAATAAATGCTGGGCTGTGTCGCACACAGCCCTGACACAGCCACTTACGCAAGTCTGTTGCAATCCCCCTATTTGTCACCTCATTATTCCTTTTTTAAAATATCATTCCACATTTCCATTTTCTCGCTTTCATTTCCACATATCATTCACTCATATCATTTCCATTCTCGCACATTACTTCTATAAAATATATATATATATATATATATATATATATATATATATAACATAATGCTTTGATTATGATCCAGACATCTCTTTCATATTCAGGAATCAAATATACTTTTATATTCATAAAATATTCCGTCTATTTTAAGAGTAATGAATGATAATCAAATAATATTTATTAAACCACTGATACTCAAAAAGAACATTTTTAATATAGTATTATAAACCATATAACCCTAGATAACAACTGATACCATTCTCTCTTATTCTCTTAATCATAAGGCATGTTCACTTCATGCATAATCATCTCTATACATATCCATCTCATACTCGTATCCATATTCATATCCATCTCATACTCATATCCATATTCATATACATCTTCGTATATCTTTCTTTTCAATATCAATACTCAAGGAAGACAATTTCTTCACAATATAGTAATAATAGCATCACATATATATTCCATGAAATCAAGTTTCTTTGTGAAGATAAGTAGTTTTACAAGTAAGGATAGAAGAAATCTTGCCTCGGTTTCGGTATCCTGACAGTATGGCCCGTCCCTCTTCCGGAGTTTCTATAAACGCAAAAGGACCGTCGTTAGAATACCACATCTCTTACTCACTACACTCTTGTATAACATTACCTTTGAAACTTTAATATGTGTTTAACGTATCACTATTACCCCAAAGGTTCAAGAACTTAACCATTTAAAACCTTAATCGAAGTTTCAGGGGTTTTCACCATTTCCACTAACGGTCACACTTAACTGTAAAAATTCTCAGAAAATATGGATTTCGAATTTTACCACAAGGTCAACTGGTAACAACTCTTTGACTACTTTACTACAATATCCCAAAGTTTCATAATTTTTAAAAATGTGTAAGTAGGGTAATTACAGCCTCAAAGTTGGTATAACTACGTTTTCTCGGTTTCTGAACCGCTTTCACTAAAACTGACTTTTCTCCTAAACCGTTCATCAGATTTTAACGTACCTTATATCAAAATGATCTATGAACTAAGCTCTATCATTCCATGGTCAATTGGTAACCTAGACAGTATGGTACCGTATGGATGCAGGGGGTCCAAAACAGGGCAAATCACATCCTAACGAAAATCGGGCATTATAACGGCTATAATTTCATACTTTACAAAATCAAACTCCTCCAAATCAATCATCCACCTTATACACCATCACCTACACCATGTGGTCTACATCCCAACCATGGTTACAAGTCCACAACACAAAATTTCCATATCACAACAAACCATTTATAACACATAATCATCATAAACTTTACATTTACATCAGTAAACTACTAATCCACTCAATTTCCACCATAAATACAAAGAGGGCAAGAGTAGTTATACCTTCTTGAAGCTTTGACAACACTTAACAAGCCTTGGGTACACCTTAAACCACCTTGAATTAGCTTGAATCAACTAAAGGAACCATTAAAACAAAGTTAATACTAAGATTTTACTATTCATTTAATATTCATCATCAACTTCACAATTTTTGTTACCTTACTAAATGATGATGGATGGCTATAAAACTTTGTAGATCACTCTTTCTATCCTCCAAGATCATCCATGATTTTCCTCTTGATTTAACCTTGAAGCTAGCTAGGATTTTGGAATTTCTTTTCTCTTTTTTTTTTCTAAAAATTCGAATGGGGTGATGAAGGGGAGAGGAAGAGATTTCTTTTGCTAAATGATCTTATCTCATTTGTATTATTCTAATATTTGTTAAATCCTAGCTTGTCCTAGAAGCCTTGGTTGATATTTTCCTTGGAAATTGACTAATTTACCCTTAATTTTGAGTTAGTGGAATGTGACATCACTAATGGTGTCATTAAGATGATCTAATATGCTCATTTCCTTATTTTCTAAGTAAAATGTTAATAATCTTAGTAAATGGTAATGTGGTATGTATCCTTGTTATATTACTAATCTTGGTTGCTTGGTTTCCATACTCCTCTAATTGTGATTCGTTTCGAATATACCTCCTTATCTCAGTGGTTCTGAAATCGTTTAACAATCCAAATTCCTTTGGTATTTCCTTAACTTAATAATCCTTAATTTATACTAATCCACTAATTCCTCAATTTATAATTCCTTTAATGTCCCCATGCTCCTTAATATCCGATAGAAACTCATTCGGAACCAAAATCCTCAAAAATCCATATTCAGGAATTTCTGAAATCTATCGTCATTTCGAGTCACTTATTTTCATTGTACAACACTAATATGGTTTCTGTTTACTCATTTCCTGTCTCAAGTATAGAGTACCTACATATCATTTCCCTAAATCCTATAAAATTTACTATTCATGTGATCACTGTAGCATTGCTAAAGTTAGGGTTATTACAGTCTTCCCCTCTTAAAAGGATTCCGTCCCGGAATCATGTTGAAAATGTCCATAGGTATCTTTTTCATTCACACCTTCTAACTTCCACCTTATTTCCTCTATCCTTTTCCTTTCATAATATCCCTATCTTGTTTGCGCAGAAATACACCAACATAACTTCCTTGTCATTCATCAACATGCCATTTAGTTTATCAATAGCAGTACTTTTACTGTCTTTTCCTTACAAATTCCCTCATGTTTCCAGTCATTCCATGTTATCCCGTCTCTCCTTCCACTTTCGACGAAGATATCCGCCACCACATTGGCCTTTTCTGAATGGTAGTGTATCTCACTTATGGGTTGACCATCTTCTGATCTCTATCATGACATAAATATTAACACCTCAATATTCCTATATCTCATCTCTGTAAAATTTTCCAGAAAATAAGCTCTAATAATATTCTTTAAAACAATTGTAGAAAATACTACCTATAATATATATTTCCTGTTCGTCACAACGAGCTTGTGTTTTCCCAAAACACTCCTACTTTTCTTTTCATAACGTTTCCTAGCCCTTAACAGATACTGATTTTCCTTATCTATATTATTAACTTATTTATTCCATTAATTGATTAAGTCGATCCTTAACCAAAGACTTACACACAAAATTTAAATTGAAAAACAAGTACCTGTATCCGCATCTGGTTTCGTCAACGCTTCCCCTAAGGTCATGTTGTACACTCTAGCAGTAGGCCTATTTGAAGCAGTCACACTCTGTCCTGGCGCGTATGATCCACCGGAACGGCAATCTCTAGCAATGTGTCCTAATTTCCCACACTGGTAACACTTAACATCTCTTTTAGGGTTTGTATCAGTTGATGGGCACTGGTTAAGGTAGTATCCTTTTTGTCCACACTTAAAAAAAGTTACTCCCAGTACCCTACAGACTCTTATATGCTTCTTACCACACGTGTCACAATCTGGTAATGGCGGTCGTGATTGATTGGACTGAAATGTTCCTGAAGATTTACCACCCTGATTTACCGTCTCACTAGTAGTCTTGTTACCCCCTGACTTTCCCACAAATTGAGATTTTTGTCCTCTACCTCCTTTGTTAAACTAGCTTCCCTCACTTGAACCTCCTTTCGGACCCTCAAATCATCTTTTCTTATTCTCTCGACCTATTTGAGCCTGTTCACTCTCGGCCTCTATAATAGATGCCTTTTGAACCACTGCAGCATAATCAGTCAACTCAAATGGTGCCACTCTCGTTCGTAACCAGGGTTTCAATCCTTGTTGAAACCTTTTCGCTCGTTGTTCTTCAGTACGCACAAACTCGGGAACAAACCTCGACAGTTCTGTAAATTTAGTTTCATACTCTGCCACTGTTAGGTTATCCTGTTTTAACTCCAGAAACTTTATTTCCATTTGGTTTTCCAAATACCTAGGAGAATACTTTTCTAGGAACACCCTAGTGAAACGCTCCCAGGTTATCACTCCCGCTTCTTCTAGGTTCTTCTTAGCTTCCCACCAGTAATTTGCCTCTCCCTTTAAGAGATAGGCTGCAAAGACTATTTTCTGATCTTCCTCTATCCTCAGTATCTCGAAAGCTTTCTCCATTTCTTTTAGCCATGCCCTGGCTACTACTGGGTTAGTGGTTCCCTCAAATTCTGGGGGCTTTAATGACTTAAAGGCACGAAAGGAATTAGCTGCCTGATTGGGGAGAACAGGTGGTTGTTGGGGATTCTGTGGATTCGCTAAATTCTGCCTTAATAAGTCCATGAATTGGGCAAAGGGATCACCTCCCGGATTCCTTTGTTGGCCAGTTGATTCCTCTTCTTCTTCTTCTTCATGATTTTCTTCATTATGAGCATTTTCGTTCAGTCTATTACCTTCTATATTTTTACTTCTTTCGTCTCTCTCATTTTCCCTTGCATTCGCTCTACTATCACGTCTAGGCGGCATAGTTCTGTACATAACAATAGTCCTTATTAATTACCCGAATTTGGGTTACAATATACATCATTTCTATATACACAATTATATCATTAATTAACTCATTTGCACATCACAATATTCTTATCACACGATTTGCATCTAGTAATATTATAACTTTAGTAGGTAAGTGTATCGCCCCTAACACGATAGCCTTTTCATTAAGTCAATCACCTTTTATACATCAATATTTTTGAGTCTCAACATTTATTATTAAAATGCAGCAAAAATTTAGATAAAAATGCACAAACTTCATTAATTTACATAAATATTTTACAACTTGAGTACAACGTCTTTTACTACTAATATTTACATCATAGGGTACATGGTTCGAAACCTACAAACATAACTGTACATACTAGTCTGCTACAACAAAAGTGCTACTAGCTGTCTTCCAATCAGACTGGGATTAAAACAACAACCAACTAAACTAATCCCTCAAAAAGACATCAGTAAGATGACTAGTCTGATTAGTGACGTAGACTACTATCCCGACTCACAGTCCTGCCCTAATAATGTCTCGGATCTGGACTACCATAGACGTGACTGTATCCACTATCGCAGCCCTCCACTCTGGGTCTCCTCTATCAGCTAACAACCTCCTAATGTCACCCAGGGCCCGCAGCTCAACACTCACTACTCCCAAAGATATACCATCAGGAATGATACCTCCTCTCACTCTCTCTGACCTTTGCATCAGTGTGTCTATCACTCGGCGGGACTCCTCCAACTGGCCCTGTAAGGCAAAGTACTCCGTCAACAGAATGGCTGGTAGTGAGTCACCTATCGGTAAGGGTGCCTCCTGAGGGGGCACAGCAGCTGGGGCAGGTGCCTGAACAGGTGGAGGTGGTGGAGGTGCAAATGGTGGGGATGGAGGAATAGACTCGGTATCTGCATCCTCAGACGGATCTCCCTCTATCTCATCCTCTGAGAAGATAAAATGTCCGGGCGGAGTGAATGGCTCAGCTGGATCCTCTAGAGGGCCAGGACTCGGTGAGGGAGATGGGACTGGTGATGGTACTGGAATAGGCAAGGCAGGGGTAGGTATCATATGGATATCGGTCCACTCAATCTCCTCCTCCTCCTCAGCTATGACTGACAACCTAGGCCTCTTACGTAACAGCCTCTCCTCCTCAGGAATCTCCCATGTCACTCTGGAAGGACCTGCCTCATCAGATCCTGTAGAAGGTCTACCCATGTATGGCACTATGGCTACCGCATCTCTCTGTCTGCGCTCCTCTGCCTCCTCTCTTTCACATCTCTCTCTGGCCGCCGCCCGACGTCTCTCCCTGAGGTCCTCGACCGCATACTCAGGGACCTCTACCCCGGCCAGCTGAAGATCTACGAGCTCCTGCTCTGACAACCCTAGCTACTGGGGGTCTCGACTCGGCTCACCCATCTCCGCTCCCTATAATAAAACATAAAATTCTATTAGTAACAGTCTATAAAATTATAATATATGCTTAAAATAAATACTACCTGCGATATACCACCCCTGAACTTGATGGAAGTTCACAATTTATATTATAACTGATACATTTATTATTATCACTTTTGTTCTTGAGCATTATGACTCTTAGCTCTGATACCATCTGTAAGAACCCCAAATTTTGGATATAATTAAAAACTTTTTATTATGTACTGAGGTAATGGTGAATAGTGATTACGACTACGATGTAACGATTGAGATAATGAATGGAAGGAATGGAATTCGATTTAAATATTTATATGTCTTGAAGAATACTATTGGTTGACAATTTAGATAAGAATTATCTATCTCCTAGGGAGTTGAGATTTGATAATTCTAAAGGAGAAGATTATTCCTATGTCATCCAAATCGATATCTGTTATTGGTCCAGTAGGTCCGTAAAAAGGTTAAGGAACGATTGAAAGAGATTAGGGACAATTGTACAACCCTAAGAGGATGAGTAAAGAAAAATGGATGAATAGTGATTTTGATGGATTTAGGAATATTATGAGACGACACTATATAGAAGTATTCGGAACGGATTTCCGAGTTCGTATTAGTGATCCAGGGGGAAAATAAGTGTATGTAAAAGCTGTCGGATTCTGAAAAATAGTACCTTTATTTTCCCCGAGAATTTCCTGGACACATAAAGACTTAAGGGTTTATTGAAGAGATTTAAGGAATTTGGATTCAAGAATTATTAAAGAGAATTGAGAATGATAGTATAAATAGTAAGATGGTTTCCGGTAAAACCCTAATTAGAAATCTTCGAGATATTCCTTCGAACGATCAATGAATTGAGTAATAACCGGACAAAGAAGCAAGCAGAGAACCAAGAGACAAACATGTGCAAGTGGATGGAGTAAGGGTAAGCAAAGTGACTTTCATGTAAGTCAACTACAAGTGTAGTGATGAAGTTGCATTTGTGCCAAAAAGGGTATGCTTAATGTGGTGCCAACAAGTGGACCAATAGAAGGGCAACACTTGGACCACTAGCAAGCTAACAACACAAAAGTAAAGGATGCATCCAAGATATATGCCAAGTATTACAATTATTTAGGCATAAAGCAAAACAAAGGAAGCAAAGCAAAGAACTCCATGAAGAGCAAAAAAAAAATCTGCTCCTTTTTAGCAAAATCAAAGTCCAACCTCTTGACCTTCAATGGCCATGAAATAAATCATGTAAGTTCCTTACTATATCAACATGATCTCCTAGAAATTTGAGCTTCAAATTCCATCTCTAGCATAGTTTTCAAAAATCATCAAAGTGATGATGAATAGTGTTTTCAAGATCTAATCTTTGATTTCTTGTTTTGTTTGGATGATCCAAGCTTTGTTAAGGTGTTCTAAGGATTGATAAAGGTTTATTAAGGTCTTACATACTCCAAGGAAGGTATAAACTTCAAGAACCCTAGTCTTTTATTTGAGTTTTAATGGAGTTTTAGATGAGATTTGATAATGTTTATGGCTTGTATTCATGATTTAGAACATGTATGTTGTGTGGGTGTTATAAAAAGATTAATATATGTTTTGTGGCTCCAAGACCTGTTGAGACAGTGAGGGAGATGATAAATAGTGCCCATGAGTATTGGTGGTGGATTGAATGATTATTTGGAGGGTTTTGATTTTGGAAATATCCGAGTTATAGCCGTCGTAATGCTGAAATTTCATAAACTCTTAAAATTTGAGCATAACAATTAGGATAGATGCCTGACCTTAGTGATATTATGGACTGACCTTATAGTTCTCGAGTCATAGATCGTTTTGGCGCAAGAATCGAAACATTCCGACTTACGGTTTAGGAGTTATGGTCAAATTACGAAAAGTAGTTCGAAACCGTAAACGAGAATTCGTAACTGAAATTGAACCCTCGTAAAATACGTAAGTCAGTGGAGAATCTTGGTAATTAAATACTATAGGTAAAAAGGAAGGTGTGAGAGAAAACCTCATGTGAAACGGAACGTTTTACGATTTTATAAAAATGTTGGAATCAAAGTTAAACGCGAACGAACCCCTAAAAACCCGATTGATTATAACTTCGGTAAAACACTTAGAAAACGGGCGATAAAACTCGGAGTATAATATTGATTCGTAACGATCGACTTTAGAACTTGTATGACTTAAGTATGTCCCAAGTGTAAGTACAGTGACATGTCGTATTAACGAACGAATGTCGGGTCGGATCGATGATAAAAGGAATCCACTAAAAGGGGTATAACGAGATAACTCGAGAACGTGTTTCGATTTAAGTATAACTTAACTTTTAAGATGTTAAGTGATTAATCCCGAATGCCTTGGCTATTTATAGATCACCAAGCTGACCCGGGACCCGCTACCACTACCCCTTACCGTACTCGACTACCAGGCAAGTTTCAATTCCCTTCTTTTAGGCTGTTGTTGTGATTGAATAAATATATATATATATATATATATGATTGCTGATATACATATGCCATTGCATGCATGCCTACTTTCAAGTTGAATTGATATACTTGTTCCCTGAATGTTATTGTTGGCTTATAAGCTAGATAGTTATATATCAGTTATAAGCCGGTTATTGTAAGACCCTCATAGAAGGGCGTATACATCTTATTAATCAAAAATAGACCGGGAGTCAATATTCCTTGATATATCGAGATTACCTCGGAGGAAAATATTTAAGTAAATATTTTCTATTATTCAGGCGACGAATATTATTTGAATATTCGTTCGAGATTATTTATTTTAATGATCCTTACTTCAAATAATTATTTGAACGTGATCATTCGACGAATAATATCTGTCAATATTCATTCAGAGTCGAATTGATTATCGATTATTATTTCGAGTACTCTTCTAAAGATGAGACTACTAAATGAATATTATGTGGACATTCATTTAGAATATTATTTTATTAAATAAATATTACTTTTGAAAATTCATTTAAGGTATTAAGTACTTGATGAATATTATCTTCAATATTCATCTGAAGCTTGATTTACTTATCGAATATTATATCGAATATTCCTTTAAAGTTTGGATTACTAAATGAATATTACTTGATATTCATTTAGAATATTATTCATGAAATGAATATTACTTTATCAATATTCATTTAAATTCCTAATTAATTATGAATATTATTTTGAATATTCATCCAGGGTTCTATTTAATCATCGAATATTATTTTAAATATTTTAAATATTTCTTTCAGGACTTATTAAGTAATGAATATTATTTTGAATATTCATTTGATTATTTAATTATGCAATAAATATTCTCTCGATATTTCTTCAAGAATTATTTGGGAAATACTCTGATTAAAGATATTCTTTCATATTCCTAAATAATCTGTAAAATATGTTAATTCAATAAATATTCTCTGGATATTTATTCCATACTTAGAATAACCTCGATAAGGTTTATCTTCTTCGATTATTACAGAAAATATCTCGGAGTCATATTATTATTAATCTTATATCAAGAAAGGTTCTCAGACATCATTCTTCTTTGGGTCTATCCCCTTAATAATAAGGGAACCTTACTTGGAAAATGTTATTTATCTTGTCGACTTCCCGGTCATAAAGTATTCCCTTCACCCGCAACTCGGGTGCTGTTGACTTATTAAGTCGTTGCTTACCTTCTCATCTTTCGAGGGGTAAGATTACTGGAACAAGTTGATATCCGTTACCAAGTAATAGCTTGGGAGTTATTGGTAAATTTTCCTTTCCAACTAGATACGACTACTTTGAGGAGTCTTATCAACAAGTATTACACTTGGGGAAAGGGGGACGAACGTTACATTCAGAATCATGAATTCTATTTGAACTAGGAGTCGTGTAAGAGGCCGAGTAGCGCCGGTCCATCCCCTTTGGCCCAACCGTTGGCCGGGGAGAGCTAGTAAGGCGGTATACAAGTAAAGCCGTCAGTTCTTCCTTCTACCGGTAGTAAATCTAATTTGAGCTGTACGATCTCGACTGATCATCAAGATTGGAACAGCGGGCGCGGTGAATACTCCATCATTGGTTCATCATCCAAACTTATTTATTTCCTGCAACATGATTACTGTTGGCAGAGCTGGAAAAGTGTTCATAACTGGAATTGCAATCTTTTCATGCAAGTTCCTCTTTTAATGGCAATGAGAATATCTCGCTTACTTTTGATGTAGCAGATATTTCTACAAACAAATACTTTGAGTTACCTCGTAACTTCATCGTTCATATTATACTGGCATCATTTCCGTAAATGCATGGCATATGGTTTGAAAGATACTTTTGAACTGTTATATATTATCGTTCAGTTATATATTATTGTTGGTGGGCTATTGCTCACCCTTGCTTTATTATTATATCACAACAACAGCTAGACCAGATGACTCGCACAAGGCGCACTCGACGCTGGCGAGGACGATGAGACTACCAGAGCCAAAGAGACAGCTATTGGTAGGATAGATTTATTCTTTCAATACCAAGTATATGGTCTAGTATGACTTATGTAAATGGATAGCAAGGAGTATGTATTTATATTGAAATTCTATTGGATTGTAAAAACTCATAATGTGATTAATAAAATTTGATTGTTACTTTGATTTCATCTCTGGGACTATAACGGGTGTGTTTTATATTGTTGTGATGGGTCATAAAGATGTATATTTTTTATGTTGAGGTAAGTTCAAGGATTGTGGACAGAATTGGAGACCGTAACGACCGGATCCCGGACCCCGGATCTGGGGGTGTTACAGAAGTGGTATCAGAGCGTACGTTATAAACCCCAGAGATGAGGCGACCTTAAAACAATAAATTCACTAAGATAATTAGAACTCTTGCCAAGTTCATAGTCGGACTACTTAAGGTATTGATGACGTATAAAACCCTTATGGGAAGTCTTAAGTATCATGATAGTAATTTAGCTCGATATCGTATCGACGAATAAGGCGACAGACCTTGAGGCATAAGAGCAGCAGCGCGATGATGCTTTATGTGCTGAAGATCAGCGGGTAAATTCGATGGAGTACCCTACTGGATACCCGGAAGAGGTTCCAGCAGATAAGGAAAATCCTGTTAGGATAAGGAGCTTACCCTCGAGGAATGAGGGCTGTAGCCAGAAAGACTGAGATGATTAAGGTATAGTACTCAGAAAAGTGGGCATAAAGAACTAAGCTATTAGCAAGAGAACTGAAGATTCATGTTGGATTCGTGGCCGGACTACTGGAGGTAGTACCAGCATGTAAGACGGATGGGAAGAATTACTTGAGATCTTATACGGGAATAGATGAGAATCATTAGAGACTTTCATATTAACGAAAAGAGTGCTAGAAGGATGTATGATTATCAGAGGCATCGATATAAGACGAGGAGCAGAGTCCCTAGGAATAGTTGAGAAGAGGCAGTAAGTGCCATATCATTTGATAAATGAATAAGTATGAATATTGTCAATAATAATTCGCCATGAGAAGGCAGATGTCATAGGTTGTAATTTATGGAACCAAATTGAGGTTGATGAAGTGGTTTTATTCAGGGAAATGTTCATTTTATGAATGAATCAGTTAGAAAGTAAAGACATTGGGAAGTGATAGCATGATTGGATAAAGTCATATAAGGAAGTAGTAAGCAAGACAATGATCTCATAACCTACTGGAAGATAAGACCAGTGGGTCAAGATGAACTCGTAATGAGACTACTGCCAGAGACTGAGTATAGGGTTAATTTCAACTCAGTAAAATGATGAACCAGAAATGTTAGATGCATGTGATTCAGAGGAATATTAAATTCTTTCTTTTCTTTGAATGAATTATAGTAGTTACCTTAAGTTTACTCCGATGCGGAATTATAATGGATCAAGTAATATGATCAGTAGTTAAAGAGAAAAATGTGAGAAAATCTTCCTGGAGCTAAAAAATGAAATTGGTAATGACCAAGAGTTGGCATTGCTTAATGGAAAAAAAAAGGAGACTTTGTGCTTCCAACGACGCTTCGCATAAAGGATTATGATGTGTGCTTGCGCAGCACGACAAAGTACTTGCGAATGCATTCGAACAGCGCGGTCCACCAGATCGGATGGCCTTAGTAGTGCCAATTTTGTGGGACAACCAACTCCGACGGTAATGTTCCTTCTGAGACTAGTAGTCAGGTAGACTGACATTTGGTAATATTGAATATCAGGACGTATAGGTATCAGGACGTATAGGCATCAGGACGTTGCGACAAGTTTTAGTTTAAAACTGTTGATTCCCTTTTAAGGGATATATATAATTGGTTCCTCTCCAGGGGTTAAACTTCCAACCTGATGATGATTATTTCGTTAATTATGACTGCCTACGGTTCTACCTGCTTGGAGGTTCATTAAACTATTCTTCAGGTTTCGAAATCGGTCTCCTTAATGTTACCAGTAGATGGATAGATTGACCAAAATTTCCCTAATTCTGGGAAGAATTTCAACGAATTTTGGCAAACCTTGTCTTTCTGATTATCAGAGAACATCATGGAAGAGAGTAGAAACTGGGGCGAACCCCGTGAATTGGGTAAAGTAACCGCTATATGGGTTGGTGGACAGACCCTGGTTATCGCGATTGATTGTAGAAATACAATGATGAAGTGAGATTGGACGAAAACAGGAAATGTAAGTAAGAAACCAGCCGGACTGAGAAACTCCGGGATTGACTTAAGTGAAAAGGCTGTTATGCCAGGAATGGAAAGTTTGTGGGGCACGTGGGAGTGATAAGAATAGTTGAAAAGATAAAAATAGAGGAAAGGTGACCGGTGACGGCGCTGAGTAGCCGATTAAGACTTATATGAAGTAAATTTTGGAAAGGTAGAAAGGTATCAAAGAAGAAGGCACTATGCCAGCAATTGCTAGAAAAGTAATGCTATTAGCCAACCCCTAAAATAATATATTTTTATTTTAGTGTGGCCAGTTGAGGCCAAGTCACAAAGGACTATCAAGTGACTAGACCAGCAATAAAAGGACAAAGCAGGGTTGCTTCTAAGTAAGCACCGACTGCAAGGGCTTCTGATATGACGGAAATATTAATGAGATTGTAGGAATCTTCTACTGAACCCTTTGCAACCCATGTTTGGATTGGGAATTTACTAGACTTTTGGAATGGGGTCACCCGTACTAAAGTGATTCATGTGTATATGATCGTCCAAGATTACGAAAAAAAAATGGAAGTATAATGACTTGAGATGTATGATGTTAGGGTATCATGAATACCATGAATATATTATGACTAAGGAAAGTAAACAACGAAGGTTTATGAAGAGAGTATAGAAATGGTCAGAGATGGATCAGTATGCTGTAGAAATTTTGTCTAAGGCAAGTACCTTTGAGAAGAACGATGAGTACTAAAAGATTCACGTTGAACTCGACCAATATCTTCCAAAACATCCTTGCTACCATTACCAAGTTCTGTAAGAGAGCAGATAGGCATACATTGCCTTTTGGAAGGCCAAATAGGCTGATAACTATCTGAAAGAAGAGGGTGGCGTTAAGTTACCAATCGATTATCAAATGAGAATGATTGAAAAGACACCCTTATTAGGGATACATGATCTGATTGCCAAATATAGGATGCAAGAATTCCTTGGCAGTTGAATTAAGGATAGGATATCCATAAATTAAGACAAACCCTGGGGAATGCATAATGGATGGCATTAACCCTAATAAAGACATTATGAATTCAGATGATATGAGTTGGACTTGCTAAGGCAACAATGACCGGTAAGGATTATTAAAAAGAGTTCCGGAAAGGACATAGATAGAATTATTAGAGTATTGATCAATGACGTTTTGATATACCCTGTACCTAGAAAATACAGGAGGAATGATGAGGACGACCTAGGAAACCTTACAAGGAAAAGTTAATATTCTGAGTTTCCAACCAGAAGTTTGGAAGAGAATGTAAGACACAATAACAATAATGCCAGATGAGGCATGTATGAAACCATGATGAGGTATGGATGGAACCAAAGAAGGTTGAGATTATCCTAGTACAAGAAAGAACTAAGAAAACAAATATCCTAGGCATGATTGAGGGTAACTTTGATAAAATTCCCACGGGAAGGTGGAAGCAATGACTTATGGAAAAAGACTGATAGTTATATTTTTCTCCTTCAGCAGAGCATTAAGGGAGAATGCTTTCACCCAACAGTGATGAGAATGAGGTAGAAAAATTTGAATTGAAATGTATCCAGAGAACAAGGATTACCAGAAATTAGTATTATCAGGAAAGGCCAATGAGGTGGTCGACAGTCTAAGTATAGAGGAATAATTAAAAATATTCATATCGAAGAAACAGAATGATATTTGGAAGGACCTTGAAGGTCATATCAGAGTGGAGGAATTTGCATTCCTTCTGATGATTGTGCAAGAATCGACGGTAATAGTAGTTTAAGTAAAAATTCGATTCCTGATGGGTCTTAAGCATATTACGTACCTTAGAAGGTCCCGTTTTGAGGCAAACTGGGACCATGATACAAAATTGACAAAGTAAACTGTTAAGTTTCCAGTCTTTTATGGAAGCTGCATGAGTGGTAGTTTCATCAACCTGACATAGCTGCGATGCTTGAAACTCTTCTGTAATTTTATCTACTTCATGTAATATCTACATCAAGTTCAGGAAGTGTTCCTTATGGATAAGGAATAGTGATTACTTTGTCTCCCTAAAGGATTGAAACCCGTATGGTTAGCTATTAACGCACTACGTAAATAACAAGCAATGGAGATTCTTCTAAGAAAGTAGATGACAACGTAAAGATAAATAAAGTGCTGCTATTGATAAGCTAAATGGCACGTTGGTGAATGACAAGCAAGTTTGTGTTACTGTACTTCTGCACAAACAAGATAGAGAATATGAGGTTGATGATTCATGATGCTAAATGTATTCCCGTAAAAAGAATTAAGGGCAGTTAAGCCCGAGATTTGTTGGGCCATCTGAGAGTTTAAAAGTGTTCGGAAGGTGGCATTCGAGCCAGCTCTACCCCCAAAACTTATAGCACGGTCATAACGGGTTTTCATGTGGCAAGGCTACGCTAGTAAAATGCAGATACTCCATAGATGATAAGAGTACGAGCAAGTAGATATACGACCTGGTCTAACTTACGAAGAACAACCTGTGGAAAACCACGGGTAGAAAAGAACAAGTGATGAGAAACAAGGTTGGCAGAAGTAGATTATATTTAAGGGATCGGGCCAGATTCATTTCGGAAAGTTTAAATTGAAATAACGTGATGATTATAGAGTAAATGTCACGGAATACCGATAAGGAGGTACCAAGTGCAAAAGGTGTCTCAATAAAGAGATGAAGGTGAAAGTAAATAACAGAAGTAAATAAGAATCAGATAATGAGAAGGATGTGATTGATAAAGAAAAGACGGGGAAAGCAACTACGGAATATGAAGCAAGGAATGTTATGAATGGATTAATACATGGGTTTTCTGATGAATTCTCGAGATGACAACCTGATAGTGTTAATATTATAGATATGAAAAAGCTAGTAGCGTGACATGGAATGTTAGTAACAATGGTGTCAAGCGAGAAACTAAGATTTAACCTGAAAGGTTCAAAGATTTTCCAAAAGTAAGTGTTGCTAAGGTTGAACCAGAGTACAGGTCCAGAGAATAGTGGACAAAGCAGCAAGATATGTTGACACGTGAGGTTACGATCAAATAGTATTGGATATAATTATGATTAATTTCTTCCTTAATGAACCTCTATAGTTCAGAGGTAAATTCTTAGTATGATATTTTACAATCATGAAAACTTTCTATAATCCTTTAGAATTCTTTTGTTTTCTTCTCTTTTATTCATCTTCTTTATGAATTGAGAAGAACAACCCTTTAAGGAGGGGAGGTACTGCTACGTGACTATCTGTCTATGTGATAGAAGTCTAAGTGGAATACCATAACTTGTTTAATTTCTTGTCAAGTACTAAAGGTTGGCCCCCTTCTGTACTAACTATGCAATATAACAAATGTTCAATTGATCATAGTGATTTCTCAATAAATCTTTCCACTTCTCTATATTGATCGAGATTGCGAAGATTAAGGCGATCAGGAAATGCACAGTACGAGCGAGGTTACCTCCGAATTCGCAGGGTGATAGTGATACCAATGTTACTGCAGGTATCAATAAGGATAAGACTGAGTAAGATCATAACCCGGATAGTGTGTTGTACGAAAAGTAGCAAAGTTGATGGAAAAAGAATAAAGTATGGATTGTAGCACTAGAAGATGTGCTGAGAAAGGGTAGAACGACTAAGAATTGACCGGGAAGCTAAAAAGTAAACGACAGACAAACGACTCTTTGCTTCCTACCTGATTCCGGGACGGAATCCTTTTAAGGAGGGGAGACTGTAAGAACCCCAAATTTTGGATATAATTAAAAACTTTTTATTATGTACTGAGGTAATGGTGAATAGTGATTACGACTACGATGTAACGATTGAGATAATGAATGGAAGGAATGGAATTCGATTTAAATATTTATATGTCTTGAAGAATACTATTGGTTGACAATTTAAATAAGAATTATCTATCTCCTAGGGAGTTGAGATTTGATAATTCTAAAGGAGAAGATTATTCCTATGTCATCCAAATCGATATCTGTTATTGGTCCAGCAGGTCCGTAAAAAGGTTAAGGAACGATTGAAAGAGATTAGGGACAATTGTACAACCCTAAGAGGATGAGTAAAGAAAAATGGATGAATAGTGATTTTGATGGATTTAGGAATATTATGAGACGACACTATATAGAAGTATTCGGAACGGATTTCCGAGTTCGTATTAGTGATCCAGGGGGAAAATAAGTGTATGTAAAAGCTGTCGGATTCTGAAAAATAGTACCTTTATTTTCCCCGAGAATTTCCTGGACACATAAAGACTTAAGGGTTTATTGAAGAGATTTAAGGAATTTGGATTCAAGAATTATTAAAGAGAATTGAGAATGATAGTATAAATAGTAAGATGGTTTCCGGTAAAACCCTAATTAGAAATCTTCGAGATATTCCTTCGAACGATCAATGAATTGAGTAATAACCAGACAAAGAAGCAAGCAGAGAACCAAGAGACAAACATGTGCAAGTGGATGGAGTAAGGGTAAGCAAAGTGACTTTCATGTAAGTCAACTACAAGTGTAGTGATGAAGTTGCATTTGTGCCAAAAAGGGTATGCTTAATGTGGTGCCAACAAGTGGACCAATAGAAGGGCAACACTTGGACCACTAGCAAGCTAACAACACAAAAGTAAAGGATGCATCCAAGATATATGCCAAGTATTACAATTATTTAGGCATAAAGCAAAACAAAGGAAGCAAAGCAAAGAACTCCATGAAGAGCAAAAAAAAAATCTGCTCCTTTTTAGCAAAATCAAAGTCCAACCTCTTGACCTTCAATGACCATGAAATAAATCATGTAAGTTCCTTACTATATCAACATGATCTCCTAGAAATTTGAGCTTCAAATTCCATCTCTAGCATAGTTTTCAAAAATCATCAAAGTGATGATGAATAGTGTTTTCAAGATCTAATCTTTGATTTCTTGTTTTGTTTGGATGATCCAAGCTTTGTTAAGGTGTTCTAAGGATTGATAAAGGTTTATTAAGGTCTTACATACTCCAAGGAAGGTATAAACTTCAAGAACCCTAGTCTTTTATTTGAGTTTTAATGGAGTTTTAGATGAGATTTGATAATGTTTATGGCTTGTATTCATGATTTAGAACATGTATGTTGTGTGGGTGTTATAAAAAGATTAATATATGTTTTGTGGCTCCAAGACCTGTTGAGACAGTGAGGGAGATGATAAATAGTGCCCATGAGTATTGATGGTGGATTGAATGATTATTTGGAGGGTTTTGATTTTGGAAATATCCGAGTTATAGCCGTCGTAATGCTGAAATTTCATAAACTCTTAAAATTTGAGCATAACAATTAGGATAGATGCCTGACCTTAGTGATATTATGGACTGACCTTATAGTTCTCGAGTCATAGATCGTTTTGGCGCAAGAATCGAAACATTCCGACTTACGGTTTAGGAGTTATGGTCAAATTACGAAAAGTAGTTCGAAACCGTAAACGAGAATTCGTAACTGAAATTGAACCCTCGTAAAATACGTAAGTCAGTGGAGAATCTTGGTAATTAAATACTATAGGTAAAAAGGAAGGTGTGAGAGAAAACCTCATGTGAAACGGAACGTTTTACGATTTTATAAAAATGTTGGAATCAAAGTTAAACGCGAACGAACCCCTAAAAACCCGATTGATTATAACTTCGGTAAAACACTTAGAAAACGGGCGATAAAACTCGGAGTATAATATTGATTCGTAACGATCGACTTTAGAACTTGTATGACTTAAGTATGTCCCAAGTGTAAGTACAGTGACATGTCGTATTAACGAACGAATGTCGGGTCGGATCGATGATAAAAGGAATCCACTAAAAGGGGTATAACGAGATAACTCGAGAACGTGTTTCGATTTAAGTATAACTTAACTTTTAAGATGTTAAGTGATTAATCCCGAATGCCTTGGCTATTTATAGATCACCAAGCTGACCCGGGACCCGCTACCACTACCCCTTACCGTACTCGACTACCAGGCAAGTTTCAATTCCCTTCTTTTAGGCTGTTGTTGTGATTGAATAAATATATATATATATATATATGATTGCTGATATACATATGCCATTGCATGCATGCCTACTTTCAAGTTGAATTGATATACTTGTTCCCTGAATGTTATTGTTGGCTTATAAGCTAGATAGTTATATATCAGTTATAAGCAGGTTATTGTAAGACCCTCATAGAAGGGCGTATACATCTTATTAATCAAAAATAGACCGGGAGTCAATATTCCTTGATATATCGAGATTACCTCGGAGGAAAATATTTAAGTAAATATTTTCTATTATTCAGGCGACGAATATTATTTGAATATTCGTTCGAGATTATTTATTTTAATGATCCTTACTTCAAATAATTATTTGAACGTGATCATTCGACGAATAATATCTGTCAATATTCATTCAGAGTCGAATTGATTATCGATTATTATTTCGAGTACTCTTCTAAAGATGAGACTACTAAATGAATATTATGTGGACATTCATTTAGAATATTATTTTATTAAATAAATATTACTTTTGAAAATTCATTTAAGGTATTAAGTACTTGATGAATATTATCTTCAATATTCATCTGAAGCTTGATTTACTTATCGAATATTATATCGAATATTCCTTTAAAGTTTGGATTACTAAATGAATATTACTTGATATTCATTTAGAATATTATTCATGAAATGAATATTACTTTATCAATATTCATTTAAATTCCTAATTAATTATGAATATTATTTTGAATATTCATCCAGGGTTCTATTTAATCATCGAATATTATTTTAAATATTTTAAATATTTCTTTCAGGACTTATTAAGTAATGAATATTATTTTGAATATTCATTTGATTATTTAATTATGCAATAAATATTCTCTCGATATTTCTTCAAGAATTATTTGGGAAATACTCTGATTAAAGATATTCTTTCATATTCCTAAATAATCTGTAAAATATGTTAATTCAATAAATATTCTCTGGATATTTATTCCATACTTAGAATAACCTCGATAAGGTTTATCTTCTTCGATTATTACAGAAAATATCTCGGAGTCATATTATTATTAATCTTATATCAAGAAAGGTTCTCAGACATCATTCTTCTTTGGGTCTATCCCCTTAATAATAAGGGAACCTTACTTGGAAAATGTTATTTATCTTGTCGACTTCCCGGTCATAAAGTATTCCCTTCACCCGCAACTCGGGTGCTGTTGACTTATTCAGTCGTTGCTTACCTTCTCATCTTTCGAGGGGTAAGATTACTGGAACAAGTTGATATCCGTTACCAAGTAATAGCTTGGGAGTTATTGGTAAATTTTCCTTTCCAACTAGATACGACTACTTTGAGGAGTCTTATCAACAAGTATTACACTTGGGGAAAGGGGGACGAACGTTACATTCAGAATCATGAATTCTATTTGAACTAGGAGTCGTGTAAGAGGCCGAGTAGCGCCGGTCCATCCCCTTTGGCCCAACCGTTGGCCGGGGAGAGCTAGTAAGGCGGTATACAAGTAAGCCGTCAGTTCTTCCTTCTACCGGTAGTAAATCTAATTTGAGCTGTACGATCTCGACTGATCATCAAGATTGGAACAGCGGGCGCGGTGAATACTCCATCATTGGTTCATCATCCAAACTTATTTATTTCCTGCAACATGATTATTGTTGGCAGAGCTGGAAAAGTGTTCATAACTGGAATTGCAATCTTTTCATGCAAGTTCCTCTTTTAATGGCAATGAGAATATCTCGCTTACTTTTGATGTAGCAGATATTTCTACAAACAAATACTTTGAGTTACCTCGTAACTTCATCGTTCATATTATACTGGCATCATTTCCGTAAATGCATGGCATATGGTTTGAAAGATACTTTTGAACTGTTATATATTATCGTTCAGTTATATATTATTGTTGGTGGGCTATTGCTCACCCTTGCTTTATTATTATATCACAACAACAGCTAGACCAGATGACTCGCACAAGGCGCACTCGACGCTGGCGAGGACGATGAGACTACCAGAGCCAAAGAGACAGCTATTGGTAGGATAGATTTATTCTTTCAATACCAAGTATATGGTCTAGTATGACTTATGTAAATGGATAGCAAGGAGTATGTATTTATATTGAAATTCTTTTGGATTGTAAAAACTCATAATGTGATTAATAAAATTTGATTGTTACTTTAATTTCATCTCTGGGACTATAACGGGTGTGTTTTATATTGTCGTGTTGGGTCATAAAGATGTATATTATTTTATGTTGAGGTAAGTTCAAGGATTGTGGACAGAATTGGAGACCGTAACGACCGGATCCCGGACCCCGGATCTGGGGGTGTTACACCATCTGTGACGCCCCTAGATCCGGGGTCAAGGATCCAGGTCATCACGGTCCAATTTCCATTCAATATCAATATCTCTTGAGTTTTTTTTTATATTTAATACCTAAGTAATTGACCCCACACTAATACACACACACCAGTCATATGCTCATAGAACAACATTCACAATATTAAAAGTTTAAAGTTAACAGTTATTACAAACCCAGAATTCTACTAAGTACATTGTTGAATAATACTTCTACAGGAAGCGTTTCAACAACCAAAAGTTTATTACAAACTTACACACTTAATTTACATAAGTCTACTAAGCCCCTTTCGCTTGTCACTACCTCGGGGATGGTCGCCAGCACTCGCTCAAAAGGTCCCCTTTCCCTTACCCTCTTGCGGGGTATAGTGCGTAGTATCGGCATGGGACCTAGCTGCTATATACATAAGTAGCAAGAGTGAGCTATAATAGCTCAGCAAGATAATATTGTAACCTAGAATTTAGAATGTGAACAGGTATACATCTATATATGCATATATAATAGCAGAAAACAATTATAATCCTTAAGGAAGAATAAAGCTCTTATTTAATAATACATCATCCACTTACTATTATAAGAAAGAAATCTAAAATAGTATAATATCAGTTTTTCTTCATCTGTAACCATAATTCCATCATCTCATATCATTATTCTGTTTTCAGTATAGAAATCTGAAAACCATTGTCTACACTTCCTTTTCAAAAACATTGGGGATATCTGCTGTCGCCTGATACGTTAGGACGATGATCAGTCGCCTAATCGTACCTGCTCTCTTTTTACTACCGGTAGAAGGAATGAAGATCATCCCTGGAGGAAGGCCACCTGCTAACATCCTCCCTTGGCATCTTCGTGCCGTAATAAAGATAATAAATGCTGGACTGTGTCGCACACAGCCCTGACACAGCCACTTACGCAAGTCTGTTGCAATCCCCCTATTTGTCACCTCATTATTCCTTTTTTAAAATATCATTCCACATTTCCATTTTCTCGCTTTCATTTCCACGTATCATTCACTCATATCATTTCCATTCTCGCACATTACTTCTATAAAATATATATATATATATATATAACATAATGCTTTGATTATGATCCAGACATCTCTTTCATATTCAGGAATCAAATATACTTTTATATTCATAAAATATTCCGTCTATTTTAAGAGTAATGAATGATAATCAAATAATATTTATTAAACCACTGATACTCAAAAAGAACATTTTTAATATAGTATTATAAACCATATAACCCTAGATAACAACTGATACCATTCTCTCTTATTCTCTTAATCATAAGGCATGTTCACTTCATGCATAATCATCTCTATACATATCCATCTCATACTTGTATCCATATTCATATCCATCTCATACTCATATCCATATTCATATACATCTTCGTATATCTTTCTTTTCAATATCAATACTCAAGGAAGACAATTTCTTCACAATATAGTAATAATAGCATCACATATATATTCCATGAAATCAAGTTTCTTTGTGAAGATAAGTAGTTTTACAAGTAAGGATAGAAGAAATCTTGCCTCGGTTTCGGTATCCTGACAGTATGGCTCGTCCCTCTTCCGGAGTTTCTATAAACGCAAAAGGACCGTCGTTAGAATACCACATCTCTTACTCACTACACTCTTGTATAAAATTACCTTTGAAACTTTAATATGTGTTTAACGTATCACTATTACCCCAAAGGTTCAAGAACTTAACCATTTAAAACCTTAATCGAAGTTTCAGGGGTTTTCACCATTTCCCCTAACGGTCACACTTAACTGTAAAAATTCTCAGAAAATATGGATTTCGAATTTTACCACAAGGTCAACTGGTAACAACTCTTTGACTACCTTACTACAATATCCCAAAGTTTCATAATTTTTAAAAATGTCTAAGTAGGGTAATTACAGCCTCAAAGTTGGTATAACTACGTTTTCTCGGTTTCTGAACCGCTTTCACTAAAACTGACTTTTCTCCTAAACCGTTCATCAGATTTTAACGTACCTTATATCAAAACGATCTATGAACTAAGCTCTATCATTCCATGGTCAATTGGTAACCTAGAAAGTAGGGTACCGTACGGATGCAGGGGGTCCAAAACAGGGCAAATCACATCCTAACGAAAATCGGGCATTATAACGGCTATAATTTCATACTTTCCAAAATCAAACTCCTCCAAATCAATCATCCACCTTATACACCATCACCTACACCATGTGGTCTACATCCCAACCATGGTTACAAGTCCACAACACAAAATTTTCATATCACAACAAACCATTTATAACACATAATCATCATAAACTTTACATTTACATCACTAAACTACTAATCCACTCAATTTCCACCATAAATACAAAGAGGGCAAGAGTAGTTATACCTTCTTGAAGCTTTGACAACACTTAACAAGCCTTGGGTACACCTTAATCCACCTTGAATTAGCTTGAATCAACTAAAGGAACCATTAAAACAAAGTTAATACTAAGATTTTACTATTCATTTACTATTCATCATCAACTTCACAATTTTTGTTACCTTACTAAATGATGATGGATGGCTATAAAACTTTGTAGATCACTCTTTCTATCCTCCAAGATCATCCATGATTTTCCTCTTGATTTAACCTTGAAGCTAGCTAGGATTTTGGAATTTCTTTTCTCCTTTTTTTTCTAAAAATTCGAATGGGGTGATGAAGGGGAGAGGAAGAGATTTCTTTTGCTAAATGATCTTATCTCATTTGTATTATGCTAATATTTGTTAAATCCTAGCTTGTCCTAGAAGCCTTGGTTGATATTTTCCTTGGAAATTGACTAATTTACCCTTAATTTTGAGTTAGTGGAATGTGACATCACTAATGGTGTCATTAAGATGATCTAATATTCTCATTTCCTTATTTTCTAAGTAAAATGTTAATAATCTTAGTAAATGGTAATGTGGTATGTATCCTTGTTATATTACTAATCTTGGTTGCTTGGTTTCCATACTCGTCTAATTGTGATTCGTTTCGAATATACCTCCTTATCTCAGTGGTTCTGAAATCGTTTAACAATCCAAATTCCTTTGGTATTTCCTTAACTTAATAATCCTTAATTTATACTAATCCACTAATTCCTCAATTTATAATTCCTTTAATGTCCCCATGCTCCTTAATATCCGATAGAAACTCATTCGGAACCAAAATCCTCAAAAATCCATATTCAGGAATTTCTGAAATCTATCGTCATTTCGAGTCACTTATTTTCATTGTACAACACTAATATGGTTTCTGTTTACTCATTTCCTGTCTCAAGTATAGAGTACCTACATATCATTTCCCTAAATCCTCAAAATTTACTATTCATGTGATCACTGTAGCATTGCTAAAGTTAAGGTTATTACAAAACCGGTCGTAACATTTGGCGCCGCTCGTCTTCGCCATTTTTACCAGTAAGCTTACTGGACACATTTTATTACTTTTTAATTCAGTACTTTGTTTCATGCAAGTCCATTCTGAATTCCCTAAGCTAGCATCAATCTGTAATCAGAAGCTATGTAAGAGTTGTTGCATGATTAATGAAAGATTGTTTGCTCCATTTTTATCTGCTGTTATTAGCTAGATACATTTATAACCAAAAGGTTAAGTACACGATATTAAGCTTAACAGACCCATGTTTGGGGCCGACCGAATAAAACACACGTCTTTTAGCTTATTTTAATGCTTGAGTACATCATGATCAAAGTTACAAATGAGCAAAGGCTTGACGAATCCAAATTTGGGGCCGACCGATTGAAATTTGGTTCCTTACAAAGTGTTTTAGTATTTAATTTGCTTTGACATTAATTAAGGCCGGGAGGAAATATTATTCACCGACCGAATAGGACCTTAATCATTCCCAAAACCCCTTAAATACTGGGGGCAGCTAGGTTACGACCGAAAATGTACAACACGCTAGACTGAAGCCGAAGATGCGCTGAATTAAAAGTGATTATGCTTAGGCAAAATTTAAGCCGAAGACGCATAGAAAGTAACAAAAATTATGCTAAGGTAGAGTTATAACAAAGACGCATAAAAATAAAAATTATAAAAATTATGCGGAGGTAACTAGATACCGAAGATGCATAAAAATAGACGAGTAACTATGCTAAGGAGAAATAAAGCCGAAGATGCATAAGGCAATGAAATGCCGAAGACGCATAAAAAACACGAAATAAACATACAAAGCCCGAAGGCACAAATATTAAAAAGCCCGAAGGCAAAATTATGGTTACAAGCCTGAAGGTAAATGTTGAGAATTACTAGGCACAAAGGCCAAAAAAATGGAAGGATTTGAAAAGCAAGGCAACTAATCAGAAAGAGACTCGTCTTCGCCCGAAGAGACCACCAGGGGCACATCAGATTTTTCCCTACCTACTGGATCGGTCATTCCCAATGAAACGTCAATCATCTGGGTATGGTCGAAGCCAAGGGAATTTGCCTTCACCATGGCATTGTCGTAATCCATCTGGTAGCACCTCTCTTCGGTCAGATCAAGTTTCTTCTGCAGCTTCCGAACGTTCTTCCTGGTAGCCTTGAGCTGCTGGTTCCTCTAGTCAATACGCTTCTTCAAGGTATCCAGTTCAGTCAGTTTCTCCTTCAAAGCCTCGTTCTCGGTCCTTAAGGAGTTAGCCTGGCCGGTTACTCTCTCAAGCTAGTTGGCAGAGTTCCGAATGTCCTCCTCGGCCTTGACCGCTCGAACTTCCAGCTGGCCAACTTCCTTCAGCCTGGCCTGCATCCCCTCCACCCGTTCGGTGACTATGGCAGACCAGGAAACACCCTGGAAATAAACAAAGGAAAAAGTCAAAAGCTGAAAGCAAATAAGTAAATAGTATGAAGGAAGAAAGCTTACCATGGAGAGAAGAGCCAGCATCTCCGTACAAGCCTCAAGGTCACTCGCCTGGGCAAATGTCGGTCGCGGCTGGGAGAACAAGACCTCGGTAAAGGTCGGGACCGAGAACCGTAGACGATTTTGGAGCTGGAATGATGATTTTGTCTGTCTCCAGAACTCCCTACTGAGGAGCGTACACCTTCAACTCAGAATCACCCGATCGGCCTCTCTTCCTTGAGTCGGTCGAAGTGATCAAATCCGTTTCCCTTGACTCCAACTCCCGAGGAGGAGAAGAAGCAGGTGGAGTAGGGACCAAATCTTTCTGACCGGAAGCCGACTTCTCTGCTCCATCGGTCGCTTGAATGGAAGCATTAGCATCAACCATAGCAACAGCGGCAGCAGCGATCGCCTTCCTTCGCTTGCGCTCCAAGATTTCCGCATGAAAGGCCACTGCACAAGACAAGTCAAATATGAGTTACAAGGAAAAATATGAAATACGAGACGGCAGGAATAGCGAGACAAAACAAAAGGATGTTACCACTACCCCAAAGGCCGATCAACCAGTCGTTATCTTGACTATCAGTTAAAGGTACCCTATCCATCCTAAGCTTGGAAAGAAGACGATAATCGTGCTTGTCTGCCTCTAGGAGTTCGGGATATATGAATCTCGATGGCTCGACCTCTCGTAAAGTGCCGAACTTTTCCATCCTTGGGTCCGAAACAAATGCCCACTTGGCATGAGCCCCCTTGTTACTCGAGTGTGTCAGCGCCCAATCGGCTCTACCATTCCGAAGGGCGATGGAATAGAAACCACGGCTCTTCAAGTTCTGACGAAGCTCATAATGATGCCAGAACAGAGTGGTCCTCGGAATCATGTCCAGTGCTCGACATCGGGCCTAAAAGGCATTTATGTGGAAGAAGCTGTTTGGGTCCAATTGTCCGATGGTGATTCCCGTCTGCTTCAGTATACTCTTGAGGAGAGGCAGCATGGGCAACCGAAAGCCGCATTTAAACGCAGCTTCGGATATGCCCGTAGCTCGGCCGCCTCCACAAATCGGAGGGATTTCAAGATTATGCCAAATCCGATCCTTCTTCTTTGCAGTAAAGAAGTACCAGACGTGTTTCTCTATGACGTAATCGGCTGAGAAATGCTCAATTTTCTCTTCGGTCAGCTTTGACCGAAGGTTCGCGGCTGGATACAGCTCAACGTCACTAAAGGGAGAAACTCCCGAAGGACCTGCACCTTCGGTCGGCCGATCCATGTCCCTGCATTCGGAAATGAAGAGACGTTAGCCTTGTACTCGGACAAAAGGGAAAAAGGAAACGGAAAAGGCCGAGTAAAGCGGGCCGGGATCGGTCGGGACAACCTATAACCTAGGGCAAAGCAGATTGGAGACCTAAAAGCTATAGGGGATTGGGACCGTCCGAAGTGAGTTCTTGAATTTTTAAGATCTCGAAGGATACTCTTACCCAGAAAACTTCCAGATAGGTCCCGAAATCCCAGGAAAAGGCCGTACAAGGGTGAAATAGTGGAAATCGAAGGCAAAAAGCATCATAAGCGTGCTTGTATTCTACTTGAAAAGACGCGGGTAATTTCGCATATACGCATACAGATATATACATACATATAGACATGAAATGCAGGTTTGAGGCAATAAAGTGACGAGTACGGGGACATTACAATCATAATGAATTTCAAAAAGAAGGGGAAAGAACTTACTTGTTTGCCAATGTGTGATGAGATCGAATTCCTGCGGATAGTCTTCTTGAAGATGAACTGCTACTGGAATCGAGGGTCTGGGTATAGCCGGAAGTGATGCGAAGTTTCCAATCGTTGCCCTTGAAAAAGTTCTTGAAGGAAATTTTTTGCTCTGTGTAAATGAATTATGTTGTACGCGTGAGACTAGAAATAAAGAGGGTCTGGGGGTTTTAAGTGAAGTGACACGACGTTTAGACAGGGGGTGTTTCATAACACTTAAATAACACTTAAATACAAGAAGTACGTAAATTTTATCTTATTTACTCGGTTTATATGTATCATATATCCACGTTTCACAATATATGCTCTAACCTTTTCGTATCGCCATTAATTTTCCTTTGAATTCATATGTTGAGTTTTATTAGAGTGAACATAAATTTAAACACCGAAATTAGTATTATAAATTTATCTGCTCATTCGTTATATTAAGACAAGGACGCAGCATAAAACTACTACTATTTGGTCTCCAAGGTTTTTTATCGATCTTTGGACAGTGTGAATTATGTTATTCATGTTTGTTTGTATATCATGCTATATCTAGTCTTTTGTTTAAAATGTTGCAATCTAAAATTGGTTTCTTATTTTAGACATTCGAAACGCATGGAAAAGAGGCTTAACCCATCTTATGACTTGGCAATGGCCGTGCGTGGAGGTGATGATGCAAGGAAGAAATATTAACAAGTACTACTTGTGTCGGTTGTTAAATTTATGTATCTATATTGGTATATCCTAAGTGGTTTATGTTACATGACTAGACTCTAAATGTTGTTGCATATATATTATTACATTTAGAAGCAAATCCATATTTTAGCTGCTTTCTGAGTATTTATGTTCATATCAATTGATTGTTTCACTTCTGCTACTTATTCCCTTGCAAGTCATGTCTAGACTTTGTGACTAGAGATGTAAATTTTCTTGAAATTTTGGAGGGTAGATCGTTCTTTCGCTTTAGAATCCTTTTCACTTTAAACCTTTGACAAAAATATCTTCGATGTAAGTATGTGTACATCCATTACTATTCTAACACTCAATAGTTCGAGTTAAGAAGTCCAGGAAAAGACATTCTGAATAAAGACGTTTCGTGTTAATTGAGGCTTGGAAGTTGGAAGGTAGATATTCCCCCTTTGTAGTCTTAGCACCTAAATGTTTGCTTAGTATCTTACTATCCTTGTCATTACTTTGCATATTATCAGATTGGGACAGGATGGTCTCCTTGGGTTCGATCTCTTGGTAATTTAGTTTAATACATTTACCTAGGTTAAGGAAATAGTACTATATATATCTTTTGATAGGGGTACGCACTATGCAGTGATGTGTTGGATATAAACTTGTAACCGGAGGATATATGAAGAAGTCCTCATTCTGATATATAGAGAATTGTTATATATATCTGGGATACGCAATAGTAATCTACACAAGTCATAATGGAGGTACTCTGTTTTTAGGGAGAGCTGCCATATTTGTTTGTAATTACCATACTTGTTAAATGCAATCATCGTAAGAGCTAATAAGTGATTTACCTATGACGGACTTGAATATAAGAGTAAGATCGTTGTGGAGGGAAGATTTAACTTTTGACTTGTACAAACTTAACCAACTCTTTTTTAGAAGACAGTCTTAGTCTTCTTGCAAGCAATGCAGTCTTTAGGTCCTCCAATATCTGGTTTGTTCTGTGAAAAATGGTCGCCTCGCCTATTTGTTTTTCCTGATTCTTTAGACATTGATTGTATGTTTACAATTTATATTTGGATTCGAGAATCAAGTTTGATAAGGTAAACATAATCACATACTCATTTTGCAGTTGGCACCCTTCATTACTTATGCAGTAAATATAAACAGTAGGGGAATGAGCATATGTAACCCTATTGCCTCAGACTTTGTTCTCCATGCTTTCGCGTCGTTCACAACTCCTCTCTGTAAGCCCTATTACATACTATTTGTGTAATCTTCCAGCTTAGACGGTGATCCAGAGCTAAATTTTAGAAAGCTTGGTTCTTGGTTTTTAAAGAACCTTCCTGGCAAGCAGGCACTCTAGTAACATATGTTTCTAACCACATACAATGACCTACGTGTGATCGAATAGGATTTAGTTGTTGTGTTATATTTTCCGACCGGATATTGGTTTATTTATATTTTGTTTTGTTTAAAAGAACCATACAATGGCCAACCAGTAGTTCACACATCTTAGTTTTTGCTCTCAGATTTTCAAAAAACACCACGAAGCCAACATTAGCCCACTGTCCACAGATATGACAATATATCAGCAGTGACGATCCTTACCTGCTTGCTAAATTAAAGTAATTTGCTGATTTTTTTTTTTAAAAGATGAATCATAGAATTTTTTTATTTTTGTAAAGATTTTCCGTCTTCAAGATGGCATCTTCAAATTTTGAATAATTCATCCAACCGAAGAAGACAATGTACGATTTTTAAGGTTTATGCTTGGTTGGTTGTCTTCGGTAATACGGGGCCTCATATTCTTTAGTCCAAGCCCATTTACCAAATAATACGGACAAAAGCTCTCTTTAAAGACGATAAAAGGACCTTAGTAAGTGACAAACGATCAGTGGTTATGTTCAGATTCTTCCGTTTCAATGTCAAATTACACCGAAATTAATCTGGTGCAGATTTGTTAGAAATTATATTTAACCAAAATTTATTAGTGCGGTTTGATTATTAAATTTTCTAAGAAAAGTGGCTGCGACCACTTTCCCGGGGACTTTTTTATGAAATGGAATAATTAAGCACAAAATTGACTCAGAGATGATGAACAAAACTCATATCTACAGAATGTAAAGGAAGAATGCTGTATATTAAAGTGTTATGCATAACTTTCGAGGGGTCAGCTCTCTCCAAGAAAGTAAAAGTATGATTACTTTGATGAAAATCGAAGCCACTGTCAAAGCACTATATGGATGTCCTAGTGGAACATAATGGGCATATTTAGAAAGACGATCTACCACAATTAGGATCGTGTCAACTCCATGAGAGATAAGAAGACCTTTGATAAAATCTATTGGAACGTCTTCCCAAACCTAAGTGGGCAGTGGCAGAGGCTTCAATAAACCAAGCTTAGGTTTGCTGGGACACCTTGTTTTGTTGGCAGGTTGAACACTTTTGGTATGCGATCACATCCTTCCTTATGCCAATCCAAAATCAGTCTGCCGAAAAATGCATAAACGTTTTTACATCACCTACGTGTTCGTCAATGGGTTTGTAATGATAAACATTTAGCAAAACAGGTATAAAAGAGGAAGATCGTGGAATCACGTACCGGCCTTTGTACATGAGTATGTTCTTTTGGATCAAGAAGCCCACAAGATTTTTTGTTTAGTAGTGTATCTGTTGCAATAAGGGATCTCGTTGTACCTCGTTGTCGAGTGTTGTCCAGTCTACTCCGTGATGGATAGCAAGGCTCATAATTCAATTTTCCCGACAGATTTCCTTGACAATACATCAGCACCCGATTAGAGCTCCTGGAGTTATATTGGATTTCAAATGGGAATCCTAAAATCTTGCTTTACCCTTTTTTTGATAATCCTTCCCTATCTCCCTTTGTTGAGTAATGTAACCAAGGCTCTGTTGATCCGTTTTTACAATAAAGTTAAGGTTGTCCAATCGACCAAGTTGAAATATGGTGATTGGTTTAGCTGCACAATCTGTAGGTGAGACGAAGAAGACAGGCAATTCAAACCTGGGAAATGCTTGGAAACTTGCAAACTTGTAAAAAATGATATAATATCTGAGACGTAACATTACCATGTTAAATTAAATGTATTCTTAAAGGATAAAATTTATAAAATTTTGCACACTTACTTATTTTTGTATAAAATTTTCATCGATACTGATACAGTTAGATTTACAAAAAAAATGATAAATACATGATTTTAAGGCGCATAGAGAATTTTTCTACTAGATTTTCTTTACCCTTTAAATTTTTCTTTATTTGTTTGATCCTCAATAAAATAAAATATTTTTCACGAAAGTGAAATTGTATCGAGAAAACTCATTAATTTTCTTTTCAAAAGGACAAAACATTTTCCAAATGAACTTTTTCGTCATTTTTCATATTTGTTCATAATAGCAAAATAATACAAATTATTTTCTCAAAAATCATATTTCAATATTTTCTAAAAGAACACTTTTTTTTTCAAAATTATGTTATTTTTTTGACAAATAAATAAAATTATTGATATATAAGAACTCAATTCCCCCTACTGAAAACTACTAATACTAGTCTATAACTGTTCTTGTACGCTAAAGAATCGCGTCTCGTCATTTCTCAACTTCCCACCCTCATTTTTTGATTCGTCATAAATAAAACCTACCAGGTATAGGGAATCAAAATTTTCATATTCGGGCTAGGAAGGGGCTATTCGGGTTTTTGCCTATCCAACTACGAAAGCCCAAACATGTTTTACAATATTTACTAATAATAAAGGAACACACAACAATGCAAACCCAAATTACACACATTTGAAGTATTTCTTGAATCGGTTAAATTTGAAAATGAGATATGTAATATACCATATTGATACTTAATTATTGCAAAATTAAGAAATTATACCATATTGATACTTTCAATAGATAACTTAATCTTGTTTTCAAAATTAATTGCTAATCGGATAATCATAAAATTATTACAAATAGAACTGGATAGCTCAAAGGATCAGCTTATGTCTGAAGATGAAAGTAACAATAAAACACTCACCGATCCCGCCTCAAATATCACATCATTTCCCAAGCACCATGTATTTTCATTCATCATTATTTTATAAAAACTGTTGATACGAGATATAAGTCTGATCCTTTATGGGTATCCGTTCATACTAAATAATCCCAATAACGGGAAATATTATAGATGAGAAAATTCATTACAATTAGGTGACTTGCTCCTAAAGAATAGTTGTATTGTTCTCACTAGAACTCTATTCGCAGAAGGTACTAGATCCTAATAGAACTATGTAGACTTGATTCTCTATAAATATAGAGATACGTAGGCAACTTGAGGGGGATCTGACACCCGAGATTCTAGAGGCTCTCTTAGAATAAACTCTCAAGCTCAATAAAACTCACGATAAACCCTAACCTCCTCCGTAAACGGTCATGAAATTCTAATAAAAGCTCTATGCGAATACCCGTTTTACGATGCCCGTCCATGACGAAAATCGGCATCAACATTTGGCGCCGTCTATGGGAATCGTGTAGAGAACATAATTATAAAATTGTCATCATTAAAATTATTCGAATCACCCGTGGTCGTAGGAGGTCATCTGAATTTTCATTGAACACTCTTAATGATGCGCACAAATATAAATTATCACAGGCCGGCTATATAAAAGAAAAAAAGATGAGCATATATAAAAGCTGGTTTGTTCAGCCAATCATAGTGTTCGTCATTGAAGGTCAAGCCCTACATGGCTTCGTTACTACTATTATGAAAAGCTAAGTGATCAAACTTTAGTTTTATCTTATATATTAATTTCATAACAATTTCTCTTGTGATTATACTTTTAACTTTTCATGTGTTCATCAAACGTATATTGAAATTGTCCATCAAATTAATTTCAGTAGAACTATTTTTAGATTGAAATTGTCCATCAAATTCGGTAGAACTATTTTTATAGTCAAATTGTATATACGTGCATACAGGGTAACTCAGGCAACTGTATGGTGTTTATCAGATTTAAAAATTTGTTGCACAAGCCATAAATATATCAAGATCATAATTTCTCAGTCCTGTGCATCAATCCTGAACTATATGTATGCGTGTATATAAATATTTAATAAATTTGTGCGTTCTTTAATCTTCTTGACCAGGAAGGTAAAAAGAGAACAGCATTGTACCATTGGACTCTCAGAGAATGGATAATGATTTGCAGAACAAAAACTCGCACAAATCAGCTGACTTTTGGCTCGATGATTTAGTCAAGTTGGGGCTTAATTCCACTCATGACAGTGCTAATTGATATGATGACGTAACCCATTTACACAGTCTGACTTGACATAACTTGGAGCCCCATAGATTGAGCAACAACAAACAAAGAAGCAATGATAGATGGTGCTGAGTAAAGAAACGCATGATGGACCAAGAAAAACGGTTGCAAAACTGGAGAATCAATCAAAGAACCTAGCAAGAAGGTGCAATAATAAATATACCCTGCAGTTCTAATTAAGTTGAAGATGACCGGTTAGTTATGTTGCGAGGAAAAATGCACGTGGTACACTTGAGAGGAAAAAATTGCTGCTGCTAGCTAAAAAAAATGGAAGAAGAATGACTGTGTTCTAGGAGAAAAAGGGAATTGCAAGTCCTGCGTAAAAAAGGAAAACCTGGATCATTAGCAAAAAGATTAAAAAAAATGCAGGAGATACACTAGAAGAAGCAGCTGGAAAAATTGCAGGAGATGCGCTAAAAATACCAGCAGAAATATTTAAACAAAAGTTAGATGAAAGTATGTAAAAGAAAGCAAGAATGGTGTGCGCTGATTTCCTGAATATAACAACTTGAAGAATGTGGAACAGAACTGTAGCGTGATAAAAAAAAAAGAAGGACAAACTTGGAGGTAGCAGTACTTGGAACTGAAAGCACCAGACGAAGATGGAATAAAACTAAAAGATAAAGTTACCAGTCAAATAAGATTGTGTAATTTAAAGAGAAAAAGAAAAATTATTTGGAACATGCAGATCAATACACAGATGAAGCAGTGCTCGAGGATTACAAGATAGAATTTAGAGAAAGAAGCAGCTACAGACAGGAAGAAAGCTGACAAATATGGAAAATGGGATCAATTGTGAAAATGCAGCTAAGGGAATAATTGGAATCAAACAGCAACTAGTGTAATGAGAAGAATAACTTAGCTGTTGAAATGTAAACGTTAGATTAAGTCTACGATCTACAGTAAGTCTACGATCTACAGTACCAAGTGATGTAATCCCTTACGTATAGTTATGCTTATATATAGGACTTCAGAGATTGTAATAAACACACATCAATACAATCAATACAACATTGTTTTCTTGATTCTTCATTCTGAAATCATATATCCATTCTAGTTTTATCATGGTATCAGAGCCAATAAGATCCTTACCTTGTTATTCCGGTGGCAGCCATTGTCTTTGTTAGCTTCATCTCTTCCAAGCTTTGTGACATTAATACAAACAGTTTGTAAGCAACTCAGTGATCTAACAAACACTTTCTGAATCACCCTCGTACAAGCCATATCCACAAACATCAAACCTCATTCCCACCATCGAGTCATCATACTCCGAGTAAACTCACTCGCCAAGTCGACTCACTGATTCCCCTTTGATTCACTTACCCAGCTTCACATTGTCTGTGAGATACTTCCACAAGCAGTTGACACTCATCAACCGAGTTCACCAGCTTGAACTCACAACTCAGACAATCAGAGACCTATTAGACTCGGTCACAACCCACGAGTCCACACACCCGGTTGATTAACACGCCCACGTAGTGTATGTCTCGTTCTCTGTAAAATACACTGCCATATTCTAACTAGATAAGGGCTCTTATTTCTTCATTTGGGCCAATATTTTTACTAGCCCATTAATTTCTTTTATTGGGCCACACAAAGATAGCCCGTACCATTTCACACAATTAGTTATTCTGGACCACTTACACCTTGGTACCTACTCTTTATCAGATCTTGCAAGTTGACCCTCCAGCTTTTCTCAACTAACACTTCAGCCCCTGGATTGTTTATTTTTTGCATTACAGTCCCCGAAGTTTTCAAACTTTCACTATAACCCTGTACTTGCATAAATGGAAAGAGAAAGTAGTTCACCGATTCAAATAATTTTGATCGGCTCAAACTATTTATCTTGGTCTCAAGCTATGCGTAGTTTTCTCAAGGGAAAACGTCTTTGGAGGTACGTTAACGGGGATTTCATTATTCCTACCAAGGAGAAGGATGAAACTGATTCACAATTGAAAGATCGCATCGAAGAATGGGATGTCAAAAATCATCAAGTTATTACATATTTTAGAAACTCTTCCGTTTCTAAAATTAATTTACAATTTGGAAATTTTGACACCGCAAAAGAAATCTGGGATCTTTTGTAATCTCGGTACACTACATCCGATCTTTCTCATCAATATCAGATTATACATTCTCTCAGCAAGCAGATACAAACACCTGGTCAATCTGTCGCTGATTTTCTATCTCAAATACAAGCACTTTGGGATCAACTGACTTTGTCTGAACCATAGTGGAAAAACACAGAGGATGCCGCACTTTATCACACATACCGTGATCAACAGCGACTCATCCAATTTTTGATGGCTCTTACTCAGGATTTTGAACCAGTTAGAGCTGCTCTTCTCCATCGCATTCCGCTACCCTCCTTGGAGAGTACTTTAACCGAACTTATTTCTGAAGAAACTCGACTTGGCATCGGCAAAATTATTCCCACGAATGATACCGTCCTAGCGGTACCTCCAGTACCCACTTATGACAAACCTTTTTGTAGGTTTTGTCGTCAAAATGGACATGTAACTAAGGATTGTGCAGCTCTTCGCAATCATACATGCCAACATTGCCACCAAAAGGGTCACTACTCAATACAATTCTGCAAGAAAAGGCCATCTTTCCATCCAAATAAATTCTCCCAGTCTTCCGTTGCAACCTCTGAATCTACATCAGACTCTGCTCCAGCTATGTCAGCCCTCGAGCTTGAATCTTTACTTCAACAGTTTTTACTTAAAGGGAACTCTCCCTCCACTGCATTCTCGGTTACTCTAGGTACTTCTTGGTATTTTGATTCTGCATGTTGCAATCATATGACAAATGATTCATCCATATTTACCACGAAAATGGAGAGTTCATCGCTTCCAACTATTCAAACTGCTGATGGTTCAACAATGAAAGTGTCACATATTGGAACCATATCCATAGAAGATCTCTCTCTTCCTGACACATACTTTGTTCCTAATATTTCACTTAATCTTATTTCCATTGGTCAGTTACGTGATCTCGGTCTTAACATTATTTTTACATCTTCTGGTTGTCAGGTACAGGATCCTCAGACAAAACAAACGCTTGGGACAGGACGTAGGTGTGGAAAGTTGTTTGAGCTCATTTCTCTCCATCTACCTACACCAAAATCATCAACTCATCTATCCTGTGCGGTTTCATCAAATACTTGGCATTCTAGGTTGGGCCATCCATCTTTCACTCGTTTACATAGTCTTATTTCTAAAGGTCAGTTAGGAAAAGTAAGTGATGACAAAATTGAGTATGTGTCATGTAAACTAGCAAAACAACATGTATTTCCATTTCCTATTCATTATGAAACATCATCCTCTGCTTTTGATCTTATTCATTCTGATATTTGGGGTCCCTCTCCAACTCCCACTATGGGGGGATCGAGATATTATGTGACATTTGTTGATGATTTTTCTCGTTTCACTTGGATTTATATCCTGAAAAATCATTCAGAATTAGGAGAAACTTACAAAAATTTTGCCACTATGATTCACACTCAGTTTAAAAAGAAAATCAAACTCTTTCATGCCGATAATGCCAAAGAATATAAAGAATCTTATCTTACACATTTTTTAGCCTCTTATGGTACCCTTGCATAGAGTTCTTGCCCTTACACATCTCAACAAAATGGTCGAGCTGAACGTAAACATAGACACATTCTTGACACCATTCGAGCCCTTCTCGTTTCTTCTTCTTGTCCAGAATACTTCTGGGGAGAAGCTGCACTCACTGCTGTGCACACCATAAACATGATTCCTTCTCCTGTAATCAATAATGTGTCCCCTTATGAAAAATTATATGACAAACCTCCTTCATATGATTCACTTAAGGTGTTTGGTTCTGCTTGTTTTGTTCTTCTTCCTCAACATGAGAGAACAAAACTCGAACCATGTGCTCGTCTTTGTTGTTTCATTGGCTATGGTAGTGGTGAGAAAGGATACCGTTGTTGGGATCTTATCTCGCAACGTCTTCGTGTCTCTCAAAATGTTACTTTCTGGGAGCATAAAATGTTCTCATCTATGTCAGATTTTCACATTGACACTTCTACTAGCATTTCTCACTTTACAGATCCATTTGTTGATCTACATCCCAGTGATAAATATATAGAATCTCAGACTTCTTCCTCTGATATACATTCAACAGATCCTTCAGTTGAGCTCACACAACCATCTCCATCTACTATTATCCCTTCGACAGCAGGTCAGTCTGAGGATTCTAGTACCGAGCCTCCCACTTTACCATCCCATTCTGATGAGCACTGATAAGTGGATTTATATCCACTTGGATCGCTTCGATTCGGCTTAAATTGATTATCTTGGACTCAAGTTTATTGTAGTTTTGATGTGTTTTGCTTAGTTGTGCAGATTTGCAAGAATATCGATTATGGTTGATGCCTCTATCGTGTTTGGAGAATTAATTGATTAAAATTCGGATTTTCCGGGAAGGTTGCGCAGTCTACACTGTTTTGGCCATATCTGGAGTTCTATAAGTCCGTTTGAGGCCCGTAAGTTGTCCACGCGAAGCTTGGAAGATTTTCTACAACTTAGGACAGGAGCCGCGCGCGCAAGCTGCGTGTGGTGGGCGCAATCTGCGCGACAAGCAGACTGATGGGAGCAGGAATTTACTGTTTTGCCTTTTTCAAGTTCTAATTATATTTTGGGCAGTTTTTGGTACCCAAATCGAATTCTAATTGTAATAAAAGGCAATTTCTTGCTGGGCAAGACTTGGAGTGCATATATAAACACATTCAACCCTTTGTAAATTAGACAATTAGAATTAGGAATTAGACAATTATATATCTTGTACATAATATAGCTTAGATCTGCAAGGGAGAAAAGGGGAGAAAGATTCAACGCTCGTGACAAGCAACGGATCTAGATCTACTTCATCTTTTGTATCATAGATTTGTTTTCTCAACTCTTGTTTTATTAATATTATTACTTTCTTTCATATCTTGTCTTCTATCATGGTTTCATCAGATCCCATGATGACGAGCGGTTCAATTATGAGCTAATCGTTGTCATGGGATTCTAACAGATTTATATATGTAGCTTAGTAGTTTGATTGCTTTAAAGATTTATGTGTGGTGAATTCTTGATATCCTCGTATGGTTGTGTTTCATGTGTTTAGATGAGTCATGAACATCTAATTTGTTAATCTCTTGCGAAACGAGAGTGGATCTTGAGATTTAAAACTTGCCATGCTAGCATAGGATATGTTGATATTATTATCATGATTTGTGGCATACATAGAGATATGATGCTACCCTATGTGATCTATGTGGATAACTTGTGCTTAAACCTTTATGTTTTCAAATTCTATAGAGATATAGGGTCTAAACATAATTGGTGTCTACCCATCTTCTATCTCTTTTGTGGATGCATGCGTAGTTTAGTATTAGTATACCGAGAGGTAGCTTTTACTTGTTTCGTGTTATCCGATCAGATATCAAAACCATCATATGTATTGATTAAAGGCGTCAACTCTAAGTGAAGTAGATGATGAAGTTAGGATTCCATGTTTTCTCGCATATAAGTAGTTAGTATTTTTAGTTTGTTAATTGGTATCTTAGTTAATTATAGTTAGTAAAAATTTAATCTTGTTATTTGTCTTAGCAGTGAATAATAATCATACATTGTTGCATAGGTGCATCTACTGAATTGAAACCTAAGATCTCTGTGGGAACAAACTTGACTTCTATCTGTATCCCCGGCAGCGGCGCCAAAAACTTGTTAGCACAAAATTACGCAAGTGCACGTAGTCACAAGTAATATAATTAAAGTTCGTTCCGCAAAGATCTGGTTAAGTTTAAATCAGTAAATATGCCTATGCAACAATGTTTGGTTTTAATCCACTGCTAAGACAAATAACAAGAATGAGGTTTTAATTATCTAAATTAACTAGGATGCAAATTATTAAACTAAGAATAATTAACTAATGAGAATTTAATATGAATTACTTATATGAGATAAAACATGGAATCCTAATTTCATTATCTACTTCACTTAGAGTCGCAGCCTTTAATCAGTACATGTGATGGTTTTGATATCAGATCGGATAACACGAAACAAGTAAAAGTTACCTCTCGGTATACTAATACCAAACTACGCATGCATCCACAAAAGAGATAGAAGATGGGTAGACACCAAATATGTTTAGACCCTATATCTCTATAGAATTTGAAAACATAAAGGTTTAAGCACAAGTTATCCACTTAGATCACATAGGGTAGCATAATATCTCTATTTACGCCACAAATCATGATGTTAAAACATCAACCTATCCTATGCTAGCATGGCAAGTTCTAAATCTCAAGATCCACTCTCGTTTAGCAAGAGATTAACAAATTAGATGTTCGCGACGCATCTAAATACATGAAACACAACCATACGAGGATATCAAGAATTCACCACACATAAATCTTTAAAGCATATAAACTACTAAACTACATAGATAAATCCATTAGGATCCCATGACAACGATTAGTTCATAATTGAACCGTTCGTCACCATGGGATTAGATGAAAACATGATATTAAACAAAATATAAAATAAAGAAGCAATAATATTAATAAAAACAAGAGTTTAGAAAAAAAATCTATTATCCAAAGTATACAAAAGATGAAGTAGATCTAGATCTTTGCTTGTCACCGAGCTTGAATCCTTCTCCACTCTTCTCTCTTGCAGTTCTACGTTACAATAATAAAAATCTGATACAAATTACATGGTAGGATGTGTTTAAATAGACTCTAGAAGTCTTGCCCAATAAGCAATTACCTTCTATTACAATTAGAATTCGATTAAGGTGCCAAAACCTGCCCAAAATACAATTAGAATTAGAAAAAGGGCAAAACTGGAATTTTTCTGCATGGCTTATCATAGAATACGTGCGCGATTTTATTCAGCACGTCCCCTGCACCTGCTATCTTTCCCATGTTGTAGAAAATCTCTCAAGCTTCGCGTGAGCTGTAAGATCGCTGAAAACGGACTTCTAGAACTCCAGATATGGCCAAAACAGTGTAGACTGCGCAACCTTCCCGGAAAATCCGAATTTAAATCAATTAATCCTCCAAACACGATAGAAGCATCACCCATAATCGACATTCTTGTAAGTCTGCACAACTAAGCAAAACACATCAAAACTACAATAAACTTGAGTCCAAGACAATCAATTTAAGCCGAATTTAAGCGATCCAAGTGGATATAAAATCCACTTATCACACCCCCAAACTTAAACCGATGCTTGTCCTCAAGCATAAACAATTACAACTAACTAACTAACTAGTACCACTTCCGTAGGTGATCACGGTTGTATTTGGCATATGCAACAGGCCCTTTAAACCCCTAGGCAGCCCTAGTGGACGAGTAAGGTCTCGTGAGGGCCTATAGCGAATGTACCCACAAAATCCAATTAACCTAATGCAATGCAATGCATGAATGCAACTAATATGAAAAATGCAACGATCCCCTTCAAACTAACCAAAACCAACTAGCAAGCAAATATCTCAAAGAATGCAACTAAATCCAAATAGAGCTCGACCAAGTTCCCGTATACTTACAATACATGAACAGAAACGTGCGTGTGTGCAATGCTCATCAGAAATACTCCCAAAACTAGGTCAAAGATCATACATGCTCTTCGTCAAGACAATCACAGCTTTATAAATAGAATAGACTGTAAACACTTCATAACCTAGGAACACCTCCATCCTTATCCAAGGTAAACAGAAATTCATGCTTTATTACTAACTACTACGACACATAATATACAAGCATGCTTATTTAACCGTGCAATGGATGAGACCCCAAAAGGCTTATACAATAATACCCATGTAACGAGCGTTGGGTTAGTGGATCCCAGACTATAAAAACCTTAGGTCACTAGGCACAAAGTCCCCGCGAACTTAATAGCTCGAGTATTAAAGAGCTCACCCTGGTTAATTTTGCATATAAACAATTGACACTTTTGATTTTTTTCTTTCTTTTTTTTTCTGATTTTCTGTTTTTTTTTTCTCTTTTGTTTTTTTTTCAAGCAATCTGGAATGAGAATTCTCAATTCCAACCCTAGACTACTCATATAAATATGAGTCGGCTACTAGCCATTTGACACCTAGCCAATATTGACAATTATTTACAATTAAACATGAAATCCCTGTTTTCCCCCAAACTTAGACTTAAGTGTTCCTACGCTGTCAAGGGAATAACGAAAATTCTAAATATAATCAAGTGATTAAATCTCAAAACATCCAAACAAGCATGACCTCAACCTAGCCCAAAAGCACCCAATGAGACTGTGTAATTAGTTTGTTTCCGAAACACATAAGTCAATTTCATAGAAACTATAAGTCAACCCTCTATTCATCATTACCACACTCAATTAGACACCTACCTACCAATCAGAATTAGCTCGTTCTATAACTCACATGGTATACGAAACAAAAAACAGAATGTCCTATATGAAACAAACATAATTAATACGAACATACATGCATGAATTACTACTACTAATGTGCAAAGCATGAAATCCTACATGAACACATAATACATCTGATGCAACAATGTATGATTATTATTCACCTATACAACAGCCAGTGAAGAAGGATCTCTAGGACCAGTATATTGCCTTTTGTCCTTGTGTGAACCTAGTCCACCCTTATTGTTTCCAACTTTACCAGACAAGGCTCTTCCATCAGAAATATTCATAGAAACTCCAGATAATATATTTGGATCATGAATTATTCCTTTCCCGAAAACTGATTTCAACTGAGAAGATTGTAAAGGTGTGGTCACAACTTGTGATGCAACAGAAGTTGTAACTTTCTTCTGTGAACTTTCTCCTTCAATGCCTTTCAGCTTGAGTTGAGCTTCTGCTGCCATTGTTTCCTTTGAAAACTGAGATCTTTGACTAACATCAGCCCTTTCCTTGATCACAACACCTTTAACAACAGGCCTAGGAGCTTTTCCTCTTTTTAACTTACCAGACTTTAAAGCCTTGAGATGTTCTTCTTGTAAACTCTTTTCTTCAGCTTCAATGTCCTCAATTGTAACTCCTTCCTCATTCTCTTCAATAAACAACTTAGCAGCCAATTCTTCATCAGTCTGTGGATTAGAAGGTAATAGCAAACTCTTGGTCTTTGAAGTACCTTGAGTATCAGTGTTTATCCCAACAAATTGTGATTTAGAAGACTTGCTAGTTTTCAGAGTTTGAAATTCTTCAGTTTTGCTCTTTCCTTTACTACTTGCTCCTCCATCTCCAGCTTTATCCTTTCTGATCAGAGTTTGAGATTGCTTGCATTTGTCTTTAGCAACTCTCTCCCCCTTTTTGACATCATCAGGCATAAGAATAGATGTGATTAACTCTAATGAAGTAGCAATAGAATCAATCTTTAGGGACATATCATTCTGATTTTGTTCAACTTTGTTCAGCCTGTGAGACAAAGTGTCTTGATTCTGAGTAAGATATCGAAATTTATTCTTGTTGTCAAGTTTAATCATTTCAGTTCCCTTAACAACATCACCTCGAACATCAGAGATTGCCTTTTGACACAGATCAAACCTCGAGTTGAGAGTCTTCACTTGTACAACTGTAGCCTTAAGACAAGATAGAATCTCTGGATTTGTAATTGTTCTGGAGGTTCTCTTGACAAATTCAGCTGCTCTTGCAGGAGGAAAGATACAAGTGTCCTTGTACCAGTCATTGGAAAATTGTTCAAGGTGTTCTTCTTCAGCATCTGCTTGTTTTGAAGGACCAGCAAAATCCTTAACCTTAGTATCAGTCTGGACTGGTAAACTCTGAGAAGGGATTGACTCGGTATTCCCTTCAGTTTCATCTCCAACCTCAGCTTCAACATGATGAGAGGATGGAGGAATAGGAATAGATGCATCAACGGTGCCAATAACATCCTCTGCAACAGGTTTAGTAGTAGAGTCAACGATAGGCTGTACAACATCCTCTGCAGATTGCACAATAGTCTCAGAGTTTATCTCCTTAGATTGTTGATCAATCTCATCTCCTCCTTCAGCAATCTGGTGAGCATCTGAGAGTAATTCAGTATGTGATGCTACAGTTTCAGAAAGAACAACTGTAGGTTGATCAACTGCACCAGTATCAGAGATAGGATCAGAGAATGGCATGAATGAATCAAGAATATAATTCATTGGAGAAAAGCCATCTCTAGTATCCTCTTCTGCAGGCATTTTGTCCTCTGCAGGCATTTGAACTTCTTCAGGCATTGAATCTTTTTCAGCCTCAACAGTAGGTGGTTGCTGTGAAACTACCTCTGGAGCTTCAACATTGTCATCAACAGAATCAGAGATTACCAGTTTTCTTCTTTTCGCTAGAGGCACTTCATCTGAATCCTCTTCACTAGATTCTGCTACCACAGAGGGTGACTTAGGTTTGTTTGCCGTTTGTTTTATTCTTTTCATTCTTCTAGTATAAACAGCTCTAGGAGATGTTTGTTTTGCTTTCATTTGTGTCTCTATTGCCTTCTTAACTCTTGCATGTCGTTCAGTGATTGCCTTCTTAACTCTTTTTGCTTTAGACTGTGATTGTGGTGGAGATTGTGATGATTCAGAGTTTGTTTGTGGAGTGTGTGAAGGTTGTTTTGTAGGTGCTGAGTGAGTAGGTGATGTAGGTGGTTCAGTGTTTGGTGTTTGAGTACAATCAATGTTTAGTGGTTCAGGTTGTGGTTGGTCCTGAGGTTGGTTGAGAAAATTCTGCAAAGCAAGTGGCAGAACAAAGGCAGGTAGGTTTTTTTTACCAACATCCTTATTAGTCATATTAGAGAATATTCTCTTGTTGACTCTAAAAGGCTGAATTTCATCAGTATCAGCAATCTCTAGACCAGGTACACAAGCATTGAACAGCATTTGACAAAATCGAGAATAATAAACTGTAGTAGACTCTGACAGTTTATCACCTAAATTCATCAGAACATATCTACCAAAATCAAAATTACTACCATAAAGTAGAGAATACCCCATTTGTAGACTGTCTATTGGAATAGCATCCCAGTTAGTGACCTTCTTCTGGAATGTCCTTGTAATGCAATCGAAGAAAAAATTCCATTCCTTCCTGAGATTAGGTCTCTTTACACTGCCAAGCTTGTCAAGAGATTCCATGTAACCTATCTCCTGTAGCATATGTCTCAAGTGATGTTCAACCACATAAGTATAAGATGTATGTGTATCAAACCCCATTGTATCTCTGACAGTTTGTGGAGTAATCACAAACTCTTGTTCTTCATAAGTGAAGATGATGTTAGGAGTCCCATTCTCTCCTCCATCCACATAGACTGAGTTTTGCCAAAAAGTGGCAATTTGAGATGCAGAGAGAGTACCAGGTTCAACCAGAGCTTGTCCAATCTCTGAGTCTCTCAAGAAATTCTGCATTAGATGAAACGCTGCTCGAACACGTTCATGATAGAGTGGAGCTTCATAGTTGTTAGGGACAAAACGTAGACCAAGAGCAGTGAATGGTTTAGAAGCCATTGAATCAAGAAATTTGCAAGAAATCCCAAAGAGAAGTGTATGTAGGAGAGGTGTTTGCGAAAATGTCCAAGTGAAAAGTGAGAGAACTGTGAGATGAAAAAAAAACACAACCGTTTGGACACAAAAGTAATTAGAGTAATTAAAACTCAATCTTTTATGTAATCAAACAGTCAACAGTTCATAGATTAATGTGTGAGTGGGACATGATAGCGGGTGAGTGGGACACAGTAATGGGTGAGTGGGTCACGTGCTCGTAATTTTAAGAAGTGTATTTTGCAAATATAACAATAAAATATTTAATTTAAAAAAAAAATCAAATAACACTTTCTTAAAATACCTGGACCCAATTAAAACCAGAATTTGAAGCGTTTACCTGTAACCATTAATAACCAGAATACGAAGCGTTTTAGTACTTCGTTGCTTACCCATCTCTATTTAAGGCCTAGAGACTTGTTCAGACTTGTTCACTATCTCTTTAACCTTTCATCCTCTCCTGAAAAATCAAAAACACTTCAAACAACACACTCTTAAAAACAATGTCAAACCTTACCATCAAAGAAAAGAATCTCCATCTCGTAGAGAATAGAGATATCTTCAGTTATACGCGTGAAGAGTTGGATGCGTTTGACTGGGAAAGGCAGCTTGAAACTCTGTGGCTGCAGATGGATGCTGGTCTGGAAGAGATCGAGAGAGAAAAGCCTGCAAGAGTGATCGACATCGATGCTGCTCTCCAAGCAACATTAGCATGGCTTTCCTCGAAGGCATCCTCATCCAACACCACCAACCATTGTTAATGAATATGTCAACAAAAATAACCTTATCCCTTCAACTTCCACCCAAATAAAGTGGCAAAGATGGGATCTGGGATGTTTGCTAACAATGGAGTGGTTTGGATTTCACTTTTTATTTCCTGTTGAATAGATTAGTAGATAGAGAGAACAAAAAGATGTAATTCTTACATGTAATCTCTTTCTTATTATCAATGAAAAATCCTGTTTCTCTAATCTTATTCAGTGTGTTCTGCAATTTTTTTTTTATGTTTATGAACTGTTCTTAAAGGAAATAAATCAAAGAGAAGAATATGAAAACTAATTAAAGTAATCATATAAGGAACAAATTCATCAACAATAATCACAATTAAATCAGGAACAGAACAGAGTACCAATTCGAGAAGTGTTTTGTTCTATTCGAGAAGTCTAGCATTCGACAAGTCGAGGATATATTTGTGAAAACACTATCCGACATCTCTGAGAGTCAACAAGTCAAAGTGTCATTCGATAACTCAGAGATTCGACATGTCTATTACTCTATTCGAGAACTCATGGAGTCCCAGAGAAAAGAGCTATTCGAGAAGTGATTCGATATGTCAATATAACACTATTCGAGAACTCAGAGTTATCGATTAAGTCAATTCGAGTTCTCGAATCAATCACCTAGCCACTTCTCGAATACATTACGAACCACAAATCAACAATACACTTATTAACAATTGTGAAAAGCCCTATTTACTCCAAAATTTTCAAATTATCCAAATGAAAATTTACCTTAGAGTACGAACCACGAATCAGCAGCGTTTGTCAATTCTCCAACTTTATCACCGAAACCCTTTCATAAATTGCACAGTTGTGAAAATATGTGTGTGTGAAGCAGAGTTTACTGAATCAATTTTTAGAGCATCTAATTTTTCATAAAATCCATAAAGTAAATCAATAAACACTGGATGCACAAACTGTCATAGTAAACACTGACTGTATGATGAAAGCTAAACTCTGTAGTAATCAGTAATTTTTAATTTATTTTATACCCCCTCTAATTTTTTTTTTTAATTCTATTCATTCCAGTAATTAGAGGTTGGAACCAGTCACCAAAAATTCAAAAATCTTAGCCCTTATCATTTTGATAAGTTCCTGGGTCATCCTAGTATTTGACTAGTCACCAAAAATCAGAGAATTTTAGCACATATTATATACCAATAGGTTCCTGGGTCATCCTAGTATCCAACATAATCTCAAAGGAGTATAGCAACCTATATACATTTTGTTTGGGGTATTGCAGTAAGCATTTTAAATCTACCAGTGTATAACTAATCAGAGTTTAGAGTTCATCAACATCAGTAGTTATTCATGAAAGGCAATGCACACAGTATTTATAGACTCGGAGTTTAGGACAAGATAAACTAAGAGATGCTTTAAATATGAACCAGTATCATGCTGTGTTAATTTTCTGTACAATCTAAGATTAGATCACAATAACTCAGAAAGATTCATGATTAATTGCTGAGAATCATGCTGCATACATATTTCTTCATTGGTGTTTTAATTCAGACAAAAATCAACTCAGAGTTCACAGAGTTTATCAACTTATTACCAGCGTATGACATACAGGCATGCTGACAGAGTTTAACAGAGTTTGACAGAAAAAGCATGTTAACAGAGTATGCATAACAGTATTTAATCAACAGAGTTCACTTAGCACTTAACAAATCAAGGAAATATGAGTAATACATTACATAAGTAAAATTTGAATCTAACCAACATTCCTAGTAAGAACCAGAGACTATTCCTAGTTCATTGACCAGTCTTGTAAATGTAGCTTCACTCAATGGTTTAGTGAAGATATCTGCAAGCTGTTGTTCTGTAGACACAAAATGTAGTTCGATATTCCCTTCTTCCACATGTTCTCTGATGAAGTGGTACCTTATGCTGATGTGCTTGGTCATTGAATGCTGTACTGGATTACCTGTCATAGCAATAGCACTTTGATTATCACAGTAAATAGGAATTTTACTGTACCTCAATCCATAATCCAACAATTGATTCTTCATCCACAAGATCTGTGCACAACAGCTACCAGCTGTAATATACTCTGCTTCAGCTGTAGATGTGGAAATTGATTTCTGTTTCTTGCTGTACCAAGAGACAAGTCTGTCACCAAGAAATTGACAACTTCCACTAGTGCTCTTTCTGTCTATCTTGCAGCCTGCAAAGTCTGCATCAGAATACCCAAGTAGCTTGAAATCTGATTCTCTGGGGTACCACAGACCTAATGATATGGTGCCCTTGAGATACTTGAAGATTCTTTTCACAGCTGTCAGATGTGGCTCTCTAGGATCTGCCTGAAACCTTGCACAAAGACAGGTTGCATACATGATGTCAGGCCTACTAGCTGTCAAGTAAAGAAGAGATCCTATCATGCCCCTGTAGTTTGTCATATCCACTGAAACTCCTGTGTCTTTGTCCAATTTAGTTGCTGTTGCCATGGGAGTTGATGCAGATGAACAGTCAAGCATACCAAATTTCTTGAGAAGATTTCTGGTATATTTTTCTTGATTAATGAAAATACCATCATCTGTTTGTCTCACCTATAGGCCTAGAAAGTAACTAAGCTCTCCCATCATGCTCATTTGATACCTGGACTGCATGAGCTTGGCAAACTTCTTACAGAGTTTATCATTAGTAGACCCAAAGATAATGTCATCAACATATATCTGAACTAAAAGGAGGTCACTTCCTTGATTGAAATAAAACAGAGTTTTGTCAATTGTTCCTCTGTTGAATCCACTTTCTAGAAGAAATTGAGCAAGTGTTTCATACCATGCTCTCGGTGCCTGCTTAAGTCCATATAGTGCCTTATCTAGCCTGTAGACATAATCTGGATATTTGGGGTCCACAAATCCTGGTGGTTGTTCAACAAACACTTCTTCTTCAAGCTTCCCATTCAGAAAAGCACTTTTCACATCCATCTGGAACACTTTGAATTTCTTATGAGAGGCATATGCTAGAAAAATTCTGATTGCCTCCAATCTTGCAACTGGAGCAAATGTTTCATCATAGTCTATTCCTTCCTGCTGTGAATAGCCTTTTGCTACCAGTCTAGCCTTGTTCCTTGTGATAACACCTTCACTGTCAGTCTTGTTTCTGAAAACCCATTTAGTACCAACAATAGATCTGTTCTTTGGCCTTGGTACAAGGGTCCAAACTTCATTCATTTCAAATTCATTCAACTCTTTCTGCATTGCTGTTATCCAGTCAGCATCTTGAAGAGCTTCTTCCACTTTCTTTGGTTCATTTTTAGACAAGAATGCATGAAACAGACATTCACTTGCAGTAGCACTTCTTGTTTTCACTTTTGCATCTGGATCACCAATTATCAAATCAGGTGTATGTGATTTAGTCCATTTCCTAACAGAAGGCAAATGACTTCTGTCAGCATGTGATCCTCCCCCTTGATCCATGCTCTCCTGATTTTGTTATGAACTTTCTTCATTTTCTGAGACTCCCCCTGAACTTGACTGCCCAGAGTCAGAATTTGAATCATCAGAGTTTGATCCAAATTTTTCAGTTGACTCAGTATCAGTGTTTGAGTCTTCATCTTGATCATGCTCCCCCTCAACTGGTTCTTCCCTTTGTTGTGGCTGAGAAGTTTCTCCAGTGTTTACTAGTAGAGGTTCAGATGTTGTTTCAACAGAGTCTGTCAGAGTTGTTTCATCAGAGTTTACTTCATCAGAGTTTAAATCTTCATTTTCAAAGTTCAGTTGATCATATTCATCTTTGTCTTCAAGTCCAGTTATCTTCTTGTCATCAAACGACACATGTATAGATTCCATGATCACTTTAGTTCTCAGATTGTAAACTCTGAATGCCTTTGTTGACAGTGGATAGCCAACAAAAATTCCTTCATCTGCCTTTAGCTCAAACTTGGTCAACTGTTCAGGATGAGTCTTCAAAACAAAACATTTGTACCCGAAAATATGAAAGTATTTCAGGTTTGGCTTCTTTTTCTTCACCATCTCATATGGTGTCTTTCCATGCTTATTGATCAGTGTAGCATTTTGAGTAAAACAAGCAGTTTGAACAGCTTCTGCCCAGAAATAAGTTGGCAATTTTGCTTCATCAAGCATAGTTCTGGCAGCTTCAATCAAGGTTCTATTTTTCCTTTCAACTACACCATTTTGTTGTGGTGTACCAGGTGCTGAAAATTCTTGCTTCACTCCATTGTCCTTGCAGAATTCTTCCATTGTTGAATTTCTGAACTCAGTTCCATTATCACTTCTGATGATTCTGACTTTGTTACTTGATCCTTTGTCCAGAAGCTTCACATGCTCTATCAGAGTTAATTTAGTTTCATCCTTCTTTGCTAGAAAATACACCCAAGTGAATCTAGTGTATTCATCAACAATGACTAAAGCATATTTCTTTCTTGCTATAGACATAACATTTACTGGACCAAAGAGATCAACATGCAGAAGATGATAGGGATAGCATGATATTCTCTGCAGGTATAAATGGAATGCCAAGTGCTTCCACAGTGTGTGCATAAAGTCTGTGGCTTAGTTCTAGCAAAATCCTTCTTTACCTCAGACTTGGAAGGTAAAGAATTTATATTTTTGTTTTTCTTGCAGAAATTTGCAAGATGCTTAGTACTACCACAGTTATGACATGTCTTTCTTGGAGCATAACTAGCAAGCATTGGTTTATTTCCTGAAGTGATGCCTACTTTTCCATTTCTGTTCTTATTTGACACTCTCTGTTTCTTAACAGATGTAATCTCTGATTCTGTTGATGACAATGTTGAAGCTCCAGAGGTAGTTTCACAGCAACCACCTACTGTTGAGGCTGAAAAAGATTCAATGCCTGAAGAAGTTCAAATGCCTGCAGAGGACAAAATGCCTGCAGAAGAGGATACTAGAGATGGCTTTTCTCCAATGAATGATATTCTTGATTCATTCATGCCATTCTCTGATCCTATCTCTGATACTGGTGCAGCTGATCAATCTACAGTTGTTCTTTCTGAAACTGTAGCATCACATACTGAATTACTCTCAGATGCTCACCAGATTGCTGAAGGAGGAGATGAGATTGATCAACAATCTAAGGAGATAAACTCTGAGACTATTGTGCAATCTGCAGAGGATGTTGTACAACCTATTGTTGATTCTACTACTAAACCTGTTGCAGAGGATGTTATTGGCACCGTTGATGCATCTATTCCTATTCCTCCATCCTCTCATCATGTTGAAGCTGAGGTTGGAGATGAAACTGAAGGGAATACTGAGTCAATCCCTTCTCAGAGTTTACCAGTCCAGACTGATGCTAAGGTTAAGGATTTTGCTGGTCCTTCAAAACAAGTAGATGCGGAAGAAGAACACCTTGAACAATTTTCCAATGACTGGTACAAGGACACTTGTATCTTTCCTCCTGCAAGAGCAGCTGAATTTGTCAAGAGAACCTCCAGAACAATTACAAATCCATAGATTCTATCTTGTCTTAAGGCTACAGTTGTACAAGTGAAGACTCTCAACTCGAGGTTTGATCTGTGTCAAAAGGCAATCTCTGATGTTCGAGGTGATGTTGTTAAGGGAACTGAAATGATTAAACTTGATAACAAGATTAAATTTCAATATCTTACTCAGAATCAAGACACTTTGTCTCACAGGCTGAACAAAGTTGAAAAAAATCAGAATGATATGTCCCTAAAGATTGATTCTATTGCTACTTCATTGGAGTTAATCACATCTATTCTTATGCCTGATGATGTCAAAAGGGGGAGAGAGTTGCTAAAGACAAATGCAATCAATCTCAAACTCTGATCAGAAAGGATAAAGCTGGAGATGGAGGAGCAAGTAGTAAAGGAAAGAGCAAAACTGAAGAATTTCAAACTCTGAAAACTAGCAAGTCTTCTAAATCACAGTTTGTTGGGATAAACACTGATACTCAAGGTACTTCAAAGACCAAGAGTTTGCTATTACCTTCTAATCCACTGACTGATGAAGAATTGGCTGCTAAGTTGTTTATTGAAGAGAATGAGGAAGGAGTTTACAAGAAGAACATCTCAAGGCTTTAAAGTCTGGTAAGTTAAAAAGAGGAAAAGCTCCTAGGCCTGTTGTTAAAGGTGTTGTGATTAAGGAAAGGGCTGATGTTAGTCAAAGATCTCAGTTTTCAAAGGAAACAATGGCAGCAGAAGCTCAACTCAAGCTGAAAGGCATTGAAGGAGAAAGTTCACAAAAGAAAGTTACAACTTCTATTGCATCACAAGTTGTGACCACACCTTTACAATCTTCTCAGTTGAAATCAGTTTTTGGGAAAGGAATAATTCATGATCCAAATATATTATCTGGAGTTTCTATGAATATTTCTGATGGAAGAGTCTTGTCTGGTAAAGTTGGAAACAATAAGGGTGGACTTGGTTCACACAAGGACAAAAGGCAATATACTGGTCCTAGAGATCCTTCTTCACTTGCGGTTCCAGGTCGTGGTGTCACTCAAGAGAGTTTGGACAGACTGGAATCAGTACAGTTAGTTCATCAGAAGAGTTTAAAGAAGGATTTTCTCTTGTACTTCATGGCTGATGGGACAGTATTTAGAATTGGTGAGAATGATATTGGCTTGAAATATTGGGAAGAACTAGAATATGTTCTATATCTTTTCAAGGTGAATAGTCAAAGGACTCAATCAGTTGCTAATGTGCTCAGACAGAAGATGCTTCAGAATTTGGCAATCAGAGGAGAGAAGTATAATAGCAGATATGTTCCTAAGTACAGGGATTACAATGGAAATCTTATTGAAATGAAGAAAGGTACTGCAAAATTAAAAACTGATTTGGGAATCACAGTACTTGACTTCAATTCACAGTCAGAAGAAGTCAAATTTATCAGACTGGGAAATGAGATGAGAAGAAACAAAATCTATGATCTTAGAGCTGCTATCTATCAGACAGATGAGAGTGATCCTCAGCTCAGAGAGATTAAAGAAGCTATGGAGATTGAGCTTGAAAATGAAGAAAGAAGATTGCTCATAGAATATCTCAGAGCTACACCAGATCTTGAAGAGATTAGAGATTAAAGTCTGTAAGGATTTTCTTATTTTCTGTAGATTTTGTTAAGTAGAAGCTTAAACTCTGAATTTGTATAAACACTGTATTTGTCTATTTGTTTTGACATCATCAATTACTGTTATTAACTTGTGCATTTTTGCTAATGAACAAGTTGGGGGAGATTGTTAAATATAATTGATGTGTTTTAATCAGTGTTTTAGTGTTACAGTGAATTATCAGAGTTTAGCTGGAAGCGGTCAGAGTTTAGTGTAAACCTCATCGATCTACTCGGGTAAGAAAACCTTCTGTTCGTCTTTCTGATTATCATGTTTACTCTGTTGTACAATCATTGCATGAGCCTCAAACATATAGAGAGGCAAGTGTTAATCCTCTTTGGCAGAAAGCTATGGCAGAAGAACTTCAAGCATTAGACAAAAATCACACTTGGGATCTGGTTACCTTGCCTCCTGGGAAAATAGCTGTGGGAAGTCGATGGATCTATAAAATTAAGACAAAATCTGATGGCTCCGTTGAGAGATATAAAGCTCGTCTAGTTGCTAGAGGGTTTACCCAGGAGTATGGCATTGATTATGAAGAGACTTTTGCACCAGTTGCTCGTCTTACATCTGTTCGGAGTTTACTCGCTGTTGGAGCATCAAAACAGTGGAACATGTGGCAAATGGATGTCAAAAATGCTTTCCTTAATGGCGACTTAGATGAAGAAGTTTATCTCAAACCTCCTCCCGGTTTTGATCTCTCTCCAGGACAAGTGCTCAAGCTTAACAAGGCACTTTATGGACTAAAACAAGCACCTCGAGCTTGGTTCGAGAAATTTAGCAGAGTCATCAGTGAGATAGGATTTTCTTCTAGTCCATATGATCATGCTCTCTTCATTCAACGAACCAATCGAGGAATTGTTCTTCTCCTCCTCTATGTTGACGATATGATTATCACTGGAGATGACACTACAGGTATCTCTGATCTCAAACAGTTTCTCGGTGAGCAATTTGAAATGAAAGATCTTGGTTCATTAAGCTACTTCTTGGGTCTTGAGGGTTCTTCCATTCCTACTGGATATACACTTTCTCAAGTTAAGTATGCATCTGATCTTTTGTTGAAATCTGGAATTAGTGACAATAAGATTACATCTACACCTTTGGAATACGAGGTCAAACTTAACTCTAAAGATGGTGATCTGCTTGTCAACCCTACATTATATCGCCAGTTGGTAGGAAGTCTAATTTATCTTACTGTCACTTGTCCTGACATTGCTCATGCTGTTCATATTGTTAGTCAATTTATGGCAGCTCCTCGCACTCCTCACTATACAGCTGTCCTTCACATACTTCGTTATGTCAAAGGCACCATCTTTCACGGATTACATTATGCATACAACTCATCACTTGAGTTACATGCCTATTCTGATGCTGATTGGGGTGGTGATCCCACTACCAGATGTTCCACTACAGGATTTTGCTTCTTTTTGGGTGACTCTCTTATCTCTTGGCGTAGTAAGAAACAATCCCTTACCTCAAAATCCAGTGCCGAGTTAGAATATCGAGCTCTGGCTGACACCACGCAGGAATTAATTTGGCTACGATGGTTACTTGAAGAAATGACTGTGACTCATTCTCCACCCACTATTATCTACTGTGATAGCAAAAGTGCCAGGGACATTGCTCACAATGATGTCTTTCATGAACGCACTAAACATATAGAGATTGATTGTCATTTCACCCGTCAACAGGTTGAAAAAGGAACAGTTCGTCTTCATGCTATCTCTAGTGCAGATAATGTTGCAGATATTTTCACGAAATCCCTTCCTCCTGGTTCATTTCGTAATTGCAAACTCAAGTTGGTTTTTCAACCATCTTAAGTTTGAGGGGGGGTGTTGAAATGTAAACGTTAGATTAAGTCTACGATCTACAGTAAGTGTACGATCTACAGTACCAAGTGATGTAATCCCTTACGTATAGTTATGCTTATATATAGGACTTCAGAGATTGTAATAAACACACATCAATACAATCAATACAACATTGTTTTCTTGATTCTTCATTCTGAAATCATATATCCATTCTAGTTTTATCATTAGCCAAATTTAGTTATGTTGAGAATTATAAAAGGAATCACATGTCTCCTTTTATCAAATTTAAAAGAAAAGGGAATTTGCAAAACCAAAAGCTTTAAGCTAGCCCATATCTATGGGAATTGCAGGTCCTTTAAGGAAGACAACTAAGGGAAGATGCGCCAGTTGTGATGAAAAATTAAAAAAGGGGATTCTGGTGTTATAGAAGGAAGCAAAAAACCCAGAATTTCATACAAATGGAGAGAAACTAAAACTACTATGCCGAGAAGATGGAAAATTTTAAGCAGAGATGGTATTCGGGGAAACCAGCTAGAGGAGTCAATAAAAAAGTTAAAAAATGGTACATTGGTGCGGTCCAATGTGAGCATATGGATAAAAAAAATCATCTCATGTGCATATTACCACGAAAAAGGAATCCATGCGAAGCTCAGATCTATCAAAATTTATGTGTACAAAGAGCATGTGGCGAGAAGGATCTAATTTTAGAAGACCTGTTCTGTCGAGGTGATTAATGAATCAAGACATGATTATTATGGGAAGCCTACATGTACATCAGTTCCCTTGAACAAATAAAAAAAAATCGCATATCATATGGAGTACTAAATGTGCCAGATAATGCAAGGCGACTAGTTTATGAGCACAGGGTGCAGGTCAAGTTAAGACATAAATAAGTAATGATGTGGTCCCAGAAGCTACCAAATAGCACTTTGACAAATACAGATGTGCCATAACAAAGTCTGGTGGTATCTTCATAAGTAGCAGTTAAAGAAGTTGAAGCAACTATAGTTGTGGCTGAACAAGAAACAAAAGAAACTGAGGATGAAAATCGCAAAGCAGATGCAGCACGATCTTTTGCTAAATATGAAGTCTGGCTCTGAAGCATGGAAGAGGTCGATGGAATACGAACGAAGCTAGGTGGAAAATCAAGAAAATAAAGAAAAATTGTTTCTTACCTGGAGCAGGCTGCACGTAAAAAATTATTGAATATACAATATTTGAAAATTAAAAAATGAGGCCCCTATAATTAAAAATGGCCCATACTCATTCATTCTTTATTTCCAAGCCCAAATCTTATTATATTCATATTTTGTTGGACCAAGCTTTAATTTCCTTTTATTTGTGTATTTTGTTTTATTTAAAAACAAGTATATACGATATATATTTTATTCAGAAAAAAGGTACAAATATACATTCAAATAGCATTGGCCCATAGATACGAGTATTATTCAATTAGTTTACTACCTTCTTTTTGGTATTTCAATTAGTATTATTCATCGCTGCAATTTTTTTGGGTTTGTTTGAAAACGGATTGGAAAGCAGGAAGTTTGAATTTGGATTTTCTTTTGCTTTTTTGGTGGGTTAATTGGCAAATTCATAATTGAACTCGTACTTAACTTACAGTTGGGTAATTGAACTCAAAAAAATTGCAGTCAACTCATCAAACTAATTAAAACTATTTAATTTTAATAATATTTCAATTTATAGTTAAATGTATAATGATAATGATTAAAAAAATTTCAGATGGTTTAAAATGCCCAAAATGTATATAAAAATCTAAAATTGATATTTTGTTAAATTTGATTTTTAAGAAGTTAGATAAAATTCTAAGTTAAATTGGATATATCAAGCTTAATTATTGTTAAAATTTGTGATTCTATTATTAGCAATTCATTTCTTATTAAAAAATAATTATTTTGGTTTGTCAAAAAAAAATATTTTGATGAACATGTTTTTTTTAAAGCTAAGAACATGTTTCTTATGTAATACAATTATTATAATATAATATATTACCTTGTTTAGTTATCAAAATTCGAGGACGATGCCGAGAAATGGTCAATATATAATTTAAATTAAAGAGAAAAGTTATATGAAGTACTCATTTAATTGGAATACTTAGAGTAAATATACGTTCTGCATTCAAAATATTTTAAAATTTATTATTTAGCAAACCTTATTATACGAATATCGTAATTTCATTGATAATCTTGAAAATCATGTATGTTTTGCAATATGTTCATCTTGAAAATCCTTTATATTTTACAATCAGAACATATATGTTTTGCAATCCAAATGTGTTTCGCAAAACAGTTCGTTTTGCAATATTTTGTTAGAAAAACATACAAAATTTTCAAGATTTTCAACGAAATAGTGATATTCATGTAATAAGTTTTGCAAATAATAAAGTTTGGAAAATGTATATGTACTCTAAATACTCCAATTAAATGAGTATTCCATAAAACTTTACTCTTAAAATAAAATCATCTAATTTTTTGCATTATAATAATTATACACCCATTATACATTTCAAGAAAACATATACATTTATATATTCAAATGTTCTATATTAAAAAAGTATTTTGTGATTTATTGAAAATATGTATATGCAATTATTATTATTATAACATATTATTTGTATATTCCTCCTTTTGTTAACAAAATACGAGGCATTGTCGAAGAAGATGCCGAGAAATCGTCAATAAATATGCTTAAATTTAATATAGAGTGTAGGACTATTTTACTCTTTTTAAATGGTATTTTCAATTAAAATGTTCAAAATGCGAGGCGTCATCATTAGATGATGGCGAGAAATCTTTAACTAAAATGCCTCAAATTGATTAAGATATGTCTTATGTTTTTAGTAAAAAGAATGTGATTATTACAATGGTCTTTATCTTCAATACGTTCGTGATATCAAACATTTATTAACCATTTGTTTATGAGAATGTTTTAAAATTATAGCAATCATTGTCATTTTCAAACGTTGGTGTTAGTTGTAACGAGTGCATCCATTTTAAAAAATAAATGGACAAAAAAGAATTTTCGTGTGCGAAGCATGGATAATATTGCCTAGTTGATATAAATATTGTAGTAGATAGAAAAACAAAGTTCACTCTCCACTAACATTTACACCTAAACCCTAGAAAATGTCTAAACTAGCCGGCTGCCTCCCTGTGAACCCTATCTTGAGAAAATTCTCATATATTCCTTCTCATGTAGCTCCACCAACCGTCACAGCTCAAGGATCTGTTAATATTTGTGATGGTAAAGCATGTGACTGCAAACTCAAGGAGAAGTTGAACTTGATGAAAGTGGGTGCCAAAAAATAAAGGTGGTGGCTCTGATGGTGATGGTGGTGGTTATTGCAACTACACCCCTCCGGCTTTTTCTGTCTTGATCTCTTTTATTTTCTCTTCAACTGCAGTCCTCATGTAATATATATGCAACTACTTTTTTTTATATAAAAAATTATTCCTTCATGATATGCTATAATGAATAGCAGCAACTTAGCTTGAGTTCTTCCACTATGACACATATGTAGTTTACATGCAGCTACGATTGAAAATATACTCTTTTTGTTGTTTAAGTTCGATTCGCGAAATCTGGAAAGATCTCTTTTTTTTTTAAATCAAAAAATTCAATACCGCGTGATTTGAAAACTTTTTCAATCCAATTATAAAGAAAGCTCGAATTTGTTAAAGGTTAACATTTCTTTTTATACTTTCTATTACTTTTACATATGAGATACACAAACAATCCAAATTCAAAAGATCCTTTATATTAAATTCATATTATATCCAAAAAATTTCAAGATATCAATATTGAAATTGTAAGTATAATTCTATTAATCCCCTAGTCGATTCGATATGCCAACTTGAAATATTTTCGTGAAAATCCGGTTTGTTTAGGAAAAAGTCGAGGTTAATCCAATTTCTAAAAAGAAAATCAAAATTTCAAAATTCGTGTCATGACCTCTGACCGGTCATTCCTGTGCATACTTTCACATTTTCATCATGAAATATAATGTTTAGTATTTACGATATGTGCCAAAAAAAACTAGGCAAAGGACTTGGTGAAGAACTTGTGATTTTGTGGGGGTTGGAATATGATTCTACTCTTGAAGAAGGGTTAAAATAAAATTAAATACATACAAATGATATTTTTTTTAGACATGTATTTGTATTATCCTTAGCTTTAAAATGAAAACCAAATGAAATTAGGAAGAACTAAATTAACCAAACTAATTAATAAACCTTTTGTATATTATCATTTGGTTCATATTCAGAAAGTTCATACATTTTGTCAAAAAAAGAAAATAAAAGAGAATCATAGTTTGTACATTAAATGTGTATTCGGACTTAAAAATGATGGGTCGATAGAAAATTCACTCATGATCGAGAGCATGAATTTTCAATCATCCTATCAAGGAATTTATATATCCTCTATTCATTAAGATTATTTTTTTAAGGTAACTAGTTTTGATTTGTAGTAGGTAACACAAGAAGATTTCTTGGTAAAGTGTACAACTTACAACTGTAGAAGCCTATCGAGGAAATAAGGTCCATATGTTAGAATATGCCTTGAATCTGTAATGCCCCAAATGTTGGGACTTCGGGTATCTTAGAAACCAACCCCAAAGGGTTCGAAACCTAATGATATCTGTAATTACTGTAAAGAGAAGGGACACTGGAAATCTGACTGTCCCAAGAAAAAGAAGCAACATGATAAATTAGCAGGTACTGATGCTTCAGGTATTGCTGCTGTAGCTGGTGCTACTTCTGAAGAAGATATTGCTCTAGTTGATGCTGATCACATGCATCACTCTGATGTGTGGATTCTTGATTCTGGAGCGTCTTATCATGTATGTCCGCGCAGGGAGTGGTACACAACCTATGAGCAAATAGACGATGGCAAAATCTCTATGGCTAACAGTTTTGTTTGTGCGACGGTTGGAATTGGCTCGGTTAAACTTAGGACACATGATGGAAATTTCTGCACATTGAATGATGTCAGGTATGTTCCACTTATGACAAAAAATCTGATATCTTTGAGTATGTTAGACAATAAGGGTTTTAGTTTTCAAGGTGAAGGTGGAGTTCTACATGTCTGCAAGGGTTCTGATGTGGTTCTGAAAGGTGTTAAACGTGGTACCATGTATCTTCTTCAAGGTTCTACGTTAACAGGTTCTGTTGATGTTGCGTCCTCGGAAATTGAAAAGGAAAATATGACCAGGTTGTGGCACATGAGGTTTGTCACATGGGTGAAAGGGGGATGTAGATTCTGTCAAAAGCTGATCTTCTTTGTGGCCATAAGGTCACAAGTCTTGAGTTTTATGAACATTGTGTTTTTGGAAAGCTACTCTACAACCTACAGTGACTTTGTCTACTACAGAAGCAGAGTACATGGCATTGACAGAAGTCACAAAAGAAGGAATCTGGTTGAAAGGATTGGTCAGTGATCTAGGTCTACATCATGATCAGGCTACAGTATTTTGTGACAGTCTCAGTGCAGTCTGTTTAGCCAAGGATCAAGTCCATCATGAGCGGACTAAGCACATAGATGTAAGATATCATTTTCTAAGAAGTGAGAAGAGAATTAATTTGAGCAAAGTGGGTACTGCGGATAACCCAGCTGATATGCTCACCAAGCCGGTTCCATATAGGTTTGGATTTGCTAAATCTTAGGAGTTGTTGATTGCCCTTTTGAAGGCAAAATCTGAGGCAGAAGAGTTTTTCCTGGTACATCTGGCATTATTATGGTGCATCTGGTACATCTGGCATTATTATGGTGCATCTGGTACATCTGGCATTATTATGGTGCATTTGGTACATATGTTATTTGTGAGAGGATTCAAGTCAAGGTGGAGATTTGTTAGAATATGCCTTGAATCTGTAATGCCCCAAATGTTGGGACTTCGGGTATCTTGGATTATCTGTTTTGGGCCTATTATTCTGGGCTATTCTATAACTGGTTAGAGAGTAGTATATAAACTCTCTAGGGCATAACCTAGCAGTCAGTCGGTAAGAGTTTGTCATAAATAAGATCTGTAATCTGAATCTGTATTCTGTAATCCTCAAGATCAATAAAACTTTTCTCTTCTACCAAATTCTTTTTTTTTCTCTTCTACCAAATTCTTGTTCTTCCTTTACGTTTATTATAATCTTTCGTGCTTCCGTTATAACACCATATAAGGTCCATTACCAAAGTCTAGTAATTGTACAAGTATTGGCTCTATATAAAATCTCTTCTACTTTCATTATTAGTACTTTCATTATTAGTACGATCAATACAATGTAGTTTTAAATAAATTTCCAATTTGAACATATCAATCTTCTTCTTGTTTATTTTCTTGCATTGCTATGTTTAAACCGGAAATTTATCTAGAACTACATTGTATTAATCATACTAATAATGAAAGTTAAAGAGATTTTGTATTGAACCAATACTTATACAATTACTAGACTTTGGTAATGGGCCTTAAGGACTTATTTCCTCAAAAAAGCCTGTAGCTTACAACTGTATAAGCCTAGACACACCATCTACTAGGTTAATGATGAAAATTATTCTTATAAACATAGGTATCATTGATAGCATACTACGTAACGTGGCACCAAGGCTTGGCCAAAATAATTATTTTCCGCAAAATAAGAACTGAAAAGTCTCTCTAAAGTTCCCTATGTAATCAAATGGCATGAGTTTTTCCGCAAATTCTTTCAGTATTAACTTGAAAGTGAGTCAGCAGTGACTTATAAGTAAGTTATCAAATTAAATTTTTTAATCAAATCATAACATTACAATTAATTTACAATTATAATATTACATCTCAAACATTAAGAAATGCTTAAAATTACATAAATCACAATTACATAAATTATAATTACATAAATTTCTCAAGCATTAATTATAATTTACAATTATAAATCATAATTCGGCCTTAACAATACCATAACATAACATTAAAACTACATCTCAAAAGTAATTATTCAAATTCGCATAAATGAAAATCATTACAAAATATTAAGAAGTGCTTTGAAAGTATAAACTAAAAATCTTCAAAGCTGCCCTCATCGTTGGATCCTTCACCTTCAATCTTTGTAATTTTTTTAACTTCGTCGTTGTTTTGTCGATTTTATCGACCACGACACCATTAAATTCGCCTTAAGAGACAACAATCTACATAAGAAGTGTAAATGAATAATTAGTAAAATTATACACACACACACATGAACATCAGAATAACAAGTTCATTTAAACAACAAAGAACTAATTACATACAACATTAGTAAAAAATAATGAATATATGAATGAATCAAGAAAAAAAAGGTTTAAGAACACACACAATAAGAAAGATAAAGATTTGTACCAAAATAAGAGATGGTTAAGTGAAGGAGAAAGTTGTTGAAAATGAAAATTTGTTGGAGAAGATTAAAATGAAAGTGAAAAGAGAGAAGAAAGTTGTTTATAGTTTCAAGTCACCTATTTCCTACCAATTGTGATAGGTTATAAGTTTGGATGCACTTTTGAAAATTTTGGGTTTGGGCAGAATTTTTATGCCATAATTTTGCATTATCCATAGCACTGAGACAAGCAACATTGAGACTATGAGGAAGAACAACAGAAGAATCAGAAAATGACTATGAAGATGACTTTGAAGATGTTGATGTAGAATTTGAGACACTGTACCAAGAAGCATCTGATGGTTGTTCTGAAAATGGCCCTGAATAAAGCATTGAGAATCAGAAATGTCATTTTGCAATTAAGATCTTTGCAAAGTTTGTTCACAGATATCAATCTAAACTGAAAATCTAGAACATGTAAAAGTTTCTGAAGGACTATATCATTAGATAACTTAACTGTGCCTACATACCTTAACTCTTCTACCATCAGGTACAGTGATAAAACAATCATTATCAGTAAAGACCTCTAAATGATCAAAACATTCCAAATCAGGACATATATGATCAGTTGCCCCACTATTTATCAATCACTCATTATGAAATTTAGAGAAAAGACACAATGTACCTGCCAAAAGAGCATGTTTAGAGGTTGAGCCAGAAGAATCAGAAGTAGAAGTATCTTCCTTATTAAGCTGAGACTGTGAATTGTTCAGATGAGAAACAGCAGCAAATTTCCTTGGTTGAAACCCTGGTGGATATCCATTTAGTTTAAAGCATCTCTCTATGATGTGAACAGTAATCTTACAATGATTACAAAAGTAATAAGGCTTATTTCCTTTACTTCCAGTATTGCCAACAGTTGTAGGTTTCTTCTGAAAAGTGTTTGTTGTAGGATTTCTCTGAGCAGTATTGTAAGATTGAGTCTGAGAGTAAAACTTCCTTTTATCAGCATAGAAAGCCATAGAATCTATGTGAAAAGAAGTAGCCTGTGAGATTTCCTTATGTCTCTCTTCCTGAGCAAATAGCCTATAAGCCTGAGATATATTTGGCAAAGGATGCATCATTAACACATTCCCTCTAGCAATTGCAAAATTCTCATAAAGTTTCATCATAAACTGGAGTAACCTCTGTTCATGGTGCTTTTGTGTATCCTCTGAGTTAAATTGCAAGTACATTTAGCACAAGTACAGTATGGAAGAGGATTAGCATTATTAATTCCATCCAAAATAGTCTTAATCTTAGTAAAGAATTCAGAAACTGAGTCTTTTCCTTGTGTAAGTTCTGATAACTGATGTTCAAGAGAGTAAACTTGAGCCATAGAGGCATAACCACACATTTCCTCCAGATCATCCCAAATATCCTTTGCAGTTTTGAGAAACAAAACACTCTTCACAATTACCTCATCCAGATTAAACAACAACCACGAGATTACAAGATCGTTACATCGCTCCCAAAGTTTGTAATCACTTGAATCGGTTGCAGGTATAGCCACAAATCCATTAACAAAATCTAGTTTATTCTTAGTAGATAGTGTTAGTGTCATTGATCGTTTCCAGTTATGGAAACCTGTTCCATTAAACTTCACAGACACAAGTTGAGTAGTAGACGCATCTGATTGGATGTATATAGTATATGCTTGAAGAATCTTGATTGTTTAGAGAAGTCTAATTAGAACTGTTAGTTGCCATTTCTTGAACAAAATTGTGATAATCTCTCAAGGACTAAAAATCAAACAGTTGATAGACAACGAAATTGAGAAGATAAACGAACAAATCAAGCACTCTTTAGAACAATCTTTAAAACCACAATTTGAAGATACCGCTAATCAATCAATAACAACGATCTTGAAACACAATCGATCAATCAAAAACGTAATTCAACTCAAAAAAAATCATGAAGAATCGCCCAAAAGAACACAAATCTGGATATTTGACTTCAGATTCATAAGAAACATGTTTAGATTCGGTTTAGAATCACGTATGTATGATCTGTGTGAATAGAGAAATGAAAACTATACAGAAAGTAATACACCTGGATTATAAGCGAAGACGAAGATTAAGAATTCGCCATTAACGAATTTTTCCAAGCTCTGATACCATGATAATTTGTAGAAATGAAATGAAATGATAAACTCAACTGATTGATTGAAAGAAAGAGAGGTACAAATGTGTGTTTACAACTACATACAGTATACAGCTGAAACTCAAACAAGAAATTGGAGGGAAAAGTTGTTACAACTATCTTTCTAATAATATGTTATTCCCAGATTACACACTTGCATAATTGTAGAAGGGGGGGTTGAATACAATTCTTGATATTTATATATTCCTGATAAGAACTCCAGAAATATATAAGAAGATAATTGCTGTATAAAGTTTAATGCATAAACACATATAAAATCAGGTGGTTAAATGCACCACCTGAAGCTTTTATTTGAAGAAAACTCTGTGATACAAATGTACACAGCTGCTGTTTTACAACTCTTTGCTTTCTAAGGATATTCAATAAAACTTTAAGCCAATGTATCTGTTTTCTTAGCTTCTAAAGAGTTGCTACACTTGGTTATATATCCCAAGTTTACAAGTACTACAGGAATAAGATAATACTAATCTAATTCAAGTTGACTTGCTACTTCACTCCAAATACACACGTAGCCGAAAGGTTGTCCTTGTGAACAAACATGTCCCCTGCACCTTTCTTGTATTCATAGTGTAAACAGAATGCTTCTTTCTTCTGTGTTTCCAAAGTATGGCTGCCATACTGCTTTTTGTATCTACTATCAACCCATGTGATCTGTCAGTCAAACCTGTCTTTATCAACTGCTAATCCCCAGCTTAGCATAGAAGAAAGTGTTAATGATTATCCGTTGACATTGTACACTGTCATCCGTTGATAATAGATTGAGCTGTATCCGTTGATATTGTAGATTTGAGCTGTATCCGTTGATAGAGTTCTGTCTTCATCCGTTGATACACTTTCACTTAAACAGAATTACATAGCATAGCTTATTTACAATTGGCTACCCTATTCTGCGTATCCATTGATGGTCAACATGACTGTGGATAAAAACACTATCAATTGATAACATAGAGATACTGCAGTATGCTACAAAACCTCATTCGTTGATGAGCTACCTGTCAACGGATAGAGTTATAAATCCTCATCCGTTGACAGCTACAATACTTATACAATTTGATTGTTTGTGAAGTTATCATCAAGTACAACATATTCCTAACATAATATATATTATATCCTAACTAATCTGAGCTGGACATGATCTGGATGATGAGCTGGACATAGCTGGTGACGTGGAATCTTCAATAATTATTATGTTTGAATTTATTTTTATAAATTATAAAATTAATTATTTACTTTATTCGAAATATTTAAATGTAATTTAAGTTGTACGATCAAAGAATATTAAAACATGTGTCAAAAATTCCAGTAATTCTATATTTTATAAAGGAGTTAGCAGTATAAAATAATTTTTGATCAGTCTCGATAAAAAAAAAAATACAACTTAATGATCTAGAAGAATGTATTTAATCAAGTTTTCACGCATTGTAAGAGCATGTGTTTGTTCTTTTATATTAAAAGTGAACGAGGGTGCTACTATATATACAAATTAGTTCATCAGTCAAAAGTATAGCATGGACGTTTTCATTGTCGCAAATAAGCTGCTAGCTGAAAAGGTTGATCGTTGTCAATAATTGGCATGCATGTTTCAAGTTTTTCGAAAAAGAATTGAATGGTGCAAGTTCAACTAAACGCTAAAGATTCAATAATCGTGTTTGGTTTTGTGTGTAAAATGGCATAATCTGCAATGCTTGATATGGTTAGGGATCATGAGTGGCCTTCTGGATCCTTTTAGCAAGCATAATAATTTTTCCCTTGATCTTAGCATGTTTGGTTATTTTTTTGGAAAGCAGGGATGAGAGAATGCTCTTAATGTGACTGGAATGTTCCCATATTTGGCACTTAAGGCGAATCTTAAGAGTCCTCTGCTGCCTTGTAAGTATAGATAGGCAGCACTGCATGGCCATAATTTTGGGTAGCAGGATAAAGTTCATCCCTGTTGCCTGCAATAAAATGGTAATTGTGTAATTCGCATGCACTGAATATGTATGTACTTATGTAGGTAGGTAATTTGTTGCAGTAGTTACATTAAGAATTTCGAACCAAACATTATTGTCCAAAACTTCAACTCATTCAAGATGAAATTAATTGCATGTGAATTCAACCTTACCGTTAACCGTTAGTGATGTCTTCTATGCATAAGCGAAAACGGATTTAGCCTTGCAAGATGCCCGCAGTTGACTGAAAACCTTGAATAATGAAATATCGGGAAGAGATTCGAAGTAAAGAATAAAGCGAGGACAAATGAGATTAGTGCATAGAAATGTGCTTGTAACTATTGTTTGACACAATGATATTATTTCTTACGTAGTTTTCTAATATCCGGTTAGGCTTAACCTAGTGCTTCAAAGGTCGGACCATGTATTTTAAGCAAAAAAAAATTTGTTTACAAAATAGGTATTAATTTATAGTATAAAGGACCTAAATGCTTTCTTTTTTGGCAAATTTTTTTCTGGGCTAAAATAATCAATTTTTATATCTTTTTTTATATGAAATCAGTACATGCTTAATATCATCTTCCAAAAAATCAATGGCTTTACAAATAATTATCAAAATTAAAATAATCGACATGAATTTGACACAATGATATTATTTCTTACGTAGTTTTCTAATATCCGGTTCGGCTTAACTGAGTGCGTAAAAGGTCGGGCCATGTATTTTAAGCAAAAAAAATTTTGTTTACAAAATAGGTATTAATTTATAGTATAAAGGACCTAAATGCTTTCTTTTTTGACAAATTTTTTTTCTGGGCTAAAATAATCAATTTTTATATCTTTTTTTATATGAAATCAGTACATGCTTAATATCATCTTCCAAAAAATCAATGGCTTTACAAATAATTATCAAAATTAAAATAATCGATATGAATTTGTTAATTTCCACAGAATCAACAGACGGGCTCTAAACAATTTTAAGTAATGTAGTATGGCTTTTTTAAATTATAAGAATTATAATGTTCACATACGGTACGGGGTATAATTAGTTGGCCTTGAAGGCTAAATGGACACACTTTAACATAGAATGTAGTTCGTTGTTGGAATTTTTTTTTGCTAAATGTTCAAGAAAGCAAAGGTGGATGGAAAATTAAGAAAATTTTAATAATTTTTTCTGAAGCACACCTTTTTCAAAGCATTGCTTCCTAGTAAATCTAAAATTACATAGGGTCACAAATAATTTTTTGTTGTTAGGGGTCGCATAAAATAACCCACATTGAACATCTACATTCAATGAAAATGTCACCTGCTGAGATTTGTTGATGACATTTTAAATGATGGAGATGATGCAATTATAAACTTTTTTTTTCTTAAAAATAATATTATGCAATTTGATACTATCTTATTTAAGAATTTTACTGATTTTTCTTTATCACAATCTTTCTTGGACGGTTAAAATTATAAAATTATAAATTTTATAATTTTAACTGTTAAAGAGATATTGTGATGAAGAGAAATTCGTAAAATTTTCAATTAAGATAATAACAAACTGCATAATATTATTTTAATATTTATAATAATATAAGGATTATATTTATTAATATAAAATTAAATTATAATATTTTATGTAAATAAATTATATATTTCATGTAAGATAAATACATTTATTAATAAAAAGACTAAAATACTCCTTACAATTTAATGGCATTTTGATGGAATCATGTTTGAAACTTGAAAGAGAAAACGAAGTTGAAGGTGAAGTGTTAGCAAAAAAAATTAATGGTACCTATCTTGTCTTGCCTTTGACAAAATAATTAAGGATTACAAAATGTAATAAACTTTTGAAATGTCGAATTTCAATTCTAAATCCAATGTTTGGTAAAGATCAGAATTAATTATTTCAAATTCCATCACTTTACAAACACATAAAAATTAGAAATCTAATGTTTCATCTGTATTTTTAGCTCAATTTTTAAAAATATATAAAAAGACAGTTATGAAGTAATATGTAAATTTTTTTTTGCTAAGATGGCAAACGTATTGTTGATTCGCCGAATATACAAGCTGCAACTGAATTGCTAGAAGTGTTGTTGTGTGTCAAAAAAGAAAAAAGGGAACTTAGTTGGGGCAATTCACAAACATCTTGAGGATGATACATCCGATTAAAAAACACAGCTACCTACAGAAAGGGCCATCATCCTCTTTATATAACAGTAAGAGATTAAGAGTGTTGTTCTCGAGGAACACAGAAGAGCCTGGAAAAGGGGCACTGAATATTTAAGAAATTAATACACAAATTCGTTTTCTGACGTGCCTTCAGCAGACTTGAGCTCGAGGGGAGTCCGTTTGGGGTGTTTTTGGCGATATGATTGATGCTTTGAAGAAGCGTGGTAGCAGAAAAGTGGAAAGTTTCATTAATTTTATATCTAGTGCTGCAAAATTTTAGGTAACAGAAAATTTTGAGTGATAGCATTCCTAGGTGTCACAACTTGAATTCTACAGCTAATATAGCATTAATGTGTTTCCAAATCATTTCTGTAGGTGGGAATAGACAACAATATAGAGTTCCTAAGTGTTGCAATAAGCTAAGTACTTGAGGACCCTTGTGGTGGTGATGATGGAAGTGCTTTTCTGAGGCAACTACAATGCTCGATGAGCTGAAGCGGCTTTCATCTGCATTTGATACCAGGTCAGTTAGAAATATGGCTTAAAATAAAAAGCTTGAATATAAAATGTGTAGAATCTGGATACAATGTGATAGACTTGGAACTTGGAAGATTGTCAATTAAGTTATAAATTGTTTGAAAGCCATCAAATTTGGCTTGTCTACTTATCAAGTATTTTCTCAAATTTGTTGGCTCTTGATTATTTCAGTTTTCAAAAGTGTTGTCATAGAGCCAAGGATTATAGTGACAGGGCATTATAGAGTTTTCAAAAGTGTTTTCAACACGGACTAATGAGAAATATAAATACAAGTAAAACATTGAAGTGGAATTTACTTTTAACGCACTGGTCGATAACATGTTTAGCAAGTTAGTACTCAAAATATGGCTTGAAAATTCATTACATGAATTAGTAACGGGCTGTTGAATATATTCTATGGCGAATCCATTTAAAATGGATTCAGAGAAACTGGCCTTCATTCATAGGAAGCTTTAGGTCATAGTTTTATAAATAATTGTCAACTAAATACTCAAAGTACATAACTCATAATGTGATACATAACAGATTTAAAGAAAACCAAAGCGAGACTCATTGTAGCAAATTAGCAAATTATTTCTTTCATGCCAGTTAATGATGTGGGGAAAAACATGTACGCCATAGTGACATTTAGCTCACACATACAAGTATGGTTCCAATTTTGTTCTGTCCAAGTAGTTTGTATAAATATTGAGTAGCAAAGAAAGTAAAGTAAAACTGGCAAACCTTAAATGAAACCAAAATAGCAGCTTGTTAGTTGCTTATAATTTGACGGGAGGTTCATTATTTAAAAGTACAATGTAACTTTACTCTGTGTAGAAGCATAGCCTTTTTTTTCCCGTCTCACCGCCTACATAAGGTGCATTTTTACGGCATGTGATCCCCGCCACCTTGTACTCCATCTCCAGAAATGTCAGTGCCCTAGCCTGCATATGACAATGTTAGAATTTTAAGAAATGTCTTGGACTTTGGACTTCATTTTTTAAGTTGGTAATGTCAGGCAAGCAATAACAATGGGTGAAAAAATTACAACTGGATAATTAAAGATCTGTAGTGGTATACCAATATGAACAATGTAGTTATAAGTCGTAGTGGCAATCTGTGAGACCCTAATGGTGCTGTGCATTAAGATTTTAGTTTATTCAAAGCATCAGAAGGGTTTGGTGTCATACCGATGCCAAAGTTGGATCTTTGAATATTGCTGAAGACCTCTTTGTAAACAATGTTCTTGATAAGAGTGTGGTCTTTCACTTCACTATCAGCATTGACCACGATCAAGCCTTCCCGATCAGTGACTCTTGACAGCGCCACGTATACTTGTCCATGAGTGAAGACCTGGCCAGGCAGATACAGGCCAACACGTTTTAAAGACTGGCCTTGACTTTTATTAATAGTCATCGCGAAACAGGGTGTCACTGGTAGCTGCTGCCTATTAAGTTTGAATGGCCATTTTGAATCTTTAGGTGACATTATTATTCTTGGAATAGTAATATTATTGCCAACATTTATTCCAGAAATGATGTCACCTCGAATAGACCATTTACCCAAACGTGTGACTATCAATCTCGTGCCATTACAAAGGCCCTCAGATTGATTTAAATTTCTGAGCAGCATGATGGGGGTCCCTTCCTTAAGCTTGATATCATGATTTGGGATGCCGCTAAATTGCAATGTATGCAAAAACTTAGGTGGATACAAGAGATCATCGTCATCAGTTTTAATGCTTGCCTTGCACACGCTATCGGAGCTTAGATATGTCCTGGTTTCTCCCGGTATCATGTTCATGAGGTAGTCATTCAATTGATCGACCATTTCATTTTTTGGTGTCAATACGGCTCGCTCCTTTAAGTAAGTAGGATTTTTGTAATTTTCTAGAAGTGAAGGGTAAACAGCACTGACAATTTCTTTAATTGGCTCCTCAGTAACTGGTTTGCATGTATCAGGAGGAATTCTGATCATTTCTTGTTCTGGGTCATCATACATTGAACCATCTCCGATTTGTAACAACCATTTATCAAACAATGCTATTCGCTCTGCTTCTACCTGGCTTATACCTTCCTTACGGAGTCTCATATTTTGTTTCAACTCATAAACCTCGAAGTGAGGCCAAAGGTAGGATGAATTAAGGGAGGCGCCAATAATCTCTGCTCGGGAACCTTGTGGAATGACTGGTAAAATCTGACGGAAGTCGCCGGCACAAACCATTGTGATGCCTCCGGAGGGCCTGCAACGACTATCCTTGTAGCACGTGCTTAGAATATCTCTCAAGGTTTTGTCAAGAGCTTCAAAACAGTATTTGTTAGTCATCGGTGCCTCGTCCCAAATAATGAGAGAAGTCTTTTGGAGAAGTTTGGCTAACTGTGTACCGTGTTTTATTTCACACGTAGATTCAGCCGTGACATCCAACGGGATACGAAATCGGGAGTGTGCTGTCCGACCATTTGGCAACAATAGCGATGCTATCCCTGAGGTTGCAACTGGTAGCACTATCATTGACTCAGATCTGAGTTTTGAAGCGATTGTATTCCACAAAAATGTTTTGCCAGTGCCACCATGACCAGTAACAAAGAATAGTTTGCCTTCATCATGCTCAACAGATTGTACAATTGCATTATATGCTCTTCGCTGGTATTCATTTAACATATTTAGGGATTTTTCGTGCAAGGCCTTCAACTTCGGTCGATCATAATCTAATTCCTCGTTTAACAATCTATTCGCTAAATCTTGGGTGAGTGAAGAATCAGGTTGTGGCATTCCATCTATGTCCTTTAAGCTCTTGCCTAATTTCTGCATAAGGCCTTCAATCTCAACCAGTGAGTATGCCTCAATTTGTTGTTTTGTTAGTTGAAGGTTTGGGACCCGGAACCTCTTCCTTTGCAATTGAAGCATGTGTTCTGTAAGTATTTCAAAGTTATTTTTCCAAAGTTCAGCTACGTTAGAAACTTGACAAAAGATGAGAATTGTGACAAAGAGATTGTGTAATTCATTCCCAGTTGCCCAAACAGCAGCCTCAGACAGGCAATCCATCCACTCTCTATCATCATCCAGTAAGCCTAGAGCGTAGCATGCGGCCTTGAAGGTTGGATATGTAACTCCATTAACGGTTCTGATATTCGCAAATGAGGTGCTGCCTCTCACAAAATTAAGAAGCATGCGTAGGTAGAAACGTTCTCCACTTGACGGATGTGCAAAGCATATTCTGCCAACTGCTATTCCTTTCTTTCGTCTAGTCCATGATTTTTCTCTAGAATTCCAAACCCAGTGCTTGGGGAATTCGGCATAAGTTAGGCTACGTGCATCTTCATGCTTCTTATTTGTCTCCAACCACTCTGTAAATTTGGTCTTGTCTATTCCTTGTATGTTAAGAACACTCTCCACACTTTTGTTTTCCTCGAATATCACGGTATGCTCACCTGGCAAGTGAAAAGGTAGTCTTTCAACTGCTGGGTACCTGTAGTTTATGCTAAACTGAAAAATTCTCCAGCAAGCTTCACACGCTGATATGTATCTGCAGTCGAGGTATTCTTTAATTTCATCCCTCTCATCAGTGGCCTCAATCACGGTGGTTGCTCTATCCGGGCCTTTGTTAATATATTTGAATAAATATTTTATTGATCTTGCACTGTTGCAGAGCTCGACATTTATATGAGCATCAAACTTGACTAACAAATTTCTGTTGTAAGGAATGACGTATCGATTGTCCAAAAAGACCCCATTTTTTTCAACCCGAACACCGGTATCCCTACGTCTATAGACTGGAAAACCATCCTCTCCAATTGTAGTGGTCTCATTAAACTCTTTTGGAAAGAATTTGCTGCACTTTCCCTGTTGCATACAAGGAGATGCTGCATTCGCTTGACCACTTGGTCCATGAAGCATAGATTTTTTTTACCGCGTTATAGCGTCTGGGTCTGTATAAATGTCTGGGATCTCTGCACTTATTATCGTGTCAATATAACCTACCGAAGGATTCTTCATCGATGGGTGCAAGAAAAGCAGTATGTGTGCATGAGGTAAACCCCTCTTCTGGAACTCTATCGTGTACAAACCTGCATCAACATTGCAAGACTCTGAGTATGTTAGGAGTATATATTAAGTACCTAAGATAAATAGGCAATGCTAATTTTTTGCCAAAATGTCTGTTGTTTAAAGGCAATGACAAAACATAGTGGACTCACATGCTAGCACTTTGCCAAACGGTTGTTCCTTTTTGATGTTATGCATGAGCTGCTGCAACTTGATCTCGAACACCCTGCATACGACATCAACTCTGTTCGGGTCATCTTTTTGGTCTATTAACTAAGCATGTCATTTATTTCGGGCCATTTTGGGTTGCACGTGAATGTAATGAATAAATCTGGGTACCCAGCCCATCAGCAAATTGCCATTGCATCTTGGTAATTTTGAACTCTGTAACGTGGTCCTCCGGTGTGTGATGATGGCAAGATGATCGATTTTCCCACTGTAGAGGAGTCTGAATCCCCGCGATTCACCGCATCCATCAAGCCAGAGTATAGTTTTGTCCTGAGTTCATCTTGATGGGTCCGAATCCACCTAAATCTTTCTTGCTCAACTGCCATGTAAGCATCCACTATATATTGTTGCAGAAGTCTCCCAGCTCGAAGCAAAGTATGTCCCTCATTGAGTCTTTGTTGTAGCCTGAAACAGTAATATTGGCACATTGTTAATAGCTGCCGCTTAGAAGGCTATGATCCTTTGTCCATCAAGGCTATACCCAATCTGTAGCCATCTTCGCCATAGGTGTGAATTAATGGATATGCCATGGCCATGTAGCTTGGATGTAGCTCGTCAATGTGCGTAATTCCTGTGGTACAGTGGCGTACAAGGACATCGCGCTCAAATTTTTTGCCAGTGATATCACCCACTATCAAAAGACCTACTTCAGATTGTGTTGGGATGTTGTACTGTCTACCGTCCCTGGTTCGGTCTGCAGGAAGGCGCAAGTGGAAGGTAGTTGTTGGTTGTTCTTCGAACATGTCCCTTGCTCTTCTAAAAGATTTAACTAAACTGCTGTGCCTGTCTAACATTTCCCCTAAACCTTGGACAATACACTGGTCAATAGTTGGGTCATTTTCTGGATTTTTCAACGTGTTCATTCTATTAGTAACCTCATGATCAGTGTCATATATGTAGAGCTGGGCGAACTGGGGTTTTTTGCCTGGTGGTGGGAGCAAAGAGCTTGTGTTGTGGTATATCTGACCACTTGCACGAAACACATAAGGTCCCTTTTTTTTGTTGATTAGTTTATCCACCTGAACTCCCAGTGATGCGATAGCAAACATAGAGTTGTAAGTCCTTAAATTCCGCTGAAACTTGGTGCCTTGTTGCCCAGAATTCGGGCCAAGCAAATGCTTGAGTAAAGCAGGTGGTTGCTTTAACAGGGGAAGCTTTACACGTCCTTCCATGCAACAGAATGTGAACTGCGGGTTGGTGGTCTGCTTGTTTCTTTGAATCCGTTCCTCGTACCATAACATGGCACCACAATGCATGCAGGTATGGGTTGGGGCGCCGATATATGAGGGAAGTGTGTGAACAGCTGCAATGGGTGAAAAGTGCCAAACCTTGTTAGCAATAAGCATTCAAGTTTAGGTCGATGCATAATATATGTTTCGAGGAAAGTCCAACGTAATGAAGGTGTGTTATTCTATACCTGCAGGCTTATTTGTTGGCACATTGCTTGGTCCTCCAAGATCAATGGATGGCAGGCCAGTTGGGTTATACCAGGCTATACCGAGGATGTTGGAGGCACCTGGATGCCTGGCGTTACGTCCTGCAAGAAAATATTTCGAGGGGGGGGGGTTTAGTTTAAAGGGCATGTATGATTACAATAATATACAATTAGAAGTTACGGTTTCAAGGGCTGTATGTAAAGCATGTAGCAGTTTCAAACCCAAATCGAGTGTGGAAATACCTGTTTGATGTTCGAAGGTGGCTGGCAGCGGGCATTTAGCTGCTGGGTGGTGAACTGTTGGAGATAAATTAGCCTGAACGCTTTTATTTCCGTAGAGAAGCCTGCTAGCTGAAAAGGTTGATCGTTAGCAACAACTGGTATGCATGTTTCAAGTTTTCTGAAAAAAAAGTCAATTATTGTGAAGAAAGCAGTGGCCATACCATTGAATGGTGCAAGTTCAATGACATGCTGAAGATTCGCTAACTGTGGTGGATTTTGAGCGTAAAGTCGCATAATCTGCAGTGCTCGATATGGCTGTGGATTTTGATTGTCCTTCTCGATCCTTTTAGCAAGCATAATAATTTTTCGCTTGATCCTAGCATGTTTGGTTATTTTTTTTTTAAGCAGAGATGAGAGAATGATGTTGCTGTGACTGGCAGGTTCCCGTATTTGGCGCTTAAGGCGAATCTTAAGAGTCCTCTGATGCCTTGCTAGTGCATATAGGCAGCGCTGCAAACATGTGCTTTGAATGGGGAGAGCTCCTGAATGGCAATAATTTTTGGTAGCACGATGAAGCCCGTCCTTGTTGCCTGCAATAAAATGCTAATTGTGTAGTTCGGATACACTGTATTTGTAGATACTTATGTAGGTAAGTAATTTGTCACAACAGTTATATTAAGAATTTTGAGCCAAGCATTTCCCAATTCTTAAAAACTTCAAGTCAGTGTAGCTGAAATGAGTTCCATGTGAATTTAACCTTACCTTTAACCATTAGTGATGCCTTCTATTCGTGAGTGAAAACAAATTCAGCCTTGCAACTTCGCTTGTAGTTGGCTGTAAACCGTGAACAATGAGATAGCTGGAAGAAATTCGAAGCAAAGAGTAAAGTTGGGACAAATGATATCAGTGCATAGGAAGTGTGCTTGTAACTACTGTTTGACACAATGATATAATTCTTACGTAGTTTGTAATTACTTGTTCGATCTAACTGAGCGTGTCAAAGGTCAAAAACAAACACAGGAAACTGTTCACATATATTATGTACCCTTGTGACCAGCCTTTGTTGCAGTTTTTCTAAACCGTTATATAAACAAACACTGGAAACTGTTCACATATATTATGTAGCTTTGTGACCAGCCTTTGTTGCCATTTTTTCCAAACCGTTGGGTAGTAAACGGTGGCTCTGTTGTGTGTTTCATATGCCACCCATTCTTCTACCAATGGCATTTTTATTTTTTTAAGAGTTGTCCAATTATGATTGATACCTTAAAATGTGTTGGTTAGGACTTTGGTCCAAGTATTTTAACTTGACACGCATCTATGTACTTTGTAATGTTTAATCCCAACTACTGTGACTTGAACTTACTGCAGGGATCCAGACACAAGAGAAGCATTTTCCCAACTCAGCTTCTGGTATATCCACCTGAGAAATTAGACTAATATTCCCACTTACCCCGGGGGAACATTCTGAAGACCTCTCTATCCTTTGTGAATCTCAGAAGCTGCAGACAAGACCTGATGATGCAGGGCTTAATGAAGATTTACGAGGATCATTACCAACAAAAGCCCTGGATAGAGGTGGTGATGCATGCGAGGACTCCGCATTGGACTTACTGTCTGTAAATTTATTTCTTGATGATGTTGTAAGTATAATTGCCATATCTCTTTTTCGAAAGCAAGAAGCACTATTGTCAAGTAAGTTTTTGATTGTAGCTTTCAGTTTGTAAATTTTGCAAGGTCTTATCAATTTTACTTTGAAGTCGTTGATTAATTAGATTGAATAATAACTTTGTTTATACCCTCCTAGCCCATCTCTAGCAAATTTTGTACAGAGACACAGTAACAGATAGGGAGGTAAACAGCCATGTATTAATTAGAGTTTAATGTGTAGCACCAAAGGCGAAAATAATACTACCTGGTTGGCAAATTTTAGAAAAGCATATAATATTTTTAAACAGATTTTTTTTATTGGTAGAATCCGTACTAAATTTATGATTATTTTTTTTTTAATCAAAGGTCCAAATTTTGGCAACCTTTTTGGTGATAAAGTAATCGTTTTTTTTCTTTTTTTTCCCCCTTTTTTTGATGGAATCTCAACAAAATTATTCTTATTAAAAATCCATGGTAGCCGCCAAAGCAAAAAACAGTAATTTTATTGGAAAAGGAAAAAAATAATAAGATATAATAATATAAGGTAATCATTTTATAAATAAACATGTTTTTCTTGTATTATTTTTGCAAAACCATACTTAATATTATCTTCAAGGAAATCGATGATGTTACAAACACTATCAATTTTTTGTTATAACGGGAAAAAAAAAAATTAACTCCCACATAATCAATAGCCTCAACTTTTCGTAGGAAAGATAAATGAATGTTTCATGTGTAAAATAAGCATTAAAGTAAAAAACGTTAACCTTTTTATGAGCAAAGGGTAAATATAGTAATATATAATATTCTTTTCTTTTTTTTGCAAAAGTAATATATAATATTCTAGTCTAATCATTTCATAAGCACTGATGTTTTTTTTTATTTTTGCAAAATCATACTTAATATTATTTGAATTAAACAAATAAATGCATAAAAAAAATTAAAACATTTATGTAAACATTTATAATTAAATATTTGGAAATAACATTAAAAATAGACATGAAAATAAACTTAGTAAACACTTTTTATAATATATATTATAAAAAGCATTGTTAAAAATTCAAACAATAAGCATTGTTAAAAATTTATAATACTCAATTGTATAAAAAAATTTGGCCAGCATTGTACAAGAAATCAAGGAAAAGAAGATGGGGACAAGGCAGGGCTTGAATGAAGCCATGTTACAAAAAGTATTGCACCTCTATGCTTCTAGGGTTATGTGTAGAAAGGTGTTTCAACAGGTCATCTATATTATTATATTATATTAAAGTCAAAACATTGAAAATTTTGATTTTCGGTTTGGTTATCCATTTACAGATAATTAAATTATAAAAATAACTTAAAAAACTAATTACTAAGGTTAACGTAATTATATTCAGATTAAAATTTCTTTATCCATATTGAGCTTCTACTTGGACTCTTTTTTCAACTCCAACAACTCAATTATCCATTTTTTCTAAAAATTTTACTTCTAATTGAAACACTTTACCATTTAATTTAAAACTAATATTACAATAATTAATATATATCCAAAATATCACACCATATCTTTCCGTAATTATTTTAGTAGTAATTTTTGTAATTAAAACAAGTTACTTTTTAATTTAAAATTAATCTTGCGATAACTAATATACACCCTAAAATATCTCACCATATATTCAAATCATTATTTTTAGTAATAAATAAGAATCGTTAGATCTAATAATAAGATATATTATATGATTAATTTACTAAAAATTCAAAGTTAAAACCCGTCAACGACATTTTTAATTTAGAATTTTAAAAAATAAATTTCAAACCATGCATATCATTATATAAATTTATATTAAATTAAAATTAAAAAATTATTAAAAATAAGGATTATATAAAAACATAATTATAATATTAAATAAATTTTATAACCTATCAAAAAAACACCGGTTATAAGCTAGTACTTCATACTATGCCTCTAAGCATAGAACACACAATTGTCTAACAAATTGAACTACTAGAAATGCACAGGATCTTAAAAAAAAGTAACCAATATGCAACAGGTATTTTTTATGAAAAAATCACAGTAAATATATTTTGAAGAGTATTGCATATGTATGTTCCTGGAACCAAGGTATTTGGACCATCAAATTATGGCTGTGCAAAAACCCCAACTACTTTGATTGGGGTTTAATCTCGATATGATCATGCTGATAGGTAAATGCAAAAGAAGATGGGGACAAGCGAGGGCTTGAAGCCATGTTACAAAAAGTATTGTAACTCTATGCTTCTAGGGTCCTCTCCAAACGTAGTTATGCCAAGAAAGGTGTTTCAGCAGGTCATACTTCATACTTTACTATGCCTCTAAGCTTTTATAGAACACACAACTGTCTAACAAATTGAACTACTAAAAATGCACAGGATCTTAAAAAAAAACTAATATGGAACACGTACATTTCATGAAAAAATCACAGTAAATATATTTTGAAGATTATTGCATATGTATGTGTCTGGAACCAAGGTATTTGGACCACCAAATTATGGCTTTGCAAAAACCCCAACTACTTTGATCAGAAAAGAAGGCTATTCAAAAGTTGCATATCAGGGAAGACATATGGAGAATATATAAGCCTCCTTTTTATTCATGTAACAATTTGACCCTTTTCTGGTAAATATACACTTGAAACCTAAAAAGCATAAAAAAATATTGACCTGCCCCCCCCTAACACACACACAAACACATTGTGTGTTAGTAATTGATCCTAGACATGTATTGTACTTGCCTATTACAGGCAGACCTTGATTGCTGATAGGTAAATGTGGAAATCATAAAGCACAAACAACAGAAGCAGATAGTGAAACTGAAAGTCAGTATCAAACTAAATAGATAGAAACAGCAGGTTCAAGTTACATGTTTATTTATTTTGGCCTGGGGCTCGCAGTCTATTACAGGCTAATGTTCACAACTTGACCAAAAGCTAGCATTTGAAAACGTAAAAGTAGTAATTAAGATTCCAGTTTCCCACAGCAAGTGGAGTGGGTACATCGCTAAGCTGCCCTGTCGCTACCTCCAGCGATATCTTTGGTAACAGGTGAAAGCTTCCTCTTGCGCTTATTGTCACTTTCCGAAACACTGTCTTCATCAACTGGTGCCTTCGCTAGATTAATGGCAGCCTGGAAATTGAGAGTATTTAAATGTTAAGGTCTACATTTATTTCTTGGAAAGGTGTAAATGAGCGAGACATGAATTTTGCTTACCGCTGCGAGAACATTCTTAGCATGAGCAGATTCGAGCTCGCCAATAGGGGTGTAAACCGCTGATACTCCATAGTCCTGCAGTCCATCAACTAAATTATATTTGTTTAGCTTTAGCTTGAAGACAAGCTCTTTGCCCAAAAGTGGTTGTAGCTCAACAGGAACAGAAGTACCCCCGGAGGCATTTTGTTGATCAATTTTTTTGCCGAGACGTCTAGCAAGCGCTCAGTGGCAGAATTGAACAAAACAACAGTTGTAGATCCAGTGGCATCCTCCACCTGAACATTAACTCGAAACCTAGAGGCCACAGGTAAGTTAGAAAATATCTATACAACTCTACAGCTATATATATATATATATATATATATATATATATATATATATATATAAAGTAAAATCTCAGCCAACACAACAACAATTGGCGGCTTACAATGCCAAAGGTAAGTCAACCGGCTCGCTACAACCATTGCAGAAATAAACCCCATCTCTCAGAACACCCTTCCTAACGCATGATTTGCATGAAACATAATACCATCCGGAGTGATTGTTTATGGCAGTTATTGTGGCCTTCAAAGTTACAACATCAATCTGCAAGACTTTGTGGTGTTAGGCTATTTAAGACAGGTGGGAGTTATGTTATCGACCATAATTGTCTTATCTGAGGCGCAGTATATATACCTTTAGCTCACCAGCAGAGGTAGCATTCACCAGAGCCTCGACAGTCATTCGATTAATGAACATTGCCTCCTCACGAGGTAGCTTCAGAGCAAATGGCCCTTCAATAACCACAACTTTAGGGGAAAGAGCTGAAAACCTTTCCCATATAGAGGGTGACATGTTCAATTTCCGGGTTAACATAAATCCTGCTCCCGTTAGCTGTGTTAGAAGTCAAACTCGACTGCTAGCAATAAAGTAAATGGTGGTTGCCGACCACTGGAAATAAGAGCAGCAGCTCCTCATAAATCATGGTAGCTTTGCATGTGTTCACAAATAAAAGTCAAAAATTGTGGCTATGCACATGTACGTGTATGGTACTCATTGAAATTGGATAGTTTTTGGTAGGCTGCATGTTTGCAAACATATGTAAGCACGTATGTAAGCATTTTAGAGCCTATAAATAGACATGTCCAGGAGCAGATAAACACATCAAGAGAAGAGAAGTGAAATATTGTAGAGAGAAATAAAGAAAAGAGCTGAAGCTCTGAGTGAAAAGGAAAAGGCTGAAGCCTTGTTGTTGTGTAAGAAAGTTATAGTTTATTATTATTAATATATACAGGTGTGTGTTTGTGTTATACAAAGAATTTGGTGTAAAGCCTATCTACGTTTCCAACAAGTGGTATCAAGAGCTAAGGTTTCGTTCGGAAAAGAAATTAGCAAATTTCTGGGGGAAAAATTTCCGGTCACTATTTCTTTTAGAAAATACTGTTCACGCCGTAGAAGACAAAGTACAGTTCATACGGTACAGTTCATACATATGGCACTGTTCATACGGAGTACTATTCATACATACGGTACCGTTCACTTATACTTTACAAGAATTGTTTTTGAAAAATGGCAAATATGGTGCAACAAAATATTCCAAAGTTGACGGCTACAAATTATGGAAACTGGAGTATCCAAATGAAGGTGTTACTTGGTTCATACGATAATTGGGATATCGTTGAAAGCGGCTATAGCGAGCACAAAAATGCTACTGCTGAAGAAGCACTTTCTAATGCCGAGAAGACGGCGTTAAAAGAATTTCGAAAAAAAGACAACAAGGCGTTATACATAATTTTTCAAGGTGTCGACGAATCCACCTTCGAAAAAATTTCAAATGCAAAGACAGCAAAAGAGGCGTGGGAGATTTTACAAAAATCATTCCAAGGTGTCGACAAAGTAAAAAAGGTACGGCTCCAAGTTCTTCGTGGCGAATTTGAAAATATCAAAATGAAGACTTCAGAGAATATCGGTGAATATGTTACGCATTTGAAAACGGTGACAAACGAAATGAAAAGAAATGGCGAAACTCTCGATGATGTTCGGGTCATGGAAAAATTGCTCCGCTCGCTAACAAGAAAATTTGATTATGTTGTTACTGCTATCGAGGAGTCGAAAGACTTGTCCACGATTTCTATTGATGAGCTAGTTGGTTCACTTCAAGCGCATGAGCAGCGGATGAATCAATATGATGATGCAAGCCATTTGGAGAAGGCGTTGCAAAGTAAATTATCCATCGGTGACAGTTCTGGCAGTAGCAGTTCTTCACATGGCAGAGGTGGCTATAGAGGTGGCTACCGAGGTGGACAAGGACGTGGAAGACAGACGTTCAATAGAGGCCAGAATAATGAAGGCTATCAACCATCTGGTCGTGGTCAAAATTTTAGAGGCCGAGGAAGAGGAGGATTCCAACAAAGAGGTGATAAGTCTCAATTTCAATGTTATAATTGTAATAAATTTGGTCACTTCAGTTCCGAATGTAGATCTCCAAAAGTGGAAGAAAGAAGTCATTTTGCTGCAGCAAAAGAAGACAAAGATGTGGGGTCTGCTATGTTCCTTACATACAAAGGAGATGAAGATGGTAAGAAAAATACCTGGTATCTTGATTCAGGGGCCAGCAACCACATGTGTGGCCATAAGGAATTATTTACGGAGATAGATAGCACCATCAGTGGAGAAGTTACTTTTGGTGACTCATCGAAGATTCCAGTAAAAGGAAAAGGCACGGTTACGATTGTGTCAAAGAAAGGTGATAAGAAGTATATAAATGATGTTTATTATATACCTGCTTTGAAAAGTAATATCATCAGTCTTGGCCAACTTGTGGAAAAGGGATATAATATTCAGATGCAGGATAATTCTCTGATCATCAGAAATCAGATTCGAGAATTAATTGCAAACGTGGAGATGTCAAAGAATCGTCTCTTCACTCTTGATATGCAGACGGGTGTGCAGAAGTGCTTGAAGTCGGTCATTAAAAATGACTCGTGGTTATGGCACTTGAGATTTGGTCATCTAGGATTTTCTGGATTGAAACTATTGTAAAAAAACAAAGATGGTGGATGGTTTGCCAGAAATCAACGAACCAGAAAATTTGTGTGAAGCATGTGTCAAAGGAAAGCAACATCGACAAAGCTTTCCAGTTGGAAAATCATGGCGAGCTAGAAGGCCATTGGAGATTGTTCACACTGATATTGCTGGTCCATTTGATATTGCATCATTTGGCGGAAATAGGTATTACCTAACTTTTATTGATGATTTTAGTAGGAAAAGTTGGGTGTATATCATTAAAGAAATGGCGGAGGCTCTTGATAAATTCAAGGAATTCAAAGCTTTGGCAGAAAAACAGAGTGGTCATTATTTGAAGGTACTCCGATCAGACAGAGGAGGCGAGTACACTTCAAACTTGTTCAGAAGTTTTTGCAGGGCACATGGAATCAATCATCAATTGACAACGGCATACACTCCATAAAAGAATGGCGTTGTAGAGAGGAAGAACCGCACTATTCTAGACATGGCAAGGAGTATGGTGAAAGCAAAGCACATGCCAAGAACTTTCTGGGCTGAAGCCGTTCTATGTGCAGTTTATTTGTTGAATCGTTGTCCAACTAAAAGTGTCAGAAACAAAACTCCAAATGAAGCATGGAGTGGTAGTAAACCATCAGTTGGGCATCTCAGAATATTTGGGTGTATTGCATATGCCCATGTTCCCGATCAGAAAAGAAAGAAGTTTGATGACAAAGGCGAGAAGTGTATCTTTACCGGATATGACAAAAGAAGCAAGGCGTACAGACTCTATAATCCCCTGACAAAGAAATTAATCATTTCTCGAGATGTTGAGTTCGATGAATCTGATTACTGGAGATGGAGCGTGGAAGAAAGAAAAGTTGCAGGTTTATTTTTTAATGATGATGATGATGGTGATGACACCAACATTGAAGATGGCGAGAATGATGATCCAACTCCTCCACAAAGTCCAAATCAACAAACTCCTGCCTCGACACCATCGAGTTCAAGAAGCAGCAGTAGCAGCAGTTCAGGGGGAGCACCCAGAAAAATGCGAAGTCTGGATAGTATATATGAGGCGACAAGTCCAATATAAACATCCTTTGATTATTCTTTATTTTGTTTGATGGCTGAATGTGATATAGTTACATTTGAGGAAGCTTCTGAAAAAAGCAAATGGAACAAAGCCATGGATGAAGAAATTGATGCAATCAAGAAGAATGATACTTGGGAGCTTACAAGTCTTCCAGAAGGACATAAACCAATTTGTGTCAAATGGGTCTACAAGACAAAGACCAATCAAGATGGAAAAGTGGAAAAATACAAGGCAAGGCTAGTGGCTAAAGGCTACAAGCAGAGATACGGGATTGACTATGATGAGGTATTTGCTCCAGTTGCGAGAGTTGATACCATAAGACTTCTTACAGCAATTGCAGCTCAGAACCAGTGGAAGATCTACCAGATGGATGTGAAGTTCGCATTCCTAAATGGTTATCTTGAAGAAGAAGTCTACATCGAGCAACCACCCGGATATGTTCAGAAAGGCCAAGAAAATAAAGTCTACAGATTAAAGAAAGCACTGTACGGGTTGAAGCAAGCCCCGAGAGCATGGAACACAAGGGTTGATGAATACTTTCAGAAGAATGATTTTGGGAAAAGTCCATATGAGCATGCACTTTACATAAAGACAAATTCAGGGGGAGATATTATGATCGTGTGCTTATACGTGGACGACATGATCTTCACCGGCAACAACCCGAGTATGTTCAAAGATTTTAAGAAAGTTATGACTAACGAATTTGAGATGACAGATATTGGTCAAATGTCGTACTTTCTTGGAGTCGAAGTCAAGCAAAGCCATGATGGGAATTTTATGTCACAGAAAAAATATGCGGAGCAAATTCTAAGCAAGTTCAGAATGGAAGAATGCAAGCCGGTGAGCACGCCAGCAGAAGGAAGCATAAAGTTGAGAGTTGATTCAACGAGAGAGTCAGTAAATCTGACATTGTTCAAAAGTTTGGTCGGAAGTCTGAATTACCTAACTTTCACTCGTCCGGATATTATGTATGCAGTTGGATTGGTTAGTAGGTACATGGAGAAGCCGAAGCAAGATCACTTCATGGCAGCTAAAAGAATTTTGAGATACATTAAAGGTACTCTTGATCATGGTTTGTTTTACACGCATTCTCAAGATTCAAAATTAGTTGGCTACTCAGACAGTGATTATGGTGGAGATTTGGATGACGGGAAAAGCACTTCAGGATATGCTTTTCATATCGGTTCGGCGATATTTTCATGGTCATCAAAGAAGCAACAGACAGTTGCTCTCTCATCATGTGAGGCAGAATACATGGCAGCAGCAGCGTGCGAATGTCAAGTTATGTGGCTAGGTTACATATTGGGCTATTTACGTCGATAATAAATCAGCTATTTCACTTGCAAAGAATCCAGTGTCACACAGTCGAAGCAAGCACATCAATATAAAATATCATTTTATTCGAGAACAGGTGAACGACAAAATTGTGCAATTGGTGCATTGCAGGACTGAAGAAAATTTAGCGGATATATTTACGAAGCCATTAAAGCCGGATGTATTTCACAAAATGAAGAAGAAACTCGGGATGGAAAGTCGAGTTTGAGGGGGAGTGTTAGAAGTCAAACTCGACTGCTAGCAATAAAGTAAATGGTGGTTGCCGACCACTGGAAATAAGACCAGCAGCTCCTCATAAATCATGGTAGCTTTGCATGTGTTCACAAATAAAAGTCAAAAATTGTGGCTATGCACATGTACGTGTATGGTACTCACTGAAATTGGCTAGTTTTTGGTAGGCTGCATGTTTGCAAACATATGTAAGCACGTATGTAAGCATTTTAGAGCCTATAAATAGACATGTCCATGAGCAGATACAACACATCAAGAGAAGAGAAGTGAAATATTGTAGAGAGAAATAAAGAAAAGAGCTGAAGCTCTGAGTGAAAAGGAAAAGGCTGAAGCCTTGTTGTTGTGGAAGAAAGTTATAGTTTATTATTATTAATATATACAGGTGTGTGTTTGTGTTATACAAAGAATTTGGTGTAAAGCCTATCTACGTTTCCAACAGGTTGTAGCGAAAGTCATAGCACCTGTAAAACATAGTCGGGCATGAGAGAGAGTACATAATCATTGGCGATTCCTTTTTGTCAAGTTGTTTTTGTTTTTTTTACTAATTTGGGTATAAGACTATAGCTTGATAGGTCTTTACTGTAACAGAAGAGACAACAATGACATAGGGGGCATTTTCCTGAACAGTGTATAGTGCAGGATCAAATAGCTCTCCTAACTTTCCCCATAGAGTGACGGTGCTGGTGACAGAACATATATCACAGCAATCAACAAAAAATTATTAGCAACGAAAAAACTCATGGGCAAAACAGTACAACACAACATAGAACCATAAGAACCATAATATGATGTTAGCCTTGTAATCAAGATTTAAAATGAAATCAGCAAGGAGGTCTATAAGTTTATACCATAAGCATGGATTATTCCGGCATGACATAACTAATACTACATCAAGTTGTAAAAAAATATTAGCAACGAAAGTTCCTCTAAATTCTATCCCATTAATTTATTTGTTAATTTTTATCAAAATATACGAGGCTATCAATGACAACCAGCAATCCAAAACTATTATAAAATCGAAGACCAATAACCATACAAAACATACAAGAAATATTAATGATTTCATCAAAAATGGTTTCATAAATTCTAAAGCATGAGGCAAAAGTATTATTACATAATGTCCACACTTACTAATCAGTGAATTTTGAGGTGTCCAACCCCAACAACTTCAATCTCCCCAAAACCGCATAAGCATCCCACAATATCTACATATTTCAAAAGAATAACTGGTTGTGTTTCAACCTTGCACAATGTTGTTACATATGTGTAAACCAAGTCTTGAAAAAGATACATGAGAGAGTGTTGACATCATCGACACGGTTTCGGAGCAACCGTACCTCGGAATGGACGCAACATCCTCACCAAGCTCCAACACACTTGAAATTCACATACAAAAGCAAAAAAAAAAAACAAAAAAAAACATATTTAATGCCCTTTTTAAGCACAATGACATTCTTCAAAATTTTTGTAATAAAGTAAAAACACTAAAGTTATGAAATGACTGGTAGCATAATCGAAAATTATTAGATTGATAGCAGTAGTAGGTAATCCATATCAAAACTTTACATTAAAATTTCTAAGCAACAACATTACATTTTCACATTCAATTCAGAAAATAAAGGATCAGTCCATGATCGAGATATATACATTTCTTAAGTAGTATTTTTAAAATGCTTAACCGGTACTTTTAAAATTTCTAAAGCTTTATGATAAGTACCCGCTAATAGCTATCAGCGGGCACCCGCTAATAACAAAATACTAGTTCCCTAAAAACACAATTCTGGAATACTTGACAAAGTATATCTAATTTCAAAAGTATTATTTCAACAAATACAAAAGAATATCCACAAAAAGTATTTCAAACTATCATCTCTCTTATACTAATCCACTTGCACAAAAATATCTTGCTTTATCCATTTGCACACCCACTTGCATAAAGGTACACCCACTTGCCCACTTGCATAAAGGTATCTTGCTCCATAAGACAAAGAGGCAATATAATATTCAAAGACACCCAGTTGCAACAGACAAAATCTGACTGAAGTAGCTCAAGTGGCAGAATCAAGGTATGTTTGGAGGGGACATCAATCACTGTTCCAATAGTGGCTCACTGTAGCTTTAACAGCACAACTAGTGGGCAACAGTGATTGGGAAACCCAACCTATAAATACCCCCATTCTACACACAGAAAAGAGGATGGGATATATACACAAAAAAACTCCTAAAAAACAAAAGCTCTCTACATATTCTTCACACACGATATATTTTCACCAACCTGGTTATTATTAGTTCCGATTACTGATTCTCACGCCGGAGGTGCTTGACGACCACCACCCCCGGGCAAGCATTGTTTTGCAGATACCCCAAACTCAGGTCATGTGCTTCCGGAAAAGTGCCCAGAACGGTGATCGGGAGCCTCTAATCGGCCGTGGGAATTATCATTTGGCGCTAGAATGAGGGGGACTTTTTTCTTAAAGAAAAATCCCTCGCCTGCTCTACTAGAATAGCCACTTCTACACGACAAAAGCACAAGCGTCAACCTCAAAAACACAAGATACACAGCATCCGTATAATCACACAAATACCAGACCTAAAAACCGTGATGGCAAACCCTGACGAGCGACAATCAATAGAGATACAAGGAAATAACATTGGCATCCCGCAACAGGACCCGCCAGTAAATGCTGAAAACCGCTTTCAAACAAACCCTCCTCGAGGAGGAAACCAAGATCAAATTCTTAGCCTCGACCTAACAGGCTACGACCCGCAACAAATAAACTTACTCATGCAAATAGCCTCTACATTCCCCCAGGCCAGATGAGAAAAGCCACCCGAGCAGAAAGAATCTCGAATAAATCCACACGACGACCAAAGCGAGGCACACAGCCGGCCGCACAAAGCAAACTCCGCCTTTTCTCGCCTAGGCTCATCCCAAGAGACAATCCATGAGAGGCACAACAAAGGCCATCACCAACCCGAAATATGGGAGCAGAACAGAAAGCAGAGAGACCTAAGGAAGGTGATTGTTGACAAGAAAGCTGCCTACGAAAAGGTTCTGGTCGAGTACGAAAAACAGAAGCAAAGAGAGCGCTTCCCTCCCCGCCCAAAAGATACTGACAGCACGCAACCCACAAATGCAGAGATGTTGCGCACTATCATGGAACTCAAAAAAAAGATAGAGGGAAATAGCGAACCAGAATCGGGTGGCACGCCATTTACCACTAGATTGGAAGCGGAGCCCCGTCAAAAGGAAATCAAACATCACAGCTTCAATTCTTTCGACGGGTTAGGTGATCCAGAGGAGCATCTTAGCTACTTTGATCATCTAGCTCTTCATTATGAATACAATGACCTGACGCGATGTTGTTTCTTTGCCGCAACTCTCCGCGAAAATGCACAGAGGTGGTTCTGCAGAATAACCACCCGATCCATAGACACTTGGCTGGAATTCAAAAGACTATTCCTCAATAAGTTCAAAGCAAACCAGCAACACGAGGTTCATACCGTGTTTCTGGAAACCGTCGCACAACGCAACGGGGAAACACTGCAGGACTACATTGATCGCTTCAAGGAGGCCATCAACAAAGTTGTTTGCGTGAATGAAACAGAAGCTTTGGTCCACTTAAGGAGAGGTCTTAATCCCTACGAATGCGAGAAATACGTTTGTCGTCTTATGGAAACAAAACCCACCACGTTAGCAAAAGCATATGACCTGGCCTCCTAAGCCATCAATGAAGCCGAATCTCTGAGCGTACTAAAACAATCCAGGGCTCCACCTGCACCATATTTTCAAAAAGAAAGGTTTTAGTCCTATCAAAGGCAAACACCGGCCTTACACCAAGTGCAGACCACTCATGGACCGCCACCGCCCGCACAAAGAACACAATCATCAGTCCCGATCAGAGACCGCTTGGGGCCGGCAAACCCGCAAAGACCGGATAGGCGTCCTGAGCCGGAATGGACCAAATTCACCCTCCCCAGGGCGAGCATTCTGAAAGAAATCAGAGGGAAACCCTTCTATCTCCCACCTGCACCAATGCACTCTCCGCCCGAGGACAGACCTAAAGACAAACACTGCGATTATCACGAGACACACGGGCACTACACGGACAGTTGCTTATCTCTCAAGTATTTCTTGGAAAGACAGGTAAAGGCGGGCAATTTATCTCAGTACTTGCCAAGACAGGAGCAAGGGGCATCCGCCCCGCAAGGGCAAGACAGAAACATCGTACATACCGTCTTCGGCGGACAATCCTTGTTTGCACTAAATCACGCAAGCGTACGTGGTCACAAGTAATATATGAATAAGTCGAATTCGTTCCCACAGAGATCTGGTTATGGTTTTAATTCAGTTATTGTACCTATGCAACAATGTATGGTTATTACTCACTGCTAAGACAAATAACAAATTGGGTTTAATTAACTAAATTAACTAAGCTTAACTAAAAAGTAAATTAACAACTAAGAATTATCTAACTAACAAGAATTGAAATTGAATTACGTCTACAAGAGTAACATGGGATCCTAACTTCATTAAATACTTCGCTTAGATCTGACGCCTTTAATCACTATATGCAATGGTTATGATATCTGATCGGACAACACGAAACAAGTATACGCTACTTCTCAGTATACGAATACCAAACTAAACATACATCCACAAAAGAGATAGAAGATGAATAGACACCAATTATGCTTAGACCCTATATCTCTATAGAATTTGAAAACATAACGGTTGAAGAACAAGTCATCCATATTGATCACATAGGGCAGCATAATATCTCTATTTACGCCACAAATCATGATGTTAAAACATCAACCTATCCTATGCTAGCATGGCAAGTTCTAAATCTCAAGATCCACTCTCGCTTCACAAAAGATTAACAGATTAGATGTTAGCTACGCATCTAACAATTAAGCACAACCATACGAGGATATCAGATATACATCACACATAGATCTTTAAAGCAATCAAGATACTAAAGCTCCATAAATAAATCCGTTAGAATCCCATGACAACGATTAGTTCATAATCGAACCTCTCGTCATCATGGGATCTGATGAAACCATGATAAAAATAAAGTATGAAAAGATACAAATAAAACTAAGTAATTGATATATAATGGTTCTCTCCTAATGATACAAATTACAAGGGTTGGATGTGTTTATATAGGCTCTAGAAGTTTTGCCCACCAAGCAATTGCCGTTTCAGAGTTGGAATAGAAGATTGACAATTTCCGTTCTTGAATGAGAATAGAATTGCAAATTTCATGTGTAGATCTGATTCTGGAATGTTCTAGCCATCCAGGACAATTACCATACTGATTAGAAGTAGGAATTGTGGCAATTTCCTTGTCAAAGTTGAATTTCTGCAGCTCGGCACATAATACGTTTCCTAAACTGATTCGGTTTTGAAGGAAAATTCGTAGCTGACTTTTCTTCAATATTTCTGGAACGTTCCAATCATAATTGGACCTCTGGACCACCTTAGAATGATAGAGAATCTCGTTATCTTCGCGTGGGCAGTTGAATCGTCCAAAACGGACTTGTAGAACTCAAGATATGGCCAAAACAAAATCAGAAATTCTGGCTGATTTTTCACCCGCTGACTGCCACTGTTCATGCGCGTCTGTACTGTTCATGCGAGTCAGTTACTGTTCATGCGCGTCACTTACTGTTCATGCACTGATTTTGCTCTATTTTCTTCGTTTTAACTCCGATTTTCATTCCGTTTCTTCCGGCTCTCTCGCAATTTGATGTACTGTTATTCTTTAAGCTCAAAACCCACCATTTAAGCATGGAAAACATCATCCCATATCCGACTCTTATTCCTGCACAAATTCACTAAAAACACATCAAAAACACCACACACTTGAGTTCAAGTCATCAATTCAAGCCGATACGAAGCATTCCAAGTGGATATAACATCCACTTATCACACCCCCAAACTTAAACCGATGCTTGTCCTCAAGCATAACAATTATAACTATATACAACTAACTAGTACCACTTCCGTAGGTGATCACGGTTGCATTTGGCATATGCAACAAGCCCTTTAAACCCCTAGGCAGCCCCAGTGGACGAGTAAGGTCTCGTGAGGGCCTATAGCGAATGTACCCACAAAATCCAATGCAATGCAATGCATGAATGCAACTAATATGAAAATGCAATGAATCTAGTACTAATATCCTACCATACCTTCAAATCCTCTCATGCCATATCAACTTAAGAATCAAAGTAAATACGCAATGTCTTGGTGTCGAAAGTGCAAGTATTCACATAGTCTACTCAATGAACATGCATAAGCTCTCAAAAGTCCATGTCAAATGTAAGAATAAGTTAGTAAACATGCTAAGCCTACAAGAGTACATCTTTGAGACTAAACTTGGGATCTCATACGCAAAAACAAGCAAACACTCACAATCCACTCATAAAAGAATATTCACTCAAGAACAAGGGTAAGTGTATCACTCAATTCCAACAAAATCATAAGCATGCTTGACAATTGGTATCAATCTAACTCTTAACACAACATACATCAATGATGATAATCAAAAGGTCTTTATTTGGGTTGTAACGGGGCTAGGGACAAGGTATGTCAAATAAGCCAAAACAGGTGAAGTGCCAAAAGCTAGTAAGTACCATGATGAATCATACACAACACCCTATTTTCCCCCCTCACACAATTTACTATTCTTCTTCCAACAAAAATACTCGACTAGTCGACTGAAATAGGATCACAACAAACACAAACATGCTCTCATAATACATATATTTTTTTTCTTCTTTTTTTCTTTTTTTTTCTTTTTTTTTTCCCGAGAGCTAAATATAACACAAACAATAATATAAACAATAATAATGATCCCACAATTTTATTACATACGCCGACTATCAAGCAACAACCAAACCCAATTTCCAAATTTCAATATTTCCCCCAAACTTATGACCAACAATAAACCCTTTCTTGCACACCTTATTACTCCCTGAAGCACTCTACTAGCCTTTGACAATGTGGGTTCAAATTAATGTAAGGCCAATACAAGAAAAAGGTCTAGGCAAGTAATGTGGTATGTCACCGAAAAAATAGGATTAAGCTCAACGGTTTAACTAATTGATCATGTAAACATGGTGTGGTAATATGGGAAAATATGCGGTTAATCCTAATGCCTTTATCATTTTAATCGTCAAATAATGTCATGCGTTTCAAGAAAGACCTCAAACAACTGCTAGCAATGCAAACAATCCGTGGACACTCAAGCAAACGAATAAAATTGCAACAAATGCAATATGGCTCAAAATCTCACTTGGTGGAAAAACATACTCAATCCCAAGAAAAAATCTCTCTAATGCACCTACTTGTATTCAAAGCATGCAAACTAAATCATCTTGCACATATTCATGTCCTTCTAATCACTTACAACATTCAATAAGTCTACTAGCTTCAACTTACTAGTGTATGTGTGTGCACAAGAACAAAGCATATCACTTCTCAATCAAAAGCGTCAACAACACAAAATTCCTATCAAGCATGGGTGCAAATGCAAACTATTATGAACTCACAAACATGCATGAATTACAACTAAAATGCAAACATGATATCCTACATCAACACAATGACTAACAATCACATAGAACTACATATACACTACTTATCCCTCAAACCACCCCCAAACTTAAAATATTCAATGTCCTCATTGAATGGAAGTAAATACAAGGGAAAGTAGAAAACATACCAATATACAACAATGCTTGGGTTGCCTCCCAAGAAGCGCTTCTTTAACGTCATTAGCTTGACGTTACTTCCAAACCTCCATTAAGGATGATAATAGTTTGCCTGGTCCTCTCTTCGTGAGACTTCATCGTCATCACGGCGGCACACTTTCTGCCCCTTCTCCTTGCTTGGCCTATTCATGTAGCAACTTTGTCTTATTCCAATGCCTTCATCTGTTGACCCAAAATCTGTCAATTTGTAGAACAACACACACTCGCGGGCCTCGATTGAATATAATGGAGGAGGGTAAATGTAAATTGCTGAAGCCTTTGGTTCCTCAAAGAGAACTTCCTCCATTGGCTCTAATGCGCTACCTCCATCTTTAAATTCTGAGACAAGTAGAAGATCTGCATCTTTCCCATGTTCTTCAGCCTCTTGGTACGCACATACCAATTTTTGAAATTTGTGCAGCTCATCAGTGTCTGTCCCAAATAGTGCCCTTTCCAAATCATCCACCATCCTAACATGATCAAATTCCTCACATGGCTTGTGAACGCTCACCTCACCTTGGAATTTGTCTTCTTCAATTAAGCATGCAGTACCTTGCTCCAAGTCATCATTATTTTCTGGTATTGCTTCTGGTGTGAATTGTTGTTTCTCTTGTTCCAAGGCTCTCACAGCTTGAGCAACTAGAATCTCCAAAGATTTGAGAGACTCCTCGCTACTCTTTACAAACATCATAACCTCCTCCCTAGTAGGAACCTCATCTGACTGAAAAGTAGTAGTAGGTTGCTGATGTTGAAACTCTTCACTTCCATAGTAATATGACATATCTGGAACATCTTGCTGGTACCGTTGAGGATGGTATGGAAAATATGGTTGTTCCTCATAAGTGACATATGGATCAACTCCTTCGTAGTAACAATATTGTGAGGGATCATGAACGCCCAAACACCGCTCACATTGATAAGGCATGGATGTCCTCGAATATGCCCACCATGGGAACTCCTCACCTGCCATCTAAAACACACAAAACTAAACAAGATAGGTGAGAGAAAAAAAAATCTGAGTCAGTGAACTCTAACGACCACTATTGACAAGCACATAAACCAAAAATAAATCACCGATGATCCCCGGCAGCGGCGCCAAAAACTTGTTTGCACTAAATCACGCAAGCGTACGTGGTCACAAGTAATATATGAATAAGTCGAATTCGTTCCCACAGAGATCTGGTTATGGTTTTAATTCAGTTATTGTACCTATGCAACAATGTATGGTTATTACTCACTGCTAAGACAAATAACAAATTGGGTTTAATTAACTAAATTAACTAAGCTTAACTAAAAAGTAAATTAACAACTAAGAATTATATAACTAACAAGAATTGAAATTGAATTACGTCTACAAGAGTAACATGGGATCCTAACTTCATTAAATACTTCGCTTAGATCTGACGCCTTTAATCACTATATGCAATGGTTATGATATCTGATCGGACAACACGAAACAAGTATACACTACTTCTCAGTATACGAATACCAAACTAAACATACATCCACAAAAGAGATAGAAGATGAATAGACACCAATTATGCTTAGATCCTATATCTCTATAGAATTTGAAAACATAACGGTTGAAGAACAAGTCATCCATATTGATCACATAGGGCAGCATAATATCTCTATTTACGCCACAAATCATGATGTTAAAACATCAACCTATCCTATGCTAGCATGGCAAGTTCTAAATCTCAAGATCCACTCTCGCTTCACAAAAGATTAACAGATTAGATGTTAGCTACGCATCTAACAATTAAGCACAACCATACGAGGATATCAGATATACATCACACATAGATCTTTAAAGCAATCAAGATACTAAAGCTCCATAAATAAATCCGTTAGAATCCCATGACAACGATTAGTTCATAATCGAACCTCTCGTCATCATGGGATCTGATGAAACCATGATAAAAATAAAGTATGAAAAGATACAAATAAAACTAAGTAATTGATATATAATGGTTCTCTCCTAATGATACAAATTACAAGGGTTGGATGTGTTTATATAGGCTCTAGAAGTTTTGCCCACCAAGCAATTGCCGTTTCAGAGTTGGAATAGAAGATTGACAATTTCCGTTCTTGAATGAGAATAGAATTGCAAATTTCATGTGTAGATCTGATTCTGGAATGTTCTAGCCATCCAGGACAATTACCATACTGATTAGAAGTAGGAATTGTGGCAATTTCCTTGTCAAAGTTGAATTTCTGCAGCTCGGCACATAATACGTTTCCTAAACTGATTCGGTTTTGAAGGAAAATTCGTAGCTGACTTTTCTTCAATATTTCTGGAACGTTCCAATCATAATTGGACCTCTGGACCACCTTAGAATGATAGAGAATCTCGTTATCTTCGCGTGGGCAGTTGAATCGTCCAAAACGGACTTGTAGAACTCAAGATATGGCCAAAACAAAATCAGAAATTCTGGCTGATTTTTCACCCGCTGACTGCCACTGTTCATGCGCGTCTGTACTGTTCATGCGAGTCAGTTACTGTTCATGCGCGTCACTTACTGTTCATGCACTGATTTTGCTCTATTTTCTTCGTTTTAACTCCGATTTTCATTCCGTTTCTTCCGGCTCTCTCGCAATTTGATGTACTGTTATTCTTTAAGCTCAAAACCCACCATTTAAGCATGGAAAACATCATCCCATATCCGACTCTTATTCCTGCACAAATTCACTAAAAACACATCAAAAACACCACACACTTGAGTTCAAGTCATCAATTCAAGCCGATACGAAGCATTCCAAGTGGATATAACATCCACTTATCAATCCTCCCCGCCAAGAGAAGAGCATGACATTTATGAGATATACAAGGGACCCCCGAATATCATTACTTTTACCGATGCGGACTATGAGGGTATTAACCCGAACCACACTAAGGCACTAGTTGTATCATTGGGCATGGCCAACAATGAGGTAAAGAGGATCCTCGTTGATAACGGGTCCTCAGTCGACATCTGTTTCAAACACACATGGGACAGGCTCAAGTTAAATGGCGAGAAACTCGAAACATGTCCCGACGAGACACCGCTTTACGGTTTTGGGCACAACGCCGTCCCAATTGCGGGCATTGCCAGACTCCCCGTCTATTTCGGTGAATCGCCCAGGCAAGTATGTCGAACGGTCAAATTTTATGTCATCAACACCGCTTCCTCGTACAACATGATTTTGGGAAGACCTACCCTCAATATGCTAAAGGCAGTCACCTCCACCCCCCATCTTAAAGTCAAATTCCCCACTCTAAACGGGGTCGGGGAGATCAAGGGAGATTCCGAAACATCTAAGAGATGCTATGGCATAGCAATCACGCTGGCGAAAACAGAGCCTAGCAATCTCCGCAGAGAAAAAGCAACCAAGAGAAAACAAGCAAAAAGGCAAAAGCATGCGGAGAATCAGCGCGCAAAAAACAAAAGGAGAAAGGAAGTACAGTTCATAGACGGGCATAACCCGGTGCTGGAAGACCCTCCTCGCATCGACGCGAATCTCATGAAATGTCTCAAAAGAGAAGAAAGGCCGCCGATAAGCCCTGCGGTACAAACAGAAAAAATAGAAATCATACCCGGTGACTCGAACAAAAGTGTAAGTATAGCGGCGGGATTGGAGTCCGTTTTCAAATCAGGCCTCACAGACCTCTTAAGAAAATATGCGGATGTTTTCGCATGGAGTCCAAAAGACATGCCAGGTCTAGATGAGTCGGTAGCGATCCACAAGTTGAATGTGGACCCAAATAAGCCTCCGAAGATACAAAAAAGAAGGAACTTTGCACCAGAGCGACAGCAGGCAATCGATATCGAAATCGATAAACTCTTGGACGCAGATCTAATTTGCGAGGTCACATACCCCAAGTGGGTTGCAAATGTAGTGCTAGTAAAGAAATCTAACGGGAAATGGAGAATGTGTGTGGACTACACGGACTTAAATGCAACATGCCCAAAGGACCCGTATCCACTCCCTTCAATAGACCAACTCATTGATGCGACAGCGGGTCACTTAATGCTAAGTTTCATGGTTGCCTACTCCGACTACAACCAAATCAAAATGACCCCTGAAGACAGAGAAAAGACAGCCTTCGTCACACATAGGGGGTGTACTGCTACAAAGTCATGCCCTTTGGATTAATCAACGCCGGCGCCACCTTCCAGAAGACCATGAATAAAATCTTCGGCGGACAGCTAGGCCGAAATATGGAAGTATACGTGGATGATCTCATAGTAAAATCTCTCTTAACGGCTTCCCACCTTCATGACTTAGAAGAATGTTTCTCAACCCTCAGAAAGTACAGCATGAAGCTAAACCCCGACAAATGCACGTTTGCACTAGATGCAGGAAAGTTCCTTGGCTTCTTAGTATCCCACAGAGGTATTGAGGCCAACCCGGAAAAAATAAAGGCTATAATCGACATGCAACCGCCCAAAACTTTGAAAGATATACAGAAATTAACAGGAAGGCTAGCCGCTCTCAGAAGGTTTATAGCTAAATTAGCAGACAGATGCCTTCCGTTCTTTGACACTTTGAAGGGAGCCACAAAAACTAAAGTTATATCTTGGACGGACGCCTGCCAGAAAGCCTTCGAAGATCTCAAAACTTATCTATCTTCGGCTTCACTACTCGCGGTCGCAACTCCTTCAAAACCCCTGTCACTGTACTTATCCGCAACAGATAAAGCCGTGGGAGCAGTACTCATAAAAGAGGAGAATGGCGAACAAAATCCGGTCTATTATGTCAGCCAAGTGCTCAAAGATGCGGAAACCCGCTATCCGAATGTCCAAAAGTTCGCTCTAGCCTTGGTCGTGGCAAGTAGAAAATTGAGACATTACTTCCAAGGTAGACAGATCAGGATCATCACAGACCAACCGCTCAGAAAAGTTCTCCACAAACCGGATTTATCAGGCAGATTGATCAACTGGGCCGTTGAGCTCGGCCAATTCAATCTAAAATACATGCCCAGAACCGCAATCAAAGCGCAAGCATTGGCGGACTTCGTGATCGAATGTTCGTTTTCAACAACAGAAAGCATAGTTCCAGCAAAAAATCTTGCAACAACAAACAGCCATTGGCAGTTATATGTGGACGGTTCCTCCACAAACATTCGATACGGGGCGGGACTCATCCTCACTAGCCCCGACGGTTTTCAAGTTAAACAAGCCATACAATTGAATTTCAAAGCTACAAATAACCAGGCGGAATACGAAGCACTCTTGGCCGGCTTAACCTTGGCCAAAAACTTACAAGTGAAAAAAATCACCATCTACAGCGATTCACAATTAGTTGTTCGACAAACAAGGGGGATTACGCAACCAATGACAACAATCTCAGCAAATATCAAGAATTAGTGCAAGCCATGCTCCCTCAATTCAAAGAGTATTCCCTAGAACGGATAGACCGGGCGGACAATGCAATAGCGGACATGTTATCCAAATTGACCCAAGGGGAAAAGACAGAAGCGGACACAGTATACTTTGAAGAACTTACCACTCCCAGTATCAGCGCCCTCGATATCATGGAAATAAATCCTCCAACTGAAACTTGGATGAGTCCTTACATCCGTTATTTAAAAGATGGCACGTTGCCAGAGGACAACATCAAAGCTAAAATACTCAAATCTCAAGCAACAAAATACTTCATCCAAGAAGGCACCCTGTACAAAAGGAGTTTTGATTCTCCCATCCTCAAATGTGTCAACGAAGAAGAAGCTATCTATTGCATGAGAGAAGTTCACGAAGGCATCTGTGGTGACCACATGGCTGGGAAGGCACTGGCACATAAAATACTCAGGCAGGGTTACTACTGGCCCAAGATGCACAAGGAATGCAAGACATTCACCAAGAAATTCCACCAATGCCAGCTGTTTAGCAACATGTCTAGAAAAGCACCAGCCCTCCCGGCGGCAATATTGTCACCTATACCGTTTGCGGTTTGGGGCATCGATATCATGGGACCTTTCCCCAAGGCCAAAGGTGACCTAGAATATGTAATGGTCGCCATCGATTACATGACCAAATGGGCCGAAGCAAAAGCACTCAAAAACATCACGCAAGATGATGCAATCCGTTTCGTCACAGAACAAGTGATTACAAGATTTGGCATTCCAGTGGTACTCATATCCGACAACGGCACACAATTCGTTGGGTCAAAATTCACAAAGTTCCTATCCGACTACGGGATCAAACACAAAAAAGCTTCAGTATGCCACCCTCAAAGCAACGGTCAGGTTGAAGTAACCAACCGCATCATTGTCAGGGGCCTAGAAAAAAGGTTAACAACTTCCAAGAAAAACTGGCCACATGAGCTACCCAACGTCCTTTGGTCTTACCGAACAACAGCCAAGGTCAGTACGGGTGAATCCCCTTTCAAGTTGGCTTTTGGCACTGAAGCTCTTGCCCCAATCGAAATAGGATCCCCATCTTTCCGCACCATCAATTTCGAAGAAGAAGCAAACAACAACGGACTCAGAACAAACCTTGACCTTCTAGACGAAGCAAGGGTGGCCGTCGTCGAGAAGATGGCCGCCTACAAAGAAAAAACAAAGGAATTTTTCGGAAGACGGGCTAGAATCAAGGCTTATGCGGAAGGCGATTTGGTCAATCGAGCAACAGAAGCATCCGACCCAAGACATACGGGCAAACTCATGCCTAAGTGGGAAGGCCCCTATAAAATCACCCAAGTACTCAGGCCGGGTTCTTACAAACTTGCCCGCCTAGACGGGACGGAAGTCAACAATACTTGGCACGGAGATAAACTAAGAAAGTATTATCAGTAGCCCATTACACTTCGTTAACCCGGGATTATTCTATGCTGAATGAAAAATCTTCTACAAAAATAACTACAATAGCTACAATAGCAAAGTCCCCTAGACGGGCAAGCATCCAACTACAATAGCTACAATAGCAAAGTCCTAAAGACGGGCAAGCATCCGACTACAATAGCTACAATAGCAAAGTCCCCTAGACGGGCAATCATCCAACTACAATAGCTACAATAGCAAAGTCCCCTAGACGGGCAAGCATCCAACTACAATAGCTACAATAGCAAAGTCCCCTAGACGGGCAAGCATCCGACTACAATAGCTACAATAGCAAAGTCCCCTAGACGGGCAAGCATCCAACTACAATAGCTACAATAGCAAAGTCCCCTAGACTGGCAAGCATCCAACTACAATAGCTACAATAGCAAAGTCCCCTAGACGGGCAAGCATCCAACTACAATAGCTACAATAGCAAAGTCCCCTAGACGGGCAAGCATCCAACTACAATAGCTACAATATCAAAGTCCCCTAGACGGGCAAGCAACCGACTACAATAGCAAAGTCCCATAGACGGGCGAGGATACGCCTACAAAAGCACTTCCCTAGACGGAAAATCAACCATCTACAATGGTAAAGTACCTAAGGGGATCCACCTACAATGGAAAAATCCCTTGGAGGGCAAGCACCCATCTACAACATCTACTTCAAAAGACAAACGACTACCTACAAAAAGCTCAGTACTACAAAGGCCGCGTTATCTGCCATGCTCACAACGGACGCACAACAAAGGCCGGTTTTCTTTGCGGACATATCTGCTCAGGTCTCATCAAGAGACGTCTACCAAAACGAATGTGCAAAAACATACGTGCAATACATGCAGAATAAAGACAAATACAAACAAATGCAACGGGAAAGGAAGTTTTATTTATATCAAATAAATTTTATTACAAGCAGGGTTTACAAAGATATAGTTTCCTACATCTAAAACCCTTCATGCTTGGGAAGCCTTCTTCTCAGCGTCCGCATCCTTCTCAGAGCTTTCACCCTGTGGAGGGGCACGGAAACGAAAGTTCAACCCGCCATCCTTCTCCGCCTCTTTCGCCTCCTCCGCAGCACGACGGCGAGCGATTTTCCGAGCATGGTTCCGCAGTTCTTCAGCTGAGTACAGATCACCCTGCTCCTCATGAATACGGGCCCATTCTAGCCAAGCAGCCTCCGTTTCCTGAGAAATTTGGAGCTTGCGACCCCAGGAAAAGGGGGTAAAGTCCGCATCCATTTCGCGCTTGGCCATTTTTGGTCGAGGTGACAGAAAATAATTCTGGTAAAAGCAAAGGGAGTATGATCCAAGTGACAAGCTGAACTATCCTATTTATAGGGGGGTGAAAGAGGGTTAAAACAACCCACAGTCAAAAAACATCCATCCCCATGCAGACTGCAGTAAAGGTACGGTCAAAAGAACGTGATTTCCATGCAGCATTTAATGCTTGCAGCAAATTCCCACAGTCAAACGCATAATTTCCAGGTAACATTTCCCGAAAGCCTATTTATTCCTCCCTTTGACAAACAACGTAATACACACAATACAGTTATATTTCACCACAGAAATTCAAAAATATATATCCCACCAAACACACAGTGTATTTCAGACTTTAAAGAAAAAAGAAAAATTACAAGTACGAAAAATAGCAAACTGTTTCCAAGTCACACAACGGACAGACCCGCAAAGCGACTTCAAAACAGACCAACAACGGACAGTCATAGTAAAGACTCATCCCCAGCGGGAAGCTCTCAACGGACTAGACATGCCTATCAAAGCTTCCTCTTCACCCGGATCCTCCCCGTACACGGCTGCTATAGCCGACAACGGAGCTACAGCATCCAACTCATCCAGACTAGACATGCCTATCAACGGCTCCTTTTCATCCGGCTCCTCGCCATACACGGCTGCTATAGCCGACAACGGAGTAGCAACATCAACCTCATCCCCACCCGTTCCACGCTCAGCAATTTGCACACCAACTTCACTTGCCACAGGCTCCGCTTGACAACCAACACTCACTCTGACCGTCTCCCCTAGACGGGCTTTCAATGCTTTCACCTTGCGTTTAGCTCTCTTGGCTTTAGACTTCAGTTTGGATGCTTCGTTTCTCAAACGGTCAATCTCTGCAGCATTCTCGGCGGCTTTCCGCCTTAACTCACCAAGCTCAACAAGCTCATCTTTAGATACCGCTATACGCATCTTTGCGGCCTCCTCTTTCACAATTCCAGCAAACTCGGCACTGTTTTTAAATTTCCTAATCGCAGCCTCTTCCGTCGGACGGGAGTCAAGATGGCCTTCGGCATCATTTGCACGGTCCCTCTCATACTTTAGCGAAGTACTTAAGTTCTTTATTTGCTCCGTCAAAGCAGCCTTCTCGACCTCAAGCTCGATTTTGTCCTCCGCCAAGAACCTTCGAAGATCAGAGCTTGCTTTGATATCGGTTTTCTCGGTCTCAATTTCATACAAAGCCTTGGCAGCATTATCCTTCATTATCCTCTCAGCGGTCAGTTCCCGCTCAAGCACTCTCACTCCCTCTTTTAAAGCAATATTGCTGTTGCGGTACATATTACCCTGGGCCATCAGACCCGTATACATACATTGATTCTACAAAAAACACAACACAAAAGATAAGACAAGTCAACAATGGGTACAAGTAAGAGCAAACACAAAACTACTAGACAGATGCATACCCGTGCAGCGTACTTCTGCGAAAGGCGACACATCCGCCCCCAACTCAACTCATTCATCCTCAGCAGATCGTCATCAGTCATAGATTCCGCTGTGAAAGTATTAGGCCCTGACTTAAAGAGAAAACCATAGCCAGGCCTATTGCCAAACTCAGCGTCATTAACTTCATCATCACTACTCGTATAATGAACAATCTCTTCAGAAGACTCTCCACTATCTTCACCATCCTCTTTCTCAATACCATCAGCAGCGGTATCTGCGTTTTCATTAACAACCAGGTTGGAAGGAATGTAATCACCTACCCTGAAAACGTCGATCCATCTACGCTTAGACGTACCAACATCATCCATAGCTCTCCGTTTCAAACTTGGAGGCGGAACATCACCCGCCACATCAACATGTGTGTTCGCCGTAACATCGGCCGCTTTAGCGGTCGCCAGAGTCTCTTCAGAATCTAAGTCAACTACTACCTTGATCCCAGAAGTGCCAATCGCTTCAGGAATATCAGAAACGCCCCGCTCAACTCTTCGAATGGACGCTCTATACTCTTTTGAAAGAATATCCGGTTCATGCTCACCAACTCCCAGACTGGCAGCATATAACCTTGCCACTGTACCAGGACTATTGCCTCCACTTTCAGCGGCCATTTCCTCTTCAACAAGTGATTCAACATTAACGGGCTTTTCACCCTCAGTTTGTACATCTCCCACGGCGGCCATGTCAACTTCAATCGAAGCCTCATCCTTTTCACTCTCTCCTTGTGCAGGTTTCTCTCCCTCTGACTCTAACTCGATGCTTTCATCAAATGCCTGACCTTCCCCACCCAAAAACTCCTCAGACTCACCTAGCAACTCCTCAAATAGTGAGTCGGCTTTCGAATCAATGTCATCCTCGTCCACCTCTTCCTCAGTATCTTCCTCCTCCACAACGGTCTCTGGATCTTCAAAAGGAACAGAAGGTTCAGCCCCTTTACCTTCACCTGATAAATCAAAAGCATCCAATATATTTGCAGCGGAAAATTGACCACCGCGGAGACGGTTTGGTCTAGGGGGCACCGTCAATATAAACTTTGCATACAACCTCGCTTCATTCAGACCCAAGGTTGGGTGTACATCCAGCTCCGGCTTACGAGGATCCAATACTACACAAAATAAACGATATTGTCAGTAGCAGACACAACAAAAACAACAAAATACATAAAATAGAGACTTACAGCAATGTATTCTCAAATCAGCCGGATCAACAAAATTGGATTCCGTCCACACATCGCCTAGCACCTTCACAAGCCTGACCAAGATATCAATCTCAACACGGCTCAATCGATTGCGGTTCACCTTATAAGAACACTCAACTTTCTTCGTAAAATTCTTTTGCCAGGCAAACTCACCACCACCGATAACCAAAAACTCCTCATGCCAACCCGCCATGCCCTTGGGAAATAAAAACGGGCGATGCCCATCCAAGGCCTTCCCAATTACGGTATTCGGCTTCACAAATTGCAATTCATAGAAAGGGCTTTGCACGACTAGCTTTCACATCAAAGAGACAGAAAAATGACCTGAACGTCGGCTGCTTACCCATTGCTTCACTACTGGCTATAAACCAATTAATAGCTCTTATGGAATTGGGCGTAAACTGGGCTAACGGACACTGAAAATACACTCGGAATAAATCCATGATAAATTTGTGTGGGGGAACCCGGAAACCAGCCTTCAAATGACTAACTGGGATACACACAGAACCGTCATCAAAACGGTGATACAGCCTCTCACCCAGTTCCGCCCGCCGCCAGAAATAGCCATCTTCTATCCGGAACATCCTACCAACATACTCTGACCATGCATCAGCCATGAACGTACTGTCGTGTTGAAGATGAGGAAATCTAGAAAAGGCGGCATCCATCTGCGCCTTCGAATATGCTGTCGGTGCCACATTGGTTGCCCGGAACAAACTCTCACTACTCTCAAAGTATCTGTACCGATTTCTCCGAAGAACCGCTGGGTAGGTCATTTGCCCAATATCCGCCCAGCGCCCGTACACGTTTATCAACGGGCCTTTCTCTCCGGTCCCATGATCTGTGAATTCATCACCCATCTACACAAATTCAAAGTAAAAAACCAGTACCGCCTACACAAAAACCGCTTACAAATATCAAGGTACACGTGGATTGTCACAGCAATTTCCATTTTTATTAATACAACAAAAACGATTCATATTCCATTTCCCTCCACAAACATCAAAGCCACAGCATCACAAAGCAATTTACACCTTATTTAAACATATACATACATATATACACACCATCACTGGCCTAAACATCAAAAAATCACATAACTCAAACTCATAAACTATGAACAACAAACAATACACCACCAAAAGTCATGGCCAAAAACCTACCAAAAACATAAATCGAACTCTTTTTCATAAAAGAGGAAATCGAAACAAAATCCACTTACCACTAAAACAAAAAACAAACACAAACCCACATTCAAAACCACCTATTTAAACAGACATCACAAAACTGGAGATACATACATGGCACGGTTATCTAGGAAACAGAAATCACAAAAGAAAATGCAAGGAAAGAACAACAAATCTTACCGCAAAGCAGGAGATACGAACGGCTTTAAAGGGACAGAAACCTCGTCGATCACCGGAATAGCACAGCAACAACAGCCAAGAACAACCGAGTAAAAACTCAAAAGCAAGAGATATGAAGACAGTAAAAAGATGAGAGAAATAACTGAGCAAACCTCCATTTTTATTACGTGAGGCGCGTGAAAAGGGGGGAGAGATTATAACACGCAACGTGGCACCTTCTGATTGGTCCACGGCAAAAGCACAATAATAACTGCCTCGGTACAAAACACCAACTACTCACTTGGTAATAACTCCCCACTTTTCTTCACATATTATTTCAAAGGTACATTCTCTCTCCACCCAAAGGTCACTTCACTCATTAATACGCACTGCCACTTATCATTTCTCATATTATTGGCATTTAATATTATTCTCTCATTAATTGACAATAATAAGCATTTATTCGCATAGCAGTTACGCATATCAAACAAAAACGTATCAACTTCGCACACGTCAAGCACCGCAAACCGCACAAACTTGAACCCATCTAGCAAATTTTTCTAACTCCTAAGTGTTGTCCGCCAACACTTGGGGGGCACATTTCTAGCAAAATTTTCTAACTCCTAAGTGTTGTCCGCCAACACTTGGGGGCACATTTCTAGCAAATTTTTCTAACTCCTAAGTGTTGTCCTCCAACACTTGGGGGCACAGGCATTACGCAGTTTTGCATTTTTTCCGCTTATCGTTTTCTTTTACTCCCCCTACCCGCTAAAGCGCCTAGAGGGAGTGGGGGGCAATGATAAGTACCCGCTAATAGCTATCAGCGGACACCCGCTAATAACAAAATACTAGTTCCCTAAAAACACAATTCTGGAATACTTGACAAAGTATATCTAATTTCAAAAGTATTATTTCAACAAATACAAAAGAATATCCACAAAAAGTATTTCAAACTATCATCTCTCTTATACTAATCCACTTGCACAAAAATATCTTGCTTTATCCATTTGCACACCCACTTGCATAAAAGTACACCCACTTGCCCACTTGCATAAAGGTATCTTGCTCCATAAGAAAAAGAGGCAATATAATATTCAAAGACACCCAGTTGCAACAGACAAAATCTGACTGAAGTAGCTCAAGTGACAGAATCAAGGTATGTTTGGAGGGGACATCAATCACTGTTCCAATAGTGGCTCACTGTAGCTTTAACGGCACAACTAGTGGGCAACAGTGATTGGGAAATCCAACCAATAAATACCCCCATTCTACACACAGAAAAGAGGATGGGATATATACACAAAAAAACTCCTAAAAAACAAAAGCTCTCTACATATTCTTCACACACGATATATTTTCACCAGCCTGGTTATTATTAGTTCCGATTACTGATTCTCACGCCGGAGGTGCTTGACGACCACCACCCCCGGGCAAGCATTGTTTTGCAGATACCCCAAACTCAGGTGATGTGCTTCCGGAAAAGTGCCCAGAAACACCCACTTGCCCACTTGCATAAAGGTATCTTGCTGCATAAGACAAAGAGGCAATATAATATTCAAAGACACCCAGTTGCAACAGACAAAATCTGACTGAAGTAGCTCAAGTGGTAGAATCAAGGTATGTTTGGAGGGGACATCAATCACTGTTCCAATAGTGGCTCACTTTAGTTTTAACGGCACAACTAGTGGGTAACAGTGATTGGGAAACCCAACCTATAAATACCCCCATTCTACACACAGAAAAGAGGATGGGATATATACACAAAAAAACTCCTAAAAAACAAAAGCTCTCTACATATTCTTCACACACGATATATTTTCACCAGCCTGGTTATTATTAGTTCCGATTACTGATTCTCACGCCGGAGGTGCTTGACGACCACTACCCCCGGGCAAGCATTGTTTTGCAGATACCACAAACTCAGGTGATGTGCTTCCGAAAAAGTGCCCAGAACGGTGATCGGGAGCCTCTAATCGACCGTGGGAATTATCACTTTAATTCGTTGACTAGTTTCTTTAATATCACTGTATGCAGTGACAACAGGAAAAGAATATACCATGCATAAATAATAAAATTAGTTGACGGGTTATATTATTCATAGTCATAGTGGTGGATATTCCCTCATGCATATATGCATGAATAATTGCAAACACATTTGTTATTATTCATTAATTTATGTACATATTTCAAAATCCGGATTCACTGTTTTGTTGAATTTTGCGATTAAACGTATATGATAAGTATGCTACTGGATCATCAATGCCAATTGTAGGCCTTCCCGATTGTGCTTTTGCCGATTTACAATAATTGTATCAGGTTCTCATCATGCATTCACAATCAAATTCTTCGATTTTCGTTACTCAATTGATAAATGTAATATATATACTTCACAATCAATTTCTCTAGGAGTAATCGTTTGGAACCCGGCCCATATATTAATTATATTTGATTTTGTGAATTATGATATTATTGTTCATATTATTATTATTATTATTATTATTATTATTATTATTATTATTATTATGCGGGAACATCTACATTACATTAGTGGATTCAAATTCACGTTTCATTCGATTTCATCTTTAAAATAAACTTTGTACTTTTCACTATGTGTACACTTTATATCGTAAACAATAAAATTAATAACATGAAATTTATGTAGTATCGTCTTTCGTATCGTACGTTCTAGCTAGTATGTCCACCAAATTGAAGTGGCACCCACCTCTCATTTGCCTAATTTTAGTTTGTGTTTCTTCCGTCTGAACTCTGGCCCTGTTTGGGGTTTTATTTTGTGGGCAACTTAAGAGCTTATGGCTTAAGGGGGTGTTTGCCTATTTAAGTTTTGGTTCAATTTATTACTTATATGTTGATAAGTTGAATGTTAGAAAATCCTAACATTCCTCTAACATTCAACTTATTCTTATAACTTATTTCTCGATACAAGCAATATATTGGGTCTGTTTGTTTTATCATATTACTGTTAACTTATGGCTTATAAGGCCATAAGAACTTATGAGGGGTGTTTGCCTATTTAAGTTTTAACTCAACTTATGACTTATATGTTGATAAGTTGAATGTTAGGAAATCCTAACATTCAACTTATGCTTATAACTTATTTCTCGATACACGCAATATATAATATCCTTCAAATCTTCAAAATCATATATCTTTTGATCCGTTCATTAGAAAATTGATATGTATATATCAAATTACTCTACTCATCGTGATCTACCCATTGACATCCATTGATATATATTAAAAAATAAATATTTTGAAAATAATAAAAAAAGTTAACTTATAAGTTCTGATTTACCAAACACTCTACTGATTTATAAGTTCTGATTTACCAAACACTTTACTGACTTATAAGTTCTGCTCTACTTATCACTTATATGACATTTATGCTTATAAGTTATAAGCTACTCTTCTTAAGATACCCCAAACACCCACATAATACCTTTCAAATCTTCAAAATCATATATTTTTTGATCCGTTCATTAGAAAATTGATATGTATATATCAAATTACTCTACTCATCGAGATCTATCTATTGACAACCATTGATATATATTAAAAAACAAATTTTTTGAAAATAATAAAAAAAAGTTAACTTTTAAGTTCTGATTTACCAAACACTCTACTGATTTATAAGTTCTGATTTACCAAACACTTTAGTGACTTATAAGTTCTGCTCTACTTATTATGACATTTATATGCTTATAAGTCATAAGCTACTCCTCTTAAGATACCCCAAACATCCACTCTATGTTGTCTACTTATTTTTTACACGTTAACGTGTACTTAAAATATAATTTTGTAATTATTTCAAATTTTTTAAAATGAAATTCCGAAAGTATTTATGAAATTATGTTTAATATATTTAATAATAAAATAGGGATGAGAGCTTTGATTTTTTGATAAATTTTTTAAAGAAAGTTATTAATATTTACTTTTAATACTTTATCAATATTGTGTAAAAAGATTTTTAGAGATTATTTTATTCTTAGATTGGAATAAGAAAAAGTTAGTTGTATTTGGAAAATATTTTAAATGATGGTGGTGGACACTTTGACATTGACATGACTTTACGAGAAGTTGTGACTTTGTGGGCTCGAGGAAACTATCCCAAAAGGCCAAAACTGAGATTTGTTATACAGTAGTATTATAAACTACAGCCGGATAGTATAATGTGGCCATGCACTTTCTAATGTCGTCCCATCATTGACACACCGTGCGCCCTTTTCTTTATTTGTTTATTAATTTCACGTGCCTAGTACTATGAGTGGATTTGGACTCCCAGGTGAAGTGATGAGCAGGGCTGTTCACTAATCGAGTCGAGTTGAGCTTTGACTGAAATGAGCCGAGCTTTGACTTTAACGAACTGAATCGAGATTTAATCTTAACGAACCGAACTGATTTCTTAACGAACCGAGCCGAGTTTTGACTGAACCGAGCCGAACTCGAGTTGTTCACGAACAGCCTCGAGCCGGGCCGAGTTCGATCCGACCTCGAGCTGTTCGCGAACAATTAATTTGCTTGGAGATCTTAATAAACATTTAAATTACACGTGCACAATTTCATCGTTTTAATTTTGAGATATCGATCTAGAGAGACTATATATTTTTCGCGTTTCCTTAATTTCTAATTTAGGCGAATTAGACCAAAGATTTCGAGGTGAGATTTTATTTTAACTAATTAACAATTATTTAAAATAAAATTAAAACAATTATTTTTAATAAAATTAAAATAATTTTACCAGACATAAAGAACTACTGTGATTTATGAAGAAACAGATCTACCAAGACAAAAAATAATAATTGTGCAGTGATCAACTAATTAACATGGCAATGAATATAATAATTATGGTTGGTAAAGATTACAATAATTAAAGAAACTAAGTTAACCGTGAAGAAAATAATAATGTACATATAAAAAAAGAAAGAAGCTAATGATTACTAATAATTCATAATAATTACATAAAAACTAGGACTAATGATTACTATTTTTATTATATATATTTTATATATTGATAGAAAAAAATACATAGAAGATTTCAGCAAACAAATTAATTTGGAAATATCTAATTAATTTTTTATTTTTGAAAATTTGGAAATATCATTTAATTTGATATATCTTGACATTCGTACGGTTGGATCGTCGAGATTTTTTTTAAAAATATAGAAACAATAATCTGGAACGAAGCACTAGTTACGAGTACTAGACAATATAGTATTGTTCTATTAAGATCTCAAACCAAATTAATTTTTCATTTTTTGAAAATTTGGGAATATCATTTAATTAGATATATCTTGACATCCGTACGGTTGGATCGTCGAGAAATATTTTTAAAAATATAAAAACAATAATCTGGGACGAAACACTAGTTACGAGTACTAGACAATATAGTAGTGTTCTATTAAGATCAATAACCAAATTAATTTTTTATTTTTTGAAAATTTGGGAATATCATTTAATTAGATATATCTTGACATTCGTACGGTAGGATCATCGAGAAATAATATAAAAATATAGAAACAATAATCTGGGACGAAGCACTAGTTACGAGTACTAGACAATATAGTAGTGTTCTATTAAGATCTCCAACCAAAATAATTTTTTATTTTTTGAAAATCTGGGAATATCTAATTTCTTGACGATCCAACCGTACGGATGTCAAGATATATCTAATTTAGTGATATTCCCAAATTTTCAAAAAACAAAAAATTAATTTGGTTGGAGATCTTAGTAGATCACTACTATTCTTACTAGTACTAGTAACTAGTGCTTTGTCCCGGATTATTGTTTCTATTTTTTATAAAATATTTCTCGACGATCCAACCGTACGGATGTCAAGATATATCAAATTTAGTGATATTCCCAAATTTTCAAAAAATAAAAAATTAATTTGGTTGGAGATCTTAGTAGATCACTACTATTCTAACTAGTACTAGTAAATAGTGCTTTGTCACGGATTGTTGTTCCTATTTTTTTAAAAATATTTCTTGACGATCCAACCATGAAGATGTCAAGATATATCTAATTTAGTGATATTCCCAAATTTTTAAAAAATAAAAAATTAATTTGGTTGGAGATAAAAAAATAAAAAGTAAAATTTTTGATTTTTTTCGAGTTTTAACGAGCCGACGAGCAGAGCTCGAGCCAAGATAAAACGAGCTCTTATCGAGCCAAGCCGAAACGAGCTCAAACCAAATCGAGCTTTTATCGAGCCGAGCTCGAACTGTTCATGAACGGCTCTATTCGTGAACAGCCCTAGTGATCGAGCACTATTTTTGCAGCAAGGAGGAAGCTTTTTAGACGGCACGCAATAGGGCACCGGTCGCAGACTCACAAGTCATAACTATTTTTTTTGTTTTTTTCGGATTTGTGGAGGAAGCTTTTTTTTCACTTCACAAATAAAGTATAATTTTCATAAACTATAGTTAATATTTTACACATGTTTTTTCGGTAATAATATTATAGAGATATTTCATCGAGTACAGGTTTTGATTTTTGTCATACACTTTAAATTATTATGTTTGAATTTATTTTTATAAAATATAAAATTAATTATATACTTTATTCGAAATATTTAAATGTAATTTTAGTTGTACAAATCAAAGAATATTAAAATATGTGTAAAAAATTCAAGCAATTCTATATTTTATAAAGGAGCTAGCAGTATAAAATAGTTTAGAGCTTTTTTGATAAATATATAGAAAAAAGTAAATTTTTGTAATTTTATTTTTATTAAGAATAGCTATTTGATTAATTGCAAAAAAAACTTTTTTTTTCGCAAAAATAACAATTTTAAATTTTTTTAAAAATTAAAAACAATTAGCCCTCTGGGTCCACTGCCACATCAGCAGTCAACCACCTGACCAGTCAACTGTCACGTCAGCAGGGAGTAGGGCCCACTGCCGCGGGATGGGTCCCACATGCCACATCAGCATGCCACGACAATAGGGGTGGGTCCCACCTGTCACGTCAGCATGCCACATCAACAGGGAGTGGGACCCACCTGCCACGCCAGCGGTCACGTTAACGTTGCCCAATCAGCATTATAATATAAAATAAAAAATAAAATAAATACATTATATCCTATTATATAATAAGAGTAAGAGGGATAATATGATAGTACTACCTTAGGTCCAGGGATCGAATTCTAACAAGCACATAATAAATATGAATTCTTTATAATTCAAAGTTAATTAGTATGCGACTGCGCGTGTATAAATTTTAAAAAATTACACAAATTCTATTATAAGAATAAGAGTCTAGATAGTAAACCAAAGGGGGCAAATTCTATCAGTTACACAACATTATCAACAGGTGGCCAAGTACTGTAAAGAGGGTGGTGGATGGTGATACATGATGCTACACTATCCAACTTACTAATTTATAGTTTGTGATGGAAAATTATTAATTTTTAATATTTTTCATTTATATTTATTATATATATAGTTTTAATATAAATAAAAGATTATATTCTAAGTCAAAATTTAATATAAATAATATATTTTAATTTACTAAAAAAATATTAAAAAGTATCTATATTATAATAAATATAATTTTATTTCAAATAATTATTTTTAAATAAATAAATTGGTATTGATTGATGAGATTTGAATCCTAAATTCTAAATTTGTATAGATATAAATATTAATATAAAATTTATTTACAATATGTTGTAACTAAATTTTATATTAAATTTTATATGTTGTAGTACTCTCATATTATCCCTCTTACTATTATTATATAATAGGATATAATTTTAAAAAAAACCTTTGGATTAGTAAGGTATAGGTTGGGGAAACTAAAATAAGGGATATTTACAAAACTACCTAACTTTTTGAAACTATTTACAAAAGTACGGTTTTTTGGTTGCAAAGGTTGCAAAACTGGCACAGGTGGAAAATGTTGCAAATGAGCTTAAAATGTAGGCAAAAAAAGGTTGCAAAGGTTGCCCAAAAAAAAGTTGCAAAGGTTGCAAGTCATATTTTTAAAAAAATCTGTTGCAACTTGGGTAGTTTTGAAAAAAGCCCAAATAATAAAATAAATTTTAATATTAAACCTATCAGTTATTATGCTTTACATCAAATGGTTAGAGCATCCCAAGGGTATAAAACTCTTAGCTAAATTATTCATGTGGCATCTAATGGCACTATTTAGACAATATGTAAAAGTTTGAGCACTCCAATCATCAAATCTTTTGCAAAAAATTATAGATTACCATTTTTGATTGGTTATATTTGTTGAACCAATAACCCCTTATGTATAACTTTACATAATCATAATTATAGAAAATACCATTGTAAAATATCAAGATAGCCAATCAATATAGGCAACCATTTTACACAATACCCAATCAATATAAAAATTTTACAATATCAAGATAACCAATCAATATTAATAGAGGTATATTTCCAAAATTGAAAAGAATTTTCAACGTAAAAATTCGTCACTTTCTTTCCCCTTCAATTTCCAGGTGATTTCAATTGTTAACTAATGGTTAAATCATCATTAAATTAATTATTATTTGGTAAGATAGATTTCCAAAATTGAAAAGAATTTCAACGTAAAAATTCGTCACTCTCTTTTCCCTCCAATTTATAGGTAATTTCAGTTGTTAACTAATGGTTAAATCATCATTAAATTAATGGTTATTTGGTAAGATAGATTTCCAAATTGAAAAGAATTATCAACATAAAAATTCGTAACTTTCTTTCCCCTCCAATTTCCAGGTAATTTCAGTTGTTAACTAATGGTTAAATCATCATTAAATTAATGGTTATTTGGTAAAATTTGTGTGGGCTGTAAAATCGTTTAAATCTAATTTTTAAAACTCTAAGTAGATTGAGCATCTAAAACCAAATAAAGCTTATTAATTTTTCAAAGTTTTAGATCCAAATTGACTATATTTTCTTTAATTATTTCAAATTTAGAAAATTTTATGTTTTCCAACAAAACATTAAAATTTCTTTAATTAAAGTCCAATGAAAATTTAATTAATATAGGAATAAAATTGTATAAAAATCATATATATATAAATATTTTTTTAATAATTTATGAAGAATATTTAACAAAGTTTTATAAGATAGAAAGAATATTTAACAAAGTTTTATTAACCAACATGTTAATAAAATATAAAGAGATTAATTTACTCGATATTAACTCCATTAGAGCATGTCCAATGGGTTTGAAATTAATTACCATAAATAAGAATTATAAAGAATGTGTAAAAAATTTTGCATTCCAATGGGACAAAACAGTTGTCTATAATTATAGATAATCTCTTGATGTTGGCTATATTTGTCGAACCTCTAGAGACTTGTAGTGAATTGCCACATCACTTATTTCTATATTAAAATTATATATTCCATTAATAACAACTTGAAATATTAATAACATACTATTTTTAAAATATAGTCAATCATTATAGCCAATACCATTGGAACACAATGTCTTACATAATCAATATTGTATGTAATTTAGCCAATCATTTTTAGCTAACACCATTGGAGATGCTCTTACTTATCAATGTGTTTCGCTATTAGTGTAAACCAATAAACAAATATAGGAAATATAAGTAGGTGAAAAAAGTATAAACTACAATGATGAAGTTTGAAATATTAATAATAGTGATAATTACTCTGTTATTTATGTTTTATTATCATATTGTTCATATGCTACAACCATAGATTGTACTCCCTCCATCCCTTCCATTTATTTATAAATGGACTGGACATGGCGGTACCGACCAATTTTACATATTTAAAGTGGGGTTAGTGGTGAAAACTAGTGGATGCAGTGAAATTTTATATTGTAAAATTTTTCTATTTAAAAAAGAAATTGGAATGTTAAACAATTGGGAGGGACCTATCAAAAAGGAAAGTGTAAAGAAATGGTTGGAACAGATAAAATATTAGTTGATTGTATAATTTAAAATTTTAATAGAAAATGAAAAAATAAAATTAATATTTTTCGATGATATCAACTGTTAAAAATTAATTATTTTAGTGCATAGTATTAATTTAATATTTAATACAAATCCCAACTATAAATAAATGTGTTAAAATAAGAAAGTAAAAATATTATATATATATATATATATATATATATATATATATATACTATTATATAAAAGCCAAAACATTAAAAGTTTGGTTAGTTAGTCGGTCGGTCGGTTGGTTGGTCGGTACTGTTGACCCTTACTTAATTACAGATAAACTAACTAATCAATTCCCTATTGAGTTTAAACATATTGGGTCTGTTTGGCGTACCTTTTTTTTAGGACTTATGGACTTATTTTCGGGTAAAAATGTTATATTTTGATAATTTTTTTTATACAAATATTTAATGTATGTTTGAGATTCAATAAGTTGCAAAAATAAGTTGGAAAGTTATGAATCTCTAACTTTGTCTTAAAATAAGTTGACTTATTCTGGAAAAAAGTTCCTCCAAACACCCCCATTATCTTTTCTATTTTTCAAGAACCAACTAATTTCCTAAAATATAATATCCTTTTATATTTTATCTAACTAAAATTTCTACTTTATTAATCAATTTTCTTTTTCAGGTTAGACATATTACCTTTTCTACTAATTAATCAATTTCTAACTAATCAATTTCCTTCTTGAGGTTAAACATATTATCTTTCTCATTTTCAAAAACTAAATAATTTCCTTTTTATGATAAAATATAATATCCCTTTATATTTTATCTAACTAACTAATTTCCTAAAATACAATATCCTTTTATATTTTATCTAACTAAAATTTCTCCTTTATTAATCAATTTCCTTTTTCAGATTAGACATATTACCTTTTCTACTAACTAATAAATTCTCTTACTTAATTACAGATAAACTAAATAATCAATTTCCTTCTTGAGTTTAAACATATTATCTTTTCTATTTTTCAAGAACTAACTAATTTCCTAAAATATAATATTCTTTTATATTTTATCTAACTAAATTTTCTACTTTATTAATCAATTTTCCTTTTTAGGTTAGACATATTACATTTTCTACTAACTAATCAATCAATTTCTTACTAATCAATTTTCTTCTTGAGGTTAAACATATTATCTTTTCTCTTTTTCAAAAAATAAATAATTTCCTTTTTATGATAAAATATAATATCCCTTTATATTTTATCTAACTAACTAATTTCCTAAAATACAATATCCTTTTATATTTTATCTAACTAAAATTACTCCTTTATTAATCAATTTCCTTTTTCAGGTTAGACATATTACCTTTTCTACTAACTAATAAATTCCCTTACTTAATTACAGATAAACTAACTAATCAATTTCCTTCTTGAGTTTAAACATATTATCTTTTCTATTTTTCAAGAACTAACTAATTTCCTAAAATATAATATCCTTTTATATTTTATGTAACTAAAATTTCTACTTTATTAATCAATTTCCTTTTTCAGGTTAGACATATTACCTTTTCTACTAATTAATCAGTTTCTAACTAATAAATTTCCTTCTTGAGGTTAAATATATTATCTTTTCTCTTTTTCAAAAACTAAATAATTTCCTTTTTATGATAAACTATAATATCCCTTTATATTTTATCTAACTAACTACTTTCCTAAAATACAATATCCTTTTATATTTTATCTAACTAAAATTCCTCCTTTATTAATCAATTTCCTTTTTCAGGTTAGACATATTATCTTTTTTCTACTAACTAATAAATTTCCTTCGTGAGGTTAAACATATTATCTTTTCTCTTTTTCAAAAACTAAACAATTTCTTTTTTCTGATAAAATATAATATCCCTTTATATTTTATCTAACTAAAATTTCTCCTTTATTAATTAATTTCCTTTTTCAAGTTAGACATATTAACTTTTCTATTTTTCAATAACTAAACAATTTTCTTTTTCAAGTAAAATAAAATATCTTTCACATTTTATTTAACTAAAATATCTCTTTTTTTAAAAATAGTACGAGTAGTTTTGTTTAATAAAATAACGTAATTATATTATAATTACTATTAACTAATCAATTACTTTTTTCACCCAAAACACGTTACCTTTTCTTTTTTCTCTAATTAACATCTCTCTTTTTCCAATTATATCATGAACGGTTACCTTTTTCAACCAAAACGCGGTACCTTTTTTCTTTTCTCTTATTAAAATCTCTCTTTTTCCAATTATATCACAGATGTTTCTATTTAATAAAATAAAATACTAATATTATAATACTAATAATTAACCGATTACATTTTCAGCTAAAATGTATCATATTTTCTATTTTTTCTAATTAAACTCCCTTTTTTTCTAGAAATATCACGAACAACATTAATTTCTCATTTTCTAAAAACTATGAGCAATTTTATTTAGTAAAATGACATAATTAAATTATAATTATATAAGCTAATCAATTACCTTTTTAACATAAATCATGTCATTTTTTTTAATTTTTACGTTACCTTTCTATTTTCTCTAACTAAAATCTCTCCTTTTCCAATTATATCAAGGGAGGTTTTATTTAATAAAATAAACTAATAATATTTTAATATTAATAATTAACCGATTACCTTTTTCAACTAAAACGTATCATCTTTCCTATATTTTTTTAACTAAAATCCTTCTTTTAATAGATATATCACGGACAATATTAATTTCACCTTTTCTAAAAATATTTCGTACAATTGTATTTAGTAAATAAGGTAATTAAATTATAATTGCTATAAACTAATCAATTATATTTTTCACCTATAACATGTTTCCTTTTTAATTTTCTCTAACTAAATCCTATCTTTTTGTAATCATATCACATGCATTCTATTTAATAAAAGTAATAATTTTATAATTACCAATAATTAATCCATTACCTTTTTTCAACTAAAATCTATCACCTTTTCTATATTTTCTAACTAAAATCCTTCCATTTCTAGAAATATCACGGATAACTTTTGTATAATTATTATCAAATCATCTGATATAATAATGTAAGCCTCCAAAATTCATCTTTTAAAAACGTAATTTAAATAAATGAAAAAATTTATATAATATTAAAATAAAAAATCCGTGCATCGCACGGGCTTTAAGCTAGTATATACCTAAATTATAATATGTACAATAAATATCGTCAAAAGGTCTAAATTTCGAATTTCACTAATAACATATTATAATTAATTATTATTATATTAATTCTAAAATTATAAATAAAGTTAAAAATACATTAATTATATATTATTATATTCTATTTAAGTTAATTATAAAAAATTTAAATTTTAAATTTTAAATTATTTAAAAATAATCCGTGCTTTGCACGGGTTATAAGCTAGTAATAGTATAATACAATTAAGATAGTATATTTGGAACTTAGATGGTATATTAGTAATGAATTTGAAGAGACGGTAATTTTGCAAAACAAACTAAAGAATGTAATATTTTTCATAAATTCTCCATAATTTTTTATCAGTAATAATCTTGATAAAAAATACGACTTAATGATCTAGAAGAATGTATTTAATCAGGTTTTCACGCATTGTAAGAACATATGATAATATCTATCACTTAATGGCTTTTTGTGTCGAGCTTTGTTGTAACAAGCCTATATATTGTTTAAACACTACGATCTGTACTGGTTAAATTTTGAAACTAGCTTGCTTGCCTGGTTGCTTATGAGCTGTATCTGTTAGAATTCAAACACGTTTTCCAGAAACAAGTCAGCTTGTTAAAAGTCAAGATTTACAGCAGGTAGTTGAGTTGTGTTTGTGGGCTGTCAACATGCAACAGCTTTTGGAGAATATATGGTAGGTGCATGTCAAATATGTAGGATTGAATAATTAGTTTATGATGTAATGGATGATGTAAAATGATGGAGTCTGAAGCCTATAAAAAGCTACCTGCTGTACATGTAATAACACACCAAAAAAAATAAAAACACCAAGTGAGATAAAGAAAAACAAGAGTGATACACCATAAGGAAAAGAGAGCCGAAGCTCTGTCTTGTATTGAAGGAAAAGGCTATAGCCTGTATTATAAAAGTGTTGTTGTGTTTGTTTTAAAGTAATATCTTGTTCTTAAAGCTCATTACGTTTCCAACAAAGTGGTATCAGAGCCAAAGGTTCCAGGTTCGCGTAAAAGAAGGAAGGAGCTGAAATTTCGAGTTTTTTGAAGGTGGTCGAAACTCCGCTTTGAGGACACCATTAGATTGGTCTCGCTGATACGAGTCCAGCGGTATCTTCGGAATTCAAAACCGACGTCAGACGAAGCCGTACGAGCTGTCGGAAGTTTTCAACGAAGAAGATGATGAATAGTGACTGAACAAATTACAGTTTGGTCACTGATTTTTTCCAGAAATTACAGTTTGGTCCCTGACATTTCAAAATTTACATATTGGCCCCTGGAGTTTTTCAAAAATCACAGTTTGGTCCCGAAAGTTTTCTAAACCTTACACATTGGTCCCTAAGGTTTGAAATGACGAATATGATGCAACCGAATATTCCAAAATTAACGTCTACAAATTACGGGAATTGGAGTATCCAAATGAAGGTGTTACTCGGTTCCTACGATAACTGGGATATTGTAAAAAGTTGGCACAACGAGCCCGCAGATGCAACCGCCGAAGCAGCTCTTCCGAATGCCGAGAAGATAGCGTTGAAGGAGTCCCGGAAAAAAGACAAAAAGGCGTTATTTACAATTTTTCAAGGTATCGACGAATCAACCTTTGAAAAAATCTCAGAAGCAAAGACGGCAAAAGGTGCATGGGAGATTTTGCAAAAATCATTCCAAGGAGTTGAGAAAGTAAAAAAGGTGCGGCTCCAAGTCCTTCGTGGCGAGTTCGAGAATATCAAGATGAAGTCCTCAGAAAATATCGGTGAATATGTTACGCGTTTGAAAACGGTAACAAATGAGATGAAAAGAAACGGTGAAAGTCTCGATGATGTTCGGGTCATGGAAAAGCTCCTCCGCTCGCTAACAAGAAAATTTGATTTTGTTGTTACTGCTATCGAGGAGTCGAAAGATTTGTCCACAATTTCAATTGATGAGCTGGTTGGTTCACTTCAAGCGCATGAGCAGCGGATGAACCAATATGATGATGCAAGCCATTTGGAAAAGGCGTTGTAAAGTAAAGTATCCATCGGTGACAGTTCTGGCAATAGCAGCTCTTCACATGGCAGAGGTGGCTATAGAGGTGGATATCGAGGTGGACGAGGACGTGGAAGACAGACGTTCAGTAGAGGCCAGAATAATGAAGGCTATCAACCATCTGGTCGCGGTCAAAATTTCAGAGCCCGAGGAAGAGGCGGATTCCAACAACGAGGTGACAAGTCTCAATTACAATGTTATAATTGCAACAAATATGGTCACTTCAGTTACGAGTGTAGATCACCGAAGGTGGAAGAAAGGAGTCATTTTGCAGCTGCAAGAGAAGACAAAGATGTGGGTTCCGCTATGTTCCTCACTTACAAAGGAGATGACGAAGGCAAGAAGAATACATGGTATCTTGATTCGGGATCCAGCAACCACATGTGTGGCCACAAGGAATTATTTACGGAGATAGACGACACCATCAGTGGAGAAGTTACTTTTGGTGACTCGTCAAATATTCCAGTCAAAGGGAAAGGCACTGTTACGATTGTGACAAAGAGAGGTGATATAAAGTATATAAATGATGTTTATTATATACCTGCTTTGAAAAGTAATATCATCAGTCTTGGACAACTTGTGGAGAAGAGATATAACATACAGATGCAGGATAATTCTCTTATCATCAGAAATCAGATTAGAGAATTAATTGCAAACGTGGAGATGTCAAAGAATCGTCTCTTCACACTTGATATGCAGACAAATGTGCAGAAGTGTTTGAAGTCAGTCATTAAAAATGACTCGTGGTTATGGCACTTGAGATTTTGTCATCTTGGATTTACTGGCTTGAAATTATTGTCAAGGACAAAGATGGTGGATGGTTTGCCAGAAATCAATGAACCAAATCAGTTGTGCGAAGCATGTGTTAAAGGGAAGCAACACCGACAAAGCTTTCCAGTTGGAAAATCATGGCGAGCTAGATGGCCGTTGGAGATTGCTCATACGGATATAGCTGGTCCATTTGATATTGCATCATTTGGAGGAAACAGGTATTACCTAACATTTATTGATGATTTCAGCAGAAAAAGTTGGGTATATATCTTGAAAGAAAAGCGGAGGCGCTTGATAAATTCAAGGAGTTCAAAGCTATGGCAGAAAAGCAAATTGGCCATTATTTGAAGGTACTTCGATCAGACAGAGGAGGCGAGTACACTTCAAACTTGTTCAGAAGTTTTTGCAGAGCACATGGAATAAATCATCAGTTGACAACGGCATATACTCCACAACAAAATGGTGTTGCAGAACGAAAGAATCGCACCATTCTAGACATGGCAAGGAGCATGGTGAAAGCAAAACATATGCCAAGGACTTTCTGGGCTGAAGCCGTTCTATGTGCATTTTATTTGTTGAATCGTTGTCCAACTAAAAGTGTTAGAAACAAAACTCCAAATAAAGCATGGAGTGGTAGTAAACCATCAGTTGGGCATCTCAGAATATTTGGGTGTATTGCATATGCCCATATTCCCGATCAGAAAAGAAAGAAGTTTGATGACAAAGGCGAGAAGTGTATCTTTACAGGATATGACAAAAGAAGCAAGGCGTACAGACTCTATAATCCCCTGACGAAGAAATTAATCATTTCTCGAGATGTTGAGTTCGATGAATCTGATTACTGGAAATGGAGCGAGGAAGAAAGAAAAGTTGCAGGCTTATTCTTTAATGATGATGATGATGGTGATGACTCCAACATAGAAGATGGCGGAGATGATGATCCAACTCCTCCACAAAGTCCAAATCAACAAACTCCTGCCTCGACACCATCGAGTTCAGGAAGCAGCAGTAGCAGCAGTTCAGGGGGAGCACCCAGAAAAATGCGAAGTCTGGATAGTATATATGAGGCGAAAAGTCCGGTACAAACATCCTTTGATTATTCTTTATTTTGTTTGATGGCTGAATGTGATCCAGTTACATTTGAGGAAGCTTCTGAAGAAAGCAAATGGAACAAAGCCATGGATGAAGAAATTGGTGCAATCAAGAAGAATGATACTTGGGAGCTTACAAGTCTTCCAGAAGGACACAAACCAATTGGTGTCAAATGGGTCTACAAGACAAAGACCAATCAAGATGGAGAAGTGGAAAAATACAAGGCAAGGCTAGTGGCTAAAGGATACAAGCAAAGATACGGGATTGACTATGATGAGGTATTTGCTCCAGTTGCAAGAGTTGATACCATAAGACTTCTTACAACAATTGCAGCTCAGAACCAGTGGAAGATCTACCAGATGGATGTGAAGTCCGCATTCCTAAATGGTTATCTTGAAGAAGAAGTCTACATTGAGCAACCACCCGGATATGTTCAGAAAGGCCAAGAAAATAAAGTCTACAGATTAAAGAAAGCACTGTACGGGTTGAAGCAAGCCCCGAGAGCATGGAACACAAGGGTTGATGAATACTTTCAGAAGAATGGTTTTGTGAAGAGTCCATATGAGCATGCACTCTACACCAAAACAAATTCAGGGGGAGATATTATGATCGTGTGCTTATACGTGTGTAATGCCCCCAGATCCGCCTGGACCGGGGATCCGGGTCGTCACATTGTCTCAATATCCTGCAGCGCACGTTAACGCAATAATAAAGCAAAATATTTAATACAACGAAGCATAAGTGTTCCACTCCACAGATCCAAGATCGGTCTCATAAAATATTACAATACAACATAGTACATCTTAGGATAATATCTTACGAACGTTCACAAAAGTAATAAATATCAAGGTTCCAGCTGGATAATCTAGTTCTTGTCAGCATAGCCTGGAGCTTTTCCCTTTCCTCTGGATCCCTGGCTCGACGTCTCAGCAAGTTCTCTCCTTGCTCGGTAAATAAATATAAAAAGATTTACCAAAAGAAATACTCGAAATTTTAGAATTTGATATCACAATCTGGCATTGACTCAATACTCATCTCGAAACTGATTACTCGAAAGACTCAATTGATATAACTCTGGTGACTCATGATTTAAAAATAAACTGGTCTTCCACCTCTCGGTATCTCGGTGGGGCGATCAACTATCCGACCGGGAATACCGTCCTCCAATGATATCGCACTTCGCCCGATCACGGCTACAATACGTTATCAACGATATAATATTAATGTATGAATGCTAGCATCATAATGGGTTATCAATTCAATCCTGGCAACAAATGCCAAAATAATCTCGTGTCCGTGTAATGGTACACAAGTCTCTCTTTCTCTATAATGGGCCTCTTTCCCAAAATTGACCAGTAGAACACAGAATTCCCGAACATTTCATGAACTAATACTTTGAGATAAACTTCACAAGGAAAATAATTAATTGATCTGGCTGACTTCCAGTTTACTCGATGGACCACCAATCCGAACAATGGACTGATGTAACTCTCAATAAATATGTTTTAATTGCTTGACACGAACAAAGTGCCAACCCTTGACAAGAAAGGGCAACTATCTCGAAATAATGAGAATAGTTTTAGAATGAAAAGCAATGAGTCGTACTGAACAAGTAGTACTACCCGAGTAATTTTAAATACTCAAAGTTGATGAACGATAAATAGAATGTTTTTCACTTGATCAACGAGTGAAACCCTAATGATTTTAAATAATATAACACCTATTGGTCGGTTCGAACGATGAACCAACTAAAAGATAATCAATAAATATTGTCGAATTTGAACAATAAATCCGACTAAGAAAATGAATTTAACTATCTCGAACGAATGAGAATAGTTTCACTGAATCAAAATAAATAGTCGTCCCGAATTAATGAGATTGACCTGATAACAACGGGATTGCTTCTATGCTTATAGGGAATGTATTTCGCAAGTAAATTAATTCTATCAGTAACGTAATATTTAACGAGAAAATAATGCTCAAAAAGAAACTATTGCATCATAAGGAGCAACAATTAAATCTCATAATTGATAGCTCGAAAATAAATAAGGAATGAAATAATACGAACAGAAATATAAAGTTTCCCGAGAGTTAGGGTAGGAATGAACTTGCCTCGGTCTCGCAGTGCAGAAAAATGCAGATAAAATTATACTCTACCCGTGGGCTCGACTTCGGTCTACGGCTCGAGAATTAGGCACTAACAATGTCAACCAGAAAATACGTGAGCGAATCGTCAAAATAGAATATACCTGATCCGATAATATAATATTTAAATACTAAAATATTTTCCCGAAAATCTCTAACGTACTTGACGGAAATTAAATCTCCGGGTAATAACTCTCTTTCACACTCAGAAATCAAATCTCGAAAATATAATATTTTAATATCCGTAAGTCTCGCTAAAAACGACAAATAGGGCTACGGCGATACTCCGTATCTTAAGTCTCGTAACTAATTATACCACTAATTATTCTCAAACAAAATAATCCAACAATCTATTTTTATACAATTTAAATCCGTAATTAATGTTATTAATCTCACTAACTAATTTCTCTTTCATTTTTAAATCTCATAATTTTAATATTAATATTAATACGACTTTAGCATCTACATTAATCTGGTCCGATTTGATTAATAAATATAAACCGAAACTATCAATTTTCAGCTTTCTATAATAGAATCCGCTTTTAATCCTATTTATCCACGGTTAATCCTCGTTTAAACGACCAAAAAAAATAAATCTTCCAATTTTTATCCAAAAATCATTAAATGATTATTTTTAACTAAGTAATAATTAATTTCACTATTATTATTAAACACCTTTTATTTCCCACAATTTAAATAATAAACCCATTAACACTTTCACCCTTTTCATCTTATTACAGGTGTAAAAGTTTTTATCAGAAAACAATTCACGACGGCGCGTGGGGCCCACGCGCCACCACCGCCGTCCGGAAAATCGCTCCCCTACACTGCCTCTCCCCTGATCAATCTCTCTCTCACATTTCTCTACCAATCTCTCTCTCTGTCTCTAACAATCTCTCTCTCGTCGAAGTCTCTCCCCAAGTCTCTCATCTCCCAACTCCCCTCATCTCCTCCTTATAACTCCGGCCACACACACATCCCAACAAAACTCTCTCATCCCCTCTCTTCTTTCTCCCTCCGTTCGTTCTCCCTCCCCTGTCTCTCCCTCGAACTACCATAACCAACAATACCACATCAATCTCTCATCTCACTGTCTCTCTCTCGCCTCAAACTCTCGATTGAACCAACACCCACACAACAATATTACACATCCCCCAAACTACCGACAACACCCAACATCTCCGCCTCCTTGTTCCCGACTACAACCACCATCGCCCCCCTCCCCCTAATTCCGATAGCACAACCACAACACACATATCTCCATCTCCTCACTCCTCCGTCTCACTTTCTCGCACGGCAACACACCACCACCACAAACTGCACCCCCCCTTAGACCAATCGAACCACCAGTCAGCCACAACAAGCCCAAACCAAAACTCTAATCACGAAATCGAATTGATAACTATGGCCAATCGAATAACAACGAAAAGAATTTTGAAAGTAATTACCTGTGGTTCGTATCCTGTGAGCAGAGGAGGTAAAAACAAAATAAGAATAAGAAGGAAAGAGGATTGCCTAGTCTGTGTTGTGTTGGTAGTCTAATAAAAAGACTGGGCTTTTGTTTCTGTTTATAAAACTGCAAGGGGACAAAACGTGGGGTTAAAAAAAATAAAAAGGTAATGAGACATTTTGGGTTTGTAAAAAGGAGTGGAGTGTTGTGTCTTGTGAAAGAATTTCTCAAGTTCTGTGAACGAAAAATTCTGTCTCTCTCTCTCTCTCTCGTGTTTAATGATTCGAGTAATTAAAACAGTAATATCAATACCGTTATTTTCCTGCTGACTAATAATAAACGAGACCCAAAATTCATTCTCTAAAATAAATTCCGCGCTTTAAAAATTAATATCAACCCAAAAATTAAAATCTTATTTACCTAAATTTTCTAATTTTAAATAAATACCTAATAATTATAAATAAATAGATAAAATAAATATTTATTCACATACGAATATAAAATTTTAAAAATAAATAAAAAAAATTAACCAAAAATGCACTAATTAAATATATTAATGCATTGACCCTTAAATAAATTTAAATAACGAGTAGAAAAATATTATTCGAAAATTTACTGTTATTACAGTCTTCCCTCCTTATAGGATTCCGTCCTCGGAATCAAAACTACGCACTAAACAAATCAGGGTATTTATTCCGCATTTCGCTTTCTAATTCCCACGTGGCTTCCTCGACTTGGTGGTTTCTCCAAAGTACCTTTACCAAATTTACGTTCTTAGTTCTTAACTCTTGCACCTTGTAGTCTAGATCTTCACTGGCTGCTCTTCGTATGTCATGTCAGGACGGATTTCCACTGGTTCATAGGTTATAACATGTCTGAAATCGGAATGGTATTCTCTTAACGCAGAAACATGAAATACGTCATGAATGTGCTGAAGGTCTGGCGGTAGGGCCAACTGATAACTAGTGGTCCTATCTTCTTGAGAATCTCAAAAGGTCCTATGTATCTGGGACTCAACTTGCCTTTCTTTCCGAATCTCATAACTCCCTTCCAAGGTGAAACCTTCAGCATCACTTTATCTTCCACTTCGAATGCTTTGTCCTTTCTCTTTTGATTCGCATACTTCTTCTGTCGATCCTGAGCTGCAACTAACCTTTTTCGAATAACTTCGGTTGCTTGCTTCGTTTGTTGAAGTAATTCTGGTCCTAGTATCTTTCTTTCTCCCACTTCATCCCAATATAAAGGTGATCTACACTTCCTTCCGTACAATGCTTCATATGGTGCCATACATATGCTCGAGTGGTAACTATTGTTGTAAGCAAACTCGACTAGGGGCAAATGCTCATCCCAACTTCCTTTAAAATCAAGTGCGCAAGCTCTTAACATATCTTCAACTGTTTTAATCGTCCTTTCACTTTGTCCGTCGGTCTGTGGATGATATGCAGTGCTCAGATTTAACTTCGTGCCAAGACATTCCTGAAAGCTTTTCCAAAATCGAGAAGTAAAACGGGCATCTCTATCAGAAACAATTGAAACGGGCACTCCATGACGAACTACAATTTCTTTTAGGTATAAGTTCACCAATCTTTCAACTGAGTACTTATCACTAATTGGTAGGAAATGTGCAGATTTAGTGAGTCGGTCGATAATAACCCAAATTGCATCATGGCTAGCTCTAGTTCGGGGCAATCCTACGACAAAATCCATGGTGATATGTTCCCATTTCCACTCGGGTATCTCTAAGGGTTGTAAAAGTCCACTTGGTGGTTGATGTTCGGCTTTCACTTTCTGACAGGTCAAACACTTGCTTACCCATTCTGCAATCTCTCTCTTCATGTTAGGCCACCAATAATTCAGCTTGATGTCTTGATACATTTTTGTGCTCCCTGGGTGAATGGAATATCTCGAGTTATGCGCTTCGCTCATAATCTCTTCCTTCAATTCTGTAACATTAGGAATCCATATTCTCGATGCAAATCGCTTAATTCCCTTGTCATCCTTTGAACTTAGAACTTCTTCTCCGGTCAACTCTGATCTCCTTTCTTCCATTACTTGTTCCTAACAACGGCGGATCTTCTCGAGTAGCTCTGGTTGAAACTGAATGCTGTAAACTCTTTCATTGTTTTGGACTGGGACCTTGACCTCTAATTCCATTCTCTCAAATTCTCGGACCAATTCTTCTGAGGTTGTCAACAGGTTAAATCTTTCCTTTCTACTTAAAGCATCAGCTACAACGTTAGCTTTTCCTGGGTGGTAGTTTATCGAGCAATCATAGTCTTTGATAAATTCTAACCATCTTCTTTGTCTCATGTTTAATTCCTTCTGTGTGAATATATACTTTAAGCTCTTGTGATCCGTGTAAATCTCGCATTTCTCTCCATAAAGGTAATGTCTCCAAATCTTGAGGGCAAAAACAATAGCAGCAAGTTCTAAATCGTGATTAGGGTAACGGGACTCATATTCCTTCAATTGTCGAGAGGCGTAAGCTATTACTTTCCCATGTTGCATCAGAACACATCCTAAACCCTTGTGAGAGGCATCGCTGAAAATCACGAAATCGCCTTTCTCATCGGGTAAAGTCAAAACTGGGGCAGTAGTCAATCTCTCCTTCAATTCTTGAAAACTGTCTTCACATTTGGGGGTCCATTCAAACTTTTCACTCTTTCTGGTAAGTCGAGTCAGTGGCGTAGCTATCTTTGAGAAATCTTTCACGAATCTACGATAGTATCCGGCCAATCCAAGGAAACTTCTAACCTCTGTTGGAGTCTTGGGTCTCTCCCAATCTGCTACAGCTTCTATCTTTGCGGGGTCTATAGAAATCCCTTCTCCGCTCACAATGTGTCCTAAAAATTGAACTTCCTTTAGCCAGAATTCACACTTCGAAAATTTTGCATATAACTTCTCCTTCCTCAGCGTTTTCAGCACCAATCGGAGGTGTTCAGCATGTTCCTCAGGAGACTTCGAGTATATTAAGATGTCATCAATAAATACAATCACGAACTTGTCCAATTACCTCTTGAACACACGATTCATCAAATCCATGAAAGCAGCTGGCGCATTCGTCAATCCAAAAGACATAACTAAGAACTCGTAATGTCCATATCGGGTCCTAAAGGCAGTCTTAGGAATATCCTCAGGCTTGATCTTTAGTTGATGATAGCCAGATCTCAAATCGATCTTCGAAAAATATATAGCTCCTTTAAGTTGGTTAAACAAATCGTCGATCCGAGGTAGAGGGTACCTATTCTTGATAGTCATCTTATTCAGTTCACGATAATCAATACAGAGTCGCATGGATCCGTCCTTCTTCTTTACGAACAACACTGGAGCTCCCCACGGGGATACACTTGGTCTGATCACACCTTTGTCCAGTAACTATTGCAGTTGTGTTGCCAACTCCTTCATTTCCACTGGTGCCATTCTGTACGGCGCCTTCGAGATTGGTGCGGTTCCTGGTGTTAGGTCGATTGTGAATTCTATCTCTCGATCCGGTGGTATTCCCGGTAACTCGTCAGGAAAAACATCTTCAAACTGATTAACTACAGGGACCTCTTCAATCGTAGGGGTCTGTTTCTCGGTATCTATCACATGAGCCAGATAGGCTTGACATCCTTGCCGAAGTAATCTTTTAGCTTGAATTATTGACAGGAAATCCTTAGTCGGTCTCCGTCCGTAAAATGGAATCCTTATACCATTAGGTCCCTTTAAGCTGACCCTCTTACGACGACAATTTATTTGAGCATCATAACATGATAACCAATCCATCCCTAGGATTACGTCAAATTCCCCTACTTAAAAGGAATTAGGTCTGCATCGAAACGTTGCCCTTGTATCTCTATAGAACAATTTGGACACACTCGGTTTACTGGTATGACTTCCTGATTAGCTACTTCTATGCTCAGAATTCCCTCTAAGGGCACAGATTCAAGATTCAACTTATTCATGAAGTTTTCAGAAATAAAGGATCTGGTAGCTCCAGAATCAACTAGAACACATGCATCCTCGGAGTTTACTAGAAGCGTACCTGCAATCACATCGCTGTCATCGATGGCATCTCGTACAGTCATGTTGAAGGTTCTTGCTGTCGGCTTGTTGCTGGGAGGTGCTGTGAGTCGAGGCACTGTATTTTCCTTCGCAGGTTGTCGGCAGTCTCGGGACACTTGACCTTTCCTTCCACAGTTGAAGCAGGTGACAGATTTATCCTTCCAACTAGAAGCATAATGACCCTTCTGTCCGCAGTTATAACAATTCACACTCGCTTGATGACAGGGCCCAGGGTGTTTCTTCCCACATGTCTTGCATTCTGTCAACGGTGGCCTTCCTTGCATCACACTAACTGTCTGTGGCTGTTTGAACCCCTGGTTGCTTCCTCTGGTGTCATGATTCCCAAACCTCCTTGTATCAGTGCTTCTATCCTCCCTCCTCACAAATGGTTTCTTGCTGCTCCGATTATCAAACCTTCTCAAAAAGTTACTTCCGCTGCCCTGAAACTTCCTCTTCTTTCCATCCTTAGGGTACAGCTCACTCCCACTTTCCACTATAGCCGCCTTCTGAACTAAGGTCGCATAATTGGTGATCTCAAACACTGCGACTCGATTCTGTATCCAGGGCTTCAATCCTTGTTGAAAGCGTTTTGCTCTCTTATCCTCAGTGTCTACATGATAGGGTACAAACCTCGAGAGTTCTGTAAACTTGGTCTCGTAGTCTGCAACAGTCATCGTCCCTTGCTTGAGTTCCAAAAACTTAATTTCCATCTGATTCTCCAGATACTTGGGGAAATACCTCTCTAGGAACAATGTTGTAAATCTGGCCCACGGTATAACCGTATTACCTTCCATAGCTCTCTTCGCTTCCCACCAGTAGTTAGCTTCACCTTTTAACATATAAGCTGCAAATACCGTCTTCTTATCCTCTTCCACCCCCACAATCTCAAAAGTCTTCTCTATTTCTCGTAACCAGATTCTAGCCTCCACTGGGTTAGTGGTACCCTTAAACTCCGGTGGATTCAAAGATTTGAACGATTTGAAACTCACTGCAGCTTGAGTCAGTTGAGCCGGAGGTGGATTTCCTCTAATCTGATTTTGGTTCTGCTGAGGTTGAGGGTTTTGAGCATGTTGAAGAAGAAAGTTCAGAAGTAGGTTCATCGGGTTATTATTCTGATTGGGATTTTGAGCGGGCTCTGGTCCTGGGTTTGGATTTGGGTTTGGAACTGGGTTCCGAGGTGGAACCTCCTCATCTCGATTTGCTTCAGGTTGAGGACGAGGATTTCTTGGGGGTCTTCCTCTCTTTGGCGGCATCTCTTTCTATAAAGAGCGAAAACAATAAGGTATGTTATATCACAGATATGCAGTTATAAGACACCATTGCTGGCACAGTTATGAAAGGTATTCATAAATAATTACTCGATCAAATTCCTGGTTTCTCAGAATAAATCATACTCAAAATCATGACTCTCTCTTGTCTCTTTATAACAATTACTCTTATTCCTTGATATAAAAGGGGTTTCCGATATTCGTAAGGATCTATCCTAATTTAAAAAGGCAATTCTAAGAAAACCTTATAAGTTTTAAAAATTCAATTGTCATTAATCCTTGGTTCTCGAAAACTTTTTTTTTAAACAGGAGTGCTATGAATAAAGTGTAACAGTAATAAAATCTGATACAGATAAAAGCGCAAAAGTATGAATATCAACATATAATTCGAAATGGTACATCAGGCAAGACCAAAGACTACATCCAAAATCCTCTAGTCAGCTAGTACATCAAACTACTAAATCCACAGAGTGCGGGTCTACCTATGACAGACTAGATACAAACATAAGTACTCTAAACAGAAGTCTATCCCCCAAAAGTGGCAAAAACCCGAACTATAACATCAGGAGGGGTCTCAGCGACCAAACATCTCGATAACACGCCTGTGAAACTCCTCAATAGCTCTAGCAATCAGGTCGGCAACAGTACTACGATCCACAGCTCCGGTACTGGAAGATGGTAAGGCTGTAATATCAGTCTACAGCCCTGTCAGGATAGAGATGGAGATCTGATGTACAATCTCCATGGATACATCCCTCAAAAGTAGGCTACCACCCCCATGAACTGCCATAGGATCAACTGACAATAATCGTAGAATAGCATCCCTCGTAGCAAAAAATCTCCTCGTAACGCATCCATACCCAGCGAAACTGCTGGTAAAGGTGATCATGTACAATCCAAGGCACTGGCTCTCGACCTACTATCGGCTGTGTAGGCATACTGACTGGCTGAACTGGAAAAGGGGGAGCAGATGAAATCATCCCCACTGGAGTAGGGATATGGATGGTAGGTGCAGATGGAGCAGTGTCACAAGCTAGAGCATCACTGACTGCTGGAATCATGTAATCGGGTATGGTAGAAACTGCTGAAGTCGTCACATAGACTGGCCCAGAAGGAGGAAACACGCCAATGGGAGCTGCTACTCCGGTGTGAATGGGCGAAAGCTGGCCCTCCACAACCAACTCGGATAGAAAAGGCTCAGGTGTCTCCTGTCTGTACATCTCGGGAGCTGGAATCTTAGCTAGCTGCTCAGCCTCAAGAGTAGGAGCCTCTACATCAGTCACCGGGATAGGAGAATCGACCACCTCGATGACCTGATCAGGAGAATCTGCTAGGTCTATCACCTGCGGAGGAGAAGGTGTAAGAATCTGAACCGAAGAATTCTCCGAAACACTATCAATCGGAATGTACTCCTCTGACGGATCACTGTCCGGACTCGAACTGGAATCTAGTGGTCCGTGCGGGTAAGGTGTAGGAGATCTATCTCGGATAGAACGAGTGTCAGCTGGTCCGGATGTAGACATCTACAAAAGTACAAAAAAAAGTCTCGGTTACAACTAGGTTCCAAATCGATTAGATAAAGGTATAAATATAACGGTGTACGGCACTTAGTGCTAAAATATCAACGTTGTACTATATCTCTAAATTCTCACGTCGCGTTATAATTCTAGGCTCGTACGATTCCTAAAAATATAACTAAGGCTTTGATACCAAAACTGTAACGCCCCTAGATCCGCCCGGACCGGGGATCCGGGTCGTCACAATGTCTCAATATCCTGCAGCACACGTTAACGCAATAATAAAGTAAAATATTTAATACAACGAAGCATAAGTGTTCCACTCCACAGATCCAAGATCGGTCTCACAAAATATTACAATATGACATAGTACATCTTAGGATAATATCTTACGAACGTTCACAAAAGTAATAAATATCAAGGTTCCAGCTGGATAATCTAGTTCTTGTCAGCATAGCCTGGAGCTTTTCCCTTTTCTCTGGATCCCTGGCTCGACGTCTCGCCTCTTTCCATCTTGACAGCTGAATAAAATGTTGTAAAGCAAGAATGAGCAACTATGGTGCTCAGCAAGTTCTCTCCTTGCTCGGTAAATAAATATAAAAAGATTTACCAAAAGAAATACTCGAAATTTTAGAATTTGATATCACAATCTGGCATTGACTCAATACTCATCTCGAAACTGATTACTCGAAAGACTCAATTGATATAACTCTGGTGACTCATGATTTAAGAATAAACTGGTCTTCCACCTCTCGGTATCTCGGTGGGGCGATCAACTATCCGACCGGGAATACCGCCCTCTAATGATATCGCACTTCGCCCGATCACGGCTACAATACGTTATCAACGATATAATATAAATGTATGAATGCTAGCATCATAATGGGTTATCAATTCAATCCTGGCAACAAATGCCAAAATAATCTCGTGTCCGTGTAATGGTACACAAGTCTCTCTTTCTCTATAATGGGCCTCTTTCCCAAAATTGACCAGTAGAACACAGAATTCCCGAACATTTCATGAACTGATACTTTGAGATAAACTTCATAAGGAAAATAATTAATTGATCTGGCTCACTGCCAGTTTACTCGATGGACCACCAATCCGAACAATGGACTGATGTAACTCTCAATAAATATGTTTTAATTGCTTGACACGAACAAAGTGCCAACCCTTGACAAGAAAGGGCAACTATCTCGAAATAATGAGAATAGTTTTAGAATGAAAAGCAATGAGTCGTACTGAACAAGTAGTACTACCCGAGTAATTTTAAATACTCAAAGTTGATGAACGATAAATGGAATGTTTTTCACTTGATCAACGAGTGAAACCCTAACGATTTTAAATAATATAACACCTATTGGTCGGTTCGAACGATGAACCAACTAAAAGATAATCAATAAATATTGTCGAATTTGAAGAATAAATCCGACTAAGAAAATGAATTTAACTATCTCGAACGAATGAGAATAGTTTCACTGAATCAAAATAAATAGTCGTCCCGAATTAATGAGATCGACCTGATAACAACGGGATTGCTTCTATGCTTATAGGGAATGTATTTCGCAAGTAAACTAATTCTATCAGTAACGTAATATTTAACGAGAAAATAATGCTCAAAAAGAAACTATTGCATCATAAGGAGCAACAATCAAATCTCATAATTGATAGCTCGAAAATAAATAAGGAATGAAATAATACGAACAGAAATATAAAGTTTCCGAGAGTTAGGGTAGGAATGAACTTGTCTCGGTCTCGCAGTGCAGAAAAATGCAGATAAAATTATACTCTACCCGTGGGCTCGACTTCGGTCTACGGCTCGAGAATTAGGCACTAACAATGTCAACCAGAAAATACGTGAGCGAATCGTCAAAATAGAATATACCTGATCCGATAATATAATATTTAAATACTAAAATATTTTCCCGAAAATCTCTAACGTACTTAACGGAAATTAAATCCCCGGGTAATAACTCTCTTTCAAACTCAGAAATCAAATCTCGAAAATATAATATTTTAATATCCGTAAGTCTCGCTAAAAATGACAAATAGGGCTACGGCGATACTCCGTATCTTAAGTCTCGTAACTAATTATACCACTAATTATTCTCAAACAAAATAATCCAACAATCTATTTTTATACAATTTAAATCCGTAATTAATGTTATTAATCTCACTAACTAATTTCTCTTTCATTTTTAAATCTCATAATTTTAATATTAATATTAATACGACTTTAGCATCTACATTAATCTGGTCCGATTTGATTAATAAATATAAACCGGAACTATCAGTTTTCAGCTTTCTATAATAGAATCCGCTTTTAATCCTATTTATCCACGGTTAATCCTCGTTTAAACGACCAAAAAAAATAAATCTTCCAATTTTTATCCAAAAATCATTAAATGATTATTTTTAACTAAGTAATAATTAATTTCACTATTATTATTAAACACCTTTTATTTCCCACAATTTAAATAATAAACCTATTAACACTTTCACCCTTTTCATCTTATTACAGGTGTAACAGGTTTTATCAGAAAACAATTCACGACGGCGCGTGGGGCCCACGCGCCACCACCGCCGTCCGAAAAATCGCTCCCCTACACTACCTCTCCCCTGATCAATCTCTCTCTCACATTTCTCTACCAATCTCTCTCTCTGTCTAACAATCTCTCTCTCGTCGAAGTCTCTCCCCAAGTCTCTCATCTCCCAACTCCCCTCATCTCCTCCTTATAACTCCGGCCACACACACAACCCAACAAAACTCTCTCATCCCCTCTCTTCTTTCTCCCTCCGTTCTTTCTCCCTCCCCTGTCTCTCCCTCGAACTATCATAACCAACAATACCACATCAATCTCTCATCTCACTGTCTATCTCTCGCCTCAAACTCTCGATTGAACCAACACCCACACAACAATATTACACATCCCCCAAACTACCGACAACACCCAACATCTCCGCCTCCTTGTTCCCGACTACAACCACCGTCGCCCCCCTCCCCCCTAATTCCGATAGCACAACCACAACACACATATCTCCATCTCCTCACTCCTCCGTCTCACTTTCTCGCACGGCAACACACCACCACCACAAACTGCACCCCCCCTTAGACCAATCGAACCACCAGTCAGCCACAACAAGCCCAAACCAAAACTCTAATCACGAAATCGAATTGATAACTATGGCCAATCGAATAACAATGAAAAGAATTTTGAAAGTAATTACCTGTGGTTCGTATCCTGTGAGTAGAGGAGGTAAAAACAAAATAAGAATAAGAAGGAAAGAGGATTGCCTAGTCTGTGTTGTGTTGGTAGTCTAATAAAATGACTGGGCTTTTGTATCTGTTTATAAAACTGCAAGGGGACAAAACGTGGGGTTAAAAAAAATAAAAAGGTAATGAGACATTTTGGGTTTGTAAAAAGGAGTGGAGTGTTGTGTCTTGTGAAAGAATTTCTCAAGTTCTGTGAACGAAAAATTCTGTCTCTCTCTCGTGTTTAATGATTCGAGTAATTAAAACAGTAATATCAATACCGTTATTTTCCTGCTGACTAATAATAAACGAGACCCAAAATTCATTCTCTAAAATAAATTCCGCGCTTTAAAAATTAATATCAACCCAAAAATTAAAATCTTATTTACCTAAATTTTCTAATTTTAAATAAATACCTAATAATTATTAATAAATAGATAAAATAAATATTTATTCACATACGAATATAAAATTTTAAAAATAAATAAAAAAAATTAACCAAAAATGCGCTAATTAAATATATTAATGCATTGACCCTTAAATAAATTTAAATAACGAGTAGAAAAATATTATTCGTAAATTTGCGGTTATTACAACGTGGATGACATGATATTTACCGGAAACAACCCTGGTATGTTTGATGATTTTAAAAAGTCATGACTAACGAATTTGAGATGACAGATATTGGTCAAATGTCATACTTTCTTGGAGTCGAGGTGAAGCAAAGCAAAGATGGGATTTTTATGTCTCAGAAAAAATATGCCGAGCAGATTTTAAGCAAGTTCAGAATGGAAGATTGCAAGCCGGTGAGCACACCCGCAGAAACGAGCATAAAGCTCAGAAATGATTCAACGAGAGAGTCGGTAAATCCGACATTGTTCAAAAGTTTGGTTGGAAGTCTGAGGTACCTAACTTTCACTCGCCCGGATATTATGTATGCAGTTGGACTGGTTAGTAGGTACATGGAGAAGCCGAAGCAAGATCACTTCATGGCAGCTAAAAGAATTTTGAGGTACATTAAAGGTACACTTGATCATGGTCTATTTTACACGCATTCTCAAGATTCAAAATTAGTTGGTTACTCAGACAGTGATTATGGTGGAGATTTGGATGACGGGAAAAGCACTTCAGGATATGCTTTTCATATCGGTTCAACGATATTTTCGTGATCATCAAAGAAGCAACAAACAGTTGCTCTCTCAACATGTGACGCAGAATACATGGTAGCAGCAGCGTGCGCATGTCAAGCTATGTGGCTAGGCTACATACTGAGCGAGTTAAAACTTGCAAAGGAAGATCCAGTTACTATTTATGTGGATAATAAATCTGCTATTTCTCTCACGAAAAATCCAGTGTCACACAGTCGAAGTAAGCACATCAATATTAAATATCATTTTATTCGAGAATAGGTGAACGATAAAATTGTAGAATTGGTGCACTGCAAAACCGAAGACAACTTAGCTGATATTTTCACGAAGCCGTTGAAGCCGGAGTTATTTCAGAAAATGAAGAAGAAGCTCGGAATGGAAAGTCGAGTTTGAGGGGGAGTGTTAGAATTCAAACACGTTTTCCAGAAACAAGTCAGCTTGTTAAAAGTCATGATTTACAGCAGGTAGTTGAGTTGTGTTTGTGGGCTGTCAACATGCAGCAGCCTTTGGAGAATATATGGTAGGTGCATGTCAAATATGTAGGCTTGAATAATTAGTTTATGATGTAATGGATGATGTAAAATGGAGTGAAGCCTATAAAAGGCTACCTGCTGTACATGTAATAACACACCAAAAAAAATAAAAACACCAAGTGAGATAAAGAAAAACAAGATTGATACACCATAAGGAAAAGAGAGCCGAAGCTCTGTCTTGTATTGAAGGAAAAGGCTATAGCCTGTATTATAAAAGTGTTGTTGTGTTTGTTTTAAAGTAATATCTTGTTCTTAAAGCTCATTACGTTTCCAACAGTATCTTTATATTTGAATATAAAATGCATCAATGTTATTAAATTACGTAGTTTAACACAGGAACACTGGACACTGGATCGAACGTTGAGCATTGGGATTTGTGTTGCAATTGGCCATGGCTCCGCGTTTTCGATTTTTGCTGAGGCCGATAAGACCAAGGATGTCAAAACTCGTTCCTGACTAGATGTCCGGTGATGATTTATGTTGTATAACCGGACTGAAAATCATTTTCTGACTTGGTTATGTTATGTGGAGTAGTATTATATGTTATGAACTCAAGTGTGTTGGAGCTTTATTTAATCAAAATGTACGATTAATTTCGTAAGCCTAATATCTTTAGTACTTGTTTATTTGTTAACTAGACTTTATTTTTAATTTTGATGCTTGCAATAGTCCCTGGTTGAGTTGTGATTAATGCTCGCTTGTATGCTTGTCCTTTCTTGCTTCCTTGTTTGTTGGAGTAGATTTGTTGGGGGATGATGTGAGTATCAGATACCTTTGGATATGTAGATCAGAGTAGTGACTCAATTCACACAAAACGTATAGAACTTTGTGAATATGTAGGAGTATAGGTGCTTTACAATATGAAATTAAAGTAGTGCCTGCCTTTTCCTAGATTAAACCTTTTAATTAAGAAGAGGTGTGACTTATGTTTACACAATTGGATCTTGATTTCAGAAGCATCTTCAAGTCTTAAGATCTTGATTTTAGAATGATATTTGTTAGTATTTACACTTAGAGCTGTTCTAATTGGAAATAGGCCCAACATTTGTTAATATCTATACCTAGCTACAATTATTCTAGTTGAAAACAGGCAGACTCGTAAAGAACACAGGCAGCAGGGGATCTAAGTGCTATATATGATTTATGATTGATCTGTTATTATTTACAAGGCTGTATTCAAATATATTTTTTATACAGTTAGTTGTATTATTTTTAGATTTAATCAATGTTCCAGAAATTGCTAGGCAGATGTAGACGACGAACCTACATTCTAGCGATTAATCGTTACGATTAATCGAAACATTTATCGGATGTATTGTAATATTATTTTTTATATTAAAAAAATATTATTTTCATGTCAATAAATAATTTTTATACAAATAAAATATAGAAGACCATATCTTAACACCCTTACTTTGACTGCCTAATTTTCATGTCAATAGATAATGTTTATACAAGTAAAGTATTGAGATTTCTTTATTGTTTTTTTCTTATTAAAAAAATATATTTATCTTAACACCCTTACTTTGACCGTCTAATGAAACTTTGACCGATTAATCACCGCCCAATTGATTACTCCGCCTAACTCATTAAACCATCTAATACCGTCCAATCCCGCCTAGGTGCCGCCCAATAAAAAAATATAAAATAACGAATTTTTAAAGTCCGTTATTGACAATTGTGAAGTTTGTAGTGACAAATTCTATGATTTGTCTTTGATACTCATTTTTCTTTTGTTTTGGCTCTGATCTGTTTCTGTAGTTATGGTTGTCTAAAAGTGTATTTAAAGGTAGTTAAGTCACAACTCACAACTATCTATATGGGTCTTCCCCCGACATGGGCTTCTACGAACTCAATTTACCTGTATGCGCCATGTCACCAGTATCACTCTTCCTCTTCGGCTCTTCCTGTATAAAGTTCACGTGATTAAATATATTGGTGATCAACTCTGCAGCTCATTCATCGGAAACTGATTATTCGGCACATTCCCAAAAGCACTTCTGAGCATTACCACTCCAACAAACCTGTTTGTTGAATCTCTTCATACTTACACCATGTCTATTGTATTTCGATAATCTAGTATTACTGATAGACTAATTTGCACGAGCATCATAATAATACTTTGGACCTGGGACAGAGATGCATAAATTTGCCCGCAAAAGTTAAACTTCTCAAAATTACCGAAGCTTTGGAGGAATTCACTCTGCAGGACCGCCCCTATATATATGGATATAGGAAACTTGGACTAATTACAAAAGGGTGTAATATTTTCAAATTTGCCATTCACAGTTTTTACTTGATATTCGAAAGGCACGAGTATCATGTTAAGCTAGTCAGATCTTCACTTTTTTTTTTATCATCGGATTCATTCTCAGGACAGAAGAACTTGCTAAGCTGGCCAACTTGACTGTTTTATTCAATCATGCATGAATCCTCACGTTTCCTTACAATCCTGTGCTGGTTTATTTTCCGCGGTTTTGAAGGCTTTAGAATTCATTTGAAAAAAAGAGAGCGACGGCTGATGTACTAAAACAGATGATTGTATATATGTATCCAGTTGAAGAAAAGGGTTGGCAAGACGTTATGTGGTGATCATAACATCCATATAGCAAAAGTCGTCCAAAGTGGGATGGAGGCTACTACTGCTAGGGTACTGGCATGGTAGAGAATGTTCCAGAGTCCAGATAGCAAAAAGATGTTAGCGACTGCAAGGATCATTGGAGCACTTCCAGGTTTTAGTGCCAAGATTCATTCAACACTGTCGGATACCTTCATCTGAACTCAGGTTCTCAAAACATTCAATTTCAATTTTTATTAGTTGCTTCTTCACTTGTGGATACCTGGGTTGCATTTTTTTGGTTAACGAATACGTTAGTTGCACTTTTAATTCGTTTTGTTCTAAACAATATGAGATTAGTTTCAATTATCGGTAGCAAGATTTCCGAGAGTATGTTAAGATCAATTGCTTCGTATAATTACACTAAAATCTTTCTCCCTAAATGGAATTACACTAACACTTACGTCTACAAAATGTAAATCTTTCATAAGCTCCTGCGACGATTTCATTAATTCAGTATGATAAGTATAATATAAACCAATATACAACAATAAAAGAGACAAGAACGTTTAACAGAGAATAAATATGCTACTCCTTGGATGAGATTCTGTGAATCTCCGCATCCTTGTAACTTATAGATAGGTTCAGCATAGATGTTAGAACATCCCTCTTGGAAACCTTATGTACCTATTGAACCCTACAAACACACATGCATATACGCCTGTAGGCTTGACAGAGACTAACAGAATAGAATTAGAGAGAGAAAACTACATCTTGAGATCAGTTAGTGCTTGTCGAAAAAGGTTTTGTCTCATCACCATTCTCAATTTGTTTGTTAATTAGTTTACGAATTGTTTCTATATTTACTTTTAGTTGAGGATCATTTTTTACTTAACTTCCATTTCAGTTTCTGTTGTAGAACTTGTATTAGTTAGTAAGAGAAAATTTGTGAATTATATGATAGCAAATAACCGGTCCTGTTGATGGCATCCTGGGCAAATAAATCAAAAAGTCTATCCTGGAGAAGAGGAGTGGTCTGGAATCTGGATGCTGGATATGTAAATTTCAAGTTTGGCTTTAAAATTTTCGTCAGTAGAGTGAAAGGGAAAAAGGAGTATGAATAATCACCACATTCAACAATGCGCACTGATCCACATGCTTAGTTTAAACGATCCAGGAGTTTATGCATCGACCAGTCCGGCTCATAAATAGGGTCACAAACCAGAATTATCTTCCTGTGAAAATCCATTGCCTTGATATTTCATTGGAATAAAGGAGGGAATAAGGGAAAAGTAAGCTATTGTTTGCCAAAATAACATACAACTATGCTAGAACAGAGCGAGAACTACTGATGGTCTTTTTAGGCCATATTTATGCGAAAACGATACAACATTGGACTCCTGGTAGATTTGAATGAACTGACCTTAATGATATAGTAGTCTATAGTCTTGGTTAATCGTATGGTAATTTACAGGGTGGGTAAAATGTCATGATAATTAATTCTGGTGATCTTAGAATGAGAACTTAGTCATTAAGTTTACCACATGCTCTTAAACACTTCTGTGAATTGCATGCACGTATAAGCTTACTCAACTGAGTGTTGGGATCAACAGTTCCTAAAAAGATAGGCATAAACTGATTCATCCCCGCGTTAACGAAAAGGAGACTAGGATCATTGTAAGGAACAACAGGGCTTGATTTCCAGTTAACATGACCTTTCTCTTGGAAAAACTTGATAAAAGTATCTCGAACTTTGTTCGCGGGCCATTCAGTCTCATCCTTCTCAGAACCACCCATAGTAACTGTGAACACTACAAGAATTTCTGATTTTAACAACGGAAATTGTCAACGGAAATATGTCCGTTAGTGATTACTAACGGATTTACGATGGAAAAACAAGTTGTTGAAAAGCCAACCCTCTAACAACGAATATCCAACGAATTACTAACAAGGCATCAATTCTGTTGGGAAAAATGTTCCAAAAAATGGGCACTAGAAATGCCGCCCAGTTAAATGTGGGAAAATTGGGCGCTAAAAATGTTGCTAAAATCCCGCCCATTTCTAGCTATGAAATGCCAATGGGCTGCCAACGGAATGGTCATATTCTTTCCATCATATATATTCCGTTACTAATCTGTTACAATTAAAATATTTTCGTTACTAATCCGTTGTAGTTTAACGTTGCAATTAATATGACTGACGAAACAGAAATATTACTCAGCTTTTCCTTCAACATATTACCAACAAATTATATTATCCAAAATTTGAAGCTATACAACTCGCCTAATTAAGGTCATTAACCATACTGTCCCGTGCTTAGTTTTAGTTTTTGAGTACAATTTTTAATTGTAATTATGAAAATTGTTTTCTATGATATATATGTGTTGATTTTTTGGATCTTATTCTAGAATTCTCAACTTTGTATTACTTTTATGGGCTTTGTCTTGTGATTAATTGTCTAAATCTCATATTATCATTTTCTATTTTTGATAAATATATATAAAAAAATTAGTTAGTTTATATAATTTTATCTTTCATTAGAGTGTTGTTGATGCATGCTGCTTAGTTAATTATATATATATATTGTTAGGTAATTAATCATATTAGTTATTTACATATAAATTATATAATTAAACATATTTATATTTTGCTCATGTTAGTTAGTCTAATTATAGGTGTATACTATATTTCAAAAGAGAGTCGACATTTTAATTTTGAAAAATTTAAGATAATTGTATCCTTGGATATATATATATATATATATATATATATATATATATATATATATATATATATATATATATATGTTAATTGTCGAAACCGTACGGATGTTAATAGGTACTCATTCTAGTGTTGGGAAAAAATAATCAAAAAATAAATAGGCACGGTTGTACCGCATCTTAACGGAAACGTTGTAATAGTACAGATTCCGGTAATGGGGCGCGTGCCAGATTCACTGAATGATTTTTTTAAATGATTTCTTCGACGATCGAACCGTAAGAATGTTAATAGATACTCATTCTAGTGTTGGAAAAAATTAATCAAAAAATAAAAAGGCTAGGTTGTGCCACATCTAAACGGAAACGTTATACTAGTACGGATTCCGGTAACGGGGCACGTGCCAGATTCACTGAATGATTTTTTTAAATGATTTTTTCGACGATTGAACCGTAAGAATGTTAATAGATACTCATATTAGAGTTTAAAAAAAAAAGGCTCGGTTGTGCCGCCTCTTGACGGAAACGTTGTATCCGGTAACGGGATGCGTGTGAGATTCATTGAATGATTTTTTTAAATTATTTATACGACGATCGAACCGTACGGATGTTAGTAGATACTCATTCTAGTGTTGAGAAAAAATAATCAAAAAATAAAAAGGTTCGGTTGTGCAGCATCTTAACGAAAAACGTTGTAATAGTACATATTTCGGTAACGGGACGCGTGCCAGATTCACTGAATGATTTTTTTTATTGATATTTTTCACGATCGAACGTTAAGAATGTTAATAGATACTCATTTTAGAGTTGGGAAAAAAGAATCAAAAAATAAAAAGGCTCAATTGTGCCGCATCTTGACGGAAACGTTGTAATAGTATAGATTCCGGTAACGTGACGCATGCCAGATTCACTGAATGATTTTTTTAAATGATTTCATCGCTGATCGAACCGTACGGATGTTAATTGATACTCACTCTAGTGTTGAGAAAAAAAATAATCAAAAAATAAAAAGGCTCGGTTGTGCCGCATCTTAACGGAAATGTTGTCATAGTACATATTCTGGTAACGGGACACACGCAAGATACACTGAATGATTTTTTTAAATTATTTCTTTTACGATCGAACTGTACGGATGTTAGTAGATACTCATTCTAGTGTTGGGAAAAATAATCAGAAAATAAAAATGCTCGGTTGTGCCGCATCTTCACGGAAATGTTGTAATAATACAGATTCTGGTTACGGGGCGCGTGTCAGATTCACTGAATGATTTTTTTAAAATGATTTCTTCGACGATCGAACCGTATGGATGTTAATAGATACTCATTCTAGTGTTGGGAAAAATAATCAAAAAATAAAATGGCTGGGTTGTGCCTCATCTTGACGGAAACGTTGTAATAGTACAAATTCCGGTAATAGGTCACGTGCTAGATTCACTGAATAATTTTTTAAAATGATTTATTCTACGATCCAACCATACCGATGTTAATAGGTATTTTTTATGCATATATACATATAGATAACATGATATTTATTTTATTTTAAATTAATATATTAATTAAAAAATAAATTACAAAAAATTTAAAAAAATATGATAAAATTAGGACGAAAAAATGAAGGCGGAAATTTTTGCCCCAATCCCAATTCCCAAAATTATTACAAGCCTTTCATTCTTTTCCCCCAAACAAAAATCACATTTTCCCCCCAATTTTTGATTTTTTTAAATGATTTCATCGATGATCGAACCGTACGGATGTTAATTGATACTCACTCTAATGTTGAGAAAAAAATAATTAAAAAATAAAAAGGCTCGGTTGTGCCGCATCTTAACGGAAATGTTGTAATAGTACAGATTCTGGTAACGGGACGAGTGCTAGATACACTGAATGATTTTTATAAATTATTTCTTCTACGATCGAACTGTACGGATGTTAGTTGATACTCATTCTAGCATTGGGAAAAAATAATCAGAAAATAAAAAGGCTAGGTTGTGTCGCATCTTAACGGAAATGTTGTAATAATACAGATTCCAGTTACGGGGCGAGTGTCGGATTCACTGAATGATTTTTGTAAAATGATTTCTTCGACGATCGAACCGTATGGATGTTAATAGATATTCATTCTAGTGTTGGGAAAAATAATCAAAAAATAAAATGGCTCGGTTGTGCCTCATCTTGACGGAAACGTTGTAATAGTACAAATTCCGGTAATAGGGCACGTGCTAGATTCACTGAATAATTTTTTTAGATAATTTATTCTACGATCCAACCATACCGATGTTAATAGGTATTTTTATGCATATATACATATAGATAACATGATATTTACTTTATTTTAAATTAATATATTAATTAAAATAAATAAATTACAAAAATTTAAAAATATATGATAAAAATTAGGACGAAAAGATGAAGCGGCAATTTTTGCCCCAATCCCAATTCCCAAAATTATTGTACAAGCCTTTCAGTCATTTCCCTCCAAACAAAAATCACATTTTCCCCCCTTTTCCCCTCATCCCTCTCTCTCTCAACTTTGAAGAAAACACAGAACACACCCACACCACACAGAACCCAAACACACTCCACACCCAACACCCAACACAGAACACACTCTCATTTTATCGATTCAAATCGAAGTATAAACCCTAGCTTTTTTAATTTGTTCATCATCTCGATCGTCAATAAAATCAAAATATAAACCCTAGCTTTTCAATTACTATAATTATAAACCCTATAATTTCAATTACTCACAAACCCACTTGCAAAATCACAAACCCTAGCTAAATAAATTCAATTCAAAGCTGTATTCGTGTTAATGAAGCTCGATTTGACTTTCTTTCTCGTCAATTAGCTTTTTTTCTTCGAGTTTATGTTTGAAGATTGATTTTGTTCTATACTGTTTTAACTGTTTGTATATGATGATTGCAGAAGAAGACTCATGAGAGCATTAACAACAGGCTAGCACTTGTGATGAGGAGTGGTAAATACACTCTTGGTTACACAACTGTGCTTGAGTCTCTCTGATTCTCCAAGTGTTTCATTTTTATACTCTTCTCCTTCATTCTTGATTTTGATTTTTTTTGTGATTTGGATGTGTTTATGTAATTTGGTTGATGGGTTTGGTTTAATATGAAATGGGTTGTGATGTGATGCCTGATTTGAGGTTGTGTGTGTGTTTATTTGATTTTTTACGGTTGGTTTGGGTTGTTATTGTAGGTAAGTTGATTATCATTTCGAACAATTGCCCGCCATTGAGGAAATCTAAGACTGAGTACTATGCCATGCTTGCAAAGGTTGGAGTGCACCACTACAATGGAAGTAAGTGTAGGAGGATGTTAATTATTCTGCATGCTACCTTCTTTAGCATTACTATAAATTTGATGCAGCAAGCAACACAGTGCTTTGGCATAGCATGTGTATGCATAAGTTTGTAGTCAATAGAGTTTATAACTAGGAGTTATTCATGTGACTTCAGGTGAACCGTAACTGCTTTTGCCACACTCTATGAATTTCTCTAAACTTTCTCATTTGTGGTTCTATTGCTATCTCGATGTTTGATTCTGAATGTTACATGATTGAAATACTGTTGGTGGTTTGAAACGGAAAATTTACTGAAACCTAGTGGAAAGTTATAGTTCAGTAGTAGTCAATTTTTGTGCAAAGTATTTGTCATCAATCGTGTCTTTTCTAAATGTAATGTAAATTTCATGTATGTTGTAGGTTAGCTGCTGACAGTCAACTAATATTGGATCATTTAGGAACTGCAAAAGGTGTAAACAAAAATTTGTTTTTAAATACTGAGGAGGCAATTACCTGTAAGGCCTGACTCCGATCTCCCAAGTTCTTTTTATTTCTTAGCATGATTTAGGATCCTTCTTATAGCAGCTTGTGGATAATAGTTCAGAATTTTATGTACTACTCCGATGATAGCCTCCTTTTCTATCTGTTATATTGTTTAGTTATTTATTACTATAATTTTTTGATTTCCCCGTCCTTGTTCCTCCTCTCTCTCTCTCTCTCTCTCTCTCTCTCTCTCTCTCTCTCTCACTAACCTGTGTTAGTAAGATTGCCTTGTGCTTGTCTGTATAATTGGCTGCTGAGTGAAAGAAATTGTCAGGAATAGCTTTATGTCTGCAGGAAAGGGAAGGGCATTTTATAGGATTTAATATAAAGCATGTAAACAGATTTGTTGTAGTTGCAGATCACATATTTTAATAATTAACATGATTCATCATGGAGGCTGATCTTCATACTTTACACAATTTTAAACCCGATCATTTAAATTGAAGAAGGTAACTACGTAAGTTTTCCATGGTTCGCTATATTTGCTGTGCTAAACATATTTTGAAGGAAAGAGAAAAAAAAAGTGATACTCTACCTCTTAAAATTTACAGACGAACTCCCAAATGTTGAGGAATATAGGAGTGAATATTCATTATTTTTTATTGACAAATATTCATTATTTTTTATTTTTTTACTTATTTATTACAAATTTCTAGGCTTTTCTGCTGATTGTTATAGTGTTAACAAAATTGTCTACTAGATTCAGGGAGTCAAGTTTATGCAATTTTTTAGGAAGATGGTGACATCTAATTATGTTAGATTATGATGTGGATTATCATATTGAAAGTGCCTGTATCATCCTAAAAGATTTTAGTTTTAACCCATGTTACCCTGTTTCTTCTTCTTTGTACTATTTTCCTGTTGGGTTGGTTTCCGTGTGATCTATTGGTAAGGGTTTTCGCTAAAGAAATAGTTATAGTGATGTGTATAGGATTGTAGAAATGGTTTGAGAATGGTCTTTACTTGTACATATGTGTGTATACTAATTTCTTGTGAATTTGACATAGCATATAATAGCATAGTATTATAATTGTTCTTTTAATATCTGCCATATTTTAATATATATTCCTAACCAACAGAACCAGACAAATCTGCCACCAACCGACTCCAGGTTGAGGCCATATCAGAGACATTTAGAGAACGGGGAATATGAGCTTGCTAATCGCTCAGGACTTCAAGACTGATCTAAGGTTTCAGAGTCATGTTGTTTTAGCATTGCAAGAGGCTGCAGAGGCATATTTGGTTGGTCTTTTCGAAGACACCAACTTGTGTACTATTCATGCCAAGCGTCACCATTATGCCCAAGGATATCCAATTGGCAAGGAGGATCCGCGGTGAACGGGCTTGATCTGCTGTATGTCTAGCTTGTTGGTGGGTGGTGCTGGTGTAATGATGGATTGCTCTTTTTAGTTTTTAGGAATTATATGTATGGCTTAAATTATAGCCAGATTGATGGTCGTTTTAAGTAGGATATTGTTGGTACAATACAATGTGTTTGTTCATGTTGAAAAACTTCTGGTATCATGGAAACTGTTTGCAAGTATGTTGCTTTGTTATATTATAGCATTTCTAAACCAAAAAAAAAAAATTAAAAATAATTTTTAGCTATTTTTCCCTTTTTAATTAAATTTTAAAAATAGACTTCTGTTGGTAAAGGGTTACTAAATTTAACAACGAATTCAGTTCCGTTGGCAGGGTGCTTATTTTTGGTGACTTTGAGATCTGTTATTAGTTTATTGCTATTCCGTTAGTAAAACTAGTAACGGAAATAATTCGGTTGGCAAGGCCCTTCCCAACAACGTTTCTACCAACCCTTCTCTTCGGTTGGCATTCCGTTGGCAAACTGTTTTCCCAACGGATTTGCTTACTTTGCCAACGGAATTTTCTGTTATTAAAACTGAAAATTCTTGTAATGGAATATGATAAAACCTACTACAAGTATTGATCTTTGTTCTGCAGATTCTAGATCTTTGCTCTGCGTTATGCTTTTAGGTTTGGTTTTTTTTACAAAGGACGTGGTTGTTCACTCGGAGCTTAAACAAAGGACGTGGTTGTTCACTCCAGGTCAGCAAGTTTCACATATTCTTAAAAAAAACATAATCATCAACTTCAAATATCAAAAGAAAGAACCTGTGAACCACTAACCTTTTGCATTCTGCAGTATTTGAGAGAGCTGTTTCAAGAACATGTATGACAAACTTCATCCCCCCACACTTACCATCGGCAAGTTTCAGCATGAACAATTAAATGATTCGCACTTCAGTTCTGCCAGAGTCTAATACAAAGATAAAGAGAAGACATGTGCAAACTCAACAATAGAAAAAAAAAACATAGAAGAAAAGGACATGATCATTCTTGTGGTTCAAATATGATATATGACTAGTCAAGATAGTACCTGAATCCAAATCTATAGTGGATTAGAGACCATGTACAGTTCTCCCCTAGTTTTTTATTGCTATTGTTCCAGAGTACAATGCCGGGCTGAACATATTCCTCAAAGCCTCTCATAACATCATTACTCGCATCTCACGTATAAATAAATTAAACTTGAACCAAAAAGTATGTTAGAATCAACGTTGCTATCTCTTTGGCGTACTCATGAACAATCATGCCAAGTTCAAATGACCTCAACCAATGCCAGTAAACAACTTCAAATGCACTTAATATCTTGACATTGTCACATTTTCCATAGAACATTTAAGAACAAAAAGAACACTGTTTCTTTACTAAATTCCTGTTAAAGCAGCTAGAGCTGCATTCTAGATATACGCAATTCAATTCCCATCTCACCTTCTATTGTACAGTTTCCATTATGTGTTGTTGCATCAATTCACATTGTACTGTAGAGTAACAAGCATTCAAATAATTGAGAAAATTTATTTATCAAATTTCAATGCAACCAAATCATAAGGTTAGCTCATCATTTTCTCTCCAACATTACAGCCATGGCTCTCTGTGATAGCTAATAGGTCCATGTCATGATATCGGGAAATTTTTTGTCTTACAAATGTGAATGTATGTGATAACCTTGTTGAGGAATTCTCAAGACTCTTAACAATATGTATAGATGTGAAACCTTGTTGAGGATGATCAATGTCACAGAAACTTATCTAAAAGAATAGACTCTCTCATTTCATCATCAATCATCATGACAGTGGACTACACATACAAACTTTATCAAACACTAAAACAAATCTAAAACACTGTCATTAAAGAACATAAAGGAAGGAACTTCTGCATTTCTAAATCATAGTTCCTGCATTTCTAAATCATGTAAATCCTGTGTAAAAACCTTAAGAAACTAAACATTGGGTCCATCGTGCAACGCAAGAGGAAGCTACAACAGATAACCAGCATTGCCAAAAAAAAATTAGTAGAACCCTAATCGAATCTGGAAACAAACGATGAACAAAAAAATTACATCTTTGTGCAAGTATTTTTTTAAAAAAACAGAATGCAGTAAATATGCAGGATGCAGATTGTACCGATCACATTTAGCTAATTCAAACAAGAAGAAAATTGCAGCATGATGCAACTTTTGCATGAGAAAAAAATCAAGTCCTCGACGTGCATACGTAGTGCAAGTAAAAAAGACAAACAGCCAGAAAAACTACATAGGCAAGGTAACAACACAAGGATGGAAAGATTAGATGGATAGAACAAAAGGGGTTCGGGTTCAAATTTATTACAAGTCCCAAATTTAGAACAAAGGGCCAGTCTTAGAACGAGTTGCGACATCTTGTTCTTCTTCTTTTTTCTCGGGCCCACTTGCAATCCAAAAGGCGGAGCCAACCTGTAACCCATAAGGCTCAATGTTCGATCAAGTTTCCTGTGTTCACTAAAAAACTAAAACAAAAGTACTTAGATTAGCATATTGTCTCAAAAATTAATAACAAATTTTACTAATACCACGGATCTATTTTTCAACAATCTAAAATACGTATATATACATATATATGTTACCTTATTAAGTTGCTTAAAGGGTCTTGGAAACGCCATCTCTCCCTCCCGCCGGAGCACTAACCTGCTTGGGATATCTCTGCAAAATAATAGCTTGATCTGGAGCATCTACTCTTGGATTCGCCGGTAGCTTCTTCATAGGGCTTTCTTTCACAGGAGATTGATAGCTGCTCGCCGGAGCTCTCGTCGGAGCTTCTTTTTCCGGCATTCTTTGATTTTCTATTTCCAACAGCTTGGCCATAACATCCTCTAGAGTAGGATGATTCCGATTCTTGTAAGTCTGCACAACGAAAAACCAACTACTCCGACCAGTTTTTGAAAGTCTTTCTCCAATGTACTCTGAAAATAAGTAGAAAAATGCATGAGAAAAATTTACAAACATGGTTGGTGATAAAAAACTATAAAAGCTTATACATTCTTACCGGAGCAGCAGTGTTGTTACATTTTCGGACCCCTAAACAATGGAGAGGAGGTGGTGGTGGGGAATAGTAAAAGTTAATTTTCAAATAAACAGGACGGGTTGTAGAAACTAAAACTGATATTCTTAAACACCAGCACAAGTCTATATGTTTTGCAAACTGGGCCTGGGCTTTATTTCACATACATAGTAATGTAGAGACAGGTGATATAACACAGGGAAAAACCAAGAACTGATGTAGCATCTTGATTAAATAAAACTACGTGCATACAAATATATAAATAGCTAACCTAACAGAGTGATAACTATAACTAAACAACCAACTTCCTAATACTACTCCACTAATCCCACGGAAGCTTAATCATCAAGACCTAATTCTACGTAACAGAAACAAAGACCTAGTCTAATAATGCCTCTAATACGGGCCTGACAGCAACATTCTAATTTATTCTCAGCATTTAACATAAACATAAAACTTAAGCATAAGCCCAACAACTAGACAAGGCCCATTAGTTTAGATTAAAACCCAACAATCACCCCCTTAATCTAAACTTATCTTCCTTGCCCATCTGTCATCTTCTTCAACAGCCCGTATGGCTTTCAACCGAGCCCATTTGGCTTTTCTTCACAAGCCCATATGGCTTTTGTTTGTCCGTCTGACTGAACACTGCTTTGCCCGTCTGGCAATACTTATTTTGCCCCTTTGGCACATATTCTTTGCCCATCTGGCTTTGCCCATCTGGCCATCCTATTCATAGCAATGCTGGTTCATCATCGATGATCTGTGCAAAGTTCACTTCTTGTCTTTGTTCCCTGTCTCGTGGTGGTTTATTACATTCTGAGGCGTAATGTCCAAAGATGTTGCAATTATAGCACTTAATTTTACTCTTATCACGTCCACCATTTCTGCCATATGCTCCTCCTTGGGCTCTTGCCTTCCATTTCTGAGTCAAAAGGAGTTGTTCTCCTCCGCTCTCACACCTACCTTTCATTCTTTCTTCATGAGCCTTAAGTCGACCCACTACCTCTTCAACTGTCATAGCTTTCATATCTCCAAATTGCTCGATATTTGAAGCTATCTGGAGAAATTTATCAGGGACTGCACGTAGGATCTTCCTCACAACGCTTGACTCGTCCATCACTTCTCCAAGGACCCGTATATTGGTTGCTATCCCGCTCAGCTTCATACAAAAATCATCGATTTTATCTGTCTCCTTCATGGTAAGAGACTCAAACTCTCCCTTTAACGTTTGAACCTTTGCCTCCTTCACTCGGTCTGCTCCCACACACATCGTTTTAATGGCTTCCCAAGCTTCCTTTGCGGTTTCTTTCTCAGCAATGGTCAGCAATACTTCTTCTGGCACGCCTTGATATATTGCTGCAAGGGCTATCTGTACCGTCCTCTCATCAACGACAGTCTTTGGGTCTCCTTCGATCGCACCCCAAACTCCTTGCGCCTTCATGAACACTTTCATTTTCAGGGACCAAGTTGTATAGTTACTTTTCGTTAGCATTGGATAGCTTAAACCCACGGAACCTTCTTTTGTCTTGGTTATCTCCATAGTTTTGTTTATGTGTTTGGGTTGGTATTTAGGCATACACCACCTGAAAGCTCTGATGCCAAGTGTAGAAACTAAAACTGATATTCTTAAACACCAGCACAAGTCTATATGTTTTGCAAACTGGGCCTGGGCTTTATTTCACATACATAGTAATGTAGAGACAGGTGATATAACACAGGGAAAAACCAAGAACTGGTGTAGCATCTTGATTAAATAAAACTACGTGCATACAGATATATAAATAGCTAACCTAACAGAGTGATAACTATAACTAAACAACCAACTTCCTAATACTACTCCACTAATCCCACGGAAGCTTAATCATCAAGACCTAATTCTACGTAACAGAAACAAAGACCTAGTCTAATAATGCCTCTAATACGGGCCTGACAGCAACATTCTAATTTATTCTCAGCATTTAACATAAACATAAAACTTAAGCATAAGCCCAACAACTAGACAAGGCCCATTAGTTTAGATTAAAACCCAACACGGGTTAGTGAACAAATACGTTTTCTCATTTTTTTAAGATGTACAGAAGATGAGAAGTAAGGAGACGATGAGCTTTATGAACTGGTGTCTGAGTAGTGGTCTTCGACTCTCCCATTTACACGGTGGGTAAAAGTAAAACACAGGAGAAAAATTATTTTTAACTACCCTCTTACAATGAAACACGCGTACACATACCATATAAAATTAGAGATTAGAAAGAATGTTTTTGGTGTAGTGTTTGGTGAAGATTTCGAATACCGTAAAGGAATATACATACATATATACATATAGTATGGTCAAAAGCCTGTCTTTTTAGTTTCATTTATCATCAAACTGGTGAAGGCAATAAATAAGATGCCTTGAGCTTTCAAGAAATGTCCAACATTGGAAACACTACACAGTATGGTTAGGCTTGTAATAGTACCCTGCTGCTTCATAGGAAGCGTCCAGGTTAGAATCTACAGTGACCCACCTAAACATGTCCTTTAACTCTAGGCCACACATTCTTTAAAGCTCACAATATGGACTTTGTCGCTTGTTATTTCAAACTAGGAATTGAGTCTTTCTATTTTAATAAACGTAATCATCTTAATCAATACTTTCTAAACTTATGTTTGAGTCTTTAACTTTGAATATAAATCATACTTTAACTTTGGTCACTTTTCATGTTAGGGTTAGGTCAACATAATCCCCTTGTTGGACGGTTTATCTCGAATAGGTTAATTAAATAGAGGATGATTGAGAATTCCTGCCATTGTCATTTTTATCTTCACATCATTTCAAGTCCGTAGACCCATTTGATTTACCAACTATGATTTTCTAAGAAGGAACCAAATGATAATTTACAATGGTCCCTTGGTTTCCTTGATCAAATTAGTTTTACTTTTACCTAATTAAGTTCATTTGGTTTTTATTTTAAAGCTATGGATAATTATTAATGAATGCTTAAAAAAGGCGAATTATGCTCATTCTATTTTGATTTAATGAAAAATAAAAAAAGACATTGTTTATAACTGCGCCACACTATAAATATCGATCATTCTTCAAAATATAATTATCCAATCACGAAAAATTACAAGTTTTTCACCAAGTCATCTGGGTTTACACGTGTCCAAAACTAATGACACGCATAGTTGTATTTCTATCATGAAAAATGTGAGAGTAGACACGCAACTGACCACATCGAGTCTGACGAAAAGAGAAAAATGAAATTTTTTGGAGTTGGATTAGCTTTTTTCCTTCAATTTGGTCGGGTTCAGATTATCTGGAAAATGTCTTTAATTTTTAATTTCACAGATAGGACCGACCAGGACAGGATAGATTTTTACTTACAATTCGAAATTTTAATAATTTTGATTTTTGTAGTAATATTTTAGTTTTTTTGTTTTTGTATTTTGTCGAAAAGTTCAGATTTTTTAATCGAGATTTTATTCAAATTATGTAAAAAGTTTTGAGTTTTTTTTCGAGACCTATCAAGATTTTTTCTAAAGTAAAGCTTTCAAGTAGACGGTTAAATGAACTTATAAAAATTTGGAATTAGCTGAATATAGTAAGCTTAGGAAATTCGGATTTAAGTAACGTAACACTCCAAAAAATTGATAAACTTTCTTGAATGAAAGGATCACCTTCTACGAATATTGTACTCAATGCAATTCATTTATGGAATATATTCCGTTTGACAAAAAAAAATGGCACTTGATGCAAGAGTAACATTTTCTCGGTAATCAAGGATGAAAGTGACCCTTTGCTCTAGGTGGTTTGGTGAAGACAATAGAAACTTCATGTTCAACTCCTTGGTGCTGTACACCTTCCCATTCATCTGTAGCTCAGTCACCAGCTTGTGAAACCTTTCAAACATGTCAGTAATGCTTTCCTTGGTCTGAGCCATGAAAGCTTCATACTGTGTGACCAGTATCTGTTTCTTGTTTTCTCTAACCTCCTCTGTTCCTTCACATAACACCTCAATATGATCCCACATCTCCTTTGCTGTTTTGCAAGAGGCTATGTTAGCAAACATTGACAGTTCCATAGAATCTATGATTAACATCATGAGATGACTGTCGAGAGCAACCATCTCCTTTTTCGTCTCAGTCCATTTGGATGGTTCTTTAGCCACATAAGATCTTGGAATGGTTATAGTTCCAACAGTCTTTTCAGGAATCTCTTGTTGTGGAACAAAGGGACCATTCTTGAGTATCTCAGGATATAGAGGGTTAGCAGCTTTGATGAACAACAACATTTTAATCTTCCAGAGGTTGTAATTCTCTTTGTCGAACTTAGGGACCTTCACTGTTCCTGTAGTCTTTGGTGTATTCATGATCTTTTTCTGTTTTTAAATAAACAACCTGCTCTGATACCACTTGTTGAGTATTGAACACACACGAGAATACGGGGGGGTGAATGGATTCTCAAACTTTTTTTTCTGATAAGTGTTTTAGGTGAAGGTTGTTTTAACTTGGTTTGAATGTGGTTGTGTAACAGAGTGTGTGTTTGTGTTTAACAGATTATGTAAGTGCGGAATATAAACACAAGAACACGATATCGCTTTAATCTAATATTGTATTAGATAAAGATCTGCTACAATTCGTGAATACAAATGTTAGTATTCTCAGCTTCTTTCTCAGAGAGATATTACATGTAAAAACTCTAGATCACTATGTTTGATACTTGCTAAAGAAGTAGGGTTGTTCACTTATATCACATGAACACCTTGCTTACAACAAATAAGGTAGCAAACAAATTTTCTTTTTAATGTGTCTATCCTATTTGAGTAAACATCCAAACTGCTACGGATTTGACTTCTTAGAACTCTGTCCAGATTCACTTCTTTAGCTCTTTGTCTCTTTTACTATCTCTCCAAGCTTCTTTGTAGGATTTCCAACGTGCTTTACAGTATGTGGTCCATAAAGCGTCTTGGCTTGTTGCAGGTTTCTGACTTGTACAATTCTTCAGTATTTTTTCTCCAAGATTGTATTCGAGAACTAACTCTATTGGTGATTCGAGAACTAGAAATGGCTTAATCGGTAACTCTGAGTTCTCGAATACTGTTGAATTGACATATCGAATCACTTCTCGAATAAGTCTTTTCTTCAGGAATCCTTGAGATATCGAATAGAGCATTTTACTTATCGTATCCCTGAGATATCGAATAACTTCTTTAGTCCTTGAGATATCGAATAGAGTATTGACTTGTTGACTCTTAGAGAACTCGAATGATGCTTTGACTTGTTGACTTCTTGAGTTCTCGAATAGAGTATTAGACATGTCGAATCTCTGAGTTCTCGAATGAGGCTTTGACTAGTTGACCTCCAGAGATATCGAACAGTGTCTTTTGAGATATCGAATCCCTGACTTCTCGAATGCTAGACTTCTCGAATACAACAAACATACTTCTCGAATTGGTACTTAGGAAAATCTTCATTCTTCAAATTCCAACTGTGTTTATTTTGACAGTCTTGATCTTCAAGCTTGAGACATTATTCTCTGACTTTAATTATAGTTACACGGGTAGAATTTGATGCCTGTTATAAGTACTACAGCAAGTAGAAACTCTACAACTAGAGGTTCCCTCAGTTAAGAGGTCATGTAGGTAAATGCAAAGGATTACAAACAATTAGGCTTGTTCTTTAGGATTATGAATGGAGGCAAGCCGTTACTGTAGCATGTTCAGGATGTATTGCTGCTTTATCAGTGGAGAGATGTCTTGCAAGCAATAATCTCCTTGTTGAATTCCACCAGGTACTTGACTTCTGGAACTCCTAATTCATATTTTCCACTGCAAGTTGTCACATATTTGGAAATAATATAATTAGGTATTCGCTAAAGAAATGATCATGAGTCATAACATGTTATGTATCTATTCATTAACTATATAAATGTCTTAGTATATCATGAATAATCAGCCCAAACATACGAGTAACAGATTTTATTCCATAAGCTATTCTAGAATTTTTGCTCAATGAGCAACTCAAGCTAGACAATTGTTGTCAAAGAATTACACCTAGCATCAAAAGGGGTAAAAGTAACTTGCATAACTTGACAAATTTTAAAAATATCTACACTTTAATAACTTCTAGAGGTATAAAGTTTTTTTTTAAAGTGATGGTTAGTTCCGGTTCTAATGAGACTTTAAATATTCGATTAACACAAGATAGAAGAGACGTATCCCTTAGGCTTAAACAAACAAAGGATAGATTGGATAAAAGTTAAAATGCTAGCTTTTACCTTCCATACTAGGATGTTAATATCAAATTGGCCACCATGGTAAGATGATCTTGGAGAAATTGCAGCTCCAATTGCTATCCTATTGTTAGTTTGAACTAACCCTGAACATAGTAAGTTGTAGCATCCCGTAGCTTGATACGCATTCGTCTGCAACCAACATTATTAAAATATCATTCCCAAATGAACCAGAAAAGAGCCACATTTGTGATAAGCTGAATTCATATCGGCTAGCCACACGAGGTGCCCATACATTTATGCTTGCTTTTGCTCCATAATATTGCTTTCCACTTACATACCCAACTGCATGTTGTAATCTGATATCTTACTACTGAAAATTTTAAAAATGTTCTGCACTTTGTACTGGTTTGATAGTACTAACCTGATGACCACTGCTAGAAGTGTCTTTTCTAACCGGCCTTGGAAAGTTTCATCCGAATCTTCTAACAGAACTAGCTTTTAAAACATCTTGTTCAGTAGTTCTTCTGATTGGAACAGTTCCTTCTGGACAAAATTCTCCAGACACACTCCATAACTGATAATTCTCTGATGCCATTTCTCCTTGAATATTTTTGCCTTTGGGTCGTTCTGGTGGATCCTTTTTAAAAGTCAATAATAAATTGTAAATACACTGCAGAAAAAAATAAGGTTTCAAATGCATTATTATAATTTTTGTAAAATGTACCAATGGTTGTTGTCCTTTCAAATGAGGGTGATCAAAGGCTGGTTGCTGATGAGTTGGAATGCAGTCTATCAAATCACCATCTGGGCTCTGCGCGCAACAGTTTGAAAATTAACATAACAAAATCAACAAACAAAACAAAAACAGGTAAAGTAAAAGAAAAAGTAGTACTCGCGTGTTTTGTAGTTATCTTAATTTAGTTTGTGTGAAATGTTTCGGACACATTATTGTTGGCGACGATGGTCTGTCATTTGTTATGTTATCACGTCTCAAAAGGATTAACATCAAATTCTGTCAAATAAATTATATGCTGATCCTGTAATCTCCTTACCTCTGCTAGTTGAAGTTTAAGATTTTATTTTCTCCCTTTGATTGCAGCGTGTATTCATTTTTCCCAATCATTCATGATGACATTGCTAATGAAATACCAATTCATCTACAAAAACTGCAGTATGTGGCGTTTACAACGTACTTAGGTTGGTTTGTCTATATCTGATGGGTTATTTATAGCTCTGGTATTGTCTATGGCTTAATCTTTCTCTCTAGTGTCTGGTTCCAGTATTGCTACAATGTTTGTTTCTAGAAGTAAAGCTGTAGTAGAACTAGTTCTACTCTTTGAACACAGCATTATTTTAATTTCTCCTCTTTACCATGATTTTTGATTCACCATATGGGCGACTGGTAATTATTACTAGTAGATTTGGGACAAAATAATCATACTCGAAGCGAAGTTGGCCTTGTTTGTTGTTACTTACATTTTTATTTTCTTTTCTTTTTGGACAACTGGTTTTAATATTTGTTGGGGATGCTTGGTGTGGGTTCCATCTATCTACACTTCTCCGGGAATGTATCTTGTTAATCATCATGTGAATCTTGGAATCCAAATATGTGACTGGTCTGGCAGAGAAAATGCTTCAATGGAGGATGGTGTTGAACAAGGGAGATAGTGTAAATTGTACCAATAGCTTGCATGCATTTTTTTAGTAAATAGAACAAGAGAGATAATTTTGTAGATAGAGTAATTTTAGTTTGTGATTTTAAATTATTTCGTGTAAATTGACATGTTGTCAAATTGTGTAATATATATTATATTAATATAATAAGATCTCATTGGTGTGTACAAATCTTGACTAAAATTAAAATTTTAATTTTTTTTTAAAAAAATTGACTTTTAGCATTGGTTGTTTGAATGACCGACGCCTTAAATATGACTTTTAGCGTCGGTTGTTTGAATGACCTACGCCTTTAATATGACTTTTAGCATCGGTTGTTTGAATGATCGACGCCTTTAATATGGTTTTTAGCGTTGGTCATTTAAACGACCGACACCTAAAGCAGACTTTTAGCGTCGGTCGTTTAAATGACCGACGCCTAAAATAGACTTTTAGCGTCGGTCTTTTAAATGACCGACGCCATAACAGACATTTAGCGGCGGCATTTTAACCGACGCTATAGACCTATACGCTATAGCGTCCCCTACATATACTACGCCAAACAACCGACGCCTTAGGCCTATTTAACCGACGCTATAGGTCCTTTTTGTACTAGTGTAAAATATACAACATGCAATCATGTTTAAACTACTATTGTGGGTAGCCGTTCAGCCATCACCATCATTATACCTTGCAAATTATAAGAAACATCCTAACCAAAAATTTAAAAATATAAGAACATAAACAATTTATATGAATATAGAAAAGGGATTAACAATTTACATTATAGTAAACAGGAAGTTATGTGCTCAGTACAAATTCCTATTAGACTTCGAGTAGTGCTAGGTACCCCAAATTGGTATCCAAAAAGTGTTCTCAAATGATGTGGCTTCGATGACGTGGCAGATTAGAAAATTTTGATTGGGGAGGTTGGTGTGAATGTAGGGGGATCTATTTTGTTATGACTAATTAAAATAAGACACTTGGCATTTGGGAATTATTTTGGGTACCAATTTGGGGTATCTAGCATTTTCCTTATGCTTATTACCACTTAACAGCATATAAAGCATACAATCTTTTAATTCATCTTTTGAAAAACATACCTATTCTAAATTAATGTCGCATTTTCTATATTTTCAAACTAAAATTCATCATTTTTTTATAAATATCATGGACAACAAATATATATTTACTATCAGATTATATCATCTTATATTATATAAAATTTTAAGGCTACAAAATTTATGTTTTAAAATTTTTAATTCAAATTAAAAAAAAATCCATTATATTAAAAAATATAGGTGCATCTCACGGGTTTTAAGCTAATAATTATATAAATGTTGTTTGTGTTATTTCTATAAAAAGTAGAATTTTAGTTAGAAAATATAAAAAATATGATATGTTTTAGCTAAAAAGTTAATTATTTATAATTAAAATATTATTATTTTATTTTATTAAATAAAATCACCTGTGATATAATTAAAAAAAAGTGAGGTCTTTTGTCAAAAAAGAAAAAAAAGAGATTTTAGTCAGAAAAAATAGAAAGTGTAACGTGTTTTAACTGAAAAGGATGATTGATTACTCCCTTTGTCCGTCTCATTTCTTTACCCTTTTCTTTTTGTGATGTCCCTCTCAATTTTCTGATGTCCCTCTCAATTCTTTACATTCCAAAACTAACCATAATAGTGAAGTTTAATAATATAAAAATAACTACATCCACTATTTTTCTCCCCTAAAGTCAATTTATTACATAAAATATCGTTTGGTCTAACCACTTTACTCACTTTTCTTACTTTTATTCACTATTTTACATTTTTTCTTAACATCCGCGCACAACTCATTTGTAAACAAATAAAAGGGACGAAGGAAATAGTTAATGGTAATTATAATATAACTATTTTATTTTACTGTATTTAGCAAAAAAAAAATTATTTTGTTAAATAGAATTTCCCGTAGTATTTTTTTTAAAAAATTAGCTAGATAAAATATAAAAAATATTATGTTTTACCTGAAAAAAGAAATTTATCAATCATTAAAAAAAAGTAATATGTTCAACATGAAATAAGAAAATTCATTAGTTATTAAGAAAGATTTTTATCTGCAATTAGTAAGGTAATTAAGTAAAAACATGACGTATACTCCCTCAGTCCCAATATATTTTTTTACAAACAAAAGAAAAATTAAAAAATAAGTTATAGAACTACCCTTAAAATACACCTTAAAATGTGCCAGAAAGTGTAAAAAAAGGGAGAGTGTAAAAAAAGGGTAAAGAATTGGTTGGGACGGAGGGAGTACCAAATTGGTACTACCAATCGACCAAATTTTTAGTATTTCGTGTTTTATAATATACTAGCTTATGACCTGTGCAAAGCACGGTTTCTTTTGATAGGTTATAAAATTTATTTAACATTATAATTATGTTTTTATATAATCCTTATTTTTAATAATTTTTTAATTTTAATTTAATATAAATTTATATAATGAAATGCATGGTTTAAAATTTATTTTGTAAAATTCTAAATTAAAAATGTCGTTGACGGGTTCGAACTTTGAATTTTTAGTAAATTAATTTAATCATATAATATATCTTATTATTAGATCTAACGATGGTTATTTATTAATAAAAATAATGATTTGTATATATGGTGAGATATTTTTGGGTGTATATTAGTGATCTCAAGATTAATTTTAAATTAAAAAGTACTCCATGTTTTAATTACAAAAATTACTACTAAAAATAATTACGGAAAGATATGGTGTGATATTTTGGATATATATTAATTATTGTAATATTAGTTTTAAATTAAATGGTAAAGTGTTTTAATTAGAAGTAAAATCTTTAGAAAAAATGAATAATTGAGTTGTTGGACCAGAAAAAAGAGTCAAGTAGAAGTGGATGAAGGATTTTAATCCGAATATAATTACGTTAACATTAGTAATTAACTTTTTGAGTTGTTTTTGTAATTTAATTATTTATTTTAATAATTAGGATAACCAAACCGAAAACCAAAACTTAGGATAACCAAACCGAAAACCAAAACTTTTAATGTTGCGAAGCACGGGTTTCTTTTGATAGGTTATAAAATTTATTTAACATTATAATTATGTTATTATATAATCCTTATTTTTAATAATTTTTTAATTTTAATTTAATATAAATTTATATAATGAAATGCATGGTTTAAAATTTATTTTGTAAAATTCTAAATTAAATTGAAAGTTTTGGTTTTCAATTTAATATAATAGTATAGATTATAGCATAAAAAAATGGAAAAAGTAATATGTTTAACCTGAAAAAAGAAAATTGATTAGTTACGAAGAAAGATTTTATTTGTAAGTAAGGGTAATGAATCAGCTGTTTACTACATGGATATGTACTATTGCGAGGGGGGGCCTGCCATTTCCCATCTTTTATTTGCTGACTGTTACTTCTTTTTTAAAGCAGTTGGTCCTGAAGCTGGTGTCATGAAACGAATCTTGAATAGATACGAGGAGATGTCGGGACAGAAAATAAATTATGCAAAGTCAGCTCTTACTTTTTCGCCAATTACTTCTGCAAGGAATAGGAGGGAAGTATGTACTTAGTTTGGTGTTAATGAGAGTCAAAGCCCAGGACAATATTTGGGGATGCCGATGATTGTGGGAAGGAATAATAACTCGACTTTTTCGTTTTTGGTAGAACGGGTGGAGCAAAAGTTACAAGGATGGCAGAACCCACCTATATCCAAGGCGGGAAAAGTGATTTTGTTGAAAACGGCAGCCCAGGTAATACCAAATTTTTGGATGAATATGTTCTTACTTCCCTAAGAGGTGTGTGATAGAATTGAAAAAAGAATGAACTCATTTTGGTGGGGGAATGGGAGATCAAATAAGGGGGTTAAGTGGATGTCGTGGGAGAGGCTATGTGAGGTTAAAGAGGATGGTGGGTTAGGTTTTAAAAAACTGAGGAGTTTTAATACTGCAATGCTTGCAAAATAAGCGTGGAGGATTATTAACAATATAAATCCACTGGTGACAAACCTAATGCGGGCACGATACTTTCCAAATTCAGATTTTTTGAATGCTAATATTGGAGTAAACCCAAGTTATGTTTGGCGGAGTTTGATGGAAGTTCAAGAAGTACTTCGACAGGGATGCTGGCGTAAAATATGGAGTGGTACGAGTACGAAAATTTGGAAGGTACCATGGCTTACTGACTCGTTTGATGGCTGTCTCACAACTGATATACCAAGCGAATTAAAAAATGCCACAGTTTAGAGTTTGTTTGCTCATGAGAACCAGTACAGTTGGGATGAGGAAGTGTTAGATGACTTGTTTAATGAGAGGGATAGAAATCTTATAAGACAGGTCCCGTTATCAAGAAGAAGGGAGGATGCGTGGTTCTGGCATTCTGAGGATAAAGGAGAGTTTACGGTACGAAGTTGTTATAGGAGCTTACAAGGGGAAAACCCATGCCTAGACAGAAAATATTGGAAGCAGCTATGGAGTTTGAGGTTACCTGGTAAAGTTATAAATTTGCTGTGATGTGTATGTAGAAGATGTTTGCCTACGGCGAAAGCATTGGTGGCAAAGAGTGTTAATATTACTACGGTGTGTTGTGTTCATGATGTCAAAGAGACAAGGAGGATGACGTACATGTTCTGTTTCATTGTTGTTTTGCCCAGGAAGTGTGGAATAATACAGGTCTTAAACAGTTGGTTGTGGCTGATCCAAATGATACTGTAATGTCTATTGCAGAAGGTATTTCAAACAGGGACAGAGGAGCAAATCATGATGGTGAGTTTAATCTGTTGAAATTTATGGAGTAGAAGGAATAGTTGGGTATGGAACAATATCAATACGTCAACGTTTGGGGTGAAAGCTAAAACACATAATATGCTAACTGATTGGAACAAAGCTAGTGAAGAAAGGGTACGAGGTACCCTACAAGAATTCCTAGTTATACCAATGGAATTTACCAACGGAAATCAATCTGTTGGTAATTACCAACGGATTGCTAACAGATCTAAAAAGTTTAAAAAACCAAAAATATGCCAACAGGTTTCTAACGGATCACTAATGGATATTTGCCAACGGAAATTTCCGTTGGTAAAATAGGTGCCAAAAATGCCAATGGAAATACTAACGGTTTACCAACGGACTTTTGCCAACGGAACACTAATGACATAATAACAGTTTAGTAACGGAGTACTAACCCCATAGTAACGGAAGTTGCAATTTCTGTTCTTTTAGATCAGTTAGGTGTATTCCGTTACTAATCCGTTGTAAGAGTAGATAGATTAGTTACCATTCCGTTGGGAATATTAATCATAAAATTTAATGCCGAACTACCTTATCTACTTTTCAAACATTTTGTGGAATACAGATGTGTTTTGTTCAGCAGCTTCTTCTCTTCACAGTGCAGCTTTTCTTTGTTCTTCGCCAACATTTTCAAAAGTTAAAGAATCAACCAACATTTTCAAAAGTTAAAGAATCATCCAACACACCATTTTGTTCTTCACTGCACCTTCTTCTCTTTACTCATTCAACATTTTAAGGTGAGTTTAATTAAGGGTAAGTTTTGTATTTTCACAAATTCATATATGCTTTAAATTGTGTTCCATAAATATATAAAGATATGTTTTTTTAGAGATTTTAATAGTTTCTTTAGGATTGCACATTGGGAATAAATATTGTTGCACTCGAATTGGTAACAATAAACAATTTAAATCCCAATACAAAAATAATTAGATGTTCTATTAATTAAATATGTGAGCTCACATTCTACTAAACTAAGATACTTTGAACTGAAATTGTTACACAAAATCACATTTTAATTTCCCGCGCGTCTCTGGCATCAAAAATTGTCTTCCTGTGCTCTGTTACATAATTACAAAAGATGTCCATTTCTTTGTTTTGTTATTTTGGATGGCTGATTTAATGGTGGGTTAATCAAATTATTGGGCTAGTTATGTATACGGGCCTTGCGCCATAAGCTTGTTGAATTAATGGGTTGGTTTTTAGTTTTTGAAATATGAAAGCTGGTGGTTTGTAATGCTTGGGCTAGGCCCAATTATCTTATAAATTTTTTCCTAGCTTTGATTTGTTTGTTAAAATATATATATATATATATATATATATATATATATATATATATATATATATATATATATATATATATATATATATATTCTAGTCAAAGTACTAGTTGATCGTTAAATTAACAAACTAAATAAATTTATTTTTTTTCTAAAATTTTGGCAATAACATTAAAAAAGATGGATCTTTACTCCCGTATGGTTGGATCGTCGAGAAATATTTTTAAAAAATTGAAACACTAAACCCTGACGAAACCTGTTTAGGGGTTTCGGTCAAAGTACTAGTTGACCGTTAGATTACCAAACCAAACAAATTTATTTTTTTCTGAAATTTTGGCCATAACATTAAAAAGGATGGATCTTAACCTCCGTACGGTTGGGTTATCGAGAAATATTTTTAAAAAAATAGAAACACTAAACCCTAACTGTAATAACCCTAACTTTAGAAATGCTACAGTGCTTAAATGAATAGTGATTTTGAGGATTTAGGGAAATGGTATGTAGGTACCCTATAAGTGAAATAGAAAATGAATAATCAGAAACCATATTAGCGTCGTACTATGAAAATGAGTGACTCGAAACGATGACGGATTTCAGAAATTCCTGAGTATAGATTTTTAAGATGTTTGATTTCAATTAAGCACTATTGTATTGGATATTAAAGAGTATGGAATATGAAACGGGTGTATACTTTGAGGAACATGTGAAATTAGGTTAAACTAGGGGATTAATAAGTCAAGGGAATGCTAGAGAAATTTAGATTGTTAAACAATTTAAAACCACTTTCAAATGAGATATTAAATTTGAGGAATTGAGGATTTAATATTTTGGAATTTTATTATATTTGATTTGAGAATTTAGAACGAAAACTACTGAAACAGTGAAACGAACGTTCTAGAAACCGCCAAGACTTTATAACGAGATTAAGCGATCAAGCGAACGAATCAGGGATTAAGAATATTAAATATTGGAATTCCAAAAGGAGGATATATTATGAGAAGGAATCAAACGACAAGAGAACTTTGCATAAGGTCCAACCAAAAGCCCTAAGACCATGGGAGTAAGCCCATGCAAGGCCCAAGCACTTCATGGAGCTGTATTTCAATTTAATTAAGTGAGTGACTCATGGAAATATTGAAGGGGCGAGGCTAGAAGAGCAAATAGAGTGAAAGGGCAAGGTTAGACTAGTAAACACACAACTAAGTGGATAAATCTTCTAAAAGAAGCTAAACAAGAAGTGTTTTGATTGGTGGACTCCAAAGCCTCCTAATTAAAAGATAACAACTGATGTATAAGGATAGATACAAGTACTAGTTGACCGTTAAATTACCAAACCAAATAAATTTATTCTTTTCTTAAATTTTGGCAATAAAATTAAAAATGATGGATCTTAACCTCCGTATGGTTGGGTCATCGAGAAATATTTTTAAAAAAATCGAAACATTAAACCTGACGAAACCGTGTTCAGGGGTTCTAGTCAAAGTACTTGTTGACCGTTAAATTACCAAACCAAATAAATTTATTTTTTTCTAAATTTTTGGCAATAACATTAAAAATGATGGATATTGACCTCCATGCAGTTGAGTCGTCGAGAAATATTTTTTAAAAATTCAAAACATTGAACCCTGACAAAACCATATTTGGGGTTCTAGTCAAAGTATTAGTTGACCGTTAAATTACCAAACCAAATAAATTTATTTTTTTCTTAAATTTTGGCAATAACATTAAAAAGGATGGATCTTGACCTCCGCATAGTTGGGTCATCGAGAAATATTTTTTAAAAAATCGAAACACTAAATATTGACGAAACCCTGTTTGGGGGTTCTAGTCAAAGTACTAGTTGACCGATAAATTACCAAACCAATTAAATTTATTTTTTTCTGAAATTTTAGCAATAACATCTGAAAGGATGGATATTGACCTCCGTATAGTTGGGTCAGCGATAAATATTTTTTAAAAAATCGAAATACTAAACCCTGCCGAAACCCTGTTTGGGTTCTAGCCAAAGTACTAGTTGCCTGTTAAATTACCAAACCAAATAAATTTATTTTTTTCTTAAAGTTTGGCAATAACATTAAAAAGGATGGATCTTGATCTCCGTATGGTTGGGTCGTCAAGAAATATTTTTTAAAAATTGAAACACTAAACCCTGACGAAACCCTGTTTGGGAGTTTTAGTCAAAGTACTAGTTGACCGTTAAATCACCAAACCAAATAAATTTATTTTTTTCTGAAATTTTGGCAATAATATTAAAAATTATGGATATTGACCTCCGTACAGTTGGATCGTCGAGAAATATTTTTTAAAAATTTGAAACACTAAACCTTGATGAAATCTTGTTTTGGGGTTCTAGTCAAAGTACTAATTAGTCAAACTATAATATAGGATTAGCTTCGCATTTTAATTTTTTGGACAATTCAGTCGTATGAATGTTAATATCTAATAGATAACAATTTTAATAAAAAAATTGAGAAACTAAAATAAAAAATTTAAAATTATACAAAAGGTAATGAAATATGTGGGCGGTAATATTTCCCCCCAAATGAAAAATACTTGGGCATAATTCCCCCCAATCGAAAAACACTTGGTATATTTTCCCCTCACATACTCTTACATTACTCTCAAACACTTTGTCTGACAATCTCTCTGCTTAGTCACTCTCTTTCTCTCTCAAACACGAATTGAAGAACAGATCGAAGACTTGTGTTTGAATACTTTCAAATTCTCAACCTCCCTCAATCTCTCTACCTCGATATGTCTAATTTAAAGGCAGTTACTATTTTTTAATTGATATTGCAGGCCAGTTGGGCTTCAAATTGAGGGTTCGAGTTGATTGGTAACTATATACATCTTAATTGGGATTTTGTTCTGATTAATTACGGGTTTTTCTACAATTAATTGGAGGTTTTGTTTTGCAGGTAATCAGGGCTTCAAAATTGGGGGTTGGAGTACAGCAATAATATGAGATTTAACTTTTAAGAACTTGAGAAGATGTCAAGCACCATATGTTGGGAGAGAGAGAGAGAGAGAGGATGTTATTGAATCGACGACGGAGATGGGCCTTGGCACGCGTCGCTGGAGCTGTCATGTAACTCTTTCTCTCTCTCTCTCTCTCTCTCTCTCTCTCTCTCTCTCTCTCTCTCTCTCTCTCTCTCTCCCCACATATAAAATAGTAGTCTGAATGCTAATTTTAATTTGTGTTAGAAGATGGTTGCAGATTTGAGGAGGTTGGTCCAGACCAGGCTACACTTGGTTGTTTATTTGAAGAGAGTCGGGATGGTTTGGTATATTTATATGTCTTCTTAGTTCTCCTTGCATGTTCTTTTGTCAAAAATAGTTTGGCACACTTACACGTCTTTCTGATTCTAGTCATGGTATTTCTGTTGTCCCTTTCCTTCCCATTATAAAGGATAGTAGCAATACCATGATTTCTGATCCCTGTTTTGTAATTTTTTTTATCAACTTAGTGCCAGACTATATGTTTCCTTTAACAATATATTGCTTTCTTAATAAATTTTGTCCAGGATCAATGTTAAATTTAAGATACTTATTGACTGATTTTAAATAGATTTGCTTCTTTTTGTGGTGATCATATCGAACTTCAGCCTGCTACTTAGAATCTTTCAGCTACGGACAGAGTATGAACGTTTTGTTAACTTTCTGAACCATTTTTTTAAATAGGATGATACAGCATTCGAGAAGCGAAGTCCTCTTTGCCCTTGCGGTTTCCAATATTGTGCTAATAAGTATGTATGTTTACTATATATTTTTTATTACACATTATGTATGTTTAGGGGTTTTTCATTTCTGTTAATATCAAATGTTATGTGGTTAGTGCCCTTTTGCTAAACTTGTTTAATGCTTATCCTGTTCTTAGCTGTATTCGCTCTATTGTATTTCGAATGCATTTTTGCGATTGTTTTTTTTCCTGTAAGCAATTTAGTTAAAATTTCTCAAAAATGGCTTTATGTATTAATGGTATGTTTTTTGTGTTTTGATGTTCCCGCCTGTTTGATGATTTACTTGAATTGCGAAAATGTAAATTTGTCGAAATTCGAATAGTCCAACAGTACCTAGATTTATTTTAAGGCAGTGAAATATTTGCTAAAGGCTTTTTATAAAATATTTCCTAAGGCAGTGAATTATTTCAGGTCCGTCAAATATTGTGTTGGTTGAATCATATTACTAGTTCACTTCGCAAGGTGAAAGGTGTGTGCACTTCTGTTGTAGTGTATTTTTTTTAAAATTTTTGAGCTATTTCGATTATCCGAATATTTAGTAGCTCAGGCATTAGTTAATTCTGTTTCCAGATAACTCACAGCCAGCAATATATTACTTCACTGTGGTCTGGTGTCCACCATGTTAGATTTCTTGTCATATTTACTCATATTTAGTATATGTTGGAGCTGGATTGGTCGTACATTTTACTCCAAGTGGCAAATAAGAAGCGAATTTTAACTTCTTGTAAAAATAAGGAAGACCCTTCACCAGGGTTGTTTTCATTAGAGTTAATAATGCAAGTGAGAGTTATTTATAATCTTTATGATAATAAAGTGTGAAAGGGAACGATCCATCATCACACACATCATGTATTTTAAAACAAATGATATTGCTATCATTCCTTTTTAAATTCTCCTTCTTGTCTTATGTAACATTGTCATTTGATATGAAGAATTTGTAGGTGGTGCATTCCTCTTGTTAGGGTTGATTTATGTTTTACTTGACCTATAAGTGTATGGTTTGTCAAGTGATGCTTGGTATTATTTAAATAGTTTTGTTTTGGCAAACCAGGAATGGTATAAAACAGAGAAAAGTCTCATGGCAAGATGGGGTGCGCGGAACCAACTGCCCAATTCCTCCAAATACCAACTGGACTTACAGGATGCAAGTGAAAGATCAGAGTGGAACCTACTCATACTTCCTTTCAACTTTAATGCACATGGCTGTAGACTGTATTTTCGTGAAGTGGTGGATTTTAGATATATTGGTGAAGTGGTGGATGAAGGAAGGAGATCTGTATTGACTAGTTTGGTTTGTAATATAGGGTAAGAGTGATCTTATAACTCTGAATCCTATTTGAATTTGTATTATCTACTCAGATATTGGTATTGTATAAAAAGACTTTTGTTATCATTTGTTTTCTGGTTTGATATTAAAAGTGTAAATGTTGGTAAATATTTTGCATTCGTTGGCAAAATCGGATTATCCGTTGGGAGTGTTTCTAAATTTAACAACGAGAATACCATTGGCAAATGGTTGTTAAAACTACCAACGGATTTTCTGTTATAAAATTGTTACTAAAAATACCAATAGATTAGCTGTTGGTAATTTGTTAGTAAATATAACAACAGAAGCTTCGTTAGCGTTTGGTTGCTAAGAATACCAACAGAATATCCGTTACGAAGTCGGTTGGGTTATGGTCATTTGTAAAAATAAGAATTCCGTTACTAATGTGTTGGAATTCTGTTGTTAAGTTTAGTAACGGAAATAAATTCCGTTGTTAGAGACTTCCCAACGACGTTTGTTCCAACGACCGTATTCTGTTAGCATTCCGTTAGGAAACCACTTTACAACCATTTTACCAACGGATTTCAGTAACTTACCAACGGAAAGTTCTGTTAGCAGAATTGGATTTTCTTGTAGTGAAGGACAAACACACGATTGGTGATCGAATATGGACGAAACCACCAACTGGGTAAATACAGACGCAACTTGTTCTCCGGATTCAGATCAGGTGGGTGTGGGGAGTGTGGTTCGAAATGATATAGGAGAGTTTGTTCGAGCTAGAATCAGCTTAGAGCATCTTCAAGGGGAGAGACTCCTTAGCTATATTATCTAAGTGGCACCAATGTGGCATCTATGTGACATCTTTTAGATAATATCTATAAATTAAGGTACTCCAACCATCTTTCCCCTTAGCAAAAAATATAGATAATCATATTTGGTCTTCTATATTTGTTGAACCCATAAACCTCTTATGTATAATTTTACATAATTATAATTATAGATAACTCCATTGGAGTACATATAGTTCCTCTTAGCTAAAATTTTACATATTCAATATAGATAATCATTTTAGCTAACAATTTTACATTTCACCCTTGAAGATGCTCTTAGTACAAGGAAAGATGCAGCAGCGGGAAGCAGAGGTCATAGGTTTGAAGGAGGCTTTAACTTGGACAAAGGATTGGAAGTGTAGCAAATGTATATTCGAATGTGATGCCAAGCTGGGGGTAGATGCAATCAATGGAAGTCTGAGGCAGAACTTATTTTCACATGATTATTGACGATTGTTTAGATATCTTAAAGCACTTTGAAGAAGTGTTAGTTGTGTTTGTTTATAGGTCTGCAAATACTGTAGCACATCTTCTAGCAAAGGCTGTGTATTCTATGTCTGAGTGGTTTGATTTTGATGATTGTTAATGCAAGTACGTTTTTTCAAAAAAAAAAAAAAAAAGTAAAAACGCGAATAAGCTCGACCAACCAAACTTTTAGTGTTTAGTTTTTGTAATCTAGTATAGTATAGTATAAATATATTTTAAATTTTATATATTTACCTTACTTTTTTTTTTTGTAAAATAAGTACACTTTTAAAAATGAAATGAATAGTAATTTAATTTCATATTTGAAATAAAATAGAATTAATATTTGAAATAAAATAGTAATTTATGTAAGATATTTACAGGCGTATAATCTGAAATTTGCTCTATAAAAATGAACGGTGTTCTTTGCATATATAGCTAGACAGTAGTAGTGTGGTATTGTTTTATAATATTTATTATTGGAATTTTAAAAAAAAAAGAATTGTGGATTAAAATAATTTTACATGTAACCGTTATTATGATGTCAAAATTAAATTCTAAATAATAAAGGCATATATAGACAGTAATAGTAATAGTATGGTACTGTTTTATAATGTTTATAGTTGAAATTTAAAAAATAAAATTGTGAATTAAAATAATTTTACAAGTAACCATTATTATGATGTCAAAAAGAAATTCTAAACAATAAATATTGTTACTCGGATAATTAATTTTATAAATACTTCAATTATTTAAGTTGTTGTCGGAATCCATTTTAATAATACTAAATAAAATTTCAAAAAATAAATGTAGTTTCTGGGTACTATTTCTGTATAAGCTATTTACTTGACCGAATAAAATGCTTGATTGATTACAAAATTTATTAAAACAACTACAATTCCTTCATTTAAAAAACAAAAACTAAGTAGTAAAAACAATTAATAAAGATAAGCAAAACTTACATTCTATAATTTATAAAACAAACTAATTAAACAAAGCACGGGCCTTTTGTCTTGTAAACATGTCATTTATTCTCAGTATGGTTCTACTCCGTATAGTGTCAAATTTATCATCACAGCGAACCTAGGGTTTCTCATCTTCTCTTCAGCAGTCGTAATTCAATGACTTAATAATTATTGAGGAGCATCTTTTGTGGCTAATGGCTTGTGGTGGAGCACTTTTAAGGAGGAACAAGGTTCATTTAGATCACTTGAATTTCTCTGGGAACTGTCTTTCCAGACCACATAATCTGGGACCGCTTCGTGCCTTTACCAGTTTTCGTAAGATTGACAATGTTAATGAAATGACGAATTGTTGGTTACTCAAATTGGGACTTTTTAGGCGTAGCTGCTACAGAATTAGCAAAATAGAATACTAGGACAGCTTCACAATTCCTTCGTTTTGCTTCCACAAACACGAAGCAACCAAACTTGGTTCTTAACCATGATAAACGTAAAGGAGAAGAATTATCCGATAAAACCATAGTGGATAAAGGAGATCTTGATAGTGATCAAGCTGTTGAAGGCTCTAGTAGCACAAAACCCAACCGTTTGCAAGAATCTTATAATGTTGCATTTAAAGTATTACATGGAGTATGGAGCGCCATCTCTGGTATAGGTCCCACTCTCTGAGCTGTGGCCTCTATGAGCAGGTACGACTGGGTCTTAACATTCGAAGACTGGTTTGATGAATTTCAAGATTGGCGTGGAATATACCTTGTTAGATATGAACTTATGTTTTCATCTGCGAAGATCACTCTGAGGTTACTGGTGAGGATTTCCCGTGGGAAGAGACTATCTAAGAAGGAGAGGCAGTTACTTACCCAAAGCACAGCTGATTTATTCTCGCTTGTCCCTGTTTCTATGTTTAATTTTGTTCGGTTCATCGAATTTATGTTTCCAGTATTCCTCAAGCTATTCCCTAGCATGATATTGCCAACCTCACAAGACAAGATGATAGAACAGGAAGCACTGAAAAGGAAGGTAAAGTGCCTAAAGGCAAGAAGTGAATTTGCGGGTTTCCTTCAGGACACAGCTAGAGCCATGATCAAGTTAAATGTGAAGCAAACGGATCGCGATCATGATCGTTTCGTGAGCAATTTCCGAAGATATGAGCCCGTATCTAATGAGGACATTTTGTTTTTCGCCAGGCTGTACAACGACGAGCTTACTTTAGATAATATTAGCATAGCCCAATTAGTGAATATGTGCAATTGTATGGGAATCCCTCCGTGTGGAACAGGTGAATATCTGCGTCTCATGCTTCGGAAAAGACTAAAATTGATTAAGAAAGATGATAAGTTAATTAACACAAAGGGTGCAGAGTCTCTTTCCGAAGCTGATCTTCATAAATATTGTAGAGAGCGAGGGATACATTTGGTGGAAGAAATGCGTCAACAGCTTTACGATTGGGGGTTGGATTTATCACTGAACCATCATGTACCATCGTCACTTCTCATTCTCTCCAGAACCTTCGCCATGACCGGAAAGTCAAAGCCTGAAGAGGCTATTTTAGCTACAATCGATTCATTTCCTTATGATTTAGTATCTATTGCTAGTGCCAGATCCTTACCATGTTCAGTTGCTGCTTATGAAGTACAAAAGACGGTGGTCAAGGAAGAAAAGAGAAGGGAAAAAGTAATATCAGAAATGAAGCGATCTGATGCTGCTCAAGTATGGCAAGTAGACAGAGGAACACACAAGGAAGAAAAGAAAAGGGAAAAAGTAATGTCAGAAATAAAGCGATCTGATACTGCTCATGATGATCTGGCGCAGCGACGGAACAAGCTAAGCAAGCTAAAGCAAGTGCTGGGGACAAACAGGAAAAGATTTGTGAAATTAGTTACGCAAATGCTGCTTTTGCTACTGCATTACCTGTGATTACGGAGTGTGAAAAGTTTTTGATGCTTGTCAAGAATGAGATAAATCTTATCACTGCAGATAGAGCTGCCCGTGAGGAGAATGAGCAAGATAATAGCCATGAAAGCAGATAGAGCTGCCCGTGAGGAGAATGAGCAAGATGCTGTATTATGTACTGGTGATGAGGTTTCATCAGTACTGGCAAAAAGGGCTGACGCCATGCTTCAAAACCTTGATAAAGAAATTGATGACGTCGATGCGGAAATTGGCTATCGTTGGTGTTAGCTATACTATACCTCTTGACAACATCACAGCCACCTCAGCACATCAGTCCACACAGTCCACACACATTGCTAAGTCAGTTACAGCTGTAGAATGACAGCTGTGAGTTAGTTACAGTAGAGAGCCTTATATAATAACTTTGTAACAGAATATTTGACAATTCAGTTTTATCTCAATGTAATTTTCATCTCTCTCTCTCTCTCCCCCTCTCTCAATCTCTCTTTCTCTCTTTCTCTTCTACGTTTTGTATCAGTTGGCGAGGTCTTGACCGATGATACTGTGATGGGACAGTTAGTCCGGAGGTTGCAGCTGCAGCTTTGTACTTGAAGGATGACCTGGGCAAGGAGGGGATTCAAAAACTTATTAGCAACATTTCAAAATATAATGGAGTTGATTCGGTTCCTGGTGGTAAGATATCGCCTGAATCCCTTATCACGTGCTCTTGTGTGGGAGTAGTGCCATACCATGGTTTTCGTGGGGGAGTTTGTGATGTTTTCAACACGGGAAGATGTCCACACATAATCACAGATGATACCTCCAAGAAATAAAATTGTGCTATGCTAACTTATGAAATCCTGCTAGTAAATGTTAGTACATGACTAACATACTTAGTTCATAAATTTGGTGGATTCTTTGTTTCGAGACAGACATACTTGGTATGAAGTCAAGTATTTCCAGATGTGTGGATGTAAATAGTTTGTAGGTGTCATTGCGTTGAGAAGAATATTCATGTTCAGCCATTTTTTCAAAAAAAAATTAAACAAAGCACACCATAAGATTTATAACAGAAAATAATCTTTTGAAAAAATTTAACATTTATCTACAAACCAAACAAAAACTATTTAAAAACAATATATGGAAACTCAATATATTGAAAATGAAGAAAAATACATTTGATGCTTGAAAATGATACCAAATACCAACCATATAATCTACAAAACAAACAATAAAATAGTTTTTTCTAAAAGTAAACGAATTTTTATATTTTTTTGGTCAGGAAAACAAATAAACTAATTAAACTTAGCAAACTAAAATTCTCAACAAACACTAATGTAATTTAGAATAAATAAAAACAAACACAAAACATATTAAAAAAAGTACAAACTTTTCTAACATTAATTTACACAAAAATCAACAAACTATAATTTACAAAATAAACACTAATTTTAAATGTAGAAAACTAAATTGAACAAAATACTCTAAAATAATGCAAATAGAACAAATATAAATTAACACAAAAACATAAAAAACGTACAAACTTTTCAAAAAAAAAAAAAAAGAGTTGTGTAACATTTTTTCACATAAATATCCCAAAAATAAATAAAAAAGCATAACCAAAAATATCAAATTTCAGATAAATGAAAAATACTACATATTTTTAAAAAAAAAAGTTCAAAAACAACTAAGGAAAAAAAATCCACACAGGTAAACAAAATGACAAATTATTATAAATAATTATTAGATAACCGCGTATGTTAAATAAATGTAAAAAATAATAAAAAAAACTCTAAAAAATTCTTAGATTACCACGTATGTTAAATTATAAAATAATAAAAAGTACTAATACCAATAAAGTACCAACATGTTTCAAGTTTATCATATAAAATTTAAGAAAATAAAAAACCACTCCAAAAAAATATGTTAAACTAAACTTTAGAATAAAACTAGCCTAAAACCCGTGCGATGCACGGATTTTTTTTAATATTATATAAAAATATTTCATTAATTTAAAATAATTTATTTAAAATATGAATTTTGGAGGCTTACATTTTTATATGAGATGATTTGATAATAATTATATAAATGTTATCCGTGATATTTCTAGAAAAGGAGGGATTTTAGTTAGAAAATATAGAAAAGATGATAGTTTTAGTTAAAAAGAGTAATCGATTAATTATTAGTAATTATAAAATTATTAATTCATTTTATTAAATAGAATGTCCGTGATATTATTAGGAAAATAGAGAATTTTGTTAGAAAAATTAAAAAGGTAATATATTATAGGTGAAAAGGATAATTGATTAATTTATAGTAATTATAATTTAATTACGTTATTTTACTAAATACAATTGCTCGTAATGTTTTTAGAAAAGGAGAAATTAATATTGTCCGTGATATTTCTATTAAAAGATGGATTTAGTTAGAAAATATAGAAAAGATGATACGTTTTAGCTGAAAAGGTAATTGATTAATTAATAATATTATAATATTATTAGTTTATTTTATTAAATAGAACCGCACGTGATATAATTGGAAAAAGAGAGGTTTTAGTTAGAGAAAATAGAAAGGTAACGTGAAGATGACATGATTATGTGAGAATGGTAATTGATTAGTTTACTAAATAAAATTGTTCATAGTTTTTAGTAAATGAAAAATTAATGTTGCCCATTGAAGGTAGTATTTTTCGTAAGTTCGTTTATAGGGAAGGACTATCAATATTGATTTTAAGTAGATTATCTCTTACAATCTAGAAGTGTGGAAAATGGGGGGGGGGGTTTTGAATTGGTTGTGGTGTTTTATTAAACACCTTGCACACAAGAAATAAATTGCTATAGAAATACAACTATGTTAAAGGTAATCATCCAAATTTACCAACACAACTAGGCACAATAAGTGAATTATCAAGATAAAGGGATATTTGGCCCAAGGATTATGGAAATTCAAGCACTTCAACCCAACAAATAAGCAAAATATATTCAACTCTACCTAACCAAGATAATTGGTGAAGCACACAATTACTTATTTCTCTTCTCAAAACACTAATTTAGTGAAGCACATAAATTAGTTCTCTTGACACTAGCAACCAATAATGAAGCACTATCAATTTAACCAAGTCAAGGAATTACAGAAAGAGATGCTAGGACAAACCCAAGGATGAGAAGCTCAACCTAAGTATTTGCACTTGAATTTTGTGGATTTAGGTACACTAAATCTTGTGCTACTATAATGAATGAACTAACGATTACGTTTTAGAACAAACAATTAGCAATTGAAGATACAAGAAGAGTAAGATGAAGCAACTTACAAATCTCCAAGCAAAATCATAAGCAATACAACACAAACATTCAAGATAGAGTGAAATAGATCTTACCTAAAATGAAGTGGGTTTAGTACAAGAAATCCTCCTTGAGCCAAATAAATGGAGTTAGTTACTCATAATCAATGCTAGATTACAAGTAATTAATGTCTCCTCTCTACTTCCTACTAACCCTAATTTTGTTCTTGAAGAGGCAAAGATGAGAGAAAATGAGATAAGATATAGGGGTATGAAGATATATCTTTTAATACACAGCAGGTATTGTACGACCTTTTGAACGGCCGTACAGCAACCCGTACAGAAAAACTGCTCCTTTGAACGGCCTGTCGAACGGCCGTACAGCAGTCCGTGCGGGAGAAAATCTTCAAGATAATACATTTAAAATCTCCCGGCATCGCGAGCATGCATCTTCTAACTTCCCTCTAGAATAATCTTTGCTTTCAAACCCAAAATAAGCCATCTTTTGAGCAAATGAGCATGCCACACTGAAAGATGCAAAACATAATTAATATCGATAAAACAACATTTGAAACGAACAAAAATGCAAGAGAATAAAAGATAAAACGTGTATAAAGTACACATTATCAAATCTTCCCTCACTTAAACTTTGCTAATCCCGAGCAAACTAATATTAACAACAAGATCATTAAACTAAATTTATTACTCTAAATGATAAAATGGTTGAACAAAAGCATTCAAACCATCGTTTAAACCCCTAAGTAGCCTTGGAGGACGAGTTTCGTCTCGTGAGGGTTTATAGATGATGTACCCACAAAATCACAAAAACCACTAACCAACAAGAAACTAACAATACCTACTAATTAAACTAACTACTATACTCACATGTCCGAATCGTCATACAAATAGGAAACAAGCCAAACATGGTGCTATATCTACTCGTAACTAAAATCAAACATATAGAGCTATTCACCTTATCATCCACTCTAACGAGCTAACAACCAATTCAAGAATCAAGATAATACACCTTGTGCAAACTGTAACCATGACATTAAAGCTAGAATGAATACACTTCAATCATGAACACTAGACAAGATTATCACAAAGCATACATGGCTTTGCATTAAGAAGATGAAATTGTATGGTGAAAAATCTCACATCTCTCAATTATGCATCACACAAGTATGGGCTAGAGATTTCACTCAACTCCAAGTCTAAATGCATGCGCTCTACTTGACCTTGCATGTCCACCTAAGTTCCGGATTTCACCAAAAACAAGAAATTCATAAAATGGGTTGTAATGGGGCTTGGGTGAAGGTGTGAAAATTTAAGTTCAAGGAAGGTGTAAAAGTCTTGCTAGTTGAGTCAAAACGGCGCTTGCTCTCTTCATACACCAAATTCTCAACTAAAGCATATCTCCACTCGTTTACAATTACAAAACACAACCACATTTACCAAGAAGGTTGAATCAAAATAAAGTACAAAGATTTTTTTTTCTTTTTGCTTTGTTTTTTTCTTTTTTCTTTTTAATTTTTTTTCTTTCATTTTTTTTAATAACATCGTTCAAGGCCTCACAAGGTTTACGTTGTAATAACATCTTCTCGATTTGATTCCATGCATGCTAAGAGATAATCGTCATGTTCACAATTTAATTACAAACATCTAGACTTTTCATGCCATTTTAAGTGTGTGTGTGGCAATAAGGTGCATCAGACTTATAGATTCACATCAAATAGGTAATGCTAGGCCCGAAATAGGAGAAAACACGACTACAAGCTCTCGATGTCTTAAATTTTACAAACCAGTAAACAAGCTCATGATTTCCCAAAGTAAACGATATGGACATCAAATGAAACAAAAGAGAATACTAACACTAGCTACATATTATACTACAAGGATACGCATAAACAATCCTTCCCCCACTTAAAACATGGCATGTCCTCATGCATGGTAAATAAAAATGAAGTAGACAAAAGTTAAAGGACCGGGAGCAAAGCCAAGAAGCTCCACTTATATTTTTCAAAATCCAACTCCGAGATTGTAACCCACGAATTGAATTAAAGCCACACACCACAAACAACCTAACAAAAATAACCGACAAACCAAAATCCACACCCCTCAAAGCTACTACAATATACTAATTAAGGATATATAAAAAATAACTATTTTTTTTTTGAGTTTTTGGAACTAAGGATATATAAATAATTAATAAATGCGTTTTTGTTTTTTTAAAAATAAAATAAAATAAAATAAAATAAAAATTACTAATTAGTTAATAATAAAATCAAAAATCAAATTTTAAATTGTTTAGTTTAGAAAATTAAAATCTAAAAAATCAAAAATTAAAAATAAAGAAGGAAATAAAAATAAAACCAAAAATAAAACAAAAAAAACTAAACAAAACCAAAAAAAAAACAAAACAAAAAGGGGAGGGGGAACTGTTGGTGAAAAAAAGGGTGATGTGGTGATGGAGATGGGAAGGGGAAAGAAGAAGAGGTGGGGAAACCGGTGATGGCAGGCTGGAGTGTGAATGGCGTGGTGAAGTCACGGCAGTTGGTGTTGTTGGTGGTGTGAACGGAGGCTGGGATTGCGAAGAGAAGGGGGCTGGGCGAATTGAAATGGAGGATGAAGAACGGTGGGTGAAGATGGTGGAAGAGTGGAGATGTGATAGAGGTTGTTGCGGGAGGTTTGGAAGGGGAGAATGGTGTGGAGCGCAGTGATGTTGTTGAATGAAGAGTAGAGGTGGAGTGGGGGAAAGGGAGTGGTCGGAGTAGGTGAACAGAGGATGCGACATGGGATGAAATGAGGTAATGGAGTCACGACAGTGGTAGGCTACGGGGTTGGATTGGTGGCGGGCGGCTGTTGGGTTGTGGGTCGGAAGGAGGATAGAGGTGGAGTGGGTTGGCGGTAACGCGGAGGCTGCGAGGTGCGGATGAATTGGTGGAAGAAGGAGATGGCAGTGCTGGTGGTGTTGAGCTGAAAGAAATAGTAGGAGGGATGGATGGCGGCCGAAGTTGGGTGAAAGGCGTGAACAGCGGTGGTTGAACGTTGGTGATGAGATGCGGGTGGAGTAGACGGAATTGAATTGGGAGGAAAATGGCGAAATGGTTGAAGGACAGTGGTGTAGTTGGTGTTTATGTTGTAGGTTTGAATTGGGTTTTGGTGTTGTGGCTGTTGGTGCGGAGGTGGGAGTAGTGAAGAACGGATAAGAGAGATGCGTGCTGGGAGAACGGAGGTAGTGGCAGGTAAGCTGTGAAATCAATATTGGCGTGGTGTTGAGAAAAAAAAACAGAGTGAGTTTGAATTAAAGGGAACAAAGGATATGAGAGAGAGACTGAGATGGATTGTTTTGTTCTGTTTTTGATTTTTTTGTTTTAAGATTTTAAGACTTGCACAGGTTGTGCAAGAAGTGGGTAGGGGTTGAAAATTTCTATTCATTTTGAACTATAACACTGGCAGGCGCTGAAAAAAATTGGTACGAGCTGCTGCACGGTTTGTTGCACGGCCTGTAGCCTGTACGACAGCCCGTACGACCCTAAAATTTTACAAAAACTATTTTTTTTCTTTTTCTTTGTACAGAAAATTCCCACAAATCCTTGAATGCTTGAATAAAATACTAATTCCTGAAAACATGAAACAAACAAATCAAGGCACGAGTGGAATAAATATAAAAATTATAAAAAACTATAATTAACGATACTAAATATTATTGAGCGGGGCATTATTACAATTTATTTATTTTTTAAAAAACTCTATTAGAAAACTCATTAGTCACACCACAAAAATACATAATAACTAAATAAACCTCCACTCACTAATATTTAGATCAATCCTCAAACCCACAATATGCATAACACCCTACATAATTGCAAGTGAGGAACAAAATTAGACACACACATAATAGATAAATACATGCGTACCTTGGGTTGTCTCCCAAAAAGCGCTTTTATTTAATGTCGTTGGCTCGACTTATTTATACAAGTATTATAACTAATGAGGTGAAAAAGCAATAAATGCACATACCTACGAATCAATAATAAAAATAAGGTGTGCGAATATACCTTTGGTCCATAAAAATATAAAAAAAATTTATGATCTTCACATCTTCAAGAGACTCTGAAACAGCAAAGTAGCTAGAAAAATCGTTAGAATAATCATTATAACTACGACTCAAAAATTGTTCCCAAATTGGATACTTATATACCCAAGCAAAAATTTCAATCTCATCAATCTTTAATTCCTTCTCAATTTTAATTGGTCATTCATCAATTTTTATCTCATCTACCAATTCATTAAGCTCAAAGGTATTTTCTAAATTTGGTAGATCCTCCATTGCATCCAATTTATCATTATTAAGCCTAGGGCAATTGTCAACTAAACAAGCAGAGTCATCATGCACAACATTTTCATCAATTACAAAACAAGAATCGTGATTAGTAGGAGAATTAACCTCCGTTAATCGACTCACGGTTTCGGCTAGTTGACTCATTTGCTTTTCTAAGTTGGATATGCTTTGAGAAGTGTTCTTTTCCAAGTTGGATATGATTTGAGAACTGTTCTTTTCCAAGTTGGATATAATTTGGAAAGTGATGTTTTGAAATTGGAGGTTGTTTGCCGCCATATGCTTCATCATTTCTTCAAGTTATGACAATGTAGATGAAGAAGACCCTTGATGGCATTGGGAATTATATTGCGGATCATAACATTGATTTTCAAAAGTATATGAATAATCGATGCTTGGAGGGTAAAGAGCATAGCATGAGTTTGTAGAATATAAAGAATTCACCTGATACGCATTTAAATTCTGAAAAGAATTAAAATCTTGATATCGTTCTTGATCATGGGTGAAATCTTGAGCGTTATTCCAACCAAAATAATTATCCATCGTCTCCTGAAAGAGTTAGTTGTCTATCTCCAATAGACATGCAGACACAAAATAAAAACAAAGAAAAAAGGAAAAAACTATATACAAAGATAAAATCTAAAATATAAGAAACAATTAACTCAAAATTAATATTGTTGTCTTCCCCGGTAGCGGCGCTAATTTGAATGTAGTATTTTTCGTAAGTTCGTTCACAGGGAAGGACTATCAATATTGATTTTAAGTAGATTATCTCTTACAATCTAGAAGTGTGGAAAATGGGGGGGGTTTGAATTGGTTGTGGTGTTTTATCAAACACCTTGCACACAAGAAATAAATTGCTATAGAAATACAACTATGTTAATGGCAATCATCAAAATTTACCAACACAACTAGGCATAATAAGTGAATTATCAAGATAAAGAGATATTTGGCCCAAGGATTATGGAAATTCAAGCACTTCAACCCAACAAACAAACAAAATATATTCAACTCTACATAACCAAGATAATTGGTGAAGCACACAATTACTTATTTCTCTTCTCAAAACACTAATTTAGTGAAGCACATAAATTAGTTCTCTTGACACTAGCAACCAATAATGAAGCACTATCAATTTAACCAAGTCAAGGAATTAAACAAAGAAGGGCTAGGACATCCCAAGGATGAGAAGCTCAACCTAGGTATTTGCACTTGAATTTTGTGGATTTAGGTACACTAAATCTTGTGCTACTATAATGAATGAACTAACGATTAGGTATTAGAACAAACAATTAGCAATTGAAGATACAAGAAGAGTAAGATGAAGCAACTTACAAATCTCCAAGCAAAATCATAAGCAATACAACACAAACATTCAAGATAGAGTGAAATAGGTCTTACTTAAAATGAAGTTGGTTTAGTACAAGAAATCCTCCTTGAGCTAAATAAATGGAGTTAGTTACTCATAATCAATGCTAGATTAAAAGTAATTAATGTCTCCTCTTTACTTCCTACTAACCCTAATTTTGTTCTTGAAGAGGCAAAGATGAGAGAAAATGAGATAAGATATAGATGTATGAAGATATATCTTTTAATACACAGCAGGTGTTGTACGACCATTTGAACGTCCGTACAGCAATCCGTACAGAAAAACTGCTCCTTTAAACGGCCTGTCGAACGACCGTACAGCAGTCCGTGCGGGAGAACATCTTCAAGATAATACATTTAAAATCTCCCCGCATCGCGAGCATACATCTTTTAACTTCCTTCTTGAATAATCTTTGCTTTCAAACCCAAAATAAGCCATCTTTTGAGCAAATGAGCATGCCATACTGAAAGATAAAAAACATAATTAATATTAATAAAACAACATTCGAAACGAACAAAAATGCAAGAGAATAAAAGACAAAACGTGTATAAAATACACATTATCACCCATTATATTTCTAGAAAAGAAAGGAATTTAATTAGAAAAAATAGAAAAGATGATATATTTTAGCTGAAAAGGTAATCGGTTAATTATTAGTATTATAATAATATTATTTTATTTTTATTAAATATAAACGCCCGTGATATAATTGGAAAAAGGGAGGTTTTAGTAATAGAAAAGAAAAAGAATAACATGTTTTGGCTGAAAAAGGTAATCGTCCATGGTATAATTAGAAAAAGAGATATTTTAGTTAGAGAAAAGATAACGTGATTTGACTGAAAAGGGTAAATGATTAGTTAATAGTAATTATAATATAATTATGTTATTTTATTAAATAAAATTGCTCGTAGTGTTTTTAAAAAATAAAAATTTTAGTTAGATAAAATATAAAAAATATTCTATTTTAACTAAAAAAGGAAATTATTTAATTATTAAAAAATAGATAAAAGAAAAAAGGTAACGTGTTTTGGCTGAAAAAGGTAACCGTACATGATGTAATTGGAAAAAGAGATATTTTAGTTGGAGAAAAGAGAAAAGGTAACGTGTTTTGACTGAAAAAGGTATTCCATCCGTCCCATTTTTATTGTCCGTCCATCAAAATCCACCTTTTATTCAATCATGACAAATATATTTAAGTTGCCAAATAATTGTATTATTTTTCATAAAAGTTAACATAATTAACACATAATTTACCATATTAACTAAATATGGAGAATAATTTTGGGACAATGAAAATAGGAAATAGTGTACAATATAATTAGGATGGAGGGAGTAATTGATTAGTTAATAGTAATTATAATATAATTATTTTATTTTATTAAACAAAAGTGCTCGTACTGTTTCTAAAAAGGAGAAATTTTAGTTAGAAAAAATGTAAAAGATATTCTATTTTACCTGAAAAAGAAATTATTTAGTTATTGAAAAATAGAAAAGGTAATATGTTTAACTTGAAAAAGGAAATTGATTAATAAAGGAGAAATTTTAGTTAGGTAAAATATAAAATATATTGTATTTTACCTGAAAAGGGAAATTATTTAGCTATTAAAAAATAGAAAAGATAATATGTGTAACCTGAAAAAGGAAATTGATTAGTTAGTAGAGCTGTAATTGAGTAAAGGTAAATAAGTAAAATCAATAGGTGCCGTACCGACCGACCAAACGTTTAATGTTTCGGCTTTTATATAATAGTATAGATTTACAAAACAAACAAATATCACATAAAAATCCTTTAAAAAGAATATTATTTAAATGAATATAATAAAAAAATTACTTTTATGTTTTATGTGTTTCTAAAATCAAACTAAAATAAATAAATTCGATAGTAAAGTTGTAAATAAATTAAAAAAGCAACCTAAAATCCCAAAACAAGAAATTTACAAACTATCTAAATATAAAAAGTTTTTAAATTACATAATAAAAAAGATAAATCAAGACATAAATATGTAACATCATGTTTCAAGTATATCAAGTATAATAGATACTGTAACATAAAATATTTACTTATAATTTTTTCAATAAAAACATTTCCTAGATTTATATTGAAAAACAAACAAATAAACAAAAAAAATTGTAACTCTATTGAAAAGCAATATTTATATTTAATCATATTATTATTTTGTGAAAAATGTTGACACAAAGTTATGTAAAAATTTAAGAACCCAAAAGAGAAATATAATATAAAATCAAAATATTACAACCCAAATAAATTTCAAAGATTAAAAATTACGAAAATGTAACATTTCATCAACAATTAAATTAAAACTAAATTTATACAATTTCAACAAATGAAATATTTATCAATAAATTCATCAATTATTATAATAAGTAAATGAATTTTACTAATTATTTATTATTATTTAATGTAAAATTTACAATTTAAATAATATTAAAAAAATTACAAAAAATAATATGAATAAAAATATTTATAAAATAATGACAAAACAATCCATATTTTCCAAAAAAAATATTACAAAAAATTACAAAAAATAATATTAAAATAATATGGATCTTCTGCATTTTTTTAATTTAAATAATATTAAAAAAAATTACAAAATATAATATGGATCTTCTGCATTTGTTTGGATTTTAAAAAATATTTTCCCACAAACAAACAGAGCGATAGGGTGTGTAGTAGAGGCGTCTGGGAATGAAGAGCCTCATCTTAACGTGAAGAAAAGTGGTGCCCATATCATTTTTGAAAATGATGATGAAGAATATCTAGACGAAAGTCAACTTTCTGTGCCAGATAAACTAAAAGTTTCTCAACTATTCCAAACCAGGAAGCTTTACGAACTCCAGTGATGAAGTAGAGAAAATAATGCAAGAGACGGGGTTAGGAGCAGACACCAAATCTAGACATAGGAATTCAATTTTCATCATCTTTGTCTTTCTTGTTTTATCATGTTAATAAGTTGGTTAGTATTTCCTTTGGTCATTTCAAGACTTTTTAGTTTGAGATGCTTCTGGCATATTAGTGACTACAAAGGTCTAACAAATTTTTAAGTGTATCTTCCAATTCAAAATAAGATAGTACCTAAACGGAAGTATAGAAATTTTCTACATGTCATTTTACAGTTGTGTAAAAATTCTAATTTCTATCCATATTTAACCTTGGTTACTCAAACAGGAAAAGATTACTATCACAATGAGCAAGCCCCCTTCTTTCCAGTGTTTTCAAGGAAAAATCTACTAGTACATATCAAGCTCTGCTTTCAAGTGCATCACATATCCAAAAAATGCATGTATGACCAATGCCTACTACGGAATAATAAACAGTACATATATATTTAAGGTCGCATCACAGGTTTCGCTAATAAATGTTATTTGGATCCCTATTGCCTATTGGTTTTCTTTGCAGAAAGCAATCAGCAACTCCAGGCATATCTTTGTTCAGCTCTAATTTTTCATTTGGATTTGGTCTAATATCAGTAAAATGCAATCTTTCTATGTGCAAGTCTCTGCTTTTATAGATCACTACACTCAGGCTATCACTAGTGCCATACAAATTGTTGTGGTGCCATAACTACAACTCCACCGTCGTGGCCACTACAATCTGTTAAATGCATAAACAATGATTTGGGTTTAAGCACAGTATAAAGACAATAATATAATGTGAGAAGTGACCTTATTATGACTACGGAACACAAGAGTGAAACAGATTATATCTTCTGTAGTTACTGCCGTCTGGTAAATATTCACTAAAACATAAATCACCCAGAAGAAGCAAACGGTTCATGGTAAAAAAAATCAAATAAGCAGATAAGGTGTCATTTCAGACTTAATTATTAAAAGGGTGGTTCACAACATATAGGTAAATGACAATTTTCATGCTAGTTATCCTATATGTCCCCTCGGCCCTGGAGCAAATTGCTAAACTCCAAACCAGCTGCTTAAGTATTAAATAGGAAATTAGGTGCTTAAGTATGACTTCCTATTGGACTCTATGCTTGTTACCACTTTAACAACAAAATAACGCAAGACCATATAATCTTTTAATTTGTCTATTGATCACCATACATATTCTAAATCATATTAATGCCACACCATAAACTATCCTAGCTACAGTTAAATTTAACTTGAAATTCCCTTCTCTCTTTTTATGTGCGCTTGTGCATTATAAGGATTTTCATAATTTAGAGAGCGCAGAAGATCACAAAATGCTCAAAGACTTTGACATAAGACCAAAACCTGACATTAGACACATGATCTAGGCTAAGGACATCAATGGCATGCTAAATTACAGTAAGACCTTTTCACCCATTTGAATGGTATGAACAGAGAGCAGTTGCAGATATATTAACGAACAGAAACAGAACAGAAGATGCTAAACCACTATCACTGAAAAGATACCCGGAAAATGTGATGGATTTTAGTTCCAGCTTCCTACGAACAATTCCAACTTTTTTTTAAACCTCTTAAGAGATAATGACTTTGCAATTTGATTTAGCAAAGCCATCTCCTTTCCAGGTTGGAGAATAATTACAAATACATTCCAAATAAAGTGACGGTTCGAAGCTTCTGTTAACAAGTCTTTCAATCAGAAATGATGGTTCATGTAGGCTCTAGATTCAAAATCACTATCTTGATTTTAAAATTAAAATCAGTCATACAAAAATGGTCTACTCTCATGTACACAGGTCAGACTTGTTCAATTATATTGCCTTGTAGAATATAATGGACACTCTATTGCATGAAGGTACGCATGCCATTATTCTACGATTTCACTATTAATCGTTAATCCACAAGCTAAAACGAACTGATGCAAGAACATATATCCGATACACATTAACTGTATTCGCATCGTAAAATAGGTTTGTAGTAAAGGAAAGATGAGAAAGATAGTGCTAATGCCAATACCCCTTGACCAACAGTCACAAAACTAGTATCCTGATGGGACATAAATGATAGAGTGTACACTTGAATAGAATTTTATTCTCATATTTATAGGATTTTGTAAACAATTGTTTGTTTATTAATTATTTTTACAGGAAATAAATACTGTTAAAGTTGGAAGAAATTGAGCACAAGGAGGGCTTAATCATGTGGAAATTCGGCTTGCGCAGCAAATCTTGTTTGGACCATAACTTGAGTTCTGGATATCAGAATTGAGTGATTATACGATCCACGCGAAGGTAATAGAATTTTCTACAAGTCAAGGTTGTCCAACACTTATAATCCAACTGGAGCAGCCCAGAAACAGGCCTGAAAGTCAGATTGCGAATTTTACAGCAAATCCAACTTATTTTAGGATATAGATTTTATTTTCTAGAAAACCCATTAAAAACACTTTTATATTAGGATATATATAATTTAGGGCTTATTATTGAAAAGCGTGTATTATTCTTGAGGGAGAGAATAGCAGCGAAGAAAGAACGAGAGCAAGGATTGAAGGGATTCCATCCAAACTTTACGAGATTCTTCAAGTTGTATTTTCTTTATTCTAAGCTCTTGTAATCATGATTTTACCCATTAATATATGCTTGTTTTCTTTATCTATCATGGGTAACTAATTTTCTAATCCGAGAATTAGGTAGTATTCATTGGTGATACATGTTTGTTTGATTGTGTGTGAAATCTCTACTTTGCTATTTGTTACAGATTTCATAATTTACAGAAAAACAAGAAATTAAAGAAAGGTACAAACAAGATAAGATTGAAGAAGAAGAAAATAAACTTTGTCTGTATTCTCAATGATAATATCTTCCTAGTACAAGGAGGATATAAATAAGATAAGACAGCCTAACGGTACAATCATTGGCCCAACTATAACTCCTCTCCTACCCAATGAGCCCAAGCAACGTGGCCCATTTAATATTTAAATAAAACGACAACGTTTGGATAATTGAACTACCCCGCCAACATACTAATTAATTTATTCAAATTCTAATTAGTGACAAATTCCCCCTTTCTTAAACGGACCTTGTCCCCAAGGATTGAACTTAGGAAACTTCCTATGGATACTTTCCCAGAATTCCCATGTAGCTTCCTCAGCACTGCCGTTGGTCCACTGCACCAGTACCATGGTGGCTGGTTTGTTGCCCTTCTTCACCAAGCTTCGATCGAGCACTGCAACGAGTTGAATCTGCATATCTCCTTCTTCAGTTATTCCAGGTAACTCAGTCTGGACCACCTTGTCACTTCCAATTCTTTTCTTCAGTTGTGAAACATGAAATACATTGTGTACTTTAGAACTAACTGGTAGGTTAAGCTGATAGGCAGCATTCCCAATTCTCTTGGTTACTGTATAAGGCCCATAGAATCTAGCAGCCAGCTTTTGATTTCTCCTCATACATCACCACAGAGGCCTGTCTGTATGGTTACAATTTAAGAAACACCTGATCATTTACCTCAAAGTGCCTGTCAGTTCTCTTCTTATTAGCATACCACTGCATCCTCTCCTGTGACTTGATAAGGTTCTCTTTTAACAATCTCTGCATTGTTGCCCTGTCTTGTATGAATTTCTTGACCCCTGGGTTGAGGTTAGCAGCTTGCTGGTAATTGAGAGATACTGGTTCTTGGTTGTATAATGCCTTGAATGGAGTCATTCCTATAGCAGAATTGTTAAATATAATTGATGTGTTTTGATCAGTGTTTAAGTGTTACAGGGAGTTATCAGAGTTTAGCTGGAAGCAGTCAGAGTTTGCGTAAACTCTGACAGTTGGAAGCTCGACAGAGTTTGTTAAACTCTGTCTGAAGGAAGCACGTCTATTGTTCAACAGTGATTGAAGGTTAATTATGGAAGCGATATCTTTGAAGATTGGATAGCTATCAAAGAGATCGAGTTGACATAGGAGACGTGTGACAATCTGTAATTGATATCATTGTATAGCTGATTATTAGGAATATCAATTAGAGATTGTATCGTAGCTGTATGGTATATAAATACAGATAGGTTAACCCTAGAAGGGTATCGATAACAAATTATCATTATTGTAACCTAGCAGCTCTTTGTGATATTTTACATCACGAAGAGGGTTTGAAATACAAGAAGTTTTTTAAGTGCATAAACGCTTTTACTTATTAATCTCTCATACAAAGTTGATTATTAATTGTGTATTCGGCCTAACAAGTGGTATCAGAGCCAATCTGTTACTTTATTACAGGTTAAGATCCAAACACAACAATAATCATGTCAGAAATTCCTCCACCAACACCTACTGTTTCTGAAAAGGCTCATACTACTGTGAGTCGTTATGAACCAATCAGGGTTCCTATTCTGAGGCCATTAGAGTATGCTATGTGGAAGGTCAAGATGACTATGTTTCTGGAGGCTACAGATCCAGAATATCTTGACAGGATTTATGAAGGCCCTCACAATCCTACAAAGCTATCTGTTGCAGTTGCTGGTGAAGCAGCAAAAATGGTTCTAAAGGAAAGAAGGATAAGTCTGAAATTCAATGCTACAAGTGTAAGGAGATGGGCCACTATGCTCCTGAGTGCAAGAAGGGTAAAACTGGAAAGGTACTCTACACTAAAGGCAGAGATTGGGCAGATACTTCAGATTCTGATGAAGAAGTGAACTATGCTCTCATGGCTACTACTGAATCAGAATCCTCTGAAAATCAGGTACCTCTAACTACCTATGCTTATAATATTGATGACATTGCTCAATTAAGAATTTTTCTTAAGTCATTGCATATAAGTTATAGGGATCAGACTTTAGAAAATGAGAGGATAAAAGCTGAAAATTTTGAACTTAAAGAAAGAAATAAACTTGTTGAAGAGAAACTTGAAAACATGCAACAAGTTCAGAAAGAGAGAGATGATGCTGTTTCTATAGAACAGGATTTGCTTCAGAAATATAAACAACTAGAATCTGAGTTGGAGGAAGCAAATTAGAAAATTAGGACTTGGACTAATTCTGGAAAAGACACTCAACAGATTTTTCAAACAGACACTGTTGGTCTAGGTTATAATGAGGGAGATGAACTTAGATTTCAAAATCAAGTTAAAGTCAGAACTAAATTTGTTCATGGAACCAGTAAATTTTTGTCTGAGAATGAAAAAGAAGCTGTCAAAAGAAAACCAGTAAAAACTAGTGTTAAACAGGTTAATATTGGTTCAATGACAGATAAACAACTCAAACATAAACTGAAGGAGTTAAAATCTGTTGAGAAAAAGAAAGTGTCAAACAAGAACAGAAATGGAAAAGTAGGCATTACTTCAGGAAATAAACCAATGCTTGCTAGTTATGCTCCAAGAAAGACATGTCATAACTGTGGTAGTACTAAGCATCTTGCAAATTTTTGCAAGAAAAATAAAAATATAAATTCTTTACCTACAAAGTCTGAGGTAAAGAAGGATTTTGCTAGAACTAAGCCACAGACTCTATGCACACACTGTGGAAGCACTTGGCATTCCATCTATACTTGCAGAGAATATCATGCTATCTATCATAATTACTATGAACTGAAACCCAATCTGAAATGGGCTAAAGTTGATACTGCAAGTGTAAACACTGATAATGTTAGCTCAAACTCTGATAATGTTAATTCCGCTGCAAAAGCTAACAAAGTTAAGAATGCCAAAGGATCCAAGCAAGTCTGGATCCTTAAAACTAATCCTCAGTAATTGTTTGTGATTGCAGGGTAACAGGGAGGCAACCCTAGTCGTGGACAGTGGATGTTCAGGACACATGACTGGAAATAAAGCCCTGCTATCAGAATATGAGGAGAAGGCTGGCCCAAAAGTTTCCTATGGTGATGGCAATATAGGAAGAACATTGGGATATGGCAATATCAATCTTGGAAATGTCATCATCAACAATGTAGCTCATGTCCCAGGACTCAAGCATGACTTGCTATCTGTGAGTCAAATCTGTGACAAGGGATATCATGTAGATTTCCAACCTGAATATTGTGAAGTTATCAGCAAATCTACAGGAAAGGTTGTTCTAGTTGGTCACAGGCAAAACAACATTTATGAAATCAAGCTTTTGATAGACTCTGTTGGAAAAGCTGTTTGCCTGTCTACAAGAATGTCTAGTGAAGAGAGTTGGAAGTGGCACAAGAAACTCTCACATTTGAACTTGAACAACATCAATGAATTGATCAGAAAGGATCTTGTAAGAGGACTCCCAAAGACCCTGTTAAATGTTGATGGCCTATGTGACTCATGTCAGAAGGCTAAACAAAGGAAGTCATCTTTCAAGAGCAAGACAGAATTTTCTATCACTGATCCCTATCATCTTCTGCATGTTGATCTCTTTGGTCCAGTAAATGTTATGTCTATTGCAAGGAAGAAATATGCTTTAGTCATTGTTGATGAATACACTAGATTCACCTGGGTGTATTTTCTAGCAAAGAAGGATGAAACTGCATCGACTCTGATGGAGCATGTGAAGCTTCTGGACAAAGGATCAAGCAACAAAGTCAGAATCATCAGAAGTGATAATGGAACTGAGTTCAGAAATGCAACAATGGAAGAATTCTGCAAGGACAATTTAGTGAAACAAGAATTTTCAGCACCTGGTACACCACAACAAAATGGTGTAGTTGAAAGGAAAAATAGAACCTTAATTGAAGCTGCCAGAACTATGCTTGATGAAGCAAAATTGCCAACTTATTTCTGGGCAGAAGCTGTTCAAACTGCTTGTTTTACTCAAAATGCAACACTGATCAATAAGCATGGAAAGACACCATATGAGATGGTGAAGAAAAAGAAGCCTAACCTGAAATACTTTCATATTTTCGGGTGCAAATGTTTTGTTTTGAAGACTCATCCAGAACAGTTGACCAAGTTTGAGCTAAAGGCAGATGAAGGAATTTTTGTTGGCTATCCACTGTCAACAAAGGCATTCAGAGTTTACAATCTGAGAACTAAAGTGATCATGGAATCTATACATGTTTCTTTTGATGATAAGAAGATAACTGGACTTGAAGACAAAGATGAATATGATCAACTGAACTTTGAAAATGAAGTTTTAAACTCTGATGAAACAATTCTGACAGACTCTGTTGAAACAAACTCTGAACCTCTACTGGTAAATTCTGAAGAAACTTCTCAGTCACAACAAAGGGGAGAACCAGTTGAGGGGGAGCATGATCAAAATGAAGACTCAAACACTGATACTGAGTCAACTGAAAAATCTGGATCAAACTCTGATGCTTCAAACTCTGAAAATTCAAATTCTGACTCTGGGCAGTCAAGTTCAGGGGGAGTCTCAGAAAACGAAGATAGATCACAACAAAATCAGGAGAGCATGGATCAAGGGGGAGGATCACATACTGATAGAAGTCATTTGCCTTCTGCTAGGAAATGGACTAAATCACATACACCTGATTTGATAATTGGTGATCCAGATGCAAAAGTAAAGACAAGAAGTGCTACTGCAAGTGAATGTCTGTTTCATGCATTCTTGTCTAAAAATGAACCAAAGAAAGTGGAAGAAGCTCTTCAAGATGCAGACTGGATAACAGCAATGCAGGAAGAGTTAAATGAATTTGAAAGAAATGAAGTTTGGACCCTTGTACCAAGGCCAAAGAACAGATCTATTGTTGGTACTAAATGGGTTTTCAGAAACAAGACTGACAGTGAAGGTGTTATCACGAGGAACAAGGCTAGACTGGTAGCAAAAGGTTATTCACAGTAGGAAGGAATAGATTATGATGAAACATTTGCTCCAGTAGCAAGATTGGAGGCAATCAGAATTTTTCTAGCAAATGCCTCTCACAAGAAATTCAAAGTGTTCCAGATGGATGTGAAAAGTGCTTTTCTGAATGGAAAGCTTGAAGAAGAAGTGTTTGTTGAACAACCACCAGGATTTGTGGACCCCAAATATCCAGATTATGTCTACAGGCTAGATAAGGCACTATATGGACTTAAGCAGGCACCAAGAGCATGGTATGAGACACTTGCTCAGTTTCTTCTAGAAAGTGGATTCAACAGAGGAAAAATTGACAAAACTCTGTTTTATTTCAATCAAGGAAGTGACCTCCTTTTAGTTAAAATTTATGTTGATGACATCATCTTTGGGTCTACTAATGATAAACTCTGTAAGAAGTTTGTCAAGCTCATGCAGTCCAGATATCAAATGAGCATGATGGGAGAGCTTAGTTACTTTCTAGGCCTACAGGTGAAACAAACAGAAGATGGAATTTTCATTAATCAAGAAAAATACACCAGAAATCTTCTCAAGAAATTTGGTATGCTTGACTGTTCATCTGCATCAACTCCCATGGCAACAGCAACTAAACTGGACAAAGACACAGGAGTTTCAGTGGATATGACAAACTACAGGGGCATGATAGGATCTCTTCTATACTTGACAGCTAGTAGGCCTGACATCATGTATGCAACCTGTCTTTGTGCAAGGTTTCAGGCAGATCCTAGAGAGCCACATCTGACAGCTGTGAAAAGAATCTTCAAGTATCTCAAGGGCACCATATCATTAGGTCTGTGGTACCCCAGAGAATCAGATTTTAAGCTACTTGGGTATTCTGATGCAGACTTTGCAGGCTGCAAGGTAGACAGAAAGAGCACTAGTGGAAGTTGTCAATTTCTTGGTGACAGACTTGTTTCCTGGTACAGCAAGAAACAGAAATCAATCTCCACATCTACAGCTGTAGCAGAGTATATTGCAGCTGGTAGCTGTTGTGCACAGATCTTATGGATGAAGAATCAATTGCTGGATTATGGATTGAGGTACAGTAATATCCCTATTTACTGTGATAATCAAAGTGCTATTGCTATGACAGGTAATCCAGTACAGCATTCAATGACCAAGCACATCAGCATAAGGTACCACTTCATCAGAGAACACGTGGAAGAAGGAAATATTGAACTACATTTTGTATCTACAGAACAACAGCTTGCAGATATCTTCACTAAACCATTGAGTGAAGCTACATTTACAAGACTGGTCAATGAACTAGGAATGGTCTCTGGTTCTGACTAGAAATGTTGGTTAGATTCAAACTTTACTTATGTGATGTATTAATCATATTTCCTGATTGGTTAAATGCTAAGTGAACTCTGTTGATTAAACTCTGTTATGCATACTCTGTTAAACTCTGTCAGTATGTCTGTATGTCATACACTGTTAATAAGTTTGATAAACTCTGTGAACTCTGAGTTGATTTTTGTCTGAATGAAAACACCAATGAAGAAATATGTATGAAGCATGATTCTCAGCAATTAATCATGAATCTTTCTGAGTTATTGTGATCTAATCTTAGATTGTGCAGAAAGTTAACACAGCATGATACTGGCTCATATTTATAGCATCTCTTAGTTTATTTTGTCCTAAACTCTGAGTCTATAAATACTGTGTGCATTACCTTTCATGAAAAACTACTGATGTTGATGAACTCTAAACTCTGTTAGTTATACTCTGATAAAATAAAATGCTTACTGCAATACCCCAAAGAAAATGTATATAGGTTGTTATACTCCTTTGAGATTATGTTGGATACTAGGATGACCCAGGAACCTATTGGTATATAATATGTGCTAAAATTCTCTGATTTTTGGTGACTAGTTAAATACTAGGATGACCCAGGAACTTATCAAAATGATAAGGGCTAAAATTTTTGAATTTTTGGTGACTGGTTCCAACCTCTGATTACTGGAATGAAAAAAAAATGAAAATAAAAAAAAATGTATATAAAGGGGGTATAAAATAAAAATTACTGTATAAAGTTCGATTACTTCAGAGTTTAGCTTTCATCATACAGTCAGTGTTTACTATGACAGTTTGTGCATTCAGTGTTTATTGATTTACTTTATGGATTTTATGAAAAATTAGATGCTCTAAAAATTGGCTTAGTAAACTCTGCTTCACACACACAAATATTCACAACTGTGCAATTTATGAAAGGGTTTCGGTGATAAAGTTGGAGAATTGACAAACGCTGTTGATTCGTGATTTGTACTCTAAGGTAAATTTTCACTTGGACAATTTGAAAGTCTTGGAGTAAGTAGGGTTTGTGACAACTGTTAATCAGTGGATAGTTGATGAATGTGTTCTTTATATGATTACTTCAATTAGTCTTCATATTCTCTTCTTGATTAATTTTCTTGAAGAACAGTTCATATAACATAAATAACAGTTGCAGAACACAATGAATATGATTAGAGAAACAAAATTTTCATTGATAATACGAAAGAGATTACAAGCAAATATTACATCTTTTTGTTTTCTCTATCTGCTAATCTATTCAACAGGAATGTAAAAGGTCCGTCCACACCACTCCATTGTTAGCAAAAATTCCCAGATCCCATCTTTGCCACTTTATTTGGGTGGAAGTTGAAGGGATAAGGTTATTTTTGCTGACATATTCATTAACAATGGTTGGTGGTGGTGGATGAGGATGCCTTCGAGGAGAGCCATGCCAATGTTGCTTGAAGGGCAGCATCGATGTCGATCACCCTTGCAGGTTTCTCTCTCTCGAGCTCTTCCAGACCAGCATCCATTTGCAGCCACAGCGTCTCAAGCTGCCTTTCCCACTCAAACGCTTCAAATTCTTCACGCGTATAGCTGAAGATGTCCCTATTCTCGACAAGATGAAGGTTCTTTTCTTTGATGGTAAGGTTGGCCATTGTTTTTCAAGAGTATTTGGTTTGAAGGGTTTGTGATTTTACAGGGGAGACTGAAAGGTTAAAGCTTTAATGAAATAATCTGAGTAAGTCTCTAGGTCTTAAATAGAGATGGGTAAGAACGAAGTTCTTAATCTCTTCGTATTCTGGTTATTAAAGGCAACAGGTAAACGCTTCAAATTCTAGTTTTACTTGGGTCAAGATATTTTTAAAAGAGTATTATTTGATTTTTGTTTAAATCAAATATTTTAATGTTTTAATTCTTTAATATACTCTTCTTAAAAATAGGCGCACGTGCCCCACTCGCCCTTTAATGTGTCCCACTTACCTATTATCGTGTCCCACTACACATTAATCAAGGAACTGATTGAGTGTTTGTTACATAAGAGATTGAGTTTTTCATTACTTTAATCACTTTTGTGTCCAAACGATTTTGCCTTATTCTTACATCTCACAGTTTTCTAATTTTTCTCTTGGGCACTCACGCAAACACCTTTCTACATACATATCTCTTGGAAATTCTTAACTCAATGGCATCTAAAGCATTCACTGCTCTTGGTTTACGGTTTGTTCCTAACAACTATGAAGCTCCACTCTATCATCAACGCGTTCCAGAATCGTTTCATCTCATGCAGAACTTCTTGAGGGATTCAGAGATTGGACAGGCTCTGATTGGACCTGCTACTCTTTCTGCGTCTCAAATTGCTTCATTCTGGCAGAATTCAGTTTATGAGGATGGAGGAGAGAGTGGAACTCCTACCATTATCTTCACTTACGAAGACCAAGATTATGTGATTACTCCACAGACTGTACGAGATACAATGGGGTTTGATACACATACTTCTTATACTCTGGTTAATGAAACTTATCTGAGAGAGATGCTACGAGAGATTGGTTACATGGAATCTCTTGACAAGATTGGCGGTATAAAGAGACCAAATCTCAGAAAGGAATGGAACTTCTTCTTTGATTGCATAACAAGGACGTTCCAGAAGAAAGTCACAAACTGGGATGCCATTCCTATAGACAGTCTCCAAATCGGGTATTCTTTGCTCTATGGTACTAATTTTGATTTTGGTCGACATGTTCTGATGAGCTTAGGTGATAAATTGTCAGAATCTACTACTGTTTATTATGCTCGTTTTTGTCAAATGCTGTTCAATGCATGTGTACCTGGTCTTGAAATTGATGATACTGATGAAATTGATCCTTTTAGAGTCAATAAGCGAATATTCTCTGATATGACTAACAAGGATGTTGGTAAAGCAAATCTCCCTGCTTTTGTCATGCCTCTTGCTCTACGAAATTTTCTCAATCAACCACAAGAACCACAACAACCTGAACCACAACAAGATCAACAAGAACCACAACAAAATGAACCTGAACAACAACAACAACAACAACAACCTGAACCTACTCAGTCACCTGAACCAAACACTGAATCACCTGCTCAGTCAGCACCTACAAAGCAACCTTCACCCACTTTACACACAAACTCTGATTCGTCACAATCTCCACCGGCATCACAGTCTAGATTACAAAGAGTTAAGAAGGCAATTACTAAACGACGTGTAAGTCTAAAGCAGGCAGAAGAGACACAAAGAAAATCAAAACGGAAATCTCCTGAAGCTGTTTACACTAGAAGGGGGAAAAGAATGAAAGCTCGGGCAAACATGCCTAAGTCACCATCTGTTGAAGAGGATTCAGACAATATACCTCTAGCAAAACGAAGAAAAGTGATATTCTCTGATTCTGTGGATGAAGATATTGAAGCTCCAGAGGTTGTTTCACAGCAAACACCTCCTGTTGAGGTTGAGAAAGATGAAATACCTGCAGAGGATGTAATGCCTGCAGAGGACAAAATGCCTGCAGAGGACAAAATGCCTGCAGAAGAGGATGCAAGAGATGGTGTTTCTCCGATAAATGATATTCCTGATTCATTTATGCCATTCTCTGATCCTATCTCTGATATTGGTGTAGCTGATCAACCTACGGCTGTTCTTTCTGAAGCTGTGGCATCTCATACTGAGTTAATATCTGATGCTCACCAAACTGTTGAAGAAGGTGAAGAAATTGATCAGGGAACCAAAGTAACTTCTCAGTCAATGTCTGTTGCTGAGCCTGAGCAACATGGAGACAATCTTGCCAAGCCTACAGAAGAAATTGCTAAACCTATGGCTGAAGATGAACCAGTTAAAGCTACAAGTGTTGAAGCTGAAGGTGACAGTAGTACAAACTCTGATGCTTCTCTGAGTGCACCAGTACAAACTGACGATAAACATACGCCTTTTCCTCAACCTTGTACCTCTCATGCAGTTGAGAGAGAACAATTTGCTAAGAATGCTGCTGAATGGTACAAAGAAGATTGTATTTTTCCACCAGGAAGAGCAGCTAAGTTTGTTAAGCAAAGTGCTGATACTATCTCTAATCCAGAGATTCTTTCTTGCTTGAAATCAACTATAGTTCAAGTTAAAACTCTGGATAGACGATTTGATGATACTAATTTGGCAATCACTGCTTTGCGAAATGAGGTTGTAGCTAGAGAGATGAAGATGGAAAGAGATTCGAAACTAGTGACTACAAAATTCTCTAAAGCTCAAGACAATCTCTTTGCCAGGCTGACTAAAGTTGAGGAGAACCAGTCTGACTTATCGGCTAAAATTGATTCGATTGCTACCTCCCTGGAGTTAATTACTTCTATCCTTATGCCTGATGATGTCAAAAAGGGGGAGAGAGCTGTCAAAAGGGATAGTGCTGGAGATGGAGGGGCAAGTAACAAAGGAAAGAAAAAGGCTGAAGAGGTTCAAACTCTGAGAACTAGCAAGTCATCAAAATCATAGTCTGTTGGGAGAAATACTGATACTCAAGGTACTTCAAGGACCAAGAGTTTGCTGTTATCTTCTAATCCACAGACTGATGAAGAATTGGCTGCTAAGCTGTTCATTGAAGAGAATGAGGAAGGAGTAACGATTGAGGACATTGAAGCTGAGGAAAAGAGTTTACAAGAAGAACATCTTAAAGCTTTAAAGTCTGATAAGGTACAAAGAGGAAAAGCTCCTATACCTGTTGTTAAAGGTGTTGTGATCAGAGAGAGGACTGATGTTAGTCAAAGTTCTCGGTTCTCAAAGGAAGCAATTGCAGCAGAGGCTAAACTCAAGCTAAAAGGCATTGAAGGTGAAAGTTCACAGAAGAAAGTTACAACTTCTGTTGCATCTCAAGCAATGATCACACCTTTACACTCTTCACAGTTGAAATCTGTTTTTGGAAAAGGAACAATTTCTGATCCAAATGTGTTATCTGGAGTCTCAATGAATGTTTCTGATGGAAAAGCTTTATCTGGCAAGGTTGGTAATAATAAGGGTGGACTAGGTTCACATAGAGACAAAAGGCAGTATTCTGGTCCTAGAGATCCTTCTTCACTGGCTGTTCCAGGTCGTGGTGTTCCTCAAGAGAGTTTGGACAGACTGGAATCAGTGCAGTTAGTTCATCAGAAGAGTTTAGACAAGGATTTTATTTTATACTTCATGGCTGATGGGACAGTATTCAAAGTTGGTGAGGATGATATTGGCTTGAAATGTTGGGAAGAACTAGAGTATGTTCTGTATCTTCTCAAGGTGAATAGTCGAAGGACTCAGTCAGTTGCTAATGTGCTCAGACAGAAAATGACTCAGAATCTGGCAATCAGAGGACAGAAATACAATAGCAGATATATTCCTAAGTACAGGGATTACAAAGGCAATCTCATTGAAATGAAGAAAGGTACTGCAAAGTTAAAAACTGATTTGGGAATCACAGTACTTGACTTCAATACACAGGCAGAAAAAGTCAGATTTATCAGACTGGGTAATGAAATGAGAAGGAACAAGATTTATGATCTTAGGGCTGCTATCTACCAGACAGATGAAAGTGATCCTCATCTCAGAGAAATCAAAGAAGCAATGAAGATTGAACTTGAAAATGCAGAAAGAAGATTGCTGATTGATTATCTCAGAACCATGCCAGATCTTGAAATTATAAGAGATTAAGTTCTGTAAGAATTTTCTTATTCTCTATAGTTTTTTTTTAAGTAGAAGCTTAAACTCTGAATTTGTATAAACACTGTATTTGTCTATTTGTTTTGACATCATCAATTATTGTCATTAACTTGTGCATTTTTGCTAAATGAACAAGTTGGGGGAGATTGTTAAATATAATTGATGTGTTTTGATCAGTGTTTAAGTGTTACAGGGAGTTATCAGAGTTTAGCTGGAAGCAGTCAGAGTTTGCGTAAACTCTGACAGTTGGAAGCTCGACAGAGTTTGTTAAACTCTGTCTGAAGGAAGCGCGTCTACTGTTCAACAGTGATTGAAGGTTAATTATGGAAGCGATATCTTTGAAGATTGGATAGCTATCAAAGAGATCGAGTTGACATAGGAGACGTGTGACAATCTGTAATTGATATCATTGTATAGCTGATTATTAGGAATATCAATTAGAGATTGTATCGTAGCTGTATGGTATATAAATACAGATAGGTTAACCCTGGAAGGGTATCGATAACAAATTATCATTATTGTAACCTAGCAGCTCTTTGTGATATTTTACATCACGAAGAGGGTTTGAAATACAAGAAGTTTTTTAAGTGCATAAACGCTTTTACTTATTAATCTCTCATACAAAGTTGATTATTAATTGTGTATTTGGCCTAACAAGAATGATAGCTGGTATTGTACCATAGTTCTGCTAGTGGAAGCCACTGACTCCAATACTTAGGTTTTTGCCCATCTAAGCACCTTAGGTACATTTCCACACATTGGTTGACCCTTTCTGATTGTCCATCTGTTTGTGGGTGATAGGCTGTGCTGAGCTTGACCTGAGTTCCCATACTCTTGAATAGTTCCCTCCAAAATGAGCTGACAAAGATAGTGTCCCTGTTTGAGATGATTTCCTTAGGAGGTCCATGTAACTTTACCACATTATCAAGCACCAACTGAGCTATAGTGGTAGCCGTATAGGGGTGACTTAGTGATATAAAATGGTTGTACTTAGTCAATTTATCCACCACCACCAATATGACTTCCTTCCCATTTGACCTTAGCAGTCCCTCAATAAAGTCCATAGTAATTGTTTCCCAAGCATTCTCAGGTATGGGTATTGGTTGAAGTAAACCAGGTACTGGTAAATGCTCAGGTTTACACCTTTGACAGACATCCCAGGCTTTAACAAATTCTTGCACATCCTCCCTCAACTTAGGCCAATAGAAGCTTCCCTGTATTCTTCTTGTGGTGGTGATGACCCCTGAATGACCCCCTTCTAAGCTGCTATGTGAGTTTTTAACTATCTGTTGTCTCAATTCATTTCCAGTACCCACATATAGCTTCCCATCTTTCTTGATTTCTCCATCTATCAGTTGATAGCCCTGTGAATTAGTTCCCTCAATCAACAGAGATTGGAACAATTCCTGAGCAAAGTCATCATTTTCCCAGCTAGCTAGCAGATCCTACTTCCATAAAGGGACCACAGTATGAATAACCTTGCAGTGGTTCTCAACCCCAGTACACCTAGATAGTGCATCTGCCACAAGGTTATCCCTGCCCTTTTTATAGACTACTGTGTAGTCATAACCTAACAGCTTGGACAACCACTTATGTTGGAGCATTGTTGACAGTTTCTGTTCCATAAGATGCTTTAATGCTTCATGATCAGTTTTGATGATGAACTTGTGCCCCAAAAGATAATACCTCCATTTCTGCACTGCCATGATAATAGCCATCAACTCCTTCTCATAGGTGGACATTCCCATGTGCTTGTTTGCTAAACTTTTGCTCAGATAAGCTAATGGTCTTCCTTCCTGCATGAGAATTGCACCAATGCCACTATAGCATCCATCTGTTTCCAGTACAAAATTCTTCTGAAAATCTGGTAGTGCCAACACTGGTGTGCTTGACATGGCTTCTTTTAATTTCTGGAATGCAGCTTTAGCTTCACTATTCCAACCCCAAGCTCCCTTTTTAAGCAATTGAGTAAGAGGTTTACTTATAGTGCCATAGTGAGATATAAACCTCCTATAATATCCAGTCAGGCCTAAGAAACCCCTTAATGCTTTAATGTCTCTAGGAACAGGCCAATTTACCATAGCAGCAATCTTATCCTTGTCAGCTTCCGCCCCTTTTTTAGATATTCTATGCCCCAGGTATTCTATGTTTCCTTTTGCAAATTCACACTTGGCTCTTTTAACATATAGTTTATTAGCTCTTAACAGCTCCAAGACTATTTTGAGGTGCTTGATATGTTGCTCCATAGAAGAACTGTATACCAATATGTCATCGAAGAACACAAGAACAAAATCTCTTAGCTGTTCATTGAACACCTCATTCATCAATCCCTGAAAGGTTGTTGGAGCATTTGTTAACCCAAAGGGCATCACCATAAATTCATAGTGGCCCACATGTGTTCTGAAAGTAGTTTTTTCAATGTCTTGTGGATGCACCCTGATTTGATGGTAACCACTTCTCAAGTCCAGTTTAGAGTAGATGGTGCTTCCCTTCAATTCTGCCAATAATTCCTCAATAATAGGAATAGGAAGCTTGTTCTTGACAGTTAGTGCATTTAGGGCTCTGTAGTCTACACATAATCTCCATGACTGATCCTTTTTCTTCACTAGCAACACAGGTGATGCATATGGTGAACAACTGTGCCTTATAATGCCACTATCTAACATTTCTTTTACTATCCTTTCTATCTCAGCTTTATAGGCATATGGACACTTGTAGGGGCTTGTATTGACTGGTGTACTGTCACTCTTCAAAGGAATCTTATGATCCTGCTGTCTTACAGGTGGGAGCCCTTTTGGTTCATCAAAGACATCCTTAAATTCCTGCAATACTCCATCAATCTCCCCAGCGGTGGCCTCTGTTGGTTCCTTGTCATTAGATACTGCCATGAGTTGAATCAAGAAACAAGTGTCTCCCTTATTCACCCAACTGCTACCCTTGGTTTCTTGAACCACCTTCACCTTGGACTTTGGCATTCTAGGCTTCAACTCTACTATGCTTCCCTTCCAAAACACACTCACCTTGGAATTATCAAAATTAAAGATAACAGGACTCACAGTCTTCATCCAACTTACTCCCAATATCACATCATATCCACCAATAGGTAAGGCCATAACATCCATTTCAAACGTCTTCCCATCCATTTCCCAGTCAAAACCAACTACTTACTGTTCACAACTCAGCTGAGCCCCATTTGCTACAGCTACCTTGAAGGGTGAACATGGCTGTGTTGTCAATCCCAGTTTCTTGACCATACTAGGAGATATAAATTTGTGGGTTGACCCACTATCTAGGAGTATTCTCATGGGATGGTTCCCCCTCTTCCCCATTATGTCTAGAGTATGCAACCCTAGAGTGCCTGTTAAGGCATGAAGGGACACTTCTGGTTCTATCACCTCTGCTATGTCAACACCTTTATCCCCTTCCCAAATGACAGATAGTTCAACCTGTTCTCCTTCTTCTTCATGTGTATCCTCTGTCGTAAGTAAAAATAGCTGCTTGTTCTTGCATATGTGTCCTGGCACATACTTCTCATCACAATGAATACAAAGACCCTTTGTCATTCTTTCTTTAAAGTCAGTGTAAGATAGTTTCTTAACAGTTGGATTATTTTTCTGGTTTAAAGGCCTGTACTTCTCAACACTACTATATCCAACCCCTTTGCTGCCAGTAAGGTTTGACCCAAGGTTCTTGTCTGCAAACTTCCCTCTCTTCTCCATGGACTCAATCACACACTCTTGAGCCCTAGCTTTTTCCCTGGCATCCCTGAGTGTGGTTGGTTTATATAAGTACAATGTACTTGAAATCTCATCTTTAAGTCCACTTAGGAAATTGTTCACAAAATACAACTCACTCAGGTTGGGGTTTTGAACTATCATGTGTTTTTTCAGCTCCTCAAATTGTGTAATGTACTCGTCCACCTTCCCTTTTTGGGTCAATTTGTTAAATTGACCTTCCAAGTTTTCATACCCACCTCTTGTGAACCTGTGGCATACCAACTTAGCAAAATCCTCCCACAATATTTCCCTATGTTCCAACTGAATGGATTGATACCACGTATCAGCCTCTCCATCCAAGTATAGAGCTGCATAGATCACTTTCTGTCTTTGGTTTAGAGTTGGGTTTAACTGGAAAAACTTCTCACATTTAGAAATCCACCCTCTCGGATCCTTACATTCGAACCTAGGAAAGCCAATTTTAGGAAATTTATAGGGCACAAATGAGTGGTTATCTCTGTACTGGTGTTGGGAAACTGGTTGGAATGTGTTTTGAGGAAACATTGGAGGGTTGGTGGGGTGAATGTAGCCAGTGTAAGATTGTGGGTTGTATTGTTGATAGGCCACATTGGGGTGTCCTTGTGAATAAGAAACCCCAGTGGCAAAAGCATTTTGAAACTGGTGAGGGTTATCAGCCATAAGCCCCACAGTATTAAGGTACTAGTTCAACAGGGGTGGTAAATTAACAGTTTGAGCAGTGAATGGTGTAGATAGATTAGCACTAATGATAGGAGTATTAGTTGTTTGATTGAAAACAAGACTAGGGTTTTGAGTTACCTGGGGTCTTGCTTGACTTCCATTGTTGAGTCCCAAGTTATGTTGTAGAAGAGGCAGATCTAATGCCGTAGTTGGTACTCCCATGCCCCCATTCACACTTCTAACTATGTTCTGACAAGAATCTTCCCAGGACTGAAACTCATTATTTAGAGCTGTGTTTGTTGGTGTAGAAGGAAGAAATCCTGGGGGGTATCCAGTGTTCCTGGCAGTGACATCCTTCTCAACACGTGTTGAAGACCCCGTATCAATATTATCAAGACCCTTTCCTTTTATATTTCTTTTCATAAGCTCCATGCCCTCCATCATATCTTCAAACTTCTTGCTGTTATTTATACTTATGGAGGTCAGTTGTACCAACTGATTCTTCATTTCCTCCATGCTTTCAGCCGGTCTATTCAGCTCTTCTTCAACTACAAACTATAGCTGATCTATCTTCGTTCCCAAGTTACTAATCTCATTTTCATGTTTTTGCAGGGTTTGGTTAACGATTTCAGCCATGGCCCAAGGTTGGCTCTGATACCAATTTGTTACAGATTTGATAATTTACAGAAAAACAAGAAATTAAAGAAAGGCACAAACAAGATAAGATTGAAGAAGAAGAAAATAAACTTTGTCTGTATTCTCAATGATAATATCTTCCTAGTACAAGGAGGATATAAATAAGATAAGACAGCCTAACGGTACAATCATTGGCCCAACCATAACTCCTCTCCTACCCAATGAGCCCAAGCAACGTGGCCCATTTAATATTTAAATAAAATGACAACGTTTTGATAATTGAACTCCCCCGCTAACATACTAATTAATTTATTCAAATTCTAATTAGTGACACTAATCTATCGTTGAGGGCTTAACTCAATTAAGGGAGTAGCTAACCTTTAATTGTATTCATAGGGATTGTGATGAATTGGGAGAGGAGTCATAATTCTTGTTCATGATTTGGTAGACATAGTTCAGTTATTAAATCGGGAGATTAATAAGAGGAATATAAAACTTATAATTCTTGGGTCTTAATAGTCTATAATTGTATTTCGATTGATCATGGGAGTGACTTTTGAGATATAGTTGTAGACATTATCTTGTATCTTGGGAGAGAACATTATAAAGTTTAGAAGAATTTTTTTTAGCAAAGTACGAGAAATATGTATCGCATTACATCATCATCATTGAACCAATTGAAGAACCCTAGTTCTCGGGTTATTTTTCTTCATCGTTAAACCTTAGTTTTACTTGCGTATAATTAGTCTATTTTAGTTAGTAACAAACACACCCAATTATTCTTCTCACTTCTAGATTTTAAGAGGTAACAACATGAATTTAAATTAATATAATTTGTCCTTCCCCGTGAATGAACTTTTATAAAAACTACTTCAACAATAAACCATACCAAAGAACAAACCCTAAAAATTCAACAAGCAAGATATAATCTATGAGTCATACTATATCAAAATTATCTTTATGTTTTGCTTTTAGTTTCACCATTCCAGTATGCATCAAGAAGAAATTTCGAAATTCTATTTCAAGACAAACCAATTAGCCTTCTAGTAGAAAAATTAATGTTCTCAAAATCCCAATATCGTTGGCCTTGTCTTACCGCAACGAGTTTTTTCAAAAATTCTTCTAATACACTACTTTGAAAGCTTCCTCAATTAGAATTGTTTTGATATACTACACAGGGTAAAGAGCTGGGTCACAATTGATTATAGCCATTTAAAAACTTGATCATGAATCATAGCTCACAACACTTGGAATTAAAAAAGAAAAAAAGAGAATCAGTCCTCTATTGCCTTTCACATATAAAATCCAGAAGCTATTGGCAGTGTAAGCTGCAAAAATTAGTAGAGAAGCAGAAATCATGCGTATATATAGATTTATCAAGAGTACCCATATTTGGAAGACCAGGTCAAGCATTTGAGCGAGGAGGATATTCATACTTCACACTTTTGCTACCTTGACTCTCCAGATGGTCTGAGTGAGACTTCTGAGTGATTATGGGACGACAAGTGATCTGATCCCTAAAAAAAATAAACATTTCCTATTAATTTGGGACTGAAGGCATCCTACCTGATAAAGTTTCTAAAATTCTTTTTATCATAAATCCACATTAATAATTGGGTGTCCAACACCAAGAATTCATCGAATTTCATAAATGGCCATTGTGATTCAACAGTGACTAACTAATTCTATGCAATGCAATGACAATCACAACAAGCAAAAAACAATTATCTTGGGCAAATGAACTAAGCAAGAGTTAAAGTCTTTGGGGGTGCTTAATATATTATGCCATCTAACGTAAGTGAAGAAACGACAAGTGGATACAAGTAAACAGAAGGATATCTAGATAACAAACACCCACAATTGCCTTACTATTAAGCAAAAAAGAAATCCACTGACTGTACTATTCAACATATTATATGGTACAAGAAGAAGAAGTCACTCATTAAAATGATTAGAAAACATTAATAAACATGCCTCAAAGATTGAATAGAATGCTACTCTGCAGGCATATATTTCAGTTGTAGTAGAAGCATCTTGTAGCTATCGCTTATGAAGTCCTCCGTTCTCATGGAGAATATAAATCCATTCCACACCTATGAACTTGTCCTTACTAGTGTAAACAAGTACGTAAATAGCAAAGAATAAAGATGATTCTAGCAGATTATACTTAAGTATTTAAGTATTAGTTTGCCAATGTAAATCATGGCATCGTGTTGTACAGCATAATAGTCGATCTCTAGTTATCTCAGTTAAAACATGATACAAAATAACAGTAAAAAAAAACTTACACCAGTAACAAGGGAATGGAAGATGACCTCCAAGAGCAAGTGCCCTGTAATTTGAAAAAACAGCAGAATCCAGAGCATAACAAAATAACAGTAAAAAAAACTTACACCGGAGACATTAAATTATTTTAACCGTTATGTGCATATCATATGATTACGAGTTCTAAAGAGTCATCAACACATAAAAATAGGTCTTAGTTACAACTTGATGTTTAACATAATACTAAAATTTTAGATAGATGAATAGCTAGCTAGCCTAGGGCTTGGCTAAATCCTTATGCATCGACTCCACTCCAATAATTTTTTCCATCAGCTGCTGCTTCCCATTTGAGTCCCTTCTCATTCTCCTCTTTCTGTTGAGTACGGAAATAATCGTACAAGAACATAGTTCTGGTGACTAACCTCATAGCAGCAGAAGCATCAGAAGCATATTTGAGAAATTTATCCTACAACAAGCAATAAGAAATATTTAGCATAATAGATACGAGTAAAACACAAAAAATAAACAACACCGTGATAAATAGAACATACGAGTTTTTGTCCAAAATTCCATCTAGCTTCAATCTCAACAGCGGTTTGATTTTTTCAGGTATGGTACCTCCTTGCGAGTCTTACGCTTCTTGAATGAGGCCTCCTCAAGCACGCAACTCTTATGGATTGCATTTTTTTTTCATTTCTATGTATTTTGTTGTTTTTGGTGTGGTGTGAGAGGAGGATACAATGCACTACTTTATGTAGCTAGTAGCACTACTTTAGAAACGAAATGAAATGGGTAAAAGATTCATGGGACTTTGGATCAAATATAACCAGTCCATCCAGTACTAATAATACTATGGCATTTACATTTCACATGTACATACAAAAATATGAATATGAATAGTCGTTTAATTACTCTATGTTGACCAAACCCTAAAATAGGTAGTTAGATGTGATATTTCAAAGAAATGAATATAATTTTATAGGCACCTGTTGTAACGCCCCCAATACATTCTACTTCTTTTCATCATACAATCAAATTTACTAACAAATTAAGCAATCATATCTTTCATAATGTCCATCGACAATAGAAAAGATTCATAAATGTTATTTTTACTTATTCAATGTCAAAATTTTCTATCAATATTGGATTTCAAAAGCATTTTTTATGCGACAAAATAGGTGTCGTAAGTATTTTCAAAATTAATATACTTTGTAAGTTTTTGTAAATACAAATCGAAATATTTAAATTAAAAAAAATCAACTTAAGTTTTTATTTTTGAAAATACAAAACGGAAGATTAAGATTTAAAAAAGATTAAAATTATAAAATTCAAAAACTTAATTTATTATTCAAATATATCAATTACTGTTGTAGTTTTCTCTCTCTCTCTCTCTCTCTCTCTCTCTATATATATATATATATATATATATATATATATATTCGTTATCAATTACCGTTGTAGTTTTCTCTACAAATACATAGATAAATAAATTACTACTATTTGGCACTAGTTAAGTCCTCTTCCCAACCAATTTCTCAAGAATTTTGTCCCCGGTCTTCTTCAACTCTTGTTGGCCCTTTGCAAAATGTACGCTTGATTTGTTTCTAGGTTTTGGGTTCTCTTTTCAAGCGATTCTGCCCTTTCTTCCATCCTGGCCTCATGAGCTGCCATTTTTTCTTTCTCCTTTTTCTCTTTTCCCATGAGTTTTAATATAATTGGTTAGCACCCACAACCATGGTCACACCAACAGCAGCTTACTCCACCATCTTCCAAAGTCCAAGCTGAAAAACAAAAATATAAAAAAAGTCATTACATTCTCATATCTCATCACAACGAAAAAATAGTAACGACATTACCATTTTGCCTTTTCTTTTAGTTGAGAACTTCAATCTTGGCGATGAGATTCTGAGTTTTCATTGCCTTATTGTCTTCGTGAAGCTCTCAGACGTCTCGTCTCGCCAGAGTCTGCATTTTGAGTTGTGTAAAGAGAATATGAAAAGTGTATAGAGAGAGGAGGAGAGAGAGAGAGGGAGAGGAGGTGAACAGGAGACTTTATATATACAGACTTTATTCGACTCCCACAATGTAATATCATTTTTAATTTTGTTTGTGTACTTTTAGTTGCGATGATAATTATCGAAATTCAATACGGAAATCAAACAACGTATTCAAAATGGCTTGATTTTGATTTGATTATGAATATGGAATTAATAAAATACGAAAGTATGATTAAATTCATGAGTTGGATAATTTAGCATTTCAATTTAATTTATGAAATATTTGAATAGTTCGTGCTTACTTGATTATTGTCAATCTCGCAGTGTTACAAAAACCGGCGATTAATCGAAATTAATCGGCAATTAGTCATTGTTTGGTGGTTCATCGAACTAATTTTGTATAATCGGGTCAAAAATCGTTTCTCGTAAAAATCGATCAAACATCGAAATTAATCGGTCAACCTTTTTTTAAAATAAAAAATAATGTAAAAATTCACAAAGTTATGAAAAAAAATTAGAAACAATAAAAATCTTATAAATTGTAATGTAAAAATAACCCTCTTTTTTGTTAGTTCTCGAAATTGAAGTATGGGTAAAAATCTTCAGCGTCTAGAATACTTTTATACTATCTTAAGCATTTTAATGCATGCAAGTGAATTTATTATTTATTTTACAATTTTGTTTTTTGTGTTTCAAATTTTTTTAAATAATTGCTTAGGTCTATACTATACATATAACAATACTTATGTATGTGTGTGTATATATATATATATATATATATATATATATATATATATATATATATATATACACTAGCTTAAAACCCGTGCGATGCACGGATTTTTTTTTAATATTATATGAAACTTTTTCATTATTTTAAATTAATTTTTTTAAACATGAATTTTGGAGGGTTTATTTTTATATGAGATGATTTGATGATAATTATATAAATGTTATCCGTGATATTTCTAGAAAAGGAGGGATTTTAGTTAGAAAATTTAGAAAAGATGATAGGTTTTAGTTGAAAAAGGTAATCGGTTAATTATTATTGATTATAAAATTATTATTTTATTTTGTTAAATAGAATGCCCATGATATGATTAGAAAAATAGAGGATTTAGTTAGAGAAAATTAAAAAGGTAACATGTTCTAGGTGAAAAGGTAATTGATTAGTTTATAGTAATTATAATTTAATTATATTTTTTACTAAATACAATGTTTTTAGAAAAGGAGAAATTAATATTATCCGTGATATTTCTATTAAAAATGGATTTTAGTTAGAAAATATAGAAAAGATGATACGTTTTTGCTGAAAAAGATAATCGGTTAATTATTAATATTATAATATTATTAGTTTATTGTATTAAATAGAACCGCCCGTGATACAATTGGAAAAAGAGATATTTTAGTTAGAGAAAATAGAAAGGTAATGTGAAAATTAAAAAGATGACATGATTTATGTGAAAATGGTAATTGATAAGTTTATAGTAATTATAATTTAATTATGTTATTTAACTAAATAAAATTGCTCGTAATTTTTAGAAATGAGAAATTAATGTTGCCCGTAATATTTTTTTAAAAAAAAGGAATTTAATTAGAAAAAATAGAAAAGATGATACATTTTAGCTGAAAAGGTAATCGGTTAATTATTAATATTATAAATTTTATAATTTTATTTTTATTAAATAGAAACGCCCATAATATAATTGGAAAAATAGAGGTTTTAGTAAGAGAAAATAAAAAAGGTAATGTGTTTTGGCTAAAAAAGGTAACCATCCATGATATATTTGGAAAAAGAAAGACTTTTGTTAGAGAAAAGAGAAATGGTAACGTGTTTTGCCTGAAAAAGGTAATTGATTAGTTAATAGCAATTCTAATATAATTATGTTATTTTATTAAACAAAATTGCTCGTATGTTTTTTTTAAAAAAAGAAATTTTAGTTAGATAAAATGTAAAAGATATTGTATTTTACCTAAAACATGAAATTATTTAGTTATTGAAAAACAGAAAAGGTAATATGTTTAACCTTAAAAAGGAAATTGATTAATAAAGTAGAAATTTTAGTTAAATAAAATATAAAAGATATTGTATTTTACCTGAAAAAGAAAATTATTTAGTTATTGAAAAATAGAAAAGATAAAATGTTTAACCGGAAAAAAGGAAATTGGTTAGTTAGTAGGATAGATTTTATCTACCATATTTTAGTTAAAAAATATAGAAAAGATAATACGTTTTAGCTGAAAAAGGACATCGGTTAATTATTAACATTATAATATTATTAGTTATTTGTACTAAATATAACCGTCCGTGATATAAATTGGAAAAAGTGATATTTTAGTTAGAGAAAATAGTAAGGTAATGTGAAAATTAAAAAAATGACGTGATTTAATGTGAAAATGGTAATTGATTAGTTTATAATAATTATAATTTAATTATGTTATTTTAGTAAATAAAATTGCTCATAGTTTTTAGAAAATGAGAAACTAATGTTGTCCGTGATATTTTTAGAAAAAAAGGAAATTTAATTAGAAAAAATAGCAAAGATGATACATTTTCATGTATCATTATTATAAATAATGTATACGATTTTTAATATATTTTATTAATAATTGAGAAATATGATGTGATATTTTCATGTATATATTAATGATTGTAAGATTTGTTGTAAATTAAAAAGGTAACGTAATAATATTAATGATTGAAAGATATGATAAAATTGTTGTTTTTAGGTGTTTATAAAAGGTAATATGTTCAACTAAAATTAAATGTGAAAAAGACAATCACTAATTACCATTAATTTTATTATATTAATTTGAAAAAGGCAATCGACTAATTGCCATTAATTTTATTATCTTAATCGACTAATTATCATTAATTATAACGTGTTTTAATTGGAAAGAAAATATTAATGATGGAAAGATATGATACGATTGATGTTTTTAGGTGTTTATAAAAGGTATTATCTCGACTAATTACCATTAATTATATTATGTTATTATTTATTTTAGGTGTATTTATGTTTCTTTATAATGAAGGGTATATAAGTAAATTCACTCAGTACCAAAAAACAGATACCAAAACTTTCAATGTTTCGGAATTTATATAATAGTATATATATATATATATATATATATATATATATATATATAGGGTTTTGCTCAGGTGAGAACCCCTTATTATTGTGAGAACTGAGATCTAATCTCAGCCACAATTTATAATCGGTTTTAAATCTAAACCACACAATTTTAATCAGACACACACACACACACACTACATGCACCATCCACGCATTACCACACGCACCATCCACACAGTAACCCCTCTCCGCCACTACCCACTCCTCCCCCCCTCTCTCTCTTCTTTAATTCTCCACCCACCACCATCAATTTCCACCACCATCACCTCCACTCAATTCATACGCACAAATCCAAAACAATGGAAAATAAAAGTCAACTCAAACTACTGGATTGTTGCTGTTCGCATCATCTCTCTTCAACACCTTATCATCACAAAGGAGCTGAATTACGAAATTCGACTGTAAATTGCCGGAAATGAAGAAACTGAGTATTTTCCGGCGAATCTAAATACTAGAGCAGCTGTTGCTTTGTTGATGTGGAGAGAGGAGATTGAGTTTATTTAATTTTTTCAGTTCACACTTCTGTTATTGTGATATTTAGGATTTCATTTTCTGAATTCTGAATTTATTTTTTTGCTTTGATATTTGTTTTGGATGTTGATGAGTACTGACCGTTTATTTGTGGTGATTTTCGGGCTCCGTTGGTAATTTGTTGGTGGTGGCCGGAGGTGGGGGCGACGATGTGGTGGCTTGCGGTGATTTTGGCCGTGGTGATTTTTTTAACTGTGGTGATTTTAGTGGGGTGGGGTGTTAAAAGTAGTGATTTTCGTTTTCCAGTAGTGATTTTTTGTTTACAGGTGGCCGGAGTGGTGATTTTTGTGTTTTTGGTGGTGATTTCTGGTTTGACGGTGGTGATTTTATGTTTGCCGATGGTGATTTTCTGGTGGTCGCCCGTGGTTGCCGGTGGTGGTGGGTGGTTGAATTAGAAAGAAGATGGTGAAATTTCAAATATAAAATATTAAAATATTAAAATCTAAAATGAATGGTAAAAGATGAATATAATGTATTTAAATGAGTGGCTAGGATTAGATCTCATATCTCACCATAAGTGAGGGTTCTCACCTGAGCAAGACCCTATATATATATATATATATATATATATATATATATATATATATATATATATATATATATATATATATATATATATATATATATATATAATATATATATAAAATATTAAATTGATTCCGATTAATCATTTCGATTAATCCCCGGATATTCAATTAATCGAAGTTCCGTGATTTACCGAACAATTCTGATTCCTGACGAATTTAATTAAATTGTATAACAACTGAACTCATATAACTTACCGCATCTTTTTATGCTCCCGAATAATCATAATTTTTGAACAATAAGTGAAAGTCCACAAGCCTCAAATTTGGTTCCCCTTCCATTTGATCATATGATTAAATCTCTACATTCTTACTCTTAACACATTTCTGGATTTACAAATTCGAATTGTGTGATTAATTAGAATGTTGTTGGATTCATATCAAATTTGGCAAAACAGAGAAAAACTGAACTTTTCGAAAAAAAGAAATATATATTACCCAATGTACTTGTTATGTATACGTCTTCTTCCTCACCATGTAGATACATTGTTCTGCTTGTATCAGTAGCTTTAATGGAGTTTTATGAATCTTAAGACATTGTTCTTATTTAACAATTATCTACTCTGGGATGAACCGACATTATTGGCAGTGTTATGAGCTTGAAGTTCATATGCAGAAGAACGCTTGTGTTGATGTTATATTCTCAGACTTAGACTTAGACCTAGACTTGTGTTGGCTACACTGTAAAATGTTGTCGAGATTATATAGTTTCGAGCTTCTTGCAATCAGCCGTTGTCATCGGTGTGGAAGTGGGGAACTTACTGAGGTGATTAAACATTGAAGACTTGAAGTATGGTCAATTTACTTGGCAAATTATGTACTTAAATTAAATGCGTTAATTAAATTATCTTACTTGCATCCTATTATCACAGATTGCTTTAATACTAATATCTGGATATTTCACGATTTCATGAACAGTTTCAAGAATTATCGAAAGATAAATGAGTTTTGAATCAAGTGGTTAATTAGTGGTCGTACTTGGGTACACAATTCCTAACATGATCTCATTCCCTGGGATTCTAAAGAAACTTGTTTGGAAAAATTACGATACATATTTACATCTTTTTCCCCCATTCTTGCCTTGAATATTATGGAAAATTATGAATTGTCATGAATGATACTCCTAAATGAACAGTAAGATGCTATCATTCATAATTTTCCTCGTAATAAGTTAAATATTTCAGGAATACCATTCATAAAAGTCAAAACTAGAGAGGTATCATTCATAATTTTTCAAATATCTATATATATTATAATTGCCGGAGATCAGAAATGCACTAGAAGAGTTCAATGTATTTTTCTTGATTTTTCAATTTTTTGATTTTTTTTTATAATTTTTTTCTTGCATTAAATATCTATTAATGGTATTTTATTAGTCATTTATTGCAACTATTAAACATATATTAAATTTATTCTATTTAATTTGTTTAAAAATTAACAAACTTTATTTGAATGTTATAGTTATTATCTAAATATTGAATATTAAATATATATGACTAAAAATTGTTTATAGTGTCTTTTTTTTTATTCTCTATTCAAGATTAGTGTAATTTCTTTTTTGAATGACTGTAGGGCAGTCGACTTTAACTTCTCAAGCAATTTTTATTATCAATTATTGTGAAAGTCGTAATAAAATATGGAATTACAAGATATGTGCTTAATATCTGGAATTTGTATACAAACAATACAAACGAATTTTTAATTTTGCACATGAATAAATTACACATGGGTTATGATTAAATTGATCAAATTTAACAAACCCAACCATTTTAGCAGAAAATAAAATCGATAAAAAAGCTATACACCCATTATTTCATTATAGTGTGTTGAAATAAATTAATTCTAATTTAATAAATTCTTACATATTATTATTGAATATTTATGTTATGAGAGGGATGTCGGCTTCAAAAAACGTTACTAATCATAACTTCTCAAGCAATCTTTATTATCAAGTGAAAGTCGTAATAAATAGGGAAATACACAGATCTTTGCTTAATATCTAAAATTTCTATACGAATAATACAGACAGACTTTTTACTTTTGCACATGAATAAATTGTACATGTGTTATGACCAAACTAATTAAATTGAACAAACCCATCCATTTTATCGAAATATTAAATCGATAAAAAATGTATACAACCCGTATATGTTGTGTCAAAATAAATTAATATTCTAATTAAAAATATTTTTACACCATTATTGAAGATGTATATTATGGGAGTGGTGTCGGCTTTAAAAAATATTATTAAGTTATATTCAATATTTGTAATTTTTAATTGTGAAGATTATGTTCCAATTGTAATTTTTATTTTATATGTATATGATATTTTTAAGATTAGCAATACTTTAGATATACAATATGAGTATTTTTTTCAACTAATAATTCATGTAATTATTTTAAAATCCATTTTTTAAAGAAATTCATAAGAGACCAATCAATTTGTAAAAATAATAGAAATTAATTTATCAATTTCAATACTTTAAAATAAAATTTATAAACCGCGTGAAGCGCAGATTATATATATTATAATTCCAGGAAATCAAAAAGTTACTAGAAAGTTTTCTTAAAATTTTCAATTTTTGATTTTTCATTAAAATTCTTTTCTTACATTATATAACACCCTAATACTTCATTATTTACACCAATTAAATATATATTAAATTTACTTTATTTTATTTAGAAAAAACTTTAAGAAACTTTATTTTAACAATATAATAAAAAATTTCATTTAAAATGACGACTTCAAATTTAACATTAAAACTTTCAAGCCCAAAGTAAGATTAATTTTAGATTAAAGGCGACTTAAAATTATTAATATTGTGCCATTTTTTTATTTCATATTTAAGATCATTGAAAAAAAATTCCTTTACCCTTTTTGAATTGTTTTAATTAACCTTTTCGTGGTTTTTGATAGCATCTCTTTTTTTGACAAATTTAAAATAAATTTCATTAACATTAAAGAAATTCAATCGGGTCAAATCCCCAACTAGCTGTGCAACCAGGTTGAAAAACAAATAAACGACCTAAACAATTAGGCGATTTGTTTCCAGATCGCTTAACAACTGAATACAAATATTCTTGAAACTTAAAATGAACTAAATGGTCTCCCGAGTAATCCAACCTACACCAACTTTCGATTTGTTTCTGAAAATAATAGCATCACAATTGATCTTCACACAATTAAATCTAGATGTAATCCATTGTTCTGATATTTCAGTTGCGCTAACTGAGATCGGAGGTAAAGATGCCCTCATAGTATGGACAATCTTCTGTTGTAAAAGGCGAGCTATTGCGATTTTTCTACCATCGTTCTACTCCACACCATCTCGATGCGAGCATTCCAGATTTCCCAATACACCATATTAATCATGCATTCTCAACAAAATAACTAAAAAAATACCAAAACATACTAAGCACTCACAAGGAGATACAGCAAACAACCTAAAAAATTGGGTACAAAAGACACACCTCATCTAAGAATGAATATTATTGAAAAAAAAACAAGATCAAAGTAAGAAAGAAAGAGGGCCTTCGGCCAGTGGAGAATCCACCGCCGGAGGAGGAAGTCTCCACCGGTCGGAGGGGGAAGGACGAAGGCGCCTAACTACTAAGAAACAAAAGAGAGATTTGTTTTTGATACCATCTTAATTAATCATTAATTACATCTATTAAATATCTATATAATTTACTTTTATTATTTATATAAAAATTTAGCAAAATTTATTTTGGCATTATAATTATTATTTCAATATAAAATATTAATTATCCATAGAAAAATAAAAACATGTCCAACAAGATGACGACTTAAAATTACTTATATCGTGTCATACGATTTCCCATTTAAGATTTCTGCAAGTTTTTCGGACGATTTGAGGACATGCAATGTTAATTTCTTGGGGAATTTTTTTTTTTTACTTGCCGTGTAAATCATATAAGTTATAGAATTACACAAGACATGTAACCAACTCGATTAAATTAAATCAACATGATCATTTTATCGGATAGTCAAATTGATAAAGAAATTGTACATCCGTTATTCCAATATATTGTGGCGGATAAAATTAATATTCTACTTAAATAAATTATTATAATATTTCTGAGCATGTATGTTATGAGGAGGGTGTCGGCTTTTAAAAACATTATTTTATTATATTTAATATTTTTTATTTTTTATCGTAAAACTTACGATCATATTATAATCGCTAATTTTCATGTTTATGATTTTTTAACATATTAAAATTTTTCCAATTAATTATTCGTGTGAACTATTTGAATCAATTGAAAATAGCTATTAATGTTTTTTTAAAATAAAAATTAGTGTCTTGATTTTTTTTTCTTCTATAATAAATTATTAAAATATAATATTACCATGCGAAAAATAATGCTTGAAATGTTTTTAGATATTTGTTTTATTTCAATTTTAATTTAAAATTTATTTTAATATCACAAAACTTTTATTTCTTATATGTTTGAAATTTTTTTGACTAACGTCATGCATAATTTATACGTATGATTCCATTATTTTTCCCTAATATTCAGAAATTATTAAAGATAATTTTTTGAAGCCGCGCGATAGCGCGGCATAATTGACTAGTGATTGATAATAGTAAAAAAAACATATTAAATTACCGGACTATTTAGTACAGGACTAAAGAACAATTAAATATATGTACTCATAAGATGCCATAGAATAAACTGATGTGTACGTATATGGTTTTAAAATTAAATAAATTTAATTCAAACATTCGATATTCGTTGGTCGAACTCAAAGTTTAATTATTCACCTAAAGTTTATACAAGCTAGGCTTCAAAGTTCGGAACAAAGATGTATATGGGCCGGTAGGATAAGGCCCACAAACAACCTGTTCCAGTCTTTCTAACCAAAATATTGAGGGGCAAACAGACACGTGGAGCAAAATGATGGGATCCATGAAAGCCTCTTGGAATCAGTTTAAGACAATTATTGGGACTATGATCCGCTCCTGTGTGTGATTTTTATGTTATGTGTATATTTGTAGTCAGTTAATCAAATAGTGTTTAGTGATTTATAAACTTGATTTATAAACTTGTAACGGCTGATTCCTAATCCCTCATTTAATGATTTGTAGTACAAACAAATTTTCGTAATCCCCAATAATTTAATAATTAATAATATGCTATTTAGTGATCACTTTTAGTATGTAAATTATTTTTATATTTGGTGATGTTAGCATGAAGTTCAATTAAGTGATTGTGACGGTTTTTGGTTTTCAGCATATTATTGATTTTTTTTTTTTTTAGTGGAGTAGAACCCTAAATATGTATATCCAATTCAAGGCCATAATATAGTGATTTTTTTTAAATATTATTTCAAAACTCTGAACAATTACTAAAGTTAAATCAAATTGTTATTTGTCTGGCTCTCCTGGATGATGGTACCAGGGAGCATGTTATATTTAAAGGAATTTATTAAATTTAAATGTACAAAAGGTAATTTAAGTTACAAATATAGGCATCTTATAAAATTTCGTTGAATTGTAAAATAGGGAGAGATTTAGTGATCTAATCGACTAGTTGTTGGTGGTGGTGTAGTTTTATGACAACAGCTCGAAATTCGAGGTGATGGTAAGATCTGGGTTTGTTGCAACAGTTATCGTGTCTACTTACAGGGAGAGACAGAAGAAGAGGATGTCCTAGCACCGAGACAGAAGAGCTTTGCTCTTCTTTGTAATATATATTCTATCTCGATCATTATCAACTTTTATTAGAGCTGTTCACGAACTGAACTGTTCGCGAACAAGCTCGGCTCGGCTCGGCTCGGCTCGTTAAGGGCTCGGTTCGGCTCGAGCTCGTTAAGAGCTCGAATCGAGCTCAAACAAGATTTTTTGTTCGTTAAGCTTAACGAGCTCGAGCCGAGCTTTAGGGTGTTCGGCTCGAGCTCGGCTCGTTAAGGGCTCGGTTCGGCTCGGCTCGTTAAAACTCGAAAAAAATCAAAATTTTTACTTTTTATTTTTTTATCTCCAACCAAATTAATTATTTATTTTTTGAAAATTTGGGAATATCACTAAATTAGATATATCTTGACATCCGTACGGTTGGATCGTCGAAAAATATTTTTTAAAAAATAGAAACAACAATTCGTGACAAAACATTAGTTACTAGTACTAGTTAAATTAGTAGTGATCTACTAAGATCTCCAACCAAATTAATTTTTTATTTTTTGAAAATTTGGGAATATCACTAAATTAGATATATCTTGACATCCGTTCGGTTGGATCGTCGAGAAATATTTTTTAAAAAATGGAAACAACAATTCGTGACAAAACACTAGTTACTAGTACTAGTTAAATTAGTAGTAATCTACTAAGATCTCCAACCAAATTAATTTTTTATTTTTTGAAAATTTAGGAATATCAATAAATTAGATATATCTTGACATCCTTATGGTTGGATCGTCGAAAAATATTTTTTAAAATATAGAAACAACAATTCATGACAAAGCACTAGTTACTAGTACTAGTTAAATTAGTAGTGATCTACTAAGATCTCCAACCAAATTAATTTTTTATTTTTTGAAAATTTGGGAATATCACTAAATTAGATATATCTTGACATCCGTACGGTTGGATCGTCGAGAAATATTTTTTAAAAAATAGAAACAACAATTCATGACTACTAGTTAGAATAGTAGTGATCTAATAAGATCTCCAACCAAATTAATTGTTCGCGAACAGATCGAGCTCGGATCGAGCTTGGCTTGGCTCGAGGCAGTTCGTGAACAACTCCAGTTCGGCTCGGTTCGGTCAAAGCTCGGCTCGGTTCGTTAAGAAATCAGCTCGGTTCGTTAAGATCAAAGCTCGGCTCGTTTCGTTAAGGTCAAAGCTCGGCTCGTTTCGGTCAAAGCTCGACTCGGCTCGGTTCGTGAACAGCCTTAACTTTTATGGCGTGTTAATACTTTATTTAACAACTGTCCTGATTATGTGGAAGTTTAAATAATTATAGTAGTGTCTAATAGTTGTCCAATGTGTGATCATGCCCTATAACTCTGCTCTCTTTTGCTACTTAATCATCTTCTCTGTACAAAAATAATTATTGTGAGTTCTTTGATCTGGATGGTTAAATGTCTCATATTTTTGTTTGATCAAAGTTAAGACAGTCACGCTCATTCCAGTGACAAGCCTTCCTAGCCCTACGAGATACGCTGCCTGGCATCCTTCACTTGTAAGAGCTCTCACCTTTGATTCTCAATTTTCCGTTTTCCTACATACAATCATGTCAGATTCGACCATATCCATGTACCAATACAAACTGACGTAAGATGTCACGACTACACAAACTAGTTTAAGTCTGTATCCTGCCTCTTAGAAATTTTTAAATACAAACAGCCCCACAATCATATGGTTCTTTCAAATTAATCTGCAAGTTTCTTGTAAAGAAAGGCCTTGCGTTGATCCAAAGGGTCACGGGTTCGAATCTCACCCGCCCCCTGTGCGGAACTGAGTTGGTGAGACAGTGAAAGGTTTGACAAAGGTAACCGTGGGATTACTGAGCGTATCGCTTAAGTGCCCCGGCCACTGGGTCTTGTCGCTCGGCTAGCAGATTTACGTGCCTGTGTTGGCCATGGGGCTGGTCGGCAGGTTCCCGGAAAATAACCCGGGCAGGCTAGGATGTCCTGTAATACGCCTTTTGACAAAGAAACACAGGAAGAACAACCATGATCCTCTGATATGGGACTAAGTTAGGTAGATTAAATAGGCTCTGTAATGGCCTCTGCTAAGATTTTTAACCTGGTATTTGCTAAATTGGAAGTCTTGATAGGTTGCTCTTTTTCTCATTAGAAATCAAACAAACAGGTGTAGAATGCCAAGATTGCTAACTTCAATGTTTCTCAATCAGCAAGGTTCAATCTGTTCATGGTTTTAGAAAAGCAATTCGAAGCCAAGAAATGAAAAGGGCATGAAACATGATATCCCTCTCAACTCTAAGAGAAGTTGCACAAGTAATGAATTATACTGAAAATAGTTTGCGTAGTCTGGAACTCGTGATGCTACTCTGTCCTTCAATTTGAGCTCCTTTATACCCAACTTATCCACTGAGGTTATAACGTTAACGTCATATCCTGATTCCAAAGCCCAACGCTTGTTATTTTAATAAGGATGTCATAACTCATAACTTAAGCAACTAAAAAGGATCAATGTAGTAAATACACTTTTTTATGATTCTATAAATTATCTTTTGTTATAGGGAGCAAGCCTCACGGTTTAAGAATAAGGAGAATTTAGAAATTCCCGTCTAACATTTCTGTAAAAAGGAAGGCGAAACAGAGATAACTAAATTCATCCCATGCAGAACTCTGCAATCGAGAAGAGAATTTATAGACACATTAACCTTTGACAAACATAGGGTAACATCATTCAAGTTCACTAAGGCTTTCTCTAAAGGTTGACGACCACTCTTAGCAAACGCATTAGGTTGCTATTTTGATTCTTTTGAATACTTCGCATTTACAGTCACTGGATGCAGAATCAAAACCCATCGAGACAACCATTTGCCTGTTAGAATTCAAACTCGTACTACTAATAATAGCTGGTTGTTTATGTTTAATAGATGCATTAATATTATGGCAAAAGAATAAGGTGGCAGCTAGAAGAAAACATGCACAGAAGTATAATTAAGCAGCTTATAGCAAGGTCAAACAAAGCGGTTGGGTCTGAAGATAATGAGTATAAACAGATGGTGCAACAGCAACAATACATTATTAAAAGTCAAAGACGATGGTTAAGGCTCACCAGAACACACCAGAACATGCACCAGGTTCAACATGTTTGCTGATCTTTATTCAAATAAAGTGCCTACATAAATGTAGGCAGCTGGGTTGTGAAGTAAGAGATTAGGTCAGCTAGTAGATTACATATGCAGTGAGGCAATCATTTGAGAGCCTCTAAATAGGACTTAACAGCATCCTTATATAAAACACACCAAGAGAAACAACACACCGAAGTGAGATAGAAAGAAAGAAAGAGTTGATCTCTAGTGAGATGAAAGAAAAGGCTGAAGCCTTGTTGTGTAAGAAAGTTGTAGCTTATTATTATTATTAATATATACAGGTGTGTGTTTGTGTTATACAAAGATTTTATATATTTGTTCAAGGCCCATTCACGTTTCCAACAAGTGGTATCAGAGCTAAGGTTTCGTTCAGAAAATAAATTGGCAAATTTCTGGAAAAATTTTCCGGTCACTATTTCTGCCGGAAAACACTGTTCACGCCGTAGAAGACGAAGTATTATTCATACGGTACTATTCATACATACGGCACTATTCACAGATACTGTATGAAGTACTTTTCATATGGTACTATTCATACATATGAGACTATTCATACATAAGACACTGTTCATACATACGGTACTGTTCACTTATACTATACAAGGATATTTTTTGAAAAAAAATGTTGAGTTTCTTGCAAGCGCAGATTTCGATATTGACGGATACAAATTATGAAAGATGGAGTATCGAAATGAAAGAGCTACTCGGTTCTTACGACATCTAGGATATAGTCGAGAACGGGTATAATGAGCCCGTTTATGCAACTGTCGATGCGGAGAAGATGGCGTTAATAGAGTCCCGGAAGAAAAATACAATGGCATATTTTATGATTTATCGAGGTGTCGATGAATCCACCTTTGATAAAATTGCAGAAACAAAAAAGGCAAAAGATGCATGGGAGATTTTGCAGAATTCATTCCACGCTATCAAGAAAGTGGAAAAGGTGATGCCTCAAGTACTACGTGGAGAGTTCGAAAATATCGAAATGAAAAGTTCAGAAAATATGGAAGAAAATGTTAAGCATTTGAAGATAGTAACAAATGAAACAAAAAGAAATGGCGAAATTCACGATGATGTCCAGGTGAATGAAAAGTTTCTTAGTTCCTTATCAAGACAATTTGGTTATGTGGTTTCATCTATCGAGAAGTCAAAGGAGTATTTGCCCAGAAGTTCGATTGATGAGCTCGTTTGTTTTTTTCAAGCCCACAAGCAACGAGTGAATCTAGATGACAATAAAACTCAGTCTGCAAAAATACTAGAAAGTAAGGTGTCCATCAATGACAATTCAAGCAGTAGTGGTTTTGTACGTGGAAGAGGTGATTACCGAGGTAAACGTGAATGTGGAAGGCAACAATTCAGGAGAGGCCAAAAAAATGAAGTCCACCAGTCATATGGTCGTGGTCAAAATTTTAAAGGCTACAAGAAGAGATACAAAATTTTTATTTTGCCTCAAAAATATTTTGCACAAGCCGTTGAAGCCGGATACGTTTCGGAAAATGAAAGAAGAAGCTCGGGATGGAAAGTCGAGTTTGAGGGGGAGTGTTAAAATTCAAACTCGTACTACTAATAACAGCCGGTTGTTTATGTTTAATAGATGCATTAATATTATGGCAAAAGAATAAGGTGGCAACTAGAAGAAAACATGCACAGAAGTATAATTAAGCAGCTTATAACAAGGTCAAACAAAGCGGCTGGGTCTTAAGATAATGAGTATAAACAGATGGTGCAACAACAATAATACATTATTGAAAGTCAAAGACGGTGGGTAAGGCTCACCAGAACACACCAAAACATGCACCGGGTTCAACATGTTTGCTGATCTTTGTTCAAATAAAGTGGCTACATAAATGTAGGCAGCTAGGTTGTGAAGTAAGAGATTAGGTCAGCTAGTAGATTACATATGCAGTGAGGCAATCATTTGAGAGCCTATAAATCCTTTTATAAAACACACCAAGAGAAATAACACACCGAAGTGAGATAGAACAGAGGAAAGAGCTGAAGCTCTAGTGAGATGAAAGAAAAGGCTGAAGCCTTGTTGTGTAAGAAAATTGTAGCTATTATTATTAATATATACAGGTGTGTGTTTGCGTTATACAAAGATTTTATATATTTGTTCAAGGCCCATTCACGTTTCCAACATTGCCATGCATAGTTTAGGATTATGGACTTGTGGTGCCTTATATAAAGTCCTAAGAACTACTTCTAATCTATTAAGAGTCATCACAAGAAACATTCCATGTCTGAACCAGTGTGAAAGATTAGAGCAGAACAAATGAATTTCCTATCATCAACTGTAACAGATGAGAGAGTCTTAAACTTACAGTAGCCGCAAACTTTGTCTAGCTGTCACCAGTTGTAAAGCTCCAGCTTCCCTATTTGTTTCTCCATATTTGATTCTTTATCTGTGGAGTTGACTTTCTTATTTTGTTGACCTGTGGTATTATTTACATCATCCTAACTTCATGAGGAACAAACATCCTTGCATGCTTATTGTGACGCGTGACACACGAGGTTGTGGGTTAACGGCTTGACAATTTTGCTTAATCTTAAGTTCTTAATATACTACCAATGTATAATCCAGGGTTGCGATATTACTGCATATATGAGGTCAATCAATGTAAGTTGCAGTAATGCGAGTGCCGTTTTTACTCTGCATAACTTGGAACTAGGCTGCATTTTACTTATGTTTTCAGGTTGTTTTTGTAGCTCTGGCAACTAAGTTATCCTTCCATTAGGAATAAAGATCCTTGCATGCTTACCCCAACATGAGGTTTTGGGTTAAAGGCTTGACAATTTTATATACTCTTTCGTTTTCAAGGCTCTTGGTCAGGGGCGGACCCAGGATTTCTATCCTACTGGGGCTGGAGGAATTTTTTTTTCACGCACTTAACAAAAATGATAAATGCACAAATTAACTTAAAATGTAAAAACGATATTAGAAGTTGAACCATGCTATTAACTAGAAATCCAACATATACATAAAATAAATAATAAAAGTACTAGTTTACAATTAAAAACAGAAAAGATTTACTCACATTATTTTAGTTGTACTCGACGATTCTTTTGAGCATAAAATTCATCTATCACTTCATCGTGATCAATATCTTCAGCAAACTCCCTCTCAATGTTGATGACCATAGAATCTCTCAAGTACTCTTCATCCATTGTAAGAACCCCAAATTTTGGATATAATTAAAACTTTTTATTAAGTAATGATAAAATGAGGAACAATGATTCCAACAACAAGGTCACCAGCTCTAATGAATGGTGGTTTGAAAGAACAATAATTGTAATGAATGGATATTGCTTTGGACAATGATCCTAAGGCATTGGTATATTGTCAGAATAGAGTAATTCGATGGTTGAGGACCTAGATAAGAATAATCTACCATCCAGGAAGGAGCTAATGGATCCTTGAAGGGAAATGAGTACGTGCATAGTATTTCCCGTACGTGCATAGTATTTCCCATACGTGCATAGTGTTTCCTGTACGTGCATAGTAATTTGGTGGATGAATAGTGATTTTGTAAGTTGAAAAACTTTTCACGCCACCCTATGTACGGGACGTGATATGGATGTTTCGAAGTCATATTAGTAATACGCGGAGGAGATAAGTGATTGCAGAGACGATCGGAATTCAGAAATTCCAAATTCTTTTTCGGTATAATATTTGACCGGACAGTGGATTAAATATTATTATAGATCCAAGAATTGAGATATTAACTTTGAGGATTTGATATTTTGGGATGTTATTATATTTGATTTAAGAATGAAGGTAGGAAACCACTGAGGCAGTGAAACAAGCGTTCTAGAAACCGCTAAAACGTTATAACGAGATTAATCAATAAAGTGAACGAATCCTAGATTACGAATTAAGTTCGTATCGAGATTAAATATCCTACATGGTCATCACGAGGATTATATTAAGGATTGGGGAAGGTATTATGAATATCGAGAAATTTCCCGGTAAACCCTAGAGGTGAAACTACTTAGTTATTCGTCCGAACGATCAATGAATTGAGCAATAACCGGATAAAAGAGCAAGTAGAGAGCAAGGTGCATGCATGTGCAAGTTAGAAATATCTACTAACCAAACTAGTACCAAGGAACTAGAACACTTAGAGAATAAACCAAGCACTTAGCTTCCAAACCAAGACAAACCAATACTCATCCACTTAGTGATGCAAGCAATGACCTCCCACCTTTAATAAAGTAGCTTTATGGACTAGATATTATTTAGACATATCAATAATACATTTTGGATGAGAGTAAACCAAGCAAACAAAGCAACCAACTTCATTCTCTCCAAAAATGGAGCATTCGGCTTCTTCTTAAAATCCAAGATCAAAGTCCCACTTCCACTCCTTGTTTGATCTTGCAATTTTTATGGTAAGTCCTATATTTCATAAAAATGATACCCTAGAAATCTTAGCCTCAAAATCCATTGTTTCCATTTTCAAAGAAATCATCAAAGGCTAGGGTGAATAGTGATTTTCAAGAACAACTCTTGATTTTCTTGATTTCTAGGATGATCTAAGCTTGGTTATGGGTATACAAGGACTATGCAAGGCTTAGAAAGGTCTTTACACACTCCAAGGAAGGTATAAATCTCTTGAAACCCTAGGCCTTACTTTGATATCATGCTTGTTCTTGATGATTTTAGAGTAATATGTTCTTAATGATGTTATAAGCATGATTAGTTAAGTGGTTTAGTGAATCAAGAAGCATGATGATTTTCAATACCAAGATCAGTAGCTTCTGGACTCTTAGAGATGCTTATTAAGTGTATAAATTGTTTAGATGCCCGGTGTGGCTTGGTTGATGCGATATGATTTTTAGAATGCTCGATTCATAGCCGTCGTAATGCCCGATTTTCATTAACATTAAGAAATCGATATGGTCAGTGGTCATAACTCTCTGTTCTTGACAAAGCAATGAACCCTACGGATAGGTTTTTAAACATAGATCACTTTGGCGAAAGAATCGAAGCGTTTCGACTTACGGTTTAGGAGTTACGGTCGGTTTACTAAAAGTAGTTCGAATCCGTAAACGAAAGTTCGTAACTGAAATTGAACCCCGATAAAATACGTAAGTCAGTGGCGAATCTTGGTAATTAAATACTAGAGGTAAAAAGGAAGGTGTGAGAGAAAACCTCATGTGAAACGGATCGTTTTCCGATTTTATAAAAATGTTCGAGTCAAAGTTAATCGCGAACGAACCCCTAGAAACCCACTTGATTATAACTTCGGTAAAACACTTAGAAAACGGGCGATAAAACTCGGAGCATAATATTGATTCGTAACGATCGACTTTAGAACTTGTATGACTTAAGTATGTCCCAAGTGTAAGTGCAATGACATGTCGTATTAACGAACGAATGTCGGGTCGGATCGATGATAAAAGGAATCCACTAAAAGGGGTATAACGAGATAACTCGAGAACGTGTTTCGATTTAAGTATAACTTAACTTTTAAGATGTTAAGTGATTAATCCCGAATGCCTTGGCTATTTATAGATCACCAAGCTGACCCGGGACCCGCTAGCACTACCTCTTACCGTACTCGACTACCAGGCAAGTTTCAATTCCCTTCTTTTAGGCTGTTGTTGTGATTGAATATATATATATATATATATATATATATATATATATATATATATATATATATATGTTTTCTGTTATACATATGCCATAGCATGCATGCCTACTTTCAAGTTATATCATTATGCTTGTTCCCTGATTGTTATTGGCTTATAAATTAGATAGCTATCGTATCAATTATAAGCCGGTTATTGTAAGACCCTCAGAGAAGGGTGTATACATCTTATTCATCAAATATAGACCGGGAGTCAATATTTCTTGACATATCGAGATTACCTCGAAAGAAAATATCTAAGTAAATATTTTCCATTATTCGGGCGACGAATATTATTTGAATATTCGTTCGAGATTATTTATTTTAACGATCCTTACTTCAAATAATTACTTGTACGTAACTATTCGACGAATAATATTTTTTTAATATTCATTCAGAGTCGAATTATTTATCGATTATCATTTCGAATATTCTTCTAAAGATGAGACTACTAAATGAATATTATTTGGATATTCATTTAGAATATTATTTTATTAAATAAATATTACTTTTGAATATTCATTTAAGATATTAATTACTTGATGAATATTATTTTAATATTCATCTGAAGCTTGATTTATTTATCGAATATTATCTCGAATATTCCTTTAAAGCTTGGATTACTAAATGAATATTACTTGGTATTCATTTAGAATATTATTCATTAAATGAATATTACTTTTTGAATATTCATTTAAAGTCCTAATTAATTATGAATATTATCTTAAATATTCCTTTCAGGTCTTATTAATTAATGAATATTATTTTGAATATTCATTTAAATATTTATTTATTCAATAAATATTCTCATGATATTTCTTCAGGGATTATTTTGAAAAATACTCTGATTAAAGATATTCTTTCATACTCCTAAATTCTCTTTAAATATTTTTAATTCAATAAATATTCCCTGAATATTTATTCCATATTTAGAATAATCTCAATAAGGTTTATCTTCTTCGTTCATTACAAAAAATATTTCGGAGTCATATTATTATTCCTCTTATATCAAGAAAGGTTCTCAGACATCATTCTTCTTTGAGTCTATCTCCCTAATAATAAGGGAACCTTACTTGGAAAATGTTAATTATCTTGTCGACTTCCCGGTCATAAAGTATTCTATTCACTCGCAACTGGGGTGCTGTTGACTTATTAAGACGTTGTTTACCTTCTCATCTTTCGAGGGGTAAGATTCTTGGAACAAGTTGATATTCGATACCAAGCCACAGCTTGGAAGTTATTGGTGAATTTCCCTTTCCAACTAGATACGACTACCTTGTAGAGTCTTATCAACAAGTATTATACTTGGGGAAAGGGGGACGAACGTTACATTCAGAATCATGAATTCTATTTGAACTAGGAGTCGTGTAAGAGGCCGAGTAGCGCCGGTCCATCCCCTTTGGCCCAACCGTTGGCCGGGGAGAGCTAGTAAGACGGTAGACAAGTAAAGCCATCAGTTCTTCCTTCTACCGGTAGTAAATCTAAATTGAGCTGTACGATCTCGATTGATCATCAAGATTGGAACAGCGGGCGCGGTGAATACTCCATCATTGGTTCATCATCCAAACTTATTTATCTCCTGCAACATGATTACTGTTGGCAGAGCTGGAAAAGTGTTCATAACTGGAATTGCAATCTTTTCATGCAAGTTCCTCTTTTTAATGACAATGAGAATATCACGCTTACTTTTGATGTAGCAGATATTTCTACAAACAAATACTTTAAGTTACCTTGTAACTTCATCGTTCATATTATACTGGCATCATTTCCGTAAATGCATGGCATATGGTTTGAAAGATATTTTTGAACTGTTATACATTATCGTTCAGTTATATATTATTGTTGGTGGGCTATTGCTCACCCTTGCTTTATTATTATATCACAACAACAGCTAGACCAGATGACTCGCACAAGGCGCACTCGGCGCGGGCGAGGACGATGAGACTACCAGAGCTGAAGAAGAAGCTATTGGTAGGATATATTTATTATTTCAGTACCAAGAATATGGTCTAGTATGACTTATGTAAATGGATGGCAAAGAGTATGTATTTATATTGAAATTCTTTTTGATTGTAAGAACTCATAATGTGATTAATAAAAATTTGATTGTTACTCTGATTTCATCTCTGGGACTATAACGGGTGTGTTTTATATTGTTGTGTTGGGTCATAGAGACGTAATTTATTTTATGTTAAGGAAAGTTCAATTGTTGTGGACAGAATTGGAAACCGTAACCACCGGATCCCGGACCCCGGATCTGGGGGTGTTACAGAAGTGGTATCAGAGCGTACGTTATAAACCCCAGAGATGAGGCGACGTTAAAACAATAAATTCATTAAGATAATAAGAACTCTTGCCAAGTTCATAGTCGGACTACTTAATGTAGTGATGACATATAAAACCCTTATGGGAACTCTTAAGTATCGTGATAGTAACTTAGCTCGATATCGTATTGACGAGTAAGGCGACAGACCTTGAGGCATACGAGCTACAGCGCGATGATGCTTTATATGCTGAAGATCAGCGGGTAATTCGATGGAGTACCCTACTGGAGACTCGGAAGAGGTTCCAGCAGATAAGGAAAAATCCTGTTAGGATAAGGAGCTTACCCTTGAGGAATGAGGGTTGCAGCCAGAAAAACTGTGATGATTAAAGTATAGTGCTCAGAAAAGGGAGCATAAAGAACTGAGTTATTAGCAAGAGAACTGAAGATTCATGTTGGATTCGTAGCCGGTCTACTGGAGGTAGTACCAGCCAGTAAGACGGATTGAAAGGATCACTTGAGATCTTATACGGGAATAGACGAGAATCCCTAGAGACTTCCATATTAACGAAGAAAGAGCTAGAGGGATGTATGATTATCAAAGACATCGATTTAGGGCGAGGAGCAGAGTCCCTAGGAATAGTTGAGAAGGAGGCAGTAAGTGCCATATCATTTGATAAATGAATTAGTATGAATATGGTCAGTAATAATTCGCCATGAGAAGGCAGGTGTCGTAGGTTGTAAATTATGGAACCAAATTGAGGTTAATAAGGTGGTTTTATTAAGGGAAATGTTCATTTTATGAATGAATCAGTTAGAAAGTAAAGACATTGGGAAGTAGTAAGCAAGACAATGATCTCAGAACCTACCGGAAGATAAGACCAGTGAGTCAAGATGAACTCGTAATGAGACTACTGCCAGAGACTAAGTATAGGGTTAATTTTAACTCAGTAAAATGATGAACCAGAAATGTTAGATGCATGTAATTCAGAGGAATATTAAATTCTTTCTTTCAAAGAATTATAGTAGTTACCTTAAGTTTATTCCGATGCGGAATTATAATAGATCAAGTAATACGATCAGCAGTTAAAGAGAAAAATGTGAGAAAATCTTCCTGGAGCTAAAAGGTGAAATTGGTAATGACCAAGAGCTGGCATTGCTTAATGGAAAAAGGAGACTTTGTGCTTCCAACGACGCTTCGCATAAAGGGTTAGGTAGACCGACATTTGGTAGTATTGAATATCAGGACGTATGGGTATCAGGACGTTGTGACAGGTTTCAGTTTGAAACTATTGATTCCCTTCTAAGGGATGGATATAATTGATTCCTCTCCAGTGGGTAAACTTCCAATCTGATGATGATTATTTCGTTAACTATGACTGCTTATGATTCCACCTGCTTGGAGGTTCATAGAACTATTCTTCAGGTTTCAAAACTGGTCTCCTTAATGTTACCAGTAGGTGGGTAGATTGATCAAAATTTCCCTGAGTCTGGAAAGGAATTCGGTGAATTTCGGCAAACCTTGTCTTTCTGATTATCAGAGAAGTCATTGAAGAGAGTAGAAACTGGAGCAAACCCTGTGATTTGGGTAAGGATGCTGTAAAATGGGATAGTAAACGGACCCTGAGCATTACAATCGACGGTAGTGATAAAATGATGAAGTGAGATTGGACGAAAACAGGAAATGAAAGTAAGAAATTAGCCGGACGGAGAAACTCCGGGATTGACTTAAGTGAAAGGCTGTTATGCCAGGAATGGTAAGGTTGCGTGGCACGCGGGATTGATAAGAATAGTTGAAAAGATAAAAATAGAGGAAAGGCAACCGGAGACGGCGCTGAGTAGCCGATTAAGACTTACATGAAGTAAAGTTTGGAAAGGTAGAAAGGTATCAAAGAAGAAGACACTATGCCGGCAATTGCTAGAAAAGTAATGCTAATTAGCCAACCCTTAAAATCATATATTTTTATTTTAGTATGGCCAGTTGAGGCCAAGTCACAACGGACTATAAAGTGACTAGACCAGCAATGAAAAGACAAAGTAGGGTTGCTTCTGAGTAAGCACCGACTGCAAGGGCTTCTGATATAAAGGAAATATTAATGAGATCGTAGGAATCTTCTACTAAACCCTTTGCAACCCATATTTTGATGGGGAATTTACTAGACCTTTTTGGGATGGGGTAACCCGTACTAAAGCGACTCATGTGTATAGGGTTGTCCAAGATTACGAGTAAAATGGAAGTATAGTGACTTGAGATGTTTGATGTTAGGGTATCATGAATACCATGACAATATTACGACTAAGGGAAGTAAACAACGAAGGTTTATGAAGAGAGTATGGAAATGGTCAGAGATGGATCAGTATGCTGTAGAAATTTTGTCTAAGGCAAGTACATTTGAGAAGAACGATAAGTACTAAGAGATTCACGTTGAACTCGACCAATATCTTCCAAAACATCCTTGCTACCATTACCAAGTTCTGTAAGAGAGCAGATAGGCATACGTTGCCTTTTGGAAGGCCAAATAGGCTGACAACTATCTGAAAGAAGAGGGTGGCATTAAGCCACCGATCGATTATCAAATGAGAATGATTGAAAAGAGACCTTTATTAAGGATACATGATCTGATTGCCAATTATAAGATGCAAGAATTCCTTGGCAGTTGAATTAAGGATAGGATATCAATAAATTAAGACAAACCCTGGGGAATGCACAAGGGGTGGCATTAACCCTAATAACGACATTATGACTTCAGATGATATGAGCTGGACTTGCTAAGGCAACAATGACCGGTAAGGATTATTAAAAAGAGTTCTGGAAAGAACATAGATAGAATTATTAGAGTATTGATCAATGACATTTTGATATACCCGATACCCAGAAAATACCGGAGGAATGATAAGAATGGCCTATGAAACCTTACAAGGAAAAAGGTAATATTCTGAACTTCAAAATGGAAGTTTGGTAAGGAATGTATGACATCGTAACAATAATGCCAGATGAGGCATGTATGAAACCCTGAGGAAGTATGGATTGAACCTATAAAGGTTGAGATTATCCTAAGATAAGGAAAGAACTAAGAAAAGAAGTATCCTAAGTAGGATTGGGAATAAACGTGATAAAGTTCCCACGGGTAGGTGGAAGCAATGACTTTTGGAGAAAGACTGATAAATATATTTTTCTCCATCAGCAGAGCATAAGGGAGAATGCTTTCACCCAACAATGATGGGAATGAGGTAGAAATGTTTAAATTGGAATATATCCAGAGAACAAGGATTACCAGAAATTATTATTATCAGGAAAGGCCAATGAGGTGGCCGACAGTCTAAGTATAAAGGAATAATTACAAATGTTCATACCGAAGAAACAAAATGATATTTGGAAAGACCTTGAAGGTCATATTGGAGTGGAGGAAGTTACATTCCTTTTGATGATTGTGCAAGAATCGAAGGTAATAATAGTTTAAGTAAAGATTCGATTCCTGATGGAGTCTTAAGCATATTACGTACCTTAGAAGGTCCCATTTTGAGGCAGACCAGGACCATGATACAAAATTAACGAAGTAAACCGTTAAGTTTCCAGTCTTATATGGAAGCTGCATGAGTGATAGTTTCATCAACCTGACATAGCTGCGATGCTTGAAACTCTTCTGCAATTGTATCTACTTCATGTAATATCTACATCAAGTTCAGGAAGTGTTCCTTATGGATAAGGAATAGTGATTACTTCGTCTCCCTAAAGGAATTGAAACCCGTAGGATTAGCTATTAATGCACTACGTAAACAACAAGCGATGGTGATTATTCTAAGAAAGTAGATGACAATGTAAAGATAAATAAAGTGCTGCCATTGATTAACTAAATGGCATGTTGATGAATGACAAACAAGGTTATGTTAGTGTACTTCTGCGCAAACAAGATAGAGAATATGAGGTTGATGATTCATGATGTTAAAGATATTCCCATGGAAAGAATTAATGAGTCTTGGAGGGAAGGGCGGTTGAGCCCGAGACTTATTGGGCCACCTGAGAGTTTAAAAGTGTTCGGACGGCGGTATTCGAGCCAGCCTTACCCCCAAAACTTATAGCACGGTCATAACGGGTTTTCATGTGGCCAGGCTACGCCGGTAAAATACAGATGCTCGATAGATGATAAGAGCATGAGCCGGTAGATATACGACCTGGTCTGACTTACGAAAGACAACCTGTGGAAAACCACGGATAGAAAAGAACAAGTGATGAGAAACAAGGTTGGCAGAAGTAGATTATATGAATCTAAGTTAAAGGGATCGGGCCAGATTCATTTCGGAAAGTTTAAATTGGAATAACGTGATGATTATAGAATAAATGTGACGGAATACCGATAAGGAGGTACCAAGTGCAAAAAGGTGTCTCAATAAAGAGGTGAAGGTGAAAGTAAATAATAGAAATGAGTAAGAATCAGATAATAAGAAGGATGTGATTGATAAAGAAAAGGCTGGGAAAGCAACTATGGAATGAGAAGCAAGGAATGTTATGAATGGGTTTTCTAATGAATTCTCAGGATGACAACCTGATAGTGTCAATATTATAGATATGAAAAAAGCTAGTAACATGATATGGGATGTCAGTAATAAAGATGTCAAGTGAGAAATCTAAGATTTAACCTGAAAGGTTGAAGGATTTCCCGAATGTGAGTATCGCTAAGATTGAACAAGAGTATTTGTCCATAGAATAATGGACAAAGCAACAAGATATGTTGACACGTGAGATTGCGATCAAATAGTATTGGATATAATTATGATTAATTTCTTCTTTGATAAACCTCTATAGTTCAGAGGTAAATTCTGAGTATGATATTCTACAATCATGAAAGCTTTCTATAATCCTTTAGAACTCTTTTCTCTTCTTTTCTCCTATTCATCTTTTTTATGAATTGAGAAGAACAACCCTTTTAGGAGGGGAGGTACTGCTACGTGACTATCTGTCTATGTGATAGAAGTCTAAGTGGAATACCATAACTTGTTTAATTGCTTGTCAAGTACTAAAGGCTGGCCCCCTTCTGTACTAACTGTGTAATATAACAAATGTTCAATTGATCATAGTGATCTCTCAATAAATCTTTCCACTTCTCTATACTGATCGAGATTGCGAAGATTAAAGTGATCAGGAAATGCATAGTACGAGCGAGGTTACCTCCGAATTCGTAGGGTGATAGTGATACCAATGTTACTGCAGGTATCAATAAGGATAAGACTGAGTAAGAGTATAACCCGGATAGTGTGTTGTACGAAAAATGACAAAGTTGATGGAAAAGGATAAAGTATGGACTGTAGCACCAGTAGATGTGCTGAGAAAGGGCAGAACGACTAAGAGTTGACCCGGAAGCTGAAACGACAGATAAACGACTCTTGTTTTCTACCTGATTCCGGGACGGAATCCTTTTAAGGAGGGGAGACTGTAAGAACCCCAAATTTTGGATATAATTAAAACTTTTTATTAAGTAATGATAAAATGAGGAACAATGATTCCAACAACAAGGTCACCAGCTCTAATGAATGGTGGTTTCAAAGAACAATAATTGTAATGAATGGATATTGCTTTGGACAATGATCCTGAGGCATTGGTATATTGTCAGAATAGAGTAATTCGATGGTTGAGGACCTAGATAAGAATAATCTACCATCCAGGAAGGAGCTAATGGATCCGTGAAGGGAAATGAGTACGTGCATAGTATTTCCCGTACGTGCATAGTATTTCCCGTACGTGCATAGTGTTTCATGTACGTGCATAGTAATTTGGTGGATGAATAGTGATTTTGTAAGTTGAAAAACTTTTCACGCCACCCTATGTACGGGACGTGATATGGATGTTTCGAAGTCATATTAGTAATACGCGGAGGAAATAAGTGAATGCAGAGACGATCGGAATTCAGAAATTCCAAATTCTTTTTCGGTATAATATTTGACCGGACAATGGATTAAATATTATTATAAATCCAAGAATTGAGATATTAACTTTGAGGATTTGATATTTTGGGATGTTATTATATTTGATTTAAGAATGAAGGTAGGAAACCACTGAGGCAGTGAAACAAGCGTTCTAGAAATCGCTAAAACGTTATAACGAGATTAATCAATAAAGCGAACGAATCCTAGATTACGAATTAAGTTCGTATCGAGATTAAATATCCTACATGGTCATCACGAGGATTATATTAAGGATTGGGGAAGGTATTATGAATATCGAGAAATTTCCCGGTAAACCCTAGAGGTGAAACTACTTAGTTATTCGTCCGAACGATCAATGAATTGAGCAATAACCGGATAAAAGAGCAAGTAGAGAGCAAGGTGCATGCATGTGCAAGTAAGAAATATCTATTAACCAAACTAGTACCAAGGAACTAGAACACTTAGAGAATAAACCAAGCACTTAGCTTCCAAACCAAGACAAACCAATACTCATCCACTTAGTGATGCAAGCAATGACCTCTCACCTTTAATAAAGTAGCTTTATGGACTAGATATTATTTAGACATATCAATAATACATTTTGGATGAGAGTAAACCAAGCAAACAAAGTAACCAACTTCATTCTCTCCAAAAATGGAGCATTCGGCTTCTTCTTAAAATCCAAGATCAAAGTCCCACTTCCACTCCTTGTTTGATCTTGAAATTTTTATGGTAAGTCCTATATTTCATAAAAATGATACCCTAGAAATCTTAGCCTCAAAATCCATTGTTTCCATTTTCAAAGAAATCATCAAAGGCTAGGGTGAATAGTGATTTTCAAGAACAACTCTTGATTTTCTTGATTTCTAGGATGATCTAAGCTTGGTTATGGGTATACAAGGACTATGCAAGGCTTAGCAAGGTCTTTACACACTCCAAGGAAGGTATAAATCTCTTGAAACCCTAGGCCTTACTTTGATATCATGCTTGTTCTTGATGATTTTAGAGTAATATGTTCTTAATGATGTTATAAGCATGATTAGTTAAGTGGTTTAGTGAATCAAGAAGCATGATGATTTTCAATACCAAGATCAGTAGCTTCTAGACTCTTAGAGATGCTTATTAAGTGTATAAATTGTTTAGATGCCCGGTGTGGCTTGGTTGATGCGATATGATTTTTAGAATGCTCGATTCATAGCCGTCGTAATGCCCGATTTTCATTAACATTAAGAAATCGATATGGTCAGTGGTCATAACTCTCTGTTCTTGACAAAGCAATGAACCCTACTGATAGGTTTTTAAACATAGATCACTTTGGGGAAAGAATCGAAGCGTTTTGACTTACGGTTTAGGAGTTACGGTCGGTTTACTAAAAGTAGTTCGAATCCGTAAACGAAAGTTCGTAACTGAAATTGAACCCCGATAAAATACGTAAGTCAGTGGCGAATCTTGGTAATTAAATACTAGAGGTAAAAAGGAAGGTGTGAGAGAAAACCTCATGTGAAACGGATCGTTTTCCGATTTTATAAAAATGTTCGAATCAAAGTTAATCGCGAACGAACCCCTAAAAACCCACTTGATTATAACTTCGGTAAAACACTTAGAAAACGGGCGATAAAACTCGGAGCATAATATTGATTCGTAACGATCGACTTTAGAACTTGTATGATTTAAGTATGTCCCAAGTGTAAGTGCAATGACATGTCGTATTAACGAACGAATGTCGGTTCGGATCGATGATAAAAGGAATCCACTAAAAGGGGTATAACGAGATAACTCGAGAACGTGTTTCGATTTAAGTATAACTTAACTTTTAAGATGTTAAGTGATTAATCCCGAATGCCTTGGCTATTTATAGATCACCAAGCTGACCCGGGACCCGCTACCACTACCTCTTACCGTACTCGACTACCAGGCAAGTTTCAATTCCCTTCTTTTAGGCTGTTGTTGTGATTGAATATATATATATATATATATATATATATATATATATATATATATATATATATATATATATGTATATATGTTTTCTGTTATACATATGCCATAGCATGCATGCCTACTTTCAAGTTATATCATTATGCTTGTTCCCTGATTGTTATTGGCTTATAAATTAGATAGCTATCGTATCAATTATAAGCCGGTTATTGTAAGACCCTCAGAGAAGGGTGTATACATCTTATTCATCAAATATAGACCGGGAGTCAATATTTCTTGACATATCGAGATTACCTCGAAAGAAAATATCTAAGTAAATATTTTCCATTATTCGGGCGACGAATATTATTTTAATATTCGTTCGAGATTATTTATTTTAACGATCCTTACTTCAAATAATTACTTGAACGTAACTATTCGACGAATAATATTTTTTTAATATTCATTCAGAGTCGAATTATTTATCGATTATCATTTCGAATATTCTTCTAAAGATGAGACTACTAAATGAATATTATTTGGATATTCATTTAGAATATTATTTTATTAAATAAATATTACTTTTGAATATTCATTTAAGATATTAATTACTTGATGAATATTATTTTAATATTCATCTGAAGCTTGATTTATTTATCGAATATTATCTCGAATATTCCTTTAAAGCTTGGATTACTAAATGAATATTACTTGGTATTCATTTAGAATATTATTCATTAAATGATTATTACTTTTTGAATATTCATTTAAAGTCCTAATTAATTATGAATATTGTCTTAAATATTCCTTTCAGGTCTTATTAATTAATGAATATTATTTTTAATATTCATTTAAATATTTATTTATTCAATAAATATTCTCCTGATATTTCTTCAGGGATTATTTTGAAAAATACTCTGATTAAAGATATTCTTTCATATTTCTAAATACTCTTTTAATATTTTTAATTCAATAAATATTCCCTGAATATTTATTCCATATTTAGAATAATCTCAATAAGGTTTATCTTCTTCGATCATTACGAAAAATATTTCGGAGTCATATTATTATTCCTCTTATATCAAGAAAGGTTCTCAGACATCATTCTTCTTTGAGTCTATCTCCCTAATAATAAGGGAACCTTACTTGGAAAATGTTAATTATCTTGTCGACTTCCCGGTCATAAAGTATTCTATTCACTTGCAACTCGTGTGCTGTTGACTTATTAAGACGTTGTTTACCTTCTCATCTTTCGAGGGGTAAGATTGTTGGAACAAGTTGATATTCGATACCAAGCCACAGCTTGGAAGTTATTGGTGAATTTCCCTTTCCAACTAGATACGACTACCTTGTAGAGTCTTATCAACAAGTATTATACTTGGGGAAAGGGGGACGAACGTTATATTCAGAATCATGAATTCTATTTGAACTAGGAGTCGTGTAAGAGGCTGAGTAGCGCCGGTCCATCCCCTTTGGCCCAACCGTTGGCCGGGGAGAGCTATTAAGACAGTAGACAAGTAAAGCCATCAGTTCTTCCTTCTACCGATAGTAAATCTAAATTGAGCTGTACGATCTCGACTGATCATCAAGATTGGAACAGCGGGCGCGGTGAATACTCCATCATTGGTTCATCATCCAAACTTATTTATTTCCTGCAACATGATTACTGTTGGCAGAGCTGGAAAAGTGTTCATAACTGGAATTGCAATCTTTTCATGCAAGTTCCTCTTTTTAATGACAATGAGAATATCACGCTTACTTTCGATGTAGCAGATATTTCTACAAACAAATACTTTAAGTTAACTTGTAACTTCATCGTTCATATTATACTGGCATCATTTCCGTAAATGCATGGCATATGGTTTGAAAGATACTTTTGAACTGTTATACATTATCGTTCAGTTATATATTATTGTTAGTGGGCTATTGCTCACCCTTGCTTTATTACTATATCACAACAACAGCTAGACCAGATGACTCGCACAAGGCGCACTCGGCGCGGGCGAGGACGATGAGACTACCAGAGCTGAAGAAGAAGTTATTGGTAGGATATATTTATTCTTTCAGTACCAAGAATATGGTCTAGTATGACTTATGTAAATGGATGGCAAAGAGTATGTATTTATATTGAAATTCTTTTGGATTGTAAGAACTCATAATGTGATTAATAAAAATTTGATTGTTACTCTGATTTCATCTTTGGGACTATAACGGGTGTGTTTTATATTGTTGTGTTGGGTCATAGAGACGTAATTTATTTTATGTTAAGGAAAGTTCAATTGTTGTGGACAGAATTGGAAACCGTAACCACCGGATCCCGGACCCCGGATCTGGGGGTGTTACATCCATTTTATTTCGAAGAATGATCTTCACTAATTTCATAGCTGAAAAAACCCTTTCTGTAGTTGCTGTAGAAACAGGGAGAGTCAACACAAGACAAATCAACCTATAAATCAAACTGCAATGTTCAGCCTTTCCTGTATCAATCAATCGTAGACATAACTCAGAAATAGTTGATAAATTCTGAAATTTAGCATGCTTAACCACATCAATGCCGTAATGATCAAGTTGGAGTTGAAGATGGTACATATCTTGATGACTAAAATCAGCGGGATAAAACCATCTTCAGAATTTATCCCGCTGATTTTAGTCATCAAGAACTAGCTATAGGAGTAGCAGCAGTACCACTAGAACTAGCTATAGGAGTAGCACGGGGAGTATGTGTAGGAGCAACATTAGGAGTAGGTGTAGAGGTAGCCGTACCACTAGGAGTATGTGTGGGAGCAACATTAGGATTAGATGTGGGTGAAGCCGTACCACTAGGAAAATAGGAGAACAATGTCTTCCTTTTTTTTTTTATCTTGACTCCTGCAATAAACCAAATTAAATTAACTCAAATATATAACACTAAGAACAACAATGTAAGTTAGTATAATACTAAAAAATCCTTCCAAGAACATATTAAAAATAATATTTATAATATTATACTATAAGTAAACTAAAAAAAATTAAAAATAATTGTGCTTTTACTTGTAAAATATTTAAATTTTCGAATCCTTTATATATAAAATATTTAAAATATGCAAGTTATATATGTACATTAAATCCTCCGTAAACTGATTTTGACAAAGACCTCCTAAACCTCAATTTGCTGATATATAAATTTGCTGATACTATTCTACAAGAACCAGTTAAACATAAATTCGAAACAGACACTTGATGTATTGAGTATATACCCGAAAAGAGAAGGAAACAGATCCTTTATGATGTCTGCCCCAGTTTACCAACAAAAGTATGCACTAAACTGTGCTGAATAATGATCAGATAACATATTCTAACTCAAAACTGAACATTAGTAGAGTACTGCATTTGTTATCAGGCAAAAACTGTTCAAGAGATCATCAATCTATACTAAATCAGCAAGGAAGTAAAAGAGAGGGATGCTAAAAATAAAATACTCACATTACGGAAGCAAGGTTTGATGAAGAAGAGAATGATGTTGAGAGTTGAGACGTTGCTCTGTCATCGTTGATGAACAAATCCCTAATTGGCTAATTTCTTTCAATTGGGGTTTTTTTTTCTACTCAAAACTTAAACAAACACAGGCCGTATAAATTATTTGGTGGACAATTGAAAGTTTGGGCTGGATCAATTATCAAAAAAAAAGAACAAGAAAGATATGGGCTGGACACTGGGCTTATATATATATATGGGGCTAGATTTATTTTCACCTGGGCTGGGTTTTGTGGAAGGTTAAATGTTACATGGGCTCATAGATTTTGACCTGGGCTGGAGCCAACCCTAGCCCAGCCCAAGGTCCGCCCATGCTCTTGGTTATATATGTGTTAAAACTGGAAGAAAAGTTGCTTACCAAGTACCTGGAAACCGATTTCTATGGTAGCAATATATGCCAGCTTTGTAGATACTAAGACTGTGAGGATTAATTGTGTTTGAAAGAGTGCCTTAGATAAATTGAGATTTTAGGGAGGACCTGAGTATATTTATAGTAGAACAACCCTTAAATGTCAATGCTCAACGGCAACAGCTTGAACAACCAGCGAGACTTCGACATCAGGTGGGATATATGCATACTGAAATGCGAACTACTGGAGTCCAACCGAGCTAACAAACAGATTAAAATAATTACTTAAAAACTCTTGGTCATGAGTGTTAGTTAAAACTGGCAGGAAAGTTACTTACTGGGTACTTGGAAATCGATTTCAAATGATCAATGGTACTATGGTAGCAATATATGCCAGCTTTGTAGATACAAGACTGTGAGGATTTTGATTGAAAGAGTGCCTCAGAGAACTTGAGATTTAAGGGAAGACCAGTAGAACAACCCTTAAATTTCAATGCTGAACGGCAAAAGCTTGAATAACCTGTGAGACTTCAATATCGGGTGGGATATATGCATGCTGAAATGCGAACTACTGGAGTGCAGCCGAGCTAAATTACTTATGACTTGTAGAGATGGCCGTTCTATATGAGAAAAACTAGAATCTGAACTGAAAGGAACAATGATAGCATTATTTTGACGAAATTTTACTTTAAAGATTTTTGTGAACCGGAAAGTGTAATAGTACGAAATGCTATTTCTGCTAATGTTCAAGTGGGACAACATCCTAACGTATGTAATTATATGTATTCTTCCCCTTCTAGTCTAGTGTATAATGTTAATAGAGGAAGTAGTGATAAGCACAAAGAGGCAAACTTAGCAGGGTGATACATGGCTGTCATTCCCGATAATTAAGTCGTTTATAAAATCATATATCATACTGAAATTCTCAAGCTAAATGTAAAATTGGGGCGATATGTAAGTTGGATGCTGTATGAAATTGCAAACTTAAAGACAATTACTTATTGTACCATATCACAAGAAGATATTATAGAAAAAACATCGTTCTCAAAGTGGTTAAGCAAGAGCAGCATGGAGCCAGCTAGGGGGTGCGAGACTGCCTATTGTTTCTCATCCTCTGTCAAGGACATGAGTATTGTTGCTACGAAGGCACTCCATGATCATTGATGTACAGTACTTCGCCCTGCGTTCCATTTGTCTAAAATAGGAAACCATTTTTAGATTGCAATATTTTAAACAGCAGGCTTGATATATAACATGATATACAAACACACATGAATAACATAACTCACACTATCCAAAGATCAATAAAAAGCCTTCGAGACCATACAATATTATAGTAGTCTTATACGGAGTTTTTGTCTTATATAAAAACCCCGAATTGCTCCAATCGAAACACTAAACCAGATAGATTTATCACAATCGAGCACATTTCAGCTAAATCTAATTTCGGTGTTTAGATAAGTGAAATTGGGGGTGGGTTATTCTTTTTTTTTTTTTTTTTTTTTTTGACACAGTAAAAAGCAGATTCATTAATAACATGAAAGAGACTCAGTCGAGACAACTCCCCAACAGATCATACAACCAGGTTGAAAAACAAATGAACAAGCTAAACAATTAGCCGTTTTGTTTCCGGATTGTTTAAACATCTGAATACAAAGATTCTTAAAATTAAAAATGACTTCCATGGCCATCCGAGCAATCCAATCTGCATCATTCCTGAAATCAGTAGCTTCACAATTGACCCTCACAATAATTCTGTGGATATAGCAGTGTTCAGGTAGAGGTAGCAAATGCCTCATATTATGAACAAACTTTTGTTGTGAAAGGTGAGCACATGCGATTTTCACCACCGTCCCAATCGTACCCCAGCTATCTACATGCCGGAAACCAGCTATAGACATGCCGAAAGAATCAACGATGCGGTAAATCCAGATCTCCAAATAAACCATATAATTCATTTTCAATGACGAAGTTGAGGGAGCACTCGCACAAAGCAATACAACTAACAATAAAACAAACACACGACGCATAATGCGTTACTTCGCCTCAAAGCGATACAAATTCAAAAAGTCAAAAATCTCGGATTCACACCAAATTTTGATATGATGTTAAGCAAGAGATTTTGAGTCTAAGAATTGTGTTTATTTGCAAAAACGAGCTCTAATCCTAAGCAGATCTGAGAAAATCCGAAAGGAATTTTCGAGGTTTAAAGCTCGATTTATTGGATGAAAAGCACTGAAAACCAAGATAAGGCAGTAGAGGAGAGAGAGTAAGGGAGAGAGGGAGGAGATTAGAAGAGAGAGAAGGCCTCCGGCCGGTGGATAAACCACCGCCGGAGGGGAACTGTGTACAGAGACTTAGTAGAGAGAGTCGGAGAGATAGTTTGACGAGACAGTTTTTGGGGTGGGTTATTCTTATTCATATAGGAGTACAAAACAAACTAAACAAGGTAAACACAGCATAGAACTACTACGAGGTCCAATACTGTCCTAAATTTCAACAAATTTACTGTCCTAAATTTCAACAAATTCCATTCCATTCATGTTCACTCTAATAAAACCTAACATAAAAATTTACAAAAAATTAAAGGCGATAGCATCGATTCTAGAATGTGCATTAATGATACAATTATACAAATAACCAGAGTACGTACATGTTGTTTCTCATCCTCTGCCAAGACATGAGTATTGTTCCTAAGTAGGCACTCCTCGCGACCAGTTCCAATCCATAGCTATTCTCATAGATCTAAAATTCATATACACCAACAAATTAATACTAGTCGATTAGATCTTCGAAAACAATATATATATATATATATATATATATATATATATATATATATATATAGGCAAGTGCTCAAATACAAACCACTTTTAAAATACAAACCTACAAACCAACACTAAATTAATTATATTTCATTTATTCTAAGGTTCCCGCCAAGGGTACCTTCACAAAAAATGCTTAAAATAATTGGCTCTATCCATAAAAAAAAAAAAAAAAACTTGCCGTGGAAATGCGAAGCATTTAAGACAGTAAACGGATGAGTTAGGAAGTCATGAGGGCCGAATGCTCTCGACACACCCGTCAATCGTCTATTGCCTTTACCATTGATTGCCATTCCTTACAACTTTAGAATGATAAAGGCGCGAAGCGCCGTACAAGAAGGTGCGAAGTACCGTTAACCAGTGAAATCCACTGCCACGTCATCACGTGAACAGTGAATTTTTTTTATTTTTTTATTTTTTTTGTTGGATAGAGCCAATTATTTTAAGCATTTTTTGTATTGGGGTACCCCTAGTTTGGTCATTAGATTAGCTTGAAATATTAGATTATGCTTGGTTTGTAGGTTTGTATTTTAAGGAGGTTTGTATTGGAGTAGCCCCCTATATATATATATATATATATATATATATATATATATATATATATATATATATATATATATATATGGGTGCCCTTCCACAACCACGGGTGGTTCCGGAACAAGCGCAATGTTTCATTGCGCCTGGGGCAATGTTACATTGCGCCAGGTCGCAATGTTTCATTGCGCCAGGTCGCAATGTTTCATTGCCCCAGGTGCAATGAAACATTGCGCCAAACCCATATTGTGCAATGTTTCATTGCGCCATGTGCATTGAAACATTGCTCCATTTTTTTAATATATATTTAATTATTTAAAATTAAAAAAATCATTATTATCGCATTATAAATAATTAATTTAGTTCACTTAACTTAATTTAGTTGAATAAAAATTCAATTCACTTAATTTTAATATTTAGTTGTGAATTTTGTTTGAAATTTAAATGTATGTAGTTATGCAACTGTGACCTTATCAATTTAGTTTGAGTTTATTTTTGTTTTTTGTATCTTTAACTTAAATAATCGTAAATGGCGATATCTACAAATTAGAGGTACCTCTTCGTTGAAAAACAGACAATAGTAGTAATATAGATGATATGATAGTTAGATGATAGTTCATTCTTAAAAAGTTTAAATAATTGTTAACATATTATTGAGACATTATCATTCAGTTAAAGTTTTATTTTGTATTTTGTATCCTTAAGCTAAATAAACGTAAATTGATATGTAAAAACTAGAGGTACCCCTCGTTGAAAAAACAGACGATAGTAGTAATATAGATGATAGTTCATTCTTAAGAAGTTAAAATAACTCTTAACATATTATTGAGACCTTATCATTCAGTTAGAGTTAAAATAATTCTATTGGATATGATTTGAAACTAGTTTTAACTAGTTTTTTTATTTTCCCCCAATTTTAACTAGTTTGTTAAATAAATTAAAAAATTAAATAAAGATAGGAAAAAGACCGAATTTTAAACTAAAATTCATACACAACCAATGGTCATCCTCAACATTTTTGTGATGAATGTTACTCTACTTTCAATAATTTTCTTCATTTTTAACTAGTTTGTCAAATAAATTAAATAAATAAATAAATATAGGAAAAAGGTAAATTACAAAAAATATTATAATAGATTTATTATAAAAATAATTAATATTATCAATTATTTTATTTTTATTTTTATTATTAATTTAAATTTAAATTTGTTGAATTATTAATAATACAAAGTAAGGAAAAATTACAAAAACAAAACAATAATATTGAAAAGACAAATAAGCCCTTACTGTCCCCGCAATGATTCATTGCGCCAGACGAGAACTAACTTTTACCTCATGTCGCAATGTTTCTTCTTCATTTCAATTTTAAACCCTAAAAACACACAGACTCAAGCGATTCCGGTTGATTCTCAGGTGATTGCTTCGATTTCAGTCTCTCCAAGGTGAATTCACTCTCTCTGCCTCTATTAATAGCTTTTGTTTTCGAATTTAATTTGTTGCGTTTATGTGCCGTTATTTGTGTGTATGTTTGAATTGATATATTTAGAACCTGAAATGAAATGCATTTTTAGCTGTGTCTATCTTTCGTACTGTGATTAGTTCTTTTAACACACACTTAGATGGATTAATTAAATAGGTACACTGCCTTTTGCAAACTCAAATTTTCCTACTTAGTATTATTAGTGTCTTCTAAGTGTTTGATGAAAGTTCCCTATGAATTATCTAGTAAAAATTTTATTGACAACTTTATTAATATCATATCAAGTTATATATGTGTTTGGTTCTCCACTGCATTTGCTTGTTGCATCTCAGCTTAGCTCAATCTATCTAATGATATGAGATGCAAGTTGTAGTATTAGCATTTTAGCAAGGGATAGTTAATTCTGTTTGGTTCTAGTATAATTGTGTAAGTGACTGCAAGCTAGCTTGTTACAAAATTAGTTACATTTATATTTTCAGTCTTGCACAGGAAAATTAGGCCACACTGCCTCTGGTACAAAACCACATAGTCCTCTCCCCTGTTAATATACTCCAAAGCTAACTAAATAAATTCTAAAAAAAATTAACATGCTATTGGGCATACCTCTAACCCTTAAAATGGAATGTCTCAAGTTGGGCTTACAATTTTGAAATTTTCAAGTTTCAAGTTGTGGCAAATGAAATATTCTTAATCCTGTTATTATCTAGGAAATTAACATGCTATTGGACATACCTCTAGCCCTAAATCGATGATGCTTACTTCAAGCTTCCAAAAGTTTTTTCAATCCTGTTATTATCTAGGAAATAGGTTTGTGTTGACTTAATTTTTATAAGATTCAGGAGGAGGTTTATTAAATACTTGTATTACATGCTTTAGTTCTTTCCTCTGTGTGTGGGCACATATTTGTTAATTCTTACACAACAGTTATTGGAGTGGTAAACATTTGTATGCGCCTTCCTAATATCCTTTATAAATTCAGGACTTGTTTATGAACTATCGTCTTCTCACATATGAGTAGGAAGGACCGTTCTTAAGTTTTTACATATAATAGATACTGGCATGTATGGTAGACTGACTCTATGAAAGAATGAGAAGATTAAGTATAAATTAAAATGTATGCACCAATTTTTTAAATTCATACATCTAAGGCTCACAAGATTTTTGTATAGCTCAAGTTTAATGTATAGCTGAATCGTTATTTCAAATCTGTGATATTAATTGTTGGGATGAATACTTTAGTGGTTTTTCTTTTTAATTATTAGTTTAGTAACCATGCTACTAATCCATGTTGATGAATGCTTTAGCTAGTGGTTTTTGTTTACGTTATCTATGTTTTTAACCATGTTTATGAGATGTGTCTAATTTTTTGATTTTGCACATTGCAGATACTATGGATATGGAGTGCGGGCCTGTCGATAGATCGCTCTTGACCATGCAGGATGAGCATATTAGTACTGTGATATGGCAGGGGGTAAGCGGGATAAGATAGATGTCAGACAGTTGACTACTATGCATTGGCAGTGGGATTTCAGGGAGCGTCAGATTGATTTGCTAGAGTTATGGGGTTTCAGGGCATTTGCATACCCTCAGTCGATTCCTCAGAACGACATTAGATTGATCACGGCCATGATAGAGAGGTGGAGGCTAGAGACGAACACCTTTCATTTCCCATTTGGTGAGCTGACCATCAAATTAGAGGATGTTTACATGATCTTGGGCCTGCCTGTTTATGGTCGTCCTGTGACTCATTCGGAGCTTAAGAATCCAAAACCATATTGGATGACGAAGTGGAAGGATTTGAGGCTGACCAAGAAAGAACGTACAAATATGTATGATGATGGGGTGATTCTTCACAAATTGAGGGAAAGATATAAGAAGATACCGAAGACGAAACGTCCAGAATACATGGAGCAGGATGATATAGTTTACACTCGGGCTTACCTTCTGTACATCATTGGGGGTGTGTTGTTTCCTTCAGGGAAACGAGACGTGGTTCATCCTCGATATCTACAGCTCATCCAGGATACTGGTGAGATTGCTGGCTATGCATGGGGAGCCGCTGTATTGGCTCATCTGTTCAGGAGTTTGACCAGGGCAGCGCATAAGAGTGCCAAGGCTTTTAACGGATGCAGCATGCTTCTTATATATTGGGCATGGGAGAGGTTGTTACCTGGTGCTCCGGAGATTGCACCTCATCAGGAGTTTACACATCCGAGGGCATTGGCATGGATTGAGGCGCGGAAGAGGGTTAACCCCCACCACCATACAGGTATGTACAGGGGTGACTTTGATAGCTTCGAGATGTGTTGGCTGACATGGCGGCCTTATGAGAGGTTTTATGCTCGCATTGATGTGGATGACGAGTCTCATGACAGTGAGATGTTGGATGCATTGCATATTACCCTCGGCCGACTCCCTCTTATGTCTTTTGATATTATCGAGTATGTCATGCCAGACAGGGTCATGAGACAGTTTGGTATGCTACAACATATACCAAAGGATCCAGTGGACATGTCTCAGCTGCGGAGGGAGAGGTTGTCTCGTTATGAGCGGGAAGATCATATTAGTTTTTTGAGCCAATTCCGAGATGAGTGGGATAGTTTTATGGCTACGGGTTTTCCTGTCGTTGAGGAGGTTGCAGACGCATCCATAGAGGAATACATGGACTGGTTCAGGCGTGTTAGTAAGTTGAGGATTGCTCCATTTCTGGCTGAGCATCCCACGGAGATAGTGCCTCGTGATTGGTACCCCCAACAGGACATGGCTGATGCGGTACGCTTCTAGACTTTCATTTGTTAGATTTTTGCACTTTAGTCTTTAATTTCTTTAGTTCTTGCATTTTAGACCTTCATTTGCTATATTTTTGCACTTTAGTCCTTAATTTCTATAGTTCATGCATTTTACTATTTTAGACCTTCATTTTTTAGATTTATGCGCTTTACTCATTAGTTTCTATAGTTCTTACATGATATACATGATAATGATAAATGCAGCTAGATTGTGGCATGAGGATACTTCATGAGATGCACCTTCGTAACCCCCCTGACTGGTTCTATGATCTCATCCCTGAATTTTTATATCGTTATGATCGAGTCAATGCCGAGTGGAGGGGTCTTGCATTTAGCAGGCCTAGTTTTGATAGACCCCCTAGTGCACATAATATGGATATTGACCCCAGCGCTCCTTCATCTTCGCAGCAGCCTCCACTATCTATCTCTCAGAAACGTATGCGTGAGGTAGTAATCTTTTAATTTTATTTGATACTTGTTATCTTTGAATGTAGTGGATTTGTATTACCATGTTATGTTATTGCAGGCCGAGACTACTGATTCTCGTGCTTCACCTACTCCAGATGCCACGGGTGATGTCTTCTTTAAACGTCCTCGTCAGGTAGTAATCCTTAATGCTAGGTTTAATTCAAGGTAATTAGTATGTGCATTTGGCGTTGATATCATTGATAATTTGACTTCTTATCAAAATTGTGGTTGCAGGTTAGTAGTACTCCTCCTGTTACAGAGCCGACCCAGACATCTGTCCTGCCTGATATCCATGTTGAGGTACTAATCCTTAACGGTTGGTTTAATTCGAATAATTTGTGGAGAATTATATGTATATATGATCGGTATATTGACATGATCTTGCAGGTTGAGAGTACAGCTACTACAGATGCTCCTTCTCCTTCACAGCCGACCCCGGCATCTGTCCCGCCTGATGTCCATGTTGAGGATGAGACTACTGATTCTCCTGCTTCACCTAAGCATGATGCCACACCTCATGTCTCCTTTAAACGTCCTCGTCAGGTAGTGATCCTATTGTATCTATATTGTTGTCTCCCACTCACACAAACTGATAATCATTGATAATTTGACTTTATCAAAATTGTAGGCTCCAGTAGCATGTGAGTTGGCCGTGGATAGCATAGAAAACAAGGTTGCATTTGGCATGGCATTTCTAGATGAAGGAGAAATGAGTAGGAAAGTACATGGCAATCCTATGCCTTCTGGATGTCATAGAGTGTCGGTGGATGGATGGATTAAACCAGAAGCCTTGATTCCAGTTCCGGTAGTTGGTAAGATGGAAATGGTCAAGCAAGCTGTTGGATCTCATGTCGCATGGCCTAAGGAATGGATCATACCTCGAAATACCAAGGTTTGTATTTCTATAAAAATAATATTGTGGTTGATGTGTAAACTGCCAACTTATAGTGATTTCCCTTCTTATATGCTAACATTGTGGTTGCAGTTTAGTAGTACTCCTCCTGTTATTGAGCCGACCCCGACATCTGTCATGCCAGATGTTCATGCTGAGGTACTAATCCTTGACGCTTTCTTTAATTCAAGTCACTTGTGAAGAATTACATGTATATATATGATTGGTTTATTGACATGATCTTGCAGGTTGAGACTACAGCTGCACCTGCTCCTTCACAGCCGCCGACCCCAACATCCGTTCCGCCGGATGTCCATGCTGAGGTACTAATCCTTGACGCTTTCTTTAATTCGAGTCACTTGTGAAGAATTACATGTATATATATGATTGGTTTATTGACATGATCTTGCAGGTTGAGACTAGAGCTGCACCTGCTCCTTCTCCTTCACAGCTTACCCCTATATCACTCCGTCCCATCCCTCCTGGTGTCAACCTTGAGGTAATAATATTTGTTATTAACTTTACTTCTAATTATTGCCTTAGGGTTCTTTGTAGTTGAAATATATATGATGTTTGTATCTCTCTATTGATGGTAGATTGGTAGCACTACTCCGGGTTCTTCTGAGCTGAACTCGCTGTCAGGTTCTGGACCTGCCTTTGTGGATTTTGGCACTATCAGTGGCTCTCCTTCTGATGAGTTAAAGCCGATATTGGGTGTACGTATCTTGGATCTTATTTGAATCTTATCTTTGTTTTTGCTTGATATTTTCTCCTTTCTATGATGAATATTCATCTGATTGGGGCTCTTGACATGTATTTGCAGTTGGACACAGATACAGATAAATTCAACGATAAAATGAGGCGGGGAGGTTCAGACCGGAGTGGTGATCTTACGAGACCATTGAAAAGTCGAAAAATGAACTTCCTACTTAAGCATTGGTGGCGTAAGCCTGGGGATTATGTATGGTATGTTCATCGTGGGCGTGGGTTTAATCATACTCTTTCTCATAAGAATGTCCAGTGCCTAAAACCCGAGAATGATGTGAGCTGCGCTATAATAGATGCCTATTCTGATTTGTTGAAGATTAGGGAGAAAAAGGCACATAATGGGGGCGTGTTCCATCCTCCGTGCAAGAAGTTCTTCATTTTCTATAGCTATTTCCTTACTCTTGCCAAAAATTATTGCACAAACTGCAAGGTAAATCATCTATTCTCTTGCAAATTTTGTTTTGCTGTTTCTTTTCTCGATGTTGCTGCGTTTGTTTTCGTTGATTTCTTTTCCGTATTGTTTTCGATGTTGCTGCAAGGTAAATCATCTATTCTCTTTTCCGTATTTTCTGTAGACTCTACGACTCTATGTCAATTCTACCAAATTCTGTGAACTCTATTAGTTATACAAAAACTTTACGTTGAATATTAAATCAGTAAAAATCTACTAAAATTCATGAATTATTAATAATCTATTAAAATCTGATTTGGAGTCGAGTTCGAGCTATTAACAAGCAATAGAATGTTTGGACTTATACCTATTTTTTTTCTTATATAGTCAAACAAGCTCTTATTGTACAAATTAGAGGGAAGTATGGACTTTATGAATATCTATCTACAAAATAGTACAAATTTCTAACCATTTTCATCTAAATATATTGCCTGTAACCAAAAAGAGTATAAGTTTAAACAACCACTACAAAAAAATGGTGTAGATTGCAATGCAGACTGTGCGTACTGATCTTTTTTTGCGCCTTGACTGTTTATTCATAGTAATCTTGTGGCACTGGCACACTACATTGCCGTTACAAATATGTTTAGATCTATAAGTACATTAGCTGAAATGAAGTGTTGCAGCAGGAATGGTTACATATTTTATCAAAATCTGTGCTCGTATATAAATTTCCAGTGTTAAGAAAGTAAAATTGTCGAAGTAAGTTAATGTAAGTCTTACTTATTGAAGTAATGAAGTCAGTATGATGGTTCGTATGATATATGTTCAAGTGCTAATTGGTTTCGTGAGTGATATGAAATTAATATTGCAATATACATCATAATTATTGCAGGTGCATCCAGAAATGTTTAAAGCCGAGGCTGCGATTAAGGATCAACAAGCTTTCTATAACACTTATAGGAAACAACACATCGGGGATCCATTAGAAGCTTGTGATTTTGCTTTCCTTCCCGCATGCGTAGGACATCATTGGATTTTGTTTATTGCGAACCTCCAGAATTGGCATGTGATGATAGTTGATCCTCTCCGGGAGGAGAAGCGGGATGGCTTACGGAAGGCGTACGCACATGAAATTTATGTGATGGTACATTATTTTTTTAGAGTTATCTTATTAATCGATTTATTCATATCCGAATATCTTGTTACTAATAATGATCGTTTGTAGGAACGATTCTTCCCCTGCATGCTTCATCACTTGGACAAGGAAAAATTCCCTAACAAATTTAAACCTATGAGGGCAAAGTTCATGGAAAACCGACCGAAGCAACCAAATGGTTATGATTGTGGCGTGTACGTTTGCAAGTATATGGATGCTATCCTTAATGGCATATCGTTACATGAGGCGGAGTGGGGATCTACCCTTACTTCTACCACTTTCCGGTATCGCATAGCGTGGGAGCTTCTTAGTGGGGAAGCTCGAAATATTTCTGAATATGGGAAGTTGCAGAGGAACAAGGGCCTTTAGATTAGTGTTTATTCGTGTTTATTAGATTTAATGTTGGATTGTAATTATTAGATTTGATTTTGGATTGTAATTTTGGATCGTAAATATGTAATTTTGGATTGTAAATTTGATTTTGTTTTGATTTGATTTTTAAACAGGTTTATTTGGATTTTTTAGAAACAGACTGCACTTTTAGCAGTTTTTTAAAAGTTATACAGACTGCACTTTGCAGTTTTTTTAAGGAATTTTGATTTTTCTTTAATTATAATAAAATATTACATTTTTTAAAAAAATTTCAATTATTATAACATTTTAAGATTTTAGAAGGTGTAAAACATTTTTTTAAAATAATTTTGGCACAAGATTCCAAAAATTAGTAAAAACAGCCATTTTATGCAGTTTATAATCCTCTGTTTTACTCTGTTTCTGGACCTGGCGCATTGATACATTGCGCCAGGCGCAATGTTTCGTTGCTCCAGTACTTAAAAAACTGGATTTTTTAAGGAATTTTGATTTTTCTTTAATTATAATAAAATATTACATTTTTTAAAAAAATTTCAATTATTATAACATTTTAAGATTTTAGAAGGTGTAAAACATTTTTTTTAAATAATTTTGGCACAAGATTCCAAAAATTAGTAAAAACATCCATTTTATACAGTTTATAATCCTCTATTTTTACTCTGTTTCTGGACCTGGCGCATTGATACATTGCGCCAGGCGCAATGTTTCATTGCTCCAGTACTTAAAAAACTGGATTTTTTAAGGAATTTTGATTTTTCTTTAATTATAATAAAATATTACATTTTTTAAAAAAATTTCAATTATTATAACATTTTAAGATTTTAGAAGGTGTAAAACATTTTTTTAAAATAATTTTGGCACAAGATTCCAAAAATTAGTAAAAACAACCATTTTATGCAGTTTATAATCCTCTGTTTTACTCTGTTTCTGGACCTGGCGCATTGATACATTGCGTCAGGCGCAATGTTTCATTGCTCCAGTACTTAAAAAACTGGATTTTTTAAGGAATTTTGATTTTTCTTTAATTATAATAAAATATTACATTTTTTAAAAAAATTTCAATTATTATAACATTTTAAGATTTTAGAAGGTGTAAAACATTTTTTTTAAATAATTTTGGCACAAGATTCCAAAAATTAGTAAAAACAGCTATTTTATGCAGTTTATAATCCTCTGTTTTACTCTGTTTCTGGAGCTGGCGCATTGGAACATTGCGCTAGGCGCAATGTTTCAATGCTCTGTCGTTTAACAGCGCAATGTTTCAATGCGCCTGTACTACTTTGATTTTTTTTATTAAAGAAAACTGCATAAACTGCGTTTTACTAATTTTTTCATGATTTCAGTTATTTTATTAAATTTAATTTTACTAGTTGCTCATGAATAAAAATTAGAATAATTTTAAATAGTACATAAATATTATGAATACGAATAATACATAACATATTCAATTGTTTTTTGGACCATTTCTTCTATCATGATTTGTTCCAACTTCCCCGCACTTTCCACACTTTCGTGGCTTCGTATTTGAAGTCGAAGTTTCAATACCACTTTTATATCTTTCCGCTTTCTTTCTTCCCTACGTTTTTGACATTGGTGGATCAAATATTGGATCATCTTGATAGTAATCATCTTGATAAAACGAATCATTCATCCTTTCCTTACGTTCTTCCGGGAAAGCATTTTTCACATGACATTTCTCTCTCTCAATCAAATTCATCACGTAATTGAACCGTCGTACGGAACAACTACCAATAGCACCCAAACCTTGAAAAGATTTGCACAATGCACTATACCTTGATGATTGTGATGCACCAACATTTGCAAGAACGGGAGGCGTATATGGTAGAGGTCCGGCAATTTGGTTGCCTTTCATAGTCCACCTAGGTATGATGTAATCTTTTGGTATTTGGGTTTTTTGTTGTTTATCGAGGTAACGGATCATGTGTCTACAAATCATTCCGGAATGTTCGAACTTTTTACAAGCACATTCAATCCTTTGGTCGATATGAACCGTCAATTGATAACTTCTTCTACGATTCTCCGGTACGGTAGACTTCTCCACCAAATACATTTTAAACAAGTAACATCCCAACCCTTTAGCTTTCTTCACGACATAAGATTGACTTTTTAAAAGCTCCTTTTGAAATTTTTTAAACATTTCCTTTGTGTAAACTTCGGATGCATGAATTTCCAAGGATGAGTGCAATACTAGTCTTCTTTCGGTTTCCTCGGTGTCGAAATCACATTTAACCTCCTTAAGATATTGTGTCTCCAAAGCCTTTTGTGAATTTTCGATGAATCCTTTCAAACCGGTAGATGCTTGCACATATTCATCAAAAAAAGCATTCATAGACTCGCTCCTTGAGGTAGTGGTCATACCGGCGGAAAAATAATTTCTCGTGTAAGCACCGATCCATTGATCTCTAATAGCATACATTTGATTTAACCAAACATGATCCTCAAGTTGGTACTTCTCGACTAATTCCTCCCACTTACCTTGGAATTCCGTTGGTGACAACGACTTGTACACACATGCATTGAAATCCGATTTGAAATCCGGATAGTTGGTGTACAAATTAGACAACTTCTCGGGAAACTTATTACTTATATGCCATGTACAATATGTATGCTTTGTATGTGGCATAATCTCAGGAATAGCATTACTCAAAGCGAGGTCTTGATCGGTGATAATTGTCACGGGTGGTTTATTGTCAACGGCTTCTAACCACTTTTTCAAACTCCACTTATAAGATGGCTCTTTTTCATCCCTTATGAGTGCAAATCCAAACAAAATATTTTGGTAGTGATGATTTACCCCCGTAATGGGTATGAAAGGCATACAATACCTATTCGTCCGATAAGTCGAGTCGAACGTAACCACATCACCAAAATTTTTGTATGCATTCATGGATCGAGGATCTACCCATACCAAACCCCTAACACGATTCTCCTCGTCCACATCCACTCGATAGAAAAATTTTCCAAAATTAGTTTCTTGTTCTAATTCCCGAAGTAAGACCAAACCACACTCCGCATCTCCTAAATCAAATACCCGGCGTCGAATGTCACGTATGACATTACGCACGTCTTGTGGGGAGAAACCAAGATTTTCAACACCGCCACATGTCTCGCTTAGATATTTCATCACTTTTGCCGTCTCGATGCCGGATTTGTTAAACAACTCAATAATTGATTTAGTGATTGGATCTATGTTTTGAGACCTTTGAAAAAATTGAACCTTATCTGGTGTCACCATAGCATGATTATGTTTCAATTCGACCGAACTTATAATCCATTTATTTGTTTGCACTTTCTGAACTACGCACATGCGGGCTTGACAATTTGTTCGTGGAATTACATCTCTAATACGTTTTCCTTTATCACGACCCATTAAATTCAATGGTTTTGTTCTTCCACCCTTCCGACAAATAAAAAACCGGGATGATGGATCCTTAGTTCCTAAATGATTATGCGTATTCCTAATTATTATCTCGAATCCGACACTTCGACCATAATCCCTATAAAATTTTGTCGCCTCATTTAATGTGTCAAAAATCATACCAACACTAGGCATAACAACATTAATATTCGGAAATGTAAACCCACAATTTTCGTTTCCGATATTAATATCACCATCATCTTCATTATTATCTTCACCATCATTTTCTACATTCACCTTATTTTTACCTTTATTAACATCATTTTTTCCCGCATCATCATCATCATCCACATTCATCTTTTCCTTACCCACATTATCATAGTCATCAACATCTATTATTTCATCAATAAATAATTTTCGAGAAACCGGATTTTTTCTAGCGGGCGTAGTAACTTCATAATCATAATCATAATCATTATGATCCTCACTAGATGAACTAAAATCATTAAATAAAAATGTTGCCATAAAAACTAACCTTTTTTGATAATATTTGACCTCCAAATGATAAGCAAAATTGCACTTTAAACCTTAAAATATAATTTTTTAAGGATGTTAGGAGAATGGAAAATTTTTAAGGATGTTGGGAGAATGGGAGAAATTTGGAAGAACTTTGATTTAGAAAGTGATGGTAGTGAGTTAAGTAGTCCATAGTTGAGAGAATGGATTGAAGAATGGGAGAATGAATGAATGTTTGGAGGATGGTAGAATTTTGGAAGAATTTAGATTTAGGAAAGGTTAAAGTAATAAAGTGTAAAGTAGTAAAGTGAGTTAAAGTGAATTTAGATTTAGGATGGTGTTTTTATGTTTTTCTGGAGTAATGAAACAGTGCCCCATGGGGAGTAAAATGCAGCCACCCAGCACCACCAACATAATGAAATTAAAGATATCTACGTTACTGGCGCATTGTTTCATTGCACCAATTCCCTCTGGCGCAATGTTTCAATGCGCCAGGTGCAATGTAACATTGCGCCAAACCCATATTGTGCAATGTTTCATTGCGCCATGTGCATTGAAACATTGCTCCATTTTTTTTAATGTATATTTAATTATTTAAAATTAAAAAAATCATTATTATCGCATTATAAATACTTGATTTAGTTCACTTAACTTAATTTAGTTGAATAAAAATTCAATTCATTTAATTTTAATATTTAGTTGTGAATTTTGTTTGAAATTTAAATGTATGTAGTTATGCAACTGTGACCTTATCAATTTAGTTTGAGTTTATTTTTGTTTTTTGTATCTTTAACTTAAATAATCATAAATGGCGATATCTACAAATTAGAGGTACCTCTTCGTTGAAAAACAGACAATAGTAGTAATATAGATGATATGATAGTTAGATGATAGTTCATTCTTAAGAAGTTTAAATAATTGTTAACATATTATTGAGACATTATCATTCAGTTAAAGTTTTATTTTGTATTTTGTATCCTTAAGTTAAATAAACGTAAATTGATATGTAAAAACTAGAGGTACCCCTCGTTGAAAAAACAGACGATAGTAGTAATATAGATGATAGTTCATTCTTAAGAAGTTAAAATAACTCTTAACATATTATTGAGACCTTATCATTCAGTTAGAGTTTTATTTTGTATTTTGTATCCTTAGATTAGTTATTTTTAATTTCATAATTAGTTTTAATATCCAATCTTACATTTTTTAAATTACATTGAATTAAAATAATAATAAATCATGGGCAACGTTACATTGCGCCTGGCGCAAGAAAACATTGCGACCTGCGCAATGTAACATTGCGCCAGTTCGCAATGTAACATTGCACCATGTCGCAATGTAACAATGCCCCAGGTAATTTTTCAGCAGTTCTTGGCGCAATGTTACATTGGACCGAGCGCAATGTTACATTGCGCTGGGTGGATGTCCACCCGTGGTTCTTGACCTGCTTCCTAAATATATATATATATATATATATATATATATATATATATTGGCTTTTGCTCAAATACAAACCAATCCTTAAATACAAACTACAAACTAATACTAGATTAATTACATTTCATTTATTCCAAAGTTCCCGCCAAGAGTACCTTCACAAAAAATGCATAAAATAATTGGCTCTATCCACCAAAAAAAAAAAAAAAAACTTGCCGTAGAAATGCGAAGCATTTAAGACAGTAAACGGATGAGTTAGGTAGTCATGAGGGCCGCAGGCCCTCGACACACCCGTCAATCGTCTATTGCCTTTACCATTGATTATCATTCCTTACAACTTTAGTATGAAATATTGAATATTGAATATTTTATGAAATTTTAGATTAGCATGAAATATTGAATTAGTGTTTAGTTTGTAGTTTGTAGTTAATTTTAGTTTGTAGTAGAGTAGGACCCTATATATATATATATATATATATATATATATATATATATATATATATATATATATATATATATATATCTAGGGTCCTACTCTACTACAAACTAAAATTAACTACAAACTACAAACTAAACACTAATTCAATATTTCATGCTAATCTAATGATCAAACTAGGGGTACCCAAATACAAAAAAGTGTTTAAAATAATTGGCTCCATTCAGCAAAAAAAAAATATTAAAAAAAATTTCACTGTTCACGTGATGACGTGGCAGTGGATTTTACTGGTTAACGGTGCTTCACACCTTCTTGTACGGCGCTTCGCGCCTTTATCATTCTAAAGTTGTAAGGAATGGCAATCAATGGTAAAGGCAATAGACGATTGACGGGTGTGTCGAGGGCCTGCGGCCCTCATGACTACCTAACTCATCCGTTTACTGTCTTAAATGCTTCGCATTTCCACGGCAAGTTTTTTTTATTTTGGTGGATAGAGCCAATTATTTTAAGAATATTTTGTGAAGGTACCCTTGGCGGGAACCTTAGAATAAATGAAATATAATTAATCTAGTGTTAGTTTGTAGTTTGTATTAAAGGATTGGTTTGTATTTGAGCAAAAGCCTATATATATATATATATATTGGCCTTTGCTCCATACAGAACACTCTTATATAACAAACAAAAAATAACACCTTAGATCTATTCGATCCTTTGGCCCCGCCAGGGCACCCAATACAAAAAGTTGTTATTTTTTTACCCTCTATCAAGTCTGCAAAAAAAAAAAATACTGTTCATTGATGACGTCATCAGTGAACAGTAAATTTTGAATTTTTTTTTGCTGGTTTGCTAGAGGGTAAAAAAATAACAACTTTTTGTATTGGATGCTATGACGGAACTCTTAAATTATATTAGATATGAGGTGTTCTTTATTGTTTGTTATATAAGGTGTTTGCTATGGAGTGCAACTCTCTCTCTCTCTCTCTCTCTCTCTCTCTCTCTATATATATATATATATATATATATATATATATATATATATACTCTCTCTCTCTCTCTCTCTCCCTCTCTCTCGTATAGATCTGTGTGTGTCTTATCTATTTCAATATCATATAGTACCAATCGCTACATCTGGAGAGATCTCCATCTGGAGAGAATTGTAAACAAAAATCTGTATTTAGGGTTGGAGATTTACCTCGATTATTTGGTTCATAGACCAAACATTAAATAGTTTTCTTCATGATTTAAGGAATGTTTTAACAGAATTGTAGTGGTAAGGATCATTCATTTTGCAATATTGGATATATATATATATATATATATATATATATATATATATATATATAGGTAGGGGTGGAAAACGGATAAAACGGATATGGATACAGTTATATCCGGATCCGTTTTTTAAAACCGTATTCGTATCCGTATTCAAATCCGGGAATATCCGAAAAAACTTTATCCGTATCCGAATTCGGCAAATATTATCCGGATACGGATTATATCCGAATCCGAATCCGTTTTGCAAAAAAATAAATTTTTTTTGTGAAATTTGCATTATTATAAAAAATAGGCATATTTTGCAAAAAAAAAAGGCATATTAAAGAGATACTCGATTCTAAATTACAAATTACTAAAACCATTTACATTATCCAAATTTGCATATGCAAATTTATATCAGAATAACTTCATTACACATCATTGTCTCTAAATAACTTGCAAGTTCATCAGAATTCATCACAATGGGAACTCATACATTACACATCATTGCTAACACCATTTACTATCACTTTCAGATATTTGAGGTGCACCCTTCATCATATTTTATTTTTATATTTTATTTAAGTATAAAATAAATTTTAAGAGTAAATGATAAAAATTAAAAATATATTATATATAATTACTTTCGAATACGGATATTTTCGGATACGGATGTACCTATATCCATATTCGTATGCTAAACTCTCGGATTCAGATACGGATAATATCCGGTTGACTCCGGATACGGATAATATCCGCTTTTTTCCGGATACGAATACAGATATTTCGAACGAATATCGGATTTTTCGGATTTTTTTTTCCAGCTCTATATATAGGCAAGTGCTCAAATACAAACCACTTTTAAAATACAAACCTACAAACCAACACTAAATTAATTACATTTCATCTATTCTAAGGTTCCCGCCAAGGGTACCTTCACAAAAAATGTTTAAAATAATTGGCTCTATCCAACCAAAAAAAAAAAAAATCTTTCCGTGGAAATGCGAAGCATTTAAGAAAGTAAATGGATGAGTTAGGTAGTCATGAGGGCCGAAGGCTCTCGACACACCTGTCAATCGTCTATTTGCCTTTACCATTGATTGACATTCCTTACAACTTTAGAATGATAAAGGTGCGAAGCGCCGTACAAGAAGGTGCGAAGCACCGTTAACCAGTGAAATCCACTGCCACGTCATCACGTGAACAGTGATTTTTTTTTTGTTGGATAGAGCCAAGTATTTTAAACATTTTTTGTATTGGGGTACCTCTGGTTTGGTCATTAGATTAGCTTGAAATATTAGATTATGCTTGGTTTGTAGGTTTGTATTTTAAGGAGGTTTGTATTGGAGTAGCCCCCTATATATATATATATTATCAATTATGACTTACTCGTATTAAATATTACTAGAATGATATATACACAATTTTTAAAAAATATATAAATGGAGTAATAGAAATTCAAAATTCGATCCATTTTCCATCAACTAAATAAATTGGATATATGAATCCATCTTTAAAATATTCAAGATATGATTCGATCCGATTTAAATTCGTTCAATTAAATGAATTTAGATATAGATTATAACCATATCATCCAATCTGATTGAAATTAAATCCGTTGATTGGCCTAGATCCATGGAGAGACATCAAGAAACCATGACAATTTAACCTAAGCAACGGTCAATACTTCAAATGTATTTTGACACCTAATTAATTCTATGCAATCATATAAGTAAAACTGATCAAGCAATCATATAATTTACTCTACATTATTTATAGTTATTACGTTTGGAACATTTGTTGTCCCAGATTTTTCCAAAGGACGTCGGAACGCAAAGTTGACACTACCTTTTTACTGTTTATAAAACTTTGACATGGTCAACTTAACTTCAGCACATATGCAAGTGAATTAGAAAAATTGCTGTAATTATTTATTTTATAAAATAATACTGTATATATTTTGAACGTAGAGAGTTTCAACAATATATCATTATATTGAACCCAGTACTTCACGTTATATTATGGGCTACAGAATATAATTTAAAATTTTGTTTTGTGGTTGTAAAATTTCAGGGTGACAGCTAAAAATACATATTTTATAAAAATTCATAAAATTGTATTTTCATAAAAAATATTGAGAACTGTAATTTTACAACAAAAAATTTGTATTTTTGAGAAAACCTATTATATATTTACACACTTACTATCCCATCCTTGTTTTTTATTCTTGTTTTCCAATCCCATTTTCGTATCCAAACACCTGAATAACTACTATAACAACAATGATGATTGGCGTGGTTGTCCCTTTGCTCAATTTTATGTTTCACATGCGGAACTTCAGTTGTACGAGTTGTTGGTAGATGAAACTCCTCGAGTTTTAGGTCGGTTAGATTGTGGGTTGAGAAGTTTGGATGGATTGTGGGTTGAGAAGTTTGGATTGGATTTAAATTTAAAATTTTGTTTTAAGAAAAATTTTAAAAGTAAAGTGTTGGATTTTGGTAATTTACGAAAAATTGAAAATAATATTATATTTTAAATTCAAAATCCAAAAATTTAATTTTAAAATTTTATCAAAAACGAATTTTTAAATTTAAACCCAACCCAACCTTTTTCAACCCGAATCCAAACAGATCCTTAGATTCCGAAGAATATATAAAAATATATTTTGTTACATATAATATAATGTATATAAAATATAAAGTATTTTATATTATAATAAGTTGATTTAAATTAAAATCCTAAACCTAGTATCTAATCTTATATTTTCATCTCTCTCATCCAAATTAATTTTATATGTGTAAAAATTTCATATTTTGATAATTTTTTTATATTTGGCAATTCCTTAAAATAAGTCCTTATGGACTTATTTTCGATTAAAAATTTAATATTTTGATAATTTTTTTATACAAATATTTAATGTATTTTGAGATTCTATAAGTTACAAAAAAAAATTAATTTTTACAGAAAACCGTTAGGAATTTCTAACTTTATCTTAAAATAAATTTACTTATTCAGAAAAATAAGTTCCCAAACACTCCCTATGTGAAGTTGCTTTGCATGTCACTGTGGACTAAACTGTAAAACTAGAAAAAATTATATTGAATAGTCATATTATGAATCTGAAGTACTTGACATATTAATTGTAGCATAAATTTTATTTAGCATTGTCTTTTAAAAAAATAGAATTATTGGAATAGTTCAAATTTTGGATTGTTACTTAAATTTTACCCGTTAAAATACTATAATTTAATTTCATAAATATTACTAATCTATCTATACTATTATATTAAAGCCGAAACATTGAAAGTTTTGGTTTTCGGTTTGGTTATCCTAAGTTTTGGTTTTCGGTTTGGTTATCCTAATTATTAAAATAAATAATTAAATTACAAAAACAATTCAAAAAACTAATTACTAATGTTAACATAGTTATATTCTGATTAAAATTACTTCATCCACTTCTACTTGGACCCTTTTTCTTGCTCCAACAACTCAATTGTTCATTTTTACTAAAGATTTTACTTCTAATTAAAACACTTTACCATTTAATTTAAAACTAATATTACAATAATTAATATATATCCAAAATATCACACCATATCTTTCTGTAATTATTTTTAGTAGTAATTTTTGTAATTAAAACATGGAGTACTTTTTAATTTAAAATTAATCTTGCGATCACTAATATACACCCAAAAATATCTCACCATATATACAAATCATTATTTTTATTAATAAATAACAATCGTTAGATCTAATAATAAGATATATTATATGATTAAATTAATTTACTAAAAATTCAAAGTTCGAACCCGTCAACGACATTTTTAATTTAGAATTTTACAAAATAAAATTTAAACCATGCATTTCATTATATAAATTTATATTAAATTAAAATTAAAAAATTATTAAAAATAAAGATTATATAAAAACATAATTATAATCTTAAATAAATTTTATAACCTATCAAAAGAAACCCGTGCTTCGCACGGGTTATAAGCTAGTACTATTATATAAAACCCGAAACATTAAAAGTTTGGTTGGTTGGTCGGTCGATCGGTACGGTACCTATTAATTTTACTTCTTTACCCTTACTCAATTACACATAAAATCTAACCTACTAACTAATCAATTTCCTTTTATAGGTTAAATATATTATCTTTTCTGTTTTTCAATAACTACATAATTTCATTTTTTAAGTAAAAAACAATATCTGTTATATTTTATCTAACTAAAATTTCTCTTTTACTAATCAATTTCCTTTTTCAGGTTAAATATATTACCTTTTCTATTTTTCAATAACTAAATAATTTGCTTTTTTAGGTAAAATACAATATCTTTTACAATTTAAACTAAAATTTCTCTTTTTTTAAAAACACTACGAGCAATTTTGTTTAGTAAAATAACATAATTATATTATAATTACTATTAACTAATCAATTATCTTTTTCAGCCAAAATATGTTATCTTTTTTCTTTTTTCTTTTCTCTAACTAAAATATGAAAGCATTTTAGTTTTGATGATAACATAGTTAGCAAGCTGGTACGCTTGTAATGATATATTATGGCAAACTTCTAGTGTATGTTTCTAATTCTAATTTGCAGGACATATAAGTTATGATATATACAAAGATGTTAGCAAGTTGGATATATGCATTGGACTAACATTGTTTTGCAGGCTTAGTAATTATTTTATTTCTGAGCAAAAACAGGCTATAGCAGCTAGCTCGCAAGAAATGTTTTATTCTAACACCCGGCAAGCTGACAGACAGAGTCCAGATTTTCCAGAAGTCTTTTTTCTTGGAGATCAATTAGGACTTTACATCTATAATGGCTTTATCAGTTATATAAAACGTGTGTATATATATCTGAGCTCATTTAAATTCAAAATCGTTTATCTAATATATTTCAACGTTTTATTCCTAATTAGAGTAAAAGGCAATTTGGCTGGCTATCTTTTTTGTTTTTGGCACTTGGATGGCTGAGAATAATTTTTGACATTTTGTCTGGCTGTAATAAAATTTTTAAGCACTTGAGGGGCTCCCGTCAAGTGCCGTTAGGATTTAACCCAAAAACTTGAATATTTTCGGTAATTCATGTTTTAACAACCAGACAAAATGTCAAAAATTTTATTACAGCCAGACAAAATGTCAAAATTTTTATTGCAGCCAGACAAAATGTAAAAAATTTTATTACAGCCCCTCATACCAAATGTCAAGCCCCTCAAGCGCTTAAAAATTTTATTACAGCCAGACAAAATGTCAAAAATTATTCTCAGCCATCCAAGTGCCAAAAACAAAAAAGATAGCCAGCCAAATTGCCTTTTACTCTCCTAATTATTATGAATATGTTTTGACCAAATCTTTTATCTTTTAACAAACTCTTTTCAAATGTTTTACTCAACAACAAACTCTATTTTTCTGGGCTTCTATCTTCAAATGGTTGTTTGTACTTCAACGTTTTTATTTCTTCAACTCTCATCTGTTTTTAAATCTTTTCTGAACGTTACTTTTCTAAACGTTGTTTTCTTGAACGTTAGTTTTGAATTAATCTATCAACAAATACGTGAGACTTAGGTCAAGATCGTTGGGGTTGTTTGCTTAATTCATAAATATAGTTCATTATAAATAGACTTGTGTGTTTTCCATTCTAGGTTGTTGAACAACTATCAAAAGAACACAAGTGCTTATTTCGAACTGATTTGATACATTCTATATTCACTTGAGCTCTATATATATACATATCGATTTATATCTTTGAGAGAGTTAGTTTCGATTGTAATTCAAATAAATCTTGTATTGTTCAACTTGTAAAAATGGTAGTTGCTGGATTGTTGAGCTTGTGAAACAAGGGTTCGAGGAACAGTAGGCTGAGGAGTTTATACTTGGTTTAGTATAGTACTTAGAGAGCTGTGTTCAGGGAACAAGGTGTTTCAGCTAGCTGCAATCAGTGACTGGGTGAATCAGGGAGATATATTATTGTATCGTGTAATTGTAATTCATTATGATCAATAATATATTCCTTTACCGAGTTGGTAAGGGACCAGGACGTAGACCATTAGGCTATAGGGGTCGAACCTGGCTAAAATTGCTTTGTGTTCTTTACATTCTGCACTTTACTTTACTTCACTGCATATCTTTGCTAGCTAACTATTTGTTAATCTTTTGCATCCAGTTAGCTGCCAGAATACTTTTTCAGGCAGAATTTTTAATTATACATTGTTAGCCGTAACACCTATTCACCCCTCCCCTCTAGGTGTGTAATTTCATTTGGTATCAGAGCTTGGTGTACTAATATTTCTGTAACAGGAAGGCATAGATCATATGGCACACCATTTTGTAGAAGGAAAATCATTAAACAATCCACCATTTCTCATTGGGGTAGAAAATTATGATTCATGGAGATTGAGAATGATGGTGTTTCTTAGCAGAAATGCATTTGAATGGTTTGTTGTGAGAGATGGTCCATTTATATTTTTGGACAAAGACGGCAAGCCAAAAGATGTTGATGATCTTACCGAGGCAGAAATGATCAAAGCAAGCTGTGATGGAGAAGCAAAGTATAAACTGATATGTGGTCTATCACATTCAGATTTGGACAAAGTATCTTCATGTAGCACTGCAACGGATATATGGGATACCTTAGAGATGCATTATAAAACTACAACAAAGTCAGAGAAAGTATGTTTTATGCCAAAGCAGCAAGCTGCCTCAAGGGATGAAGAGATATGTAAAGCTCAACTAACATGGAGTGATGAAGAATCTAATTCCAGTGAATGCTCAAGTGAAAAGATGATCAGTTATGCATTGGTTGGCATTGACAATGATATGGTTAGAGGAAACACAAAAGACGTTCTTGTAGAAATCGAAGATTAGGACTCGGATGCGGAATCTAGTGCGGTAAAATCGCTTCAATTTAATACATCTTCTGAAAATAATTTTTTGGAATCACTAACCGTGCAGGAACACAGCAATATATCTATTGTGGAGTTCATGGAGTTAAAGAATGAGAACAATGAACTAGAAAAGAATAATACTCAACTTAGAAAATTCATTTCTGATCTTATGGCCGAGAAGACTCCAGCAAATAACCATGCTCAAATCATTGCTGAACTTAAGGCAAAAGTATCTCAGTTTGAAGGAATCAACAAAGTGCTTCTCAAGAGAAATGATACTCTAATGAAGGAACTCAGCGAGCTGAAGACAGAGATTGATGCTCAAAATGCATGTTTAGAGGCTTTCCATCCAAAGGATTCATGTTTAGTGGAAGTGACTCAACAGGCTGAAAGGATCAAAGAGTTAGAAGCTGAGATCAAAAATCTTCAGAAAGGAATGGGAAAGTTTGTTCAAGGAGAAGATACACTTAAATCCATGATGAAGTAAACAAAGTTCCACTAGAAAGAGAAGGCCTTGGAGGTGCTTCAACTTCAGGTCTAAAGTATGATGGCAAACATGGTATTCCTTATGACTATGCCATGCCATGGAGAATTTGCTACAAATGTGGAAATAAAGGTCATTTGGCAATTAACTGCCCAATAAAGAATGCTAAGCCAGCAAGCTGGAACAGACAGACAACTCAAAGGTAGCAAGCTGATAGAACAGCTAGAACCAGAAATCAAGCTCCTAAAGTGGTCCAAATGTGGATCAAGAAATCTGATTTAAATGTTCTATATGTTCTATCAACTAACCATGATGGACCCAAACAAATATGGGTACCAAAACGTTGAGTTGTTTTTCATCTATTTTTTAGGTATGTCTTGTTGTCAAGGTGAAATCAAATCAATGGATTTTGGATAGTGGTTGCACAAGACATATGTGTGGTGATAAATCAAAGTTCCTTACACTCAAGAAGAAAAAGGGTGGAAGTGCCACAATTGGTGATAGCAAAACTCTTCAAATTCTTGGCAAAGGAACAATTGGTAATAGTAACATTTCTATTGATAAAGTACAATATGTTCAAGGTCTTAAATATAATTTGCTTAGTATTAGTCAGTTATATGATGATGGACATACTATTGATTTTGATAAAGAGAAGTGTACTATTAATGTTGGCACTAACAAAGTCCCCCTAGTTGCTAGAAGGGAAGGAAATATCTATATTTTGGACTTTGAGATGTAGGATTCATCTTGTTGTTTAGCTGCAGTTGATACAAATCCAGATATTTGGCATAGAAGGCTTGGACATGCTCACATGGACTTACTCAGCAAGCTGTATGCAAAGAAGCTGGTTAGAGGATTGCCCAAATTGAAGTATGTCAAGAAGGAAACCTGTTCAGCTTGTCAATTAGGCAAACAAATCAGGACTCCACATAAGTCAAAGAATGTGGTATCTACTTCTAAACCTTTAGAGCTTCTTCATTTAGATTTATTTGGTCCGGAAGCATATAAAAGCATTGGAGGTAAACAATATGCATTTGTTATCGTAGATGATTTTTCTAGATATACATGGGTATTGTTTCTTCGTACTAAAAATTGTGCTTTCAGTGAATTTGAGAAGCTAATTAAGTTGCTTGAGAACAAGCTTAAGACAAGACTTGTAGGTATAAGGAGTGATCGAGGTGGTGAATTCCAAAAGGACTTTATCTCATATTGTGAAGATAGAGGCATTACTCATGAATTCTCTGCTCATAGAACCCCACAGGAAAACAGAGTTGTGGAAAGAAAGAACAGGTCTTTACAGGAAACAACTAGGACATTGTTGCAAGAGAGCAAGCTGCCAAGGAGTTTCTGGGCAGAAGCTGTCAACATAGCCTGTAGACCAGACATTTTGTATAGTGTATGTGTTTGTGCTAGGTTTCAAGATAAACTAAAAGAGTCTCACTTGAATGCGGTTTAAAGAATATTTAAATATTTAAGTAGAACTATTACTCTTGGTTTGTTTATCGTATCACAAATGCATTTGATCTTGTTGGGTATAGTGATGTGCAGAAAATATAGGATTCAATGACTTACTCAATAACGAAGCTTATTTGAGACAATATATGTAAAAGGGAAGATCAAGCTGATATTGGTTTCAAAAGTGTATCAAATAGCTGACGTCTTCACCAAGCCCTTAGCAGAATAGCAATTTTGTGTTCTTCGTTGGGAACTTGGCATGTGTAATATCTAGACAGCAAGCTGCAATGGAAAAGACTGGTACCTTAGCTTACTGTTATACATTGTTGACATATGATATTGCTATGCAACTGAATTTTACATATCAGGTTTTATTTGTGATATGCATGCAATATGTTTTTATATGTGAAATTGATAATCCATGATTACTTGAATTTTCCTATTAAATGATTGCATGTGGATATCCTTTTTGATGAATAAGGGGGAGAAAATTCAGGATTAAAAGTATGTGTGATTTAGGGGAGTTGATATTTATTCACTTCACGTACTTTGCTGGGATCATATGGTTTAATGCTAAATGTTTATGTGATGCCATGCGATTATGCTTATTACGCTTAGCTGCTTGTATAGATTGCTAATCATTTTGCAGGGAAAGCATAAATTTAGGGGAAGTATCTAACTCCTGAATATTGGTGTGTAATCATCAAAAGGGGAGAGATTGAAACCCTATTGGTTTTAATGATGATACAATGCAGCAAGCTGATTGCTTGTTACTAAATATATATTAGCCAGCTATCAATCTTTATTTTACAGGATGCTTGACTGAGGGGGAGTTTTAGCTCAATCTCAAGTTGTTATGTAATCATCAAAAAGGGGGAGATTGAAAGCATTTTAGTTTTGATGATAACATAGTTAGCAAGCTGGTACGCTTGTAATGATATATTATGGCAAACTTCTATTGTATGTTTCTAATTCTAATTTGCAGGACATATAAGTTATGATATATACAAAGATGTTAGCAAGTTGGATATATGCATTGGATTAACATTGTTTTGCAGGTTTAGTAATTATTTTATTTCTGAGCAAAACAGGCTATAACAGCTAGCTGGCAAGAAATGTTTTATTCTAACGTAGCAAGCTGACAGACAGAGTCCAGATTTTCCAGAAGTCTTTTTTCTTGGAGATCAATTAGAACTTTACATCTATAAGGGCTTTATCAGTTATATAAAACGTGTGTATATATATATCTAAGCTCATTTAAATTCAAAATCGTTTATCTAATATATTTCAACGTTTTATTCATAATTATTAGGAGTTTGTTTTGACCAAATATTTTATCTTTTAATAAACTCTTTTCAAATGTTTTACTCAACAAAAAACTCTATTATTCTGGGCTTTTATCTTCAAATGGTTGTTTGTACTTCAACGTTTTTATTTCTTCAACTCTCATCTGTTTTTAAATCTTTTCTGAATGTTACTTTTCTAAACGTTGTTTTCTTGAACGTTAGTTTTGAATTAATCTATCAACAAATACGTGAGACTTATGTCAAGATCGTTGGGGTTGTTTGCTTAATTCAGAAATATAGTTCATTATAAATAGACTTGTGTGTTTTCCATTCTAGGTTGTTGAACAACTATCAAAAGAAACACAAGTGCTTATTTCGAACTGATTTGATACATTCTATATTCACTTGAGCTCTCTATATATACATATCGATTTATATCTTTGAGAGAGTTCATAGTTTCGATTGTAATTCAATTAAATCTTGTATTGTTCAACTTGTAAAGTTGGTAGTTGCTGGATTGTTGAGGTTGTGAAACAAGGGTTCGAGGAACAGTAGGCTAGAGGAGTTTATACTTGGTTTAGTATAGTACTTAGAGGTCTGTGTTTAGGGAACAAGGTGTTTCAGCTAGCTGCAATCAGTGACTGGGTGAATCAGGGAGATATATTATTGTATCGTGTAATTGTAATTCATTATGATCAATAATATATTCCTTTACCGAGTTGGTAAGGGACCAGGACGTAGACCATTAGGCTATAGGGGTCGAACCTGGCTAAAATTGCTTTGTGTTCGTTACATTCTGCACTTTACTTTACTGCACTGCATATCTTAGCTAGCTGACTATTTGTTAATCTGTTGCATCCAGTTAGCTGCCAGAATACTTTTTCAGGCAGAATTTTTAATTATACATTGTTAGCCATAACACCTATTCACCCCTCCCCTCTAGGTGTGTAATTTCAAAATATTTATTTTTCCAGTTATATGATGGACGGTTACCTTTTTCAGCCAAAACACGTGACCTTTTTTCTTTTCTCTTACTTAAACCTCCTTTTTTTTCAATTATATCACGGACATTTCTATTTAATAAAAATAAAATAATAATATTATAATACTAATAATTAACCGATTACCTTTCCAGATAAAATGTATCATCTTTTCTATTTTTTCTAATTAAATTCCATTTTTTCCTATAAATATCACGTGCAACATTAATTTCTCATTTTCTAAAAACTATAACCAATTTTATTTAGATAACATAATTAAATTATAATTACTATAAACTAATTAATTAACTTTTTCACATAAATCATGTCATCTTTTTAATTTTCACGTTATCTTTCTATTTTCTTTAACTAAATATCTCTTTTTCCAATTATATCACGGGCGGTTCTATTTAATACAATAAACTAATAATATTAAAAATTAACCGATAAGTATCATCTTTTATATATTTTCTAACTAAAATTCATCTTTTAACATAAATATAACGGGCAATATTAATTTCTCCTTTTCTAAAAACATTACGAGCAATTGTATTTAGTAAAATAACGTAATTACATTGTAATTATTAAAACTAATCAATTACCTTTTCACCTAGATATTTGCTTTTTAATTTTCTCTAACTAAATCCTCTCTTTTTCTAATTATATCACGGACATTCTATTTAATAAAATGGACTAATAATTTTATAATTACTAATTATGAACCCGTTACTTTTTTCAACTAAAACCTATCATCTTTTCTATATTTTTAACTAAAATCCATCCTTTTCTAGAAATATCATGAATAACATTTATATAATCATTATCAAATCATCTCATATAAAAATTTAAGTCTCCAAAATTCATATTTTTAAAAAATTACAATAATTTTTATTTTTTATCTAACTAAATTTTTTTCTATATTAATCAATTTCCTTTTTCATGTTAAACATATTACCTTTTCTTTTTTTCGATAACTAAATAATTTCATTTTTCAGATAAAATACATATCTTTTACAATTTATCTAACTAGAATTTCTCCTTTTTTTAAAAACACTACGAGCAATGTTGTTTAATAAAATAACATAATTATATTATAATTACTATTAACTAATCAATAAACTGTTTTAGCCAAAACACGTTACTTTTTATATTTTCTCTAACTAAAGTATTTCTTTTTCCAATTATATCATCGACAGTTACCTTTTTCAGTCAAAACACGTTACCTTTTTTCTTTTCTTTTACTAAAATCTATTTTTTTCCAATTATATCATTGTCGTTTCTATTTAATAAAAATAAAATAATAGTATTATAAACTAATAATTAACCGATTACCTTTTCAGCTAAAACGTATCATCTTTTTTATTTTTTCTAATTAAATTCCCTTTTTCCAAGAAATATCACGGCCAACATTAATTTCACATTTTCTAAAAATTATGAGCAATTTTATTTAAAAAATAACATAATTAAATTATAATTACTATAAACTAATCAATTACCTTTTTCACATAAACTAATAATATTATAATATTAATAATTAAACAATTATCTTTTTCAGCTGAAACTTATCATCTTTTCTATATTTTCTAACTACAATCCCTCTTTTAATAGAAATATCATGGACCATATTAATTTCTCCTTTTCTAAAAACATTACGAGCAATTGTATTTAGTAAAATAACGTAATTAAACTATAATTACTATAAACTAATCAATTATATTTTTCACCTAGAACATGTTACCTTTTAAATTTTTCTAACCAAATCCTCTCCTTTTCTAATCATATCACGGGCATTCTATTTAATAAAGTAGAATAATAATTTTATAATTACTAATAATTAACCGATTATCTTTTTCAACTAAAACCTATAATCTTTTCTATATTTTCTAACTAAAATCCCTCCTTTTTAAGAAATATCACGGATAATATTTATATATTATCAAATCATCTCATATAAAAATTTAAGCCTCTAAAATTAATATGTTAAAAAATTTAATTCAAATTAATGAAAAAATATTATATAATATGAAAAAAAATCGTGCATTGCACGGGTTTTAAGCTAGTTTTCTTTAAATAGGTGAATGACATATATACAATTTTAAAAAAAAAAATTTGGAGTAGTAGAAATCCAAAATTTTCTCCATTAATCCATCAATTAAAAAATGAATTAGATATGAATCAATTTCTAAAATATTCGATAATCCAATTTGAATTCGCTCAATTAAATGACTTCTGATATGGATTAAAGTCATCCAATCTCATAGGAATCAAATTCCTTTATAGGCTTTATAAATCCATTGAGAGACATCAAGAAACCATGACAGTTTTTTACCTAAGCAACGGTCAATACTACAAATGTATTTTGACACTAATTAATTCTAGGGTTTTATATCAAACAGGCCACTCTGTTCGTCAAAAACTATCAAGTAGACCACCATTCTCATCGGGGTCTCATTTAAACCACTCAACTGCAAAAATATATCATGCCGTTATCTATTTTTTAAAAAAGTAACGGAAGTTCTGATTTGTCACTGACGTGTCCTAGTTGTGGTTGGGTTAGACATAACAACTCTTTTCTTGGTGAGTCAGATGTTAATGAATGTAATCAGTTGCCCATGTATATATATACACTGACATACACAAGTGTAAATTATTATCCAGGAGTTAAAGCACTCGGACATATTATTTTTAATGTTATCAGCCTTTGGTACAGTGGATATGAATGCTTTTGACCATGATTTGGCATCAATTCTCTTCAAGTGCTCAGCAACTTGCTTAGAGGTGTTTTCAATTTGCTTCATAAAGTTTTTATGTGCAGCTGGGTGTGTTGAACAAGCAGCAAAAAGCTCTTTTAATAATGCTATAGATGGATATCTATAATGCAACAGATTAGAATAATGTGCATGGGAATAGAATATATGACAACTTCAAATAAAATAACCAATAAAGTAAAAGGCTTACTTTTTGCTGAAATTGCTGTAGATATGTCTTGTACAAAATCTATGTTCAGCCCTTGGCAATATCTCTTTCACTGCATTTTGAAGCCCCTACAATAAAAAAAAACCCACCTTTACAGTACATACCAACAACATATATAACATGATAATAAAGAATTACAAGAAAAAAACTACCTTTTGTTGATCACTAATGATTGATAGTCATATCCCATCTGTCAAGTCCAAGTCATCCTGCATTAATGATATAAACCACCTCTAGGAGTCAGTGTTTTCACTCTCTACAACAGCAAAACAAACAGGGTACATGCAGTTGTTTCCATCTCTTCCAACTGCACTAAGTAACTGGCCTCCACAAACAGTCTTGAGGAAACACCCATCCAACCCTAATATTGGTCTGCACCCAGCTTTCCACCCAGTTTTTAGTGCTGCATAACAGATGTAGATCCTTTTGAACCTATTGACATCACCATCATTTAACCTTGTTCCACATATTTTAACAGTGTTTTGTGGATTGTTCTTCAACACTTCATAGCCACAATCCCTAACTCTAGAGTAATGGACCTTCAACCGATCAGCCACTCCATCAAGTGCTGCTTTTCTCAACCTCATTATCTTGATCCAAGGTACCTCTATTTCCATTTCATTCCTAGTGGTTTCAATCATCTCCTTTACTTTCCATTGAGGATTTTTCCTTATCCTGGCACCATACCTCTCTGTTAAATAATTTACACTTGCTAGCTTGTTCTTATATGGTTTAGTACAGAGGTGCTCATTCACTAAGGTTCTTATCTCCACTATTTCACTTTGATTCTGTCTTCTACCCCAAATCCTGAAGGGACATCCAGTTTCACATTTGACCTGACATATATCAGGTTCATTAGTTACAAAATGGATAGCTCTCCTTTCCTCTAATCCATACCTTCTCACAGAACTCCTGAATTCTTCCATGTTGATGAAAGCCATTCCAATACTCCATTCCACCTTGTCACTCCTTCTATTTGACAGTCCAACAACCTTTCTTCTATGTTTTTTTGACACATCAGGTGGTCCAATATATCCAATTCGACAGTTTTCATCCTCACTTGAGGATGCAATAGACCTGAACTCATCAGAGTCAAAATCTGACTCATCAAAATGTGCAGTGGCCATTGTTTTCTTCATTTCCTCCCTGAACTCCATATTTTTTTTTGTTCTCCCTCAGCTCTTCATCACTCTCAATATAGAAAGATCCCTCACTTGAACTATCATCTGTCTCTGATTCTTTGTATGCAAAGTCATCATCATCCTATTCATCCCCATCATCCCCCAATCCTCATCATCCCCCTCATCTCCATCATTAGCTGGCCCCTTACCTTTGGCCTCAGTAGTATTATCATCAGTGAATGTGTGATCCACATAGAGTTTAATTGTACCAAAAGGCTTATAAACATCAACACAGTCTCTAATCGTGACATCATCATACAGTATTCTCATTCCATTTGCCATATTTAACCCATCAGTCATAAAATGAATTAAACATTCAGCATCATAACCATATTTCTTAGCAAAGAAATCTAAATCTCTGAATGACAGCAAATCAGTATCAAAGTTCTTAATAACATCAAAATATCCTCCAATATATCTAGGGTTTCTTACATCCGAGTTGAAATAACCATGGTGGTTAATCTCTATATTCATTCGCATACTATCACTTGCATTCAACATATGAGTAATTATGTTCGTCTATGTACTTATTATCAACAAATAACAAAGAAATAAACAACTATCCACATAAAACGATCGAATGGAATATAAGGCAAGTGAACACAATACAATACAATACGAGGCAAATAAACAATAAGGAGTAAAATTTACCTTGTTCAATGATGATGGAGAGTAACGATCGAGCCTCCAAAATCCCTTAGTAAGATGGTATCGATTGAGCTTCCAGAATCACTTAGCAATAGCCGCTACTTAAGATTAGGGTTTTTTAGTTTTCCCCAAATTACACTTACCCGCGCCAAATAAAGGGTAATCTGTTCAATTTCCTTTTTATTAAAAGTCAATATTATGTCAGCTGCCAAATCATTACAACGTGGATGATACGTGGACAACCAACTCATCATTTGACTTCAAACTAACGAAAAATTCAAATATTTAACATTTTCCGTTACTTTTTAAAAAAATAGATAACGGCATGATATATTTTTGCAGTTGAGTGGTTTAAATGAGACCCCGATGAGAACGGTGGTCTACTTGATAGTTTTTGACGAATAGAGTGGCCTGTTTGATATAAAACCCATTAATTCTATGCAGTCGTATAAAATTGATCAAGTAATCTCTTAGATAAAGATGTATATCTAAATTAAAATTAATCTCCTGGTATAAATGGATATAGGGTGTTACAATACTAGTCCTTTTAATTAATTAATTTCTTAAAACTTACAAAGCCAAAATTCGAAAACTAACTAATAACAAAAAGTAATAGCAGTTTAACATTGGGCTGAAGGAAAGAAAGGATACAAGATTGGGCCTGTATGGTCGGGTCATCTTAAATAAATCCAAACAGGCCCTTTTCTAACCCTAGCCAATCTGGTAACCTTAAAAGAACAACAGATCGACAGACAAACATCTGTTGTGTTTTGGAGATAAAGATATACAAAGACAAGCGAAAATGATGAAAATCTGTATCCAAGTTCGTCAGGTAATACACACACACCAAGACACACAAATATTTGATTGATTTTAAGTTTCCATTGATTTTGTTATGCCCAAATCTGGCATAATAATTATCATGATTTAATTAGCTAAATTAACGATTCATAATTGGCTATGGGCCTAGAAAATGAAAATTGGGTCACTAAAGTCCACTATTGGAATCAGCCCAGCACAACTACAGGGCCACCTCGCTCATGATCCGGTCTAAGGGATCGCTTCGCTGACATCTCCCTCTCAGGGACCGTTTCGCACTATTATAACAACTACAGGCTAAACGAGATCGTTATCTCATTCTCAGAAGGCTCGTAGCTAGGCCCCTCGCGGTCATATGAGTAATTGGGCATTTGGGACTGCTTCGCATGGCCAGGCCCCTCGAGGTCGCATGCCAGGCTCTACTTCACTTCTCTAACCTCGCTTGAGAGACACTACTCTAACCATGCGAGACCATCGGTTTCCTTCTATAAGCCATGGATCATTGATAGAATTAATGACTCATTGCCACATCAGCCCTACATGAGTGGGCTTGGGCCATGACTTATCTTCTAAAATCCTAGCCCGTCTAGGTAACTTGCTGCCCAAGAACTACGTATGGCTTGATCCCTATAAATAGGATACGTAGGCACCTTGATACGGATAAGAAATAGTTCACCCCTAAAAACACCTATCAAGATCAGCCACACCTATACACATAAACCCTAATCCTTGTTCTTCTTTTATTAGTTTTATATCCGTATTTAGCTCCGTAAATGCAGCAACCTCCAAATATTGTTATACAATATTCTCCCTATAACAAGTGGCGCTAGAAGGAGGGGCTTAGTCATTAAATTAGGAGAACGATGACTAAATCAAACAAGAAGAAAAATGGAATAGGGGAGACCCCGGGGTCGCACAAGAAAAACAAAGACGACCCCCAGAGGAAGGATCCACCAGCATACGAGGCCCCTAGAGATGAAACTAGGAACGGGTTCGAAAAGGAAAGGACACCACCCGTCCAGCAGGTGCCTTTGACTGGAGAAGTCATGTCATATCTGAAGGGTCTTAGCTATCAAGTGATCGTAATGCAGGAGAGGATGGATAAGGTGGAAAAAGTAGAAAAGCGACACAGCTCTAGAGGCTTGAAGAGGAAAGCAAGGATAGGAGACCGAACTCATTAAACAGAAGGTAGTAAAGACCCCACCAAGAAGTTAATAGGGGACTTTGACGATGTTGTTACAGATCAAACGAACCCTGATTGGAGCGAGGAGGAGATCCCTTTGGAAAAGCAAGGGAGGTCACAGGATAAGCCTGTCTCATCTGAGGGGAGATCGATAAGTGTCTTCGACCGCATTGGAAAGAAATTGACTGAGCATGATCTTCGCCTCAAACTAGAAAGGATTACTACTAATAAGGATGGAGGGTCTAAAAATAAAAGCAAAGGCTCCTATCGACCTCGATCCCCTCGTCGAGATCGTGAGCGGTCATATCGTCGCGATGATAGACCCCCCTCTCACAGAGAGCGTGAGCGGTCCCATCGTCGCGATGACAGACCCCCATCTCATCGAGATCGTGAGCAATCCCAACACCGCAAGGAGGAACATAAAAAGAAGGATCGCAAAAATGATCAGGAAGAGTCTAGCGCCCCCAAAAAGACTCAATCTCATCATGGAAGTACTGAAGAAAAGAAAGATGGAGACAAAGAGGTCAAGATTGGGGACTATAAGCTAGAGGAGTTGAAAAGTGCATTGGATGCGATGAATAATGAGAAAGGGATTTTCAGTAATATGGGCTCCTCTTCACCTTTCACTCACAAAATTCGAACTGCTCTACTTCCCCTTAATGAGATGGATGTATACCAAGTATCACAGTTAGCGAGGTGCAGGTTGTTTGCATCCTCATTAAGGGGAAGTGCCCAGCAATGGTTTTCAAGGCTAGGATCCCTGATTGTCATAGATTCTTGGGAACAGCTCGTGGACATCTTCATCAAACATTTCCAATCTTCTATGCTCTGTGCACCTCCTGTGTCCATATTGGCAAACATAAAACAAAAGAAAGAGAGACTCTGCATGATTACTTCAAGAGGTTCAATGCTGAAGTACCTCGCGTACGAGGTGCAAATGATGAAGCGGTGAAAAATTTCCTTATTGCTGGGGTAAGGGAAGGAATTAAATTCTGGGGGAAACTGTAGGTGCAAACCCCTGGTACACTTTCACAGTTGCATAGGGTCACGGAGCCCTTCAAGCGCGTGGAGAAGTCACTTACAGATCTCAAGAAAAATAGTGAAAGAAGAAGCAGTGGAAGTGGAAGCAGGGGAGTGAAAAGGAAGGATTCCCTAAGCCCAAGGCGAAGACGGGATTGCAGCCTTAGCCCAAAGAGGAGGGAACGCGAGTTCATAAGGCGATCCCCTCCTCGAGATCGCTCCACAAGAAATGAAGACAAGTTTGTCCCTCTGGTTGCCTCGATTGACCACATCTATGCTGTCAATGCGGACAAAGGGATATTTAATAGGCCCGCACCAATGGGTCCAAGAGGGATTTCAGACACAAGTAAATATTTTGCCTTTCACGAACAAACAGGGCATGATACTACAGGTTGTTGGCAGCTCAAGCAGCAAATTGATCAGTTAATTCGAGATGGAAAGTTAACTGAATGGGCAGTTCGCAAAGCAAAGAAACATGGGGCTAAAGCTGGCCTCGGATATAATGCCGTCCCACCAGTTAGGCAAAATGATGAGCCCCATAAGCAAAGGGAAGAGCGAGGAGGAAGTATCCATGTAATCATTGGAGGCCCCCACATTGGGGGGGGAAGTAACAAAGCTAGAGAGATATGCACGCGAGGCCATGGAGAGACCTCTCACTAATGTGCATCATCTGCAGGAACGACCCCCAAAACTTTTCAATGGGGAAGATACAAACATAATGTTCATCGAGGAGAATGCGAAATGGGTCTATCATCCCCATTCTGATGCACTTGTGGTTCGGGTTCGCATTGGCTCTCAGAATGTCTATAGGGTCCTCGTTGATAATGGAAGTGTTGTGAACATTCTAACATACAAAGTCTATAAAAAGATGGGGTATGTTGACAAGGATCTTATGTCAACAGTGGGACATCTTTATGGGTTTACTGGGGCCTCGGTCAGTGTGAAAGGCCTCATACGGCTACCCATCACTTTAGGGGATGAACCCTGTATCACAACACAGGTCGCTGACTTTATGGTGGTGGATCAACCATCAGCATACAATGCCATCGTAGGGAGGCCCATCTTAAAGGAAATGAGGGTGGTGACATCTATCTACCATCTCTCCATGAAGTTTCTTACCCCACATGGGGTCGGGTGTGTTAATGGAATTCAACACGAATCTCGTGAATGCTACACACGAAGAGACCTTGCCAACATCAGAATCTGAAAGACCACAAATTAGTGTGTACTTGGCATTTCCATTATAGCCTGCTTTTATCAATTCTTCCTCGGTAAAATCATCAACATCTTTTGGCTTTCCGTTTTCATCCATAAAGGTAAATGGACCATCTTTAACAACCAACCATTCAAGTGGATTTTTGCTCAGAATCACCTTCATCCTTAGTCTCCATAAATCATAATTTTCTGTACCAACGAGAAGTGGTGGCATGTTCGATGATTCTCCCTCTACATAAATGTGTGCCATAGGATCTGTACTTTCCTGTTACAGAAATGTTAGTACACCAAGCTCTGATACCAATTGAAAATACACACCTAGAGGGGAGGGGTGAATAGGTGTTATGACTAACAATGATCAAATAAAAATTCTGCCTGAAAAGTTATTCTGGCAGCTAGCTGGATGCAACAGATTAGTGAATAAGCAGCTAGCTGAGTTAACTGGATGCGACAGATTAACAAATAAGCAGCTAGCTGAGATATGCAATGCAGAAAGATAAAAGGTGCAGAAAGTAAAGAACACCACGAATTTTAGCTAGGTTCGACCCCTAATCTTCTATGGTCTACGTCCTAGTCCCTTACCAACATGGTAAGAGAATATATTATTGATCACAAATAAACCAATTACAAGATCCAATAATATATCACCCAATTTACTGATAACATCTTGCTGGAATGAACTTTTCCCCCTGAGTAAAATAACTCCCTTGAACCTCAAAGACTCTCTAACAGCCTTTCTCCCTTGAACACTGAATTCCTTGAAGTTCCCCTTCTTGAATTCCTCTAGTTCCTTGAACAACCTGTTGTATAGACCAATGAGTTCCCCTTGAGCACAATACTCCTTGATCACCAAGATCCCCTTGCTGTTATGCAGTGAAAACAATTCCCAGTTGTTGATAACAGCTAGCTGAAACAATGTTTTTGAACCGGCTCTCTAAGTACTATACTACTTCTTGTAGCACAAACTTCTCTAGCTTCTAGTTCACCAAACCCGTGTTTCCCAAGACTACTATCCAACAACTATAATTACAACTTTAACAAATATTGAAATGATAGATATTACAACTCAACTAATATGACTCTTTATATATATAAACCGTGTATGATATATCTTAGAGCTCAAGAATGTTGTTTATAGATTTTGCAATGTAAACAACTGAGTTGTTGTGTATAATGATATGAAATATATTCAGGTGTGTTCTTGATGGTTGTCCAGTTCCGCTTCTTGTATCACAAGTGAAGAATATATATAAGCAAACTCCAAGGTTCAGATTATTCAAGCAAGGAGCCGTTGAGAGATTTCTGGGATATTCAAGATGGGAATCAAGCTTTTGATTTAAAGAATGTTTCTCATGCAGAGGAATATAATCAGTGGAGTAGTGATGAGAATGTGTATAACAAAGCTTTTTGTTCTTGAAGAAATCCGTTAGAGACATATGAAGAAAACAATGAATTTGATAATTAATGAATGTGTTTTCTTTAGAAGCTTTTCTACAAGACAACAGATGGTGGAGTTGTAGAAATATGGAATATTTGTTTATTAACAAAAGCATGCTTGAAAAGTAAGCACATGGGATGTTTTGGTGGAGCACTTTAGAAAGTAAAAGTCTCCTTTAACATGTGGATGTTGTCTAGAAAGATTCCTTTGAGAAAGAAGAGCTCTAATATATATAATACAATATTTATATATATATTAGACAATCACTACAACTGATTTCTAACATATATTCTTTAAGAACGTACTCCCCTTTGATATTCTGAATATTCTGGACAGTCTGCCAGCTTGCTGTGATGTACTGTCAGCTAGCTGAGATGCCCTGCCAGCTAGCTGAGATGCCCTGTGTTTTGCTATGAATTGATATGAATAATGAACCTGCAAAACAATACTAGTCCAGAACAAATACCCAGCTTGCATCCTATGTATGATCATCAAATTATAGAGTTTCAATTTCTTATGCTACCATGGTGGATTCACGCTCAAGAATTGAAGTACGGGAAGTGGCAAAAGAATCGGAAGAGAAAACGGATGAGAAATGAGCAAATTGTGGATTTTCGGGAAGGTTGCGCAGTCTACACTGTTTTTGCCATATCTGGAGTTCTAGAAGTCCGTTTTCAGTGATCTTACTGTCCACGTGAAGCTTGGGGAATTTTCTTGAAGTTTGAAGCAAAATAAAAATCTTGCCAGAAACTTGCCGCGCAGACTGCGCCCTGGAGTGCGCAGACTGCGCACTAATTAGCTGGAAAAAAATTCTGATTTATTGTTTGGGCCATATCTTGAGCTCTACAAGTCCGTTTTGGACGATCTTACAGTCCACGCGAAGATAACGGAATTCCCTTTCATTCTAAAGTGGTCCAAATGTCTAGTTACAACTGGAACGGCCCAAATATAATGAAGAAAAGTCAGCTACGAATTTTCCTTAAAAACAGAATCAGTTTAGGAAACGTATTTTGTGCTAAACTGTAGAAATTCTATTTTAACTCTATTTTGGGGAATTTCTTGTTGGACAAGACACTGGGTCTATATAAACTCATCTAGGCATCAAGAAAATCACGATTTTTTATCAGAGAAGGAAGGGAGACAAGTTGGAGAAGGATTTACCAACGCTCGTGACAAGCAACGGGGATCTAGATCTACTTTTGTTTTCTTCTAATTAGGCGAAACTCTTGGATGTTTTTGGAATTTGTTTTCTTAACTCATTACTATAGTTTATTTATAATCTTTAATACTTTGTTTATTATCATGGTTTCATCAGATCCCATGATGACGAGCGATTCGATTATGAACTTATCACTGTCATGGGATTCTAACGGATTTATATATGTAGTTTAGTAGTTTGCTTGCTTTAAAGATTTGTGTGTGATGAATTCTTGATATCCTTGTATGGTTAATCTTAATGCTTTTAGATGCGTAGCTAACATCTAAATTGAATTGTTAATCTCTTGTGAAGCGAGAGTGGATCTTGAGATTTAGAACTTGCCATGTTAGCATAGGATAGGTTGATGTTTTGACATCATGATTTGTGGCATAAATAGAGATAAATTATGCAGCCCTATGTGATCTATATGGATAACTTGTGCTTCAACCGTTATGTTTTCAAATTCTATAGATATATAGGGTCTAAACATAATTGGTGTCTATTCATCTTCTATCTCTTTTGTGGATGTATGGGTAGTTTGGTATTCGTATACTGAGAGGTAGCCTATACTTGTTTGGTGTTGTCTGATCAGATATCATAACCATCACATGCATTGATTAAAGGCATCATCTCTAAGCGAAGTATTTAATGAAGTTAGGATCCCATGTTTATTCTCATATAAGTAATTCGACTTTAATTCTCATTAGTTAAGTAATTCTTAGTTTTGTTAACTTGATTCTTAGTTAATTTTAGTTAATCAAAACTCAGTCTTGTTATTTGTCTTAGTAGTGAATAAAAACCATACATTGTTGCATAGGTGCATTAACTGAATTGAAACTTAACCAGATCTCTGTGGGAACGAACTCAACTTTATTCTATATTACTTGTGACCACGTACGCTTGTGTGAATTAATGCAAATAAGTTTTTGGCGCCGCTGCCGGGGATCAACGGTGTTTTATTTTTAGTTATGTGCTTGTCATCAGTGGTCGTTAGAGTTCACTGACTCGGATTTTTTTTATTACATAGTTGTATGTTTCTTGGTGTTTCAGGTACTTGAAGTGTTGCAACAGTAAGAGATGGGTGATCGACCAGCAACAGCAGCGAAGGCTTTGAAGGATTACTCTCAACCGAAAATCAATGACAATCAATCTAGCATTGTCAAACCAGCCATTGCAACTAATACTTTTGAGATTAAGCCACGCACGATTCAGATGGTACATAATTCAGTTCAGTTTGGGGGTGTTCCAACGGAAGATCCTAACATGCACATCAGGGACTTTATCGAGATCTGCGACACTTTCAAGTTCAACGGTGTGTCGGAAGATGCTGTCAAATTGAGACTTTTCCCATTGTCTTTGAGGGATAAGGCTAAGGGCTGGTTACATTCTCTACCAGCCGGTTCCATTACTACATGGGAGGATCTTGCTCAGAAGTTTCTCACTAAATTTTTCCCCATGGCTAAAACAGCAGCAATCAGGAACGCTCTAACTCAATTTGCATAGCAATCCGGTGAATCTTTGTGTGAAGCTTGGGAATGCTACAAGGAGATGTTAAGGAAGTGTCCTCATCATGGCATGCCGAACTGGATGGTAATCAACTATTTTTACAATGGGTTGAGAGCACAATCTAGACCTTTGCTAGATGCAGCATCAGGTGGAGCTCTATGGGCTAAGAGCTACGAGGAAGCTTATGATCTAATTGAGATGATGGCTGCGAATGAATATCAGAATCCAACTAAGAGACTATCTCAAGGCAAAGTAGTAGGAATTCTTGAAGTTGATGCAGCTACAGCTATTGCAGCTCAGTTGAAGGCTTTGACTATGAAGGTGGATTCTCTTACCAACTATGGAGCACGACGGGATGCAAGTGTTTGTGAGTTATGTGCGGGCGCACATGAGACGAGTCAATGTGCCATATCTTCTGAATCGGCACAGTTTGTAAGCAACTTCCAGCGCCCTTCGCAACCAACTCCAGCCACCTATCATCCCAATTTCAGCTGGAGCAACACTCAAGATATGCAGCAACCACACCCTTATCAGCAGTTTCAAGGCCAGCAATATGGAGCGAGGCCGTTCAATCAAGGCTTTCAGCAGCAGTATGCTCCAAGGCAACAATTTCAACCTCCGGGATTTCAACAGCCGCCTCATGCTAGTGCGGGGCAATCTTCTAATGAAAAATCTGAACTGGAGGAATTGATGTTGATGTGCAAGAGTCAAGCAGTTTCGATAAAGACCTTGGAAAATCAGATTGGTCAAATTGCTAGTGCTTTGCTGAATAGGCCACAAGGAACTCTTCCTAGTGACACAGAGGCTAATCCAGGCAAGAGGGAGGTCAAAGAAAAGGTGAACGCAGTCACTTTAAGATCCGGAAAGGTTACAAGCGATCAAAATTCAGCAGTTATGGAAGAAGAAGAAGTTCATGAACAGCAGGTTGAAAAATCTGCAGTACCAGAAATTGCAAAATCTGATGTGGCTGCTGATCAGTTGGTCGATTATGCGGAAAATAAAGAGTGCTTTAGAGTGGAAGGGGTTGAGATAAAAGATGAGGAATTAGGCGTGACTGATCTTTGGGAGTCTCAAGTGCTGACGGATGAGATGGGTTCATCGTCAAATCTTGAGGAAGATGTTTTGTTAAATTATGAGGGTAATAAGGATCTTCATTAGTTGTACAGGAATTTTAATTCTGATGAGATGTTAGAGGAGTTGAATGCTATTTGTTCTAAGCATGAAATTCAACTTGAAGAAAGTTCTTTTGATCCTAAGTCTGATGTTAAGACTTCTGTTGGTGAACCACCCACTTCAGTTCCTAATCCGTCTATTTCCAGTCTTGGTCAATCATTGGTAGTTAATCATCATGTTGAAGAAGCTTCCAAACTCGAGCTTAAACTACCAGATCACCTAAGGTATGCATATTTGGGTCAATCATCTACTTTGTTTATTATTATTTGTGCTAACTTGTCAGGTAGTGAAGTGAAGAATGTTACTGACACTTTTGAGGAGCAAGGAGGGTTGACACTTGTCATTAAGGATGTACCACCGGAAAAGATAATTAAATGGCCATATAGAGATACGGTGTAGAAATTTTCAAGAGGAAAAAACCATTGCCATGTCTAGCTAAATACTTTAAACAAAGGCGCTTCGTGGGAGGAAACCCATGTGTTTCGGTAGTTTTAGGTATGTTTCCTGCTATCCCTTGTATTACCTTCAATGGGGACATTGAATATTTCAAGTTTGGGGGTGATTTGGGGATGAGTAGTGTTAGTGTGTCTTTGTTCATATAGGAGTTCATATTTTGCATGTGTAGTGTAGTTCATTCATGTTTTGTTCGTATTATCGCATGTTTTGTTCGTATTATCGCATGTTTTGTTTCATATAGGACATTCTGTTATTTTTTTTATACCATGTGAGTCCATTTAGTTGCATTTGCATGGCATGCACATTTCATGATCCATTAGAATGAGCTTATTCTGATTGGTAGGTCGTTGTCTTATTGAGTGTGGTAATGGTGAATAGAGGGTTGATTTATAGTTCTTAAGTAATTGACTTGCATGTTACAAAAACAAAATCTTTACACAGTCTCATCGTTTGCTTTTGGGCTAGATTGAAGTCATGCTTTTTTGGTTGTTTTTAGATTTAATCACTTGATTATATTTAGAATTTTCGTTATTCCCTTGACAGCGTGGGAACACTAAAGTCTAAGTTTGGGGGAAAACAGGGATTTCATGCTAGTTGTGAATAATTGTCAATAATGGCTAGGCATCAAATGGCAAGTAGCCGACTCATATTTTATGAGTAGTCTAGGGTTGGAAATGAGAATTCTCATTCCAGATTGCATATAAAAAAAAGAGAAAAAAATGAAAAAAGAGTCAAAAGAAAAAGGAAAAAAAAAGTTGTATATTGTTTTAATTTGTTAAATGCAGAATTAACCAGGGTGAACTCTTTAATACTCGAGCAATTAAGTTCGCGGGGACTTTGTGCCTAGTGACCTAAGGCTTTTATAGTCTGGGATCCACTAACCCAGCGCTCGCTACATGGGTATTATTGTATAAGCCTTTTGGGGTCTCATCCAATGCACGGTTAAATAAGCATGCTTGTATATTATGTGTCGTAGTTGTTTTTAGTAATAACGCATGGATTTCTGGCTAAGTCAGATGACGATAGAGGTGTCTTTAGGTTATGAAGTGTTTACCGTCTATTCTATTTATAAACCTGTGATTGTCTTGGCGAAGAATAGGTATGATTTTGATCTAGTTTTGGGAGTATTTCTGATGAACATTGCACACACACACGTTGCATTGTTTGAGATATTTGCTTGCTAGTTGGTTTTGGTTAGTTCGAAGGGATCGTTGCATTCTCATATTAGTTGCATTCATGCATTGCATTGTTTTTGCATTGTTTAGTTAGAAGGACTTTGTGGGTACATTCGCTATAGGCCCTCACGAGACCTCACTCATCTACTAGGGCTACCTACGGGTTTAAAGGGCTTGTTGCATATACCAAATGCAACCATGATCACCTACGGAAGTGGTACTAGTTAGTTGTACAAAGTTATATTTGTTTATGCTTGAGGACAAACATCGGTTTAAGTTTGGGGGTGTGATAAGTGGATTTGATATCCACTTGGAGTATTCCATATCGGCTTAAATTGTTTCACTTGGCCTCAAGTTTGTCGCATTTTTGATGTGTTTTGTGTAGTTGTGCAGTATTGTAACTATCAGTTAAGGTTGGCGATTTCCATTGATTTTGGAGTGGATTCTTAGCTTGGAATGAATCAAGGAGTGATTTCTTATGCTACCATGGTGGATTCACGCTCAAGAATTGAATAACGGGAAGTGGCAAAAGAATCGGAAGAGAAAACGGATGAGAAATGAGCAAATTGTGGAAAATTCGGATTTGCGGGAAGGTTGCGCAATCTACACTGTTTTGGCCATATCTGGAGTTCTAGAAGTCCGTTTTCAGTGATCTTACTATCCACGCGAAGATAACGGAATTCTCTTTCATTCTAAAGTGGTCCAGAGGTCCAATTACAACTGGAACAGCCCAAAAATAATGAAGAAAAGTCAGCTACGAATTTTCCTTAAAAACAGAATCAGTTTAGGAAACGTATTTTGTGCTAAACTGCAGAAATTCTATTTTAACTTTATTTTGGGAATTTCTTGTTTGACAAGACGCTGGGGCTATATAAACTCGTCTAGGCATCAAGAAAATCACGTTTTTTTTATCAGAGAAGCAAGGGAGACAAGTTGGAGAAGGATTCACCAACGCTCGTGACAAGCAACGGAGATCTAGATCTACTTTTGTTTTCTTCTAATTAGGCGAAACTCTTGGATGTTTTTGGGATTTGTTTTCTTAACTCATTACTATAGTTTATTTATAATCTTTAATACTTTGTTTATTATCATGGTTTCATCAGATTCCATGATGACGAGCGGTTTGATTATGAACTAATCGTTGTCATGGGATTCTAACGGATTTATCTATGTAGTTTAGTAGTTTGCTTGCTTTAAAGATTTGTGTGTGATGAATTCTTGATATCCTTGTATGGTTAATCTTAATGCTTTTAGATGCGTAGCTAACATCTAAATTGAATTGTTAATCTCTTGTGAAGCGAGAGTGGATCTTGAGAATTAGAACTTGCCAGTTAGCATAGTATAGGTTGATGTTTTGACATCATGATTTGTGGCGTAAATAGAGATATATTATGCTGCCCTATGTGATCTATATGGATAACTTGTGCTTCAACTGTTATATAGATATATAGGGTCTAAACATAATTGGTGTCTATTCATCTTCTATCTCTTTTGTGGATGTATGGGTAGTTTGGTATTCGTATACTGAGAGGTAGCCTATACTTGTTTCGTGTTGTCTGATCAAATATCATAACCATCACATGCATTGATTAAAGGCATCATCTCTAAGCGAAGTACTTAATGAAGTTAGGATCCCATGTTTATTCTCATATAAGTAATTCGACTTTAATTCTCATTAGTTAAGTAATTCTTAGTTTTGTTAACTTGCATCTTAGTTAATTTTAGTTAATCAAAACCCAATCTTGTTATTTGTCTTAGCAGTGAATAAAAACCATACATTGTGACCACGTACGTTTAATTTTAGTTAATCAAAACCCAATCTTGTTATTTGTCTTACTTAATTGAAACCTAACCAGATCTCTGTGGGAACGAACTCAACTTTATTCTATATTACTTGTGACCACGTACGCTTGCGTGAATTAGTGCAAACAGGGATCGGAAGAAAGGATGAAGGAGAGTCTAGCACAACTAACGAATACGAGCTCGATTTGGATCCTCGCATCCCGGAGCATACTGAGCGAGTTGGAGCCGTAGAAGATACCATCTCTGTTCTGGTTGATGCCAAAGATCAGTCTAAGGTGCTGAAGGTCGGGTCGCAACTTAATCCTGAGCTCCGTGAGAGACTTGTTAATTTTCTAAAAGCCAATTTTGATGTGTTTTCCTGGTCCCATGAAGACATGATTGGAATCGATTCCAACGTCATTTGTCACAAGCTCAACTTAGACCCAAACAAAAAGGGAATAAGGCAGAAAAGGCGATCCATAAGTGGTGAGCGACCCGAGGCCCTCAAAGAAGAGGTTGACAGGCTACTCGAGGTCGGGCTCGTTAGGGAATCATTTTACCCTGACTGGATCGCGAACCCTGTCCTTGTGAAGAAGTCCAATGGAAAGTGGAGGACATGTGTGGATTTCACCGACCTCAACAAACACTGTCCCAAGGATAGTTTCCCACTCCCAAGGATCGATCAGTTAGTAGATTCTACAGCTGGGCACGCACTCCTTAGCTTTATGGATGCCTATTCAGGGTATAATCAGATACCTATGTAACAGTAGAGACCTCTATCAGTGATGGGCATGCACACCTCGTTCATCACTGATAGAGGTCTCTACTGTTACATAGGGATGCCCTTCAGTCTCCTCAATGCTGGAGCCACCTATCAAAGGCTCGTTAATATGATGTTTGAGAAACAAATTGGCAAGACAATGGAGGTATATGTATATGACATGCTGGTAAAGTCTAAAGAAGCTGGGGATCACATCACTCACCTCGCAGAGATGTTTGATATACTGAGGAAGTATAGAATGAAGCTCAACCCCCAAAAATGTGTATTTGGGGTCGAATCTAGGAAATTTCTTGGGTTCATTGTCAACCATAGAGGCATCGAGGCCAATCCAACAAAAATTAAGGCCCTAATGAAAATGAGATCGCCCAGAAATGTGAAGGAGGTGCAAAGCCTCACAGGGAGGAAAGCTGCTCTTAATAGATTTGTGTCAAAATCATCAGACAAGTGCCAGGAGTTCTTCAAAGCAATCAAGAAAGTTGGAAAAAATTTTGAATGGACATCGCAGTGCGAGGAAGCTTTTCAAAAAATTAAGGAGCACTTGGGGTCGCACCTTTGCTATCCAAACCTCATGATGGAGAAACACTTATTGTTTATCTCGTTGTGTCAGAGCATGCGATCAGTGCAGTCTTGGTTCGCGAGGAAGATAAAATTCAGTACCCTGTCTATTATGTCAGTCGAAGAATGCTTGATGCGGAGACCCGCTACACCAACATGGAGAAGCTTGCTTATGCCTTGGTATTGGCCTCGTGAAAATTAAGGCCATATTTTCAGGCTCACAAGATTGAAGTCCGCACATCTTATCCTCTAAGGCAAGCAATGCATAAACCTGAGACATTTGGGAGACTTTTAAAATGGACTGTAGAACTGAGTCAGTTTGACATCGAATACAAGCCTCGAGGGGCTCTAAAGGGTCAGGCTATAACAGATTTTATACTTGAGTTTCCTCCTTACGTTGAACAAGGTTCATGGGCTCTCGTAGCGATCCCTGAAAATGTCAACAGCGAAGCCAAAACTGAGAACTCGGCCTCGTGGTGGGAACTTTATGTGGATGGTGCCTCTAATAATGAAGGAGCGGGAGCAGGGATCGAACTTGTCACTCTCGAGGGCCCCAAGATAAGCAGTGCAGTTCATTTTACTTTTGAAGCATCTAATAATGCAGCTGAATACGAGGCTTTGATCATTGGCCTCAAACTCGCAATTGAAATGAAGGTGGAAAACCTCAATGCATACAGTGATTCTATGTTGGTCACAGGGCACATTGTGTGTGGATGGCAGGCCAGGGGGCCTCAAATTGAACTCTATCTGCGATGTGTGCAAAGATTGATGAAGTCATTCAAGCAAGTGAAGGTGGAATTTATCAGAAGAGCAAAAAATTAGGGAGATAACGCCCTCGCTAAACTGGGCTCGCGTCGCGAGGCCACATTACTTGGAGTTATACCATTGGAAATTCAGGTTAAGCCTAGTGTTCCTGAGGAGTTTGTTATGGAGACCGCGAGTTCAGACCCAACGTGGATGACCCCTCTTTGGGAGTATGTGAAAAATGGGATACTGCCTCAAGATAAAAGGAAGCAAGGAAGGTCAAATTTCAGGCGGCGCGCTATGTGATATATGACGAGGTTCTTTACAGAAGAGGGTTCAATACCCCACTCCTAAGGTGTGTGGACAGTGAGGAGTGTAACTATATCTTAAGGGAGGTTCATGAAGGTATATGTGGAAATCACTCGGGGGGTAGTTCGCTGGCTCAAAAGATTCTGCGACAAGGGTATTTTTGGCCTACATTAAAGACAGATGCCTTTGAATTTCTGGGGAGGTGCGATGCCTGTCAGAGGATTGCTAATTTTAGCAACGCTCCAGTTTCCCACCTCACCTCACTCACGAGCCCATGGCCCTTCGCCATGTGGGGCATTGATCTAATTGGAGAACTTCATAAGGCTAAAGGGAGAGTTAAATATGCAGTTGTGGCAGTAGACTATTTCACTAAGTGGGCCGAGGCTGAGCCACTTGCAACTATCACTGCCAAGAAATTAAAAGATTCATTTATAGGGCAATTGTGTGTCGCTATGGGATCCCTTATCAGCTCATATCGGATAATGGGAAGCAATTCGACAGCAAGGAGATGAAAGAATTTTGTCAAAATTTTGGGGATCAAGAAAAGTTTTTCAACTTTAAGCCATCCTCAAACAAATGGCCAAACCGAGGATATCAATAAAATAATCAAGAACACTTTGAAAGTGAAGCTAGAGGAAAGCAAAGGCAACTGGCCAGAAGAATTACCAAGGGTCCTATGGTCATACAACACGACTCCAAGGACCACCACTAGAGAGACTCAATTTTCTTTGACCTATGGATGCGAGGCTATGGTCCCAGTTGAGGTCGGCTCAGGGTCATTCAAAAAGGAACATTATGACCCAGAGTCCAATGAAGTCAATCATAGGCTCTATCTGGATGTGATTGAAGAAACCAGAAGCGAGGCCCAGACTAGGCTCGCGGCTTATCAAAGAAGAACAGCAAGATACTACAATGGGAAGGTCAAGGTGCGACCCCTACATGTGGGCGACCTGGTACTTAGAAGAGTGATGCCTAATACCAAGGTACAAAGTCATGGAATTTTTGGAGCCAACTGGGAAGGGCCTTATAAAATATATGCTGTTCTCTGGGAAGGAACTTACTACCTCGCAGACATGTAGGACAAGGTCATACCTCGCGCCTGGAATGCAGAGCATCTAAGGAAATACTATCAGTAACGGCCTCGTCACTTGTAGTGTCTATCTATTACTACTTAGCATGAATAAATTCATACAAAGTACCGGGGGGTAGTGATCATATATACACCTCCCCTTTATGATGTAATGACTTTAGGGCCTCGTCCCTACCTATCAACTTTAGGGCCTCGCCCCTACCTTGTATCATATTGAGATGCCTCTACATATCAACTTTAGGGTCTCGCCCCTACTTTATCAATACATGAGTTCGTTCATATTCATTACTGTGTATTTTTCTTTCAAACTTTACTTGTTTGTTAGAATTTACATTTTAAGGTCTAGCTCAGCACAACAATGCGAGACTACACCGATTCAGGCCGAAAAATAGGGCCCGCAACAGTTCGCATCTAGCGATCTTGGGGTGGCACATCTTAAACTATTCACAACAATCAAAAGAATCTAAGCAAAAGAAAACATATGGCACTTCGCATCTGCGAGCACAATCTATTACAATCTGGTGAGCTAAGTTACTTATGTAGTATGAGCAAGCATGTTGGCTAATGAAGACAATCTAAATGAAGATTTACCGGAAAAAAAAACACTTCTACAAAGCGAGATAAAATAGAAATGAAAGCAATGATATTAGATGAAGCACGGATAAGATTAAAGTTAATAGATCGCTATGCGATCCCAGAATTCTTGACCAGCAAAAATATTGTTACAACTTGCGAGGCATTAAAAGGGAGCCCACATCCCAAATTCAAGAATTCAAATTGTCATTACAAAAGTGATTCAAGAAGATGTTTCATTTTGATTAGCATTAGCGGCGGCCTCATTTGCTAGCATCGCTTCCTCCGCTAGCCTCACTTCTTGTGCCAGCCTTGCCTCCTCGGCATCCTCCTCCGCGATCTCCAGCTTTAGAATTTCTGCATAGTCAGCATTTCTAGGCCCAAGCTGGTCCCAGTCAAAGTCTGGGATCGCGCGAATGAATCCCTTCATGAAAGTGACTTGGCCCTTGGCAAGGAATTTCTCCTCAGCAGTTTCTAGCGAGGCATGTGCAGCAGCCAGATCGCTTTTCAGCTTCGTGATCTCCTCATCTTTCTTCTTCACAGCCTCCTCGCTGGACTTCTACAATTCCTTGAGAGATTTCTCAAATTCCTTCCTCTCCCTGCGAGCAGTTTTCAGATCTGTACGAATTTGGGCAGTATCGTGAGAGAGTTTCTTTTTATAGGTCTCCTCTAAGGATCGCTTGTCCTCGACCTTCTGGAACTCAAGCACCTTATTCTTTTTGTCCATCTGGAAGAAATGCTTAGTATGCGCAGCTTGGCGAATAAAGGCTTCAGCGAGGCACTTGGTCAGAGCATTGGTATTCTCTTCTAGGGTCGCCTTCCACCAGTTAGAAGTCTCGGCTTCTTCTGTGTATTTATTTCCCAGCGCAGCGAACAGATGCTGAGAAGGGGTAGTGGCCATGACCCTAGAAGGCAATTGGGAAAGCACATCTAGTTGTCCATCTTTTTAGGCTCGCTTGAGAGGGCTCTATTCAGCGAGGTCTAGGACTTGATCTCTAGCGAGGCTGATTTGAGGAGGCAGATCGTTGATAACTTTCTGTTGAGAAGTTGTTATTTTTGGGGGAATTGGGGCTTTTAGCGTAGAGGCCGCCTTCGAAGCTAAATTTTTGGAGGCACCCAGCTGGAGAAAGGGAGGAACTTGACCAGTTCGGTTCGATATGCCTGTACAAAGAAAATAAAAGACAGTTTAGTAAGTTGCTGGATGGCAGTAAAATAAGTGCGAAGACAAGCAACATCAAGTTATGCATGTATGAAAATGAAAATCATAGTACAATATGCAAAAATTATGGGTCGAATCACTATCGAGTACCCTCATCGTTAACTATTTCAACATGAGAAGACGAGGCCTCTTCTCGTAGTTTTCGCTTTCGCGAGGATCGCTTCGCATTTGAGGGCCCCGCTTCAGGAGTGGAGCCTACCCCCTCCTTGTGGAATTCGCATTCGATTAAATTGTCTAAAGTGAGCAGGGTTCTGATATTCCTTTCTTCTTTGGTTGATTTCGTTAGCACCTCATCGGCTCATTTTTTATCTTCACCTTTGAGAACGGTGCGAACTGGACCAACTACGATGCCGAAAGTGTTAGATAAAAATTTTAGGAAGACGGAGAAGTACAGTCTTGATAAATAACTCACCAGGGAGATAGTTGAAGCTTGTTTTGACTCTGGGGACGTCGTGTATATACAGGAAGGGTTCCTTCCACGATCCAGCATTACTTATTCCCCCAGGAAGGAGGCTTTTCTTATTGAACTCTGGCCATATAGAAAAGTAAACATATCCAAAATCTTTGGCCCCGCATCGCTTGAGCTGAAGGAAATAGCCCATTGTCCTCGCGTCGAGGGGTGGATATCCAAGCTTGTGATAGAGAATATAAAGAGCGATCATGGATCTATAGCCATTTGTACTGATTTGAATGGGAGCCAGATAGTATGTTTCGCAAACGTCTTTTATGAATGGGTGAAGGGGCGAGGAGACACCTATCTTCATGAGCGGGACCGTTAAGACCATCCTTGGTACCCTACCTCCATTTTCCTCATGATTAAAGCGATAACATCGCATCTTTTTCTTGGGAAGGATAATTTTACCTTCAGGTCGGAACTTCTCGACCCCCTCTCTGATAGGCTTCTCAGTTAGAGTTGAAGACATGTCTCGGCATGCAAGGATGCGAGGTTCACCCGGCTTTACCTTCGAACCAGGCTCGATGTCTTCAGGACGAGGCCCACCAACATATATGATCCCTTCTAGCTTTGGTTGAGGGGTCGGCACATAGGGTTCCGGTGATGCCTCAGGGATGTAGTCATAATCTTTAAAATTTACGACTCTTGACACCTAGTCAAGGCCCCCGTCATCTGAAGACGGCTCCTCATAGTCATCATTATGGGAGTTGTCCTCGTTGTCGGCACCTCCCTCAACATCATAGTAGGCCTCGCCTAATGAGTATACTGAAGAGTCACTTATGTGAATGGGAGAAATAGTTTGAGGAGGAGGTAGTTTGGCAAGGATCCGTGCTGCTTCTGAGCTGAATGCTTCTCCCTTCTTTTTTAACATTTCAATTTCTTGTTCAAGAGGTGTCACCTTGATTTGGGGTTCGACCTGAGCTGGAAGCACATCCAAAGATCGGTCTCGTGAGCTCACAGGACGCTTGGATCGCCACTTATCTAAGGGCACCTCTCTGGTATAATCTTCATGCGAGAATGTGAACAATTAAGTGTTGAGCTATCTGTCGACATCTGAAAGAGAATGTGAACAATTAAGTGTGTGCCCTTACAGAAAGCAAAAAGGGATAAAGAGAAGAAAAGAATAAATGAGTAGAAAAACTCTACGTGTCTTCACTTCGCTCACGAATCGGAATAAGGGATCGTAATTCTACCTAAGCTAAGGGATCGCTATTCTGCCTAAGCGAGGACGGGATCGCAAAGTAAAATTGAAGGTGTGTGATCGCATTCATATGGGATCGCATCGCATACAATTAAAGTTACCTAACCATGCAATTATGATGAATATGAACAATGTAAATATCAAGAAAGAACAAAGACTTACTTTTCTGGAGAAAGGTTGAAGAAATCGGAAGAAATTGGAGATCGCTTGTAATTGAGCTGAAAAAATTCTTGCATTTGATCCAGGAGCAAACTGACAGCACTTCAACAACGTGTTTGTGAGAATGAAAAAGGAAATGATGGTGACATGAGTTTATATAACCATCAGGTGAGAGAAAGTCATGGGACACGTGTCAAGATCTCAACCGATTGAATACACATCTCGAGACGCAACAGTTGTCAAACCCCTTCATATTCTTAGGGTCGCGACGTCTCCAACGGTCATATCTATATCAACAAAAGGCCAAGGCTTCGCCTCGCGGTTTCATACATCCTCTCTTTGAGTCCACATCGCATCTTCAATGACAACATGGAATCGGGGGGTAGTTGTTATGCCCAAATCTGGCATAATAATTATCATGATTTAATTAGCTAAATTAACGGTTCATAATTGGCTATGGGCCTAGAAGATGACAATTGGGTCACTAAAGTCCACTATTGGAATCAGCCCGGCACAACTACAGGGCCACCTCGCTCATGATCCGGTCTAAGGGATCGCTTTGCTGACATCTCCCTCTCAGGGACCGCTTCGCGCTATTATCACATCTACGGGATAAACGAGATCGCTATCTCATTCTCTACTAAAAGGCTCGTAGCTAGGCCCCTCGCGGTCATATGAGTAATTGGGCATTTGGGACTGCTGCGCATGGCCAGGCCCCTCGAGGTCGCATGCTAGGCTCTACTTCACTTCTCTAACCTCGCTTGAGAGACCTCTACTCTAACCATGCGAGACCATCGGTTTACTTCTATAAGCCATAGATCATGGATAGAATTAATGACTCATTGACACATCAGCCCTACACGAGTGGGCTTGGGCCATGACTTATCTTCTAAAACCCTAGCCCGTCTAGGTAACTTGCTGCCCAAGAACTACGTATGCCTTGATTCCAAAATAGGATAAGTAGGCATCTTGATACGGATGAGAAACAGTTCAACCCTGAAAACACCTATCAAGCTCAGCCACACCTACACACATAAACCCTAATCCTTGTTCTTCTTTTATTAGCTTTATATCCGTATTTAGCTCCATAAATCCAGCAACCTCCAAATATTGTTATACGATATCCTCCCTATAACAGATTTGTTTACATTTGTGTTGTTAAAAATGTAGATCTGTGTTAAGAAGAATCTTTATTTTTTATACAAGTATCTTCGGGAACACAAGTCATTGGATCGAACGCTTAACCTTATTATTTACGCTGCTGGTGGTTCCGCGTTTTGGATTTCAGCTGGACCCAAAAAAAAAAGATGTTGCAACTCGTTCCTAGACTCACCTCACCTACTAATAAATCTCCTTTTCTGACTCGGGGTGATGTTTCCAAAATTATGATATGTTATTGTTAATGGAATATTTGAACTTTATTAAACTGGTCTGTATTAATTTCCTAAACTCAGGTTTTTTTTGAATGATTTCAAAACCTGCTATTACTTACGGTGGTTGTTGAGCTATGCTAATTTAATAGCCTCGTATGAGTCTATCTTCTTTTGAAGTTTTTATGATTTGGTAGATTTATCCGATAATTACGTAGCTTTAGATTTATAAATTGGAGTAGTAATTTCAAATGCACACAAAATGTCGATCTATGTTCATATGCTTGTTAATCTATGCTTTGGAAAAAGTTCACACAAGATTATGGGGTCCTTTAATTAGTTTAACATTGCTGACTTTGAAAGTAGTGATTACTTAGTGAACACATTAGAAAGCCACCAATTATGGTCTTGGCTGTGAAATAGATTGAATAAATGTTTCACTAGCAATGCTGGCAGTATGTTACACTTGCTTAAATATAATCGAACAAGCCATAGCAATCTCGCCTTGCATGCATGGTTTGAATCTTTTGAACCCTATTCTGCCAGGGGACAGTGAGTCTCACTAGTAAAATCTCTCACCTTTCTTCTCTATTTCAAGTTTGCTATGATCATGTCAGATTCGACCAAATCCATGTATCAATCCAGGCATCCTAACTATTGGGTCAAGTCTCCTATAAGTTGGAAATCTAAGAAACAATTGGATGTTTCTAAATCTTCTTCGGAGGCTGAGTATCGGGGCTATGTACGTCGCTGCCTCTTATGTTAATTATGGGTATATATTAATGATTATTATGTTAAAATTAAAAGATAACATGTTTTAATTAAAAAAATAAATATTAATGATTGAATATGGCATAATTGATGTTTTTAAATTTTTTTAAATGTAAAAATATTTAATTAAAAATTAATTTGTTTTAATTAGAAAAAGCAATTAACTAATTAACATTAATATATTATTTTATTATTTATTTATCAAAAAATTGTCAAAATCATAAAGATCAAAATTTTTAATACTTTAATTTTAATTTAATAATATAGATTACAGAATCAGATTTTGATTATAATATCAAATCAAATCAACGAAACTTTATTTAAATAAATTATCTTATGCCACTTTGCACGAATTATAACTAAGTACATATCTAATGGGGAAGGGTCGTAGATTGGTATGTAACATAGTAGTATAATACTACTAAGTTGTGCTTGTGACCTAGTTGATTAGTTATTTTAAATGAATGGAAATTTTCAGGATAAATAATAAACGTAATTTCAAATTTGGAAACACATGTCAAAAAATTACTAATAATTTGGAATTTATTCTATAGATGAATTCCTATATAAAAATATTTCCTCAACCTTTTACTCCTACTTTTTACTCGTAGCATTTATTGAGAACTTGGCCTTTTTATTCCTAAGCTCCTAGTATCTAATATTGAGAACTTAGAGCATTCATATTCGTGGTCCTATATAGGCCTCGTTTATTTATGTAATTTTGGAATTACACATAAATTCAAAGATTTTTGGAACTACCATACTAAGCTAAAGTTTCTATTCTCAAAAAAAAAAAAAAAAAAAGCTAAAGTTTCCAGAATAATCAAAAACATGTGTTTGATTAATGACTATGTAACTTGAGATTACATAGTGATAATTTAGAAATTATTACAAAATTGCTATGTATTACAAAAGGGAATGTGTAATTATGGATACAAATAATAAAATAAAAGGAATGTTAAAGCTATTTTACTATGTAATTCCCGGTGACCACCCCGCTACACCATTCATTTCAAAAATTGCCCATCCGTGTAACTTGTTAGAATTTCAAGGTAATTAAAGTTACATAGTTGGGTTACATCCAACCAAATGAGCCCATAATATTTTGTATAAAAATCATCTTCTTCCATCTGGGACTCAAAATGGGATATAATTTTAGGGACTAAAATCAAATCCCCATTTTTTGGGCTCATTATTTTATTCACTGGTCCACACATTATCTCCATTTTTGTTAATCTCTTACATGGATGTATTATTTTCACCATGCATTTTTTATTGAGCCTCTAAACCCATAACTTCAAGTTACGATCGAATTATTGCATCCATAACTTGAAGTTACGGGAACTCATTATGTTACCAGATATTGAATTCTGTTAAGTTCTTAACTAGCCAAAACTACTACTTGGATGTGTTTTAAACTCATTTTCATATTATCAATCATTTTGCTTCGAGATGAAGATGTATTAGATAATTTGTACTCATCTGCCCAAAACCACCCAAAGTTACTTGTTTATAGAGTTCAAAGTTTGAAGTTGAAATTTCAAATGAGAAAAACTGAAAAGGTTAATAAAAATAAGAATATAAGGATAGAGATAGAGAATGGGATATAGGAAGATAAATAAATTTTGAAGATAATTTTGAAAAATTACTATGTTTGTAAGTTTTTGGGGACGGGAACTCCATTGTGAATGCTCTTAGCCCCTCATTAAACATAGCTAATACATTAATACATTGTATGTCCTCGAGAGATTTTTTGGTAAAGAATAGAAGAGATGGTGAAAGAAGAGAAATAAAAAAAAAATAATCTCTCATGTGTTTCCAAGTTTTTGTGTAAAGAAGAAAAAATTTTGAAAAAAATGATATGGAGAGAAATTTTAAAGGTAAGTTAGTGTTTCTCTCCAAATCAATCCATTTTTGGAAATAAGATTATGGAGAAAAAGTTGTTAGAATTTTCTTTCTAGATCCATTTTCTTCTTTCCTGTAAAACCTCGGAGCACGACTTGGAAAAGAAATTTTAAAATTTTTTCTCCTCTTCTTTTCTCTTCTCTTATTAATCTAACTCGGAAGCGATGAGAAATTATTATTTGTAACTACCGTTTTTAAACCATGTATTTGTTGGGATGAATGGAAAATGCTATCACAATTCACAGGTGTTTAATGCGTGAATGAAAGCTGCTTCTGCTTTCAAGATATATACGAGGTTAAATCTGTTTTAAAACATTTTATAATTCTGTTGAGACGAAATTGTGAACAGTTAAAAAATGTAAAGAAAACCCCCATAGCTAGTGAAAAATATTTGAGTTGTCATTATTAAGTAAAAATAGGTGTAATAGTAAAAAAAAAAAAAAAAAAAAAGGTGCATGGAAATGAACAAACCACAAATTTTAATTGATGCGCGCACTCGTAACTATGTGTAGTGTCATGCCCCGCCAAAATTCAACCTCTCTAAGTGCGGAATATTCTAGAGAAGATCGGAAGGGTCCGGATGACTATATAATGGAACATTGCGAAGTTCTCTAGATGGTGCTTGGGAATTCAAAAGGAGTCCAGAAGGTGGTGGAACGTGGTGGAACCTCGTGGAATTTTCCGGAACCTTCAAGAGCTTGGGAGCTTTCTAGAGACTTCCTATGTATGTTTGTATATTCTAGATATGGTAGGATCTAGAATTATCTTGTAAAGATTGTTAGTGGAATAATCTAGAAACATGTGGGATGAACATGTTCTAGAATTCTCTCCAAGTGGTGGAGGAGCCTATAAATAGGTGAGACCTCTCATTTGGAGAGGCATAGAGAGAAAGGCATAGAAGGTGATATAGAAAGTGAGAGAGGAATAAAGAGGTTGTCTTGTAACTAGCAAGGGGCTAGTGTGGATCAAGGGGATCCAGCTCTTGTAATATTGGGATTACTAATAAAGAAAGGGTCTTTGTTAGTAAGTGTGGTTGTCTTCTACTCTTATATTTCTCTTACATCCGCTGCACAAGTTTTAGTGACACTTGAGGTTGAGGCTGGTCTAGTAGTTCGTTCGGGGGATCGAAAAGAGCTAGACGCCGGCACGGTTGGCTTTGAAAGGGGACGAATTCTAAGGTCGTGACAAAGTGGCATCAAAGCTAGAGGTTACGGAGGGCGTAATCTTGACACGAATCATGGCGAAGAAAGTTGACGAAGTTCTCGTGGCGCTCGGCGTGGGCTTGGAGAAATTGGAGGCACGCATGGAGCAAATCGAGAGCAATTTCAAGACCTTAGAAGACCATGTATTTGAGGAGTTTGGACGTGTGAAGAGAGAGGTCCAAGACTTGCAAATGAGGGAGGTGGCTCGAGAGGAGCAGGTCACAAACTTGGAGAAGATGGTTGTTGAGACATGCGGCGCGGTCAAGGCCCAACTCGCCAAGATTAAGGCTGGGATGCTTGGAAGAGGTTTCTTAGCACTCGAGGCACTCAAGGTTGAAGCACCTAAGCCCAAGGAGTTCAATGGCGTAAGGGACGCCAAGCTTGTGGAGAACTTTCTCTGGGACGTGGAGAACTACTTCGAGGCGGTGGGGATAGTCGATGAGGCGACTAAGGTGAGAACCGCTACTCGATATCTTAGTGACAATGCAACCTTGTGGTGGCGTAGGAAACACGTAGATATGGAAAAGGGCCTTTGCCGAATTGAATCTTGGGGAGACTTCAAACGGGAGTTAAAGAAGCAGTTCTACCCCGAGAATGTGGTGTACATGGCTAGGAAGAAAATGAGGGAGCTCAAGCAACGGGGCAACATAGGGGACTACATGAGCGAGTCCACTACCTTAATGTTGCAGATTCCTAGCATGACTGAGGAGGATTTCTTGTTTTACTTCGTGGATGGACTTCAAAATTGGGCCAAGCAAGAGCTACAACGAAGGAACGTCAAGGATGTGGACGAAGCTATAGCCGTCGCGGAGTCTTTGACGGAGTTCCAAAGGGGGTCGCCCAAGCTAAGGGAGCATCACGAGGAGAGTGATGGTGATGACAGTGAAGGTGACAAGGGCAGTGTTGGCTCGAGGAGTGGAAGTCCACGAAGGAAGAGGGATGTAGGGGCATCAACAAGCCATGGCCCGAGTGAGGAAAAACCAAAGGGCTATGTGCCGAAGAAGGGGTGCTACATGTGCAAGGGGCCACACGTGATGGCTAATTTCCCGAAATTGGGGTCGTTGAGTGCCATGCTCCACAAAGGGGAAGACGAGCCAAGGAGGTTGTCGGTTTTGGAGAGGGTGGAGGCACCAACAGAGGAACTCATGGTGACTTACCTTGGGAGTATAAGGATAGTTGAGGAACAACCCTCAACGAAGGAAAAACAGGGTCGTGAATCCAAGGGTGAAGGCAAGACGACCCTGAAGGGGGCTAAAGACAGCGAAACTAAAGGAAGTCCAAAGTCTCCTAAGGGAAACGGAGCCAAGGACGAGGGGCGTGTGTCGCCAAGCAAAAAGGGGCAACGTGGGGGCGTTGCAAGGCAAGAGTCGCAACGGGTATCTTCGACAAGGGCCGAGAGGCGGCACAAGGAGGTCAAGGAAATACTTGGGGAGCGGCTCGTGAAATTGAAGGGTTTGGCACCGAGTAGGCAATACTTGGTGAGGTGGACGGTGTGGCACCGAGTAAGGCAACGTGGGAGTTGGAGCTGAACTTGGAGCAACACCAAGAGGCGTTGGAGCGCTATTGGGAGGCGACGACGTCGACGAGGGCGTCGACAGATTCGGTGGGGGAGAGTGTCACGCCCCGCCAAAATTCAACCTCTCTAAGTGCGGAATATTCTAGAGAAGGCCGGAAGGGTCCGGATGACTCTAGGATATAGTGGAACATTGCGAAGTTCTCTAGAAGATGCTTGGGAATTCAAAAGGAGTCCAGAAGGTGGTGGAACGTGGTGGAGCCTCGTGGAATTTTCCGGAACCTTCAAGAGCTTGGGAGCTTTCTAGAGACTTCCTATATATGTTTGTATATTCTAGATATGGTAGGATCTAGAATTATCTTGTAAAGATTGTTAGTGGAATAATCTAGAAACATGTGGGATGAACATGTTCTAGAATTCTCTCCAAGTGGTGGAGGAGCCTATAAATAGGTGAGACCCCTCATTTGGAGAGGCATAGAGAGAAAGGCATAGAAGGTGATATAGAAAGTGAGAGAGGAATATAGAGGTTGTCTTGTAACTAGCAAGGGGCTAGTGTGGATCAAGGGGATCCAGCTCTTGTAATATTGGGATTACTAATAAAGAAAGGGTCTTTGTTAGTAAGTGTGGTTGTCTTCTACTCTTATATTTCTCTTACATTCGCTGCACAAGTGTGGGTGACACTTGAGATTGAGGCTGGTCTAGTAGTTCTTTCGGGGGATCGAAAAGAGCTAGACGCCGACACGATTGGCTTAGAAAGGGGACGAATTCTAAGACCGTGACAGTAGACTGTGTTTGGGCAGTGATGCATGATGTGGTAGGATATAGTCTGGTTTATTAAAATATATCATACAAAGGCATTTCTCCGACTGCCTAGAGATTTAATTCGTGGTATAAATTTGTAAATAAATATAAATTAATTATTAGCAAAAAAAATTATGATTGAAAGCAATTTTTCAAGAAAGGAGTGCATGTGCACTGTACCACGATACACTTTACAATTTCACGACACACGACGTGGTACATGGAATATATCTGCCATTTTCCATTTGATGTTGATTTGTCATTGGACGGGTAAATTATATGGCAACTTCCCAAATGTCTTGCTAAAATAGTTGTGATTTTTTGGGACCGATCCGGCCTGATAATTATTTTCTTGAAAAAAATGATTTGTAATGTAAAAAAAAAAGTGTTGATTGAAAAAAGAAACTTTTTTTCTTATAATCACTGCAATAGTAGGGAACTGGTTAAACTCTGTCGTGATACTTCAAATATTTGTGAATTTTAGTAGATGATACTCGTATGTTTAATAATATTAATATCCATAATATAGCAGATAATTATCATCAACACAATAAATATATATTCCATCAATGACAAGAATACAAAATATTATATCCTTAATTAGTTTAAACATTTACTAGCCAACTTATCCGCGCTTCGCGCGGTTTATAAATTTTTATTTTAAAGTATTGTAATAGATAAATTAATTTTTATTATTCTTAAAAATTGATTGGTCTATTATGAATGTTCTAAAAAAATTAATTTAAAAATAATTTACATGAATTATTTGTTAAAAAAATACTCTCAATATATATAAAATTTTGATGATCTTAAAAATATCACATACATAAAAAAATAAAAATTACAACATGAACGTGATATTTATAATCAAAAGTTACAAATATTTAATATAACTTAATAACGTTTTTTAAAATCAACACCCCTCTCATAATATACATGTTCAGTAATAGCGTAGGAATTTATTTAATTTGAATATTAATTTATTTTGAAACAATATAGTGAAACAACGGGTGCATAAATTTTTTATCAATTTAATCTTCCAATAAAATGGTTGGGTTTGTTCAATTTAATTAGTTTGGTCATAACTCATGTGTAATTTATTCATGTGCATTATTTGTTTACAAATTTCAGATATTAAGTAACGATCTGTTTACTTCCATAATTTATTACGACTCCAAAATCATTGATAATAAAGATTGCTTGAGAAGTTAAGGTTAATACCGTTTTTTAAAGCCGACACCCCTCTCATAACATACATATTCAATAATTGTGTAAGAATTAGTTTAGACACAATATAATGAAACAATGGATGTATTTTATCGATTTTATCTTCCAATAAATGGTTGGGTTTGTTAAATTTAATCGATTTGATCATAACTCGTGTATAATTTATTCATGTGCAAAATTAAAAATCTGTCTGTATTATTTGTATACAGTTCCAGATATTAAGTAAATATCTTGTATGATTTTCACAATCATTCATAACAAAAATTGCTTGGGAAGTTAAGGTCGTCTACCCTATAATCATCCGAAAAGAAATTATAGTGACCTTGAATAAGGAATAAAAAATAATGCAATATAAACAATTGTTAGTCGTCATTTTACCTAAAAATAAACTTAACTATATATAATAAATATTTTATGTTGAAATAATAGCTATAATGTTCAAATAAAGTTTGTTAATTTTTAAACAAATTAAATAAAGTAAATTTAATATATGTTTAATAGGTGTAATTAATGACTAATTAAATTGTCATTAATAGCTATTTAATGCAAGAAAAGAATTTTAATTAAAAAAATCAAAAAAATGAAAATTCAAGAAAAATACCTTGAACTGTTCTGGTGCATTTCCGATCTCCAGGCATCAATATATATCTAATTCCTGAAGTAACCCACCCATCTAAATTACTAACTATACCCTTGAGTTAAACCTAACTTTAGTTAATATCAATTATAATCAAGGTTAAAATTGTCTTTTAACCATTTATTTTTCACTCTTTCTCTCCACTTATTCTCTCTCTTCCTCATTTTTCAATTACCCAACCACTTATTCTCTCTCTTCCACATTTCCTAATTCTATCTCTTCCTCATTTCCTAATTATCTCTCCATTCATTCTCACCTCTCTCTCTCTCTCTCTCTCTCTCTCTCTCTCTCTCTCCCCATTTCTCATCATTTGCCAAAAGGTTCCCATTTTTCTTATTTCTTATTTCTCATTTTTTTCCTTCAAAATTATCAATTAATACCAATATTAATATTCAATCAAAAATATATATATTCACCATATTACTCAGTTACTAACCTAACTTAACTTTATTATTATTACCAAATTACTCCATATGTTCTATTATACATGTCACTTTTGATTTTTGATTGATCAAACTAACCTAAATATGACTAATATTTATATGTATTATATAAATGAGAAAACTAAAAAAATTATATCAATAAAAAGTACATGTAATCTAATTTAAAGTATAACTTTCGTTTTTAAAAAATAATAATAGAATAATTTTTAATATTTAGTTAATAATTGATCAATTTAACTATTAAAAAATCAAAAGGGAGATGTAAATTGGGACGGAAGGAGTACCTACTATGCGATTGAGTTAACATTACTTAGTATCAATTATAACTAAAATCATTATTGTTTTTTGACAATATAATTTTCAGTCTATCCTTCAACTTATACTCTCTCTTCCCATTTCATAATTACCTCTCCATTTATAAAAAATAAAAGTTGTCACATAATCTAAGAATTACAATAAAAATTATTGAAAATCATTTTTAACCTATCTCTAACAACTCTTTTTTGAGATAAAATTTGTTAGAAAATATATACATATTACACAATATTTTTTTTAAAAAAACCCATCACAAAAACCTTTTGCTATATATATATATATATATATATATATATATATATATATATATATATATATATATATATTTCAACTCACATATGTATTTATTTTGGCAAAGAAAATAGCATTAATTTATTTAAATTCTCAAATGACTCATCATCATATTAGTAATCATATATTTGTGTTAAGTTAAATATTATTACAGGAAAATGCTATTCAATTCTTTTGCCAATTGATTTTGTCATCACCTTACACGAATTATGCACCTGATTACAAACCTTATTATTCACTATTTGACGATTAAACTTTCTTTGACTGCGCATTTACTTATAATCAAATGAATTTAAACTAAAACTATAAAAAAGACTAATTAGATGTAGCATAAGCAAAATAATTATGTAAATATAAAAAAGCAAAAGCTGAATAACTAGACGTAGGAAAGATTTTTCCCATAAATATGTGACAAATTATGTATGTATTTATTATAATTTTTTTAATATGTGTTAAATGAATTTTAAAAAAAATTTAAAATTTAAAATATAAATTTAATATCAAAATTAATTTAACAAATAATATTTTCACTAAAGTGTATATAATACGGGCATAACGCTTGTTATAATATTTAAACATCTATAGGGAAGTGTCGGAGATTGGTATATGTAATGTAACATAGTAGTATAATGCTACGTACTAAGTATTCCTCCGTCCCAATGGATTCTTTACACTTACTATTTTGGGACGTCCCATCCATTTCTTTACATACCAAAAATAGTAATTTTTAACAATAAAATATATTATTACATCTATTATTTCACTCTACTTTTTTCAATACTTTACACTATTACACCCATTACTCCATTACTTTACTCTACTTTTTCAACACTTTACACTATACAACCACTACTTTACTTATTTTAACAATAAAATCACTATGATACCCACTACTACACTATTACACCCACTATTTAAATTATATTCCTTAATCTCCGTTTCCCAACCGCCTGTAAAGAACCGGCTGTGACGGAGGGAGTATGTGGAAATTATAGTGAAAATAATGAACGTAATTTCAAATTTGGAAGCACATGTTAAAAAGCTAGCTAATAATTTGGAAATTATTTTATAAATGAATTCTTATATAAAAATATATATATCCTCAACCTTTTACTCCTATTTTTTACTCCTAGCATCTATGGAGAACTTGGCCTTTTTATTCCTAGCCTCCTAGTTTCTAATATTGAGAACTTAGCCCCTTATTAAACATATCTAATATATTGGCTCTTATTGAACATGATAAAGTATTATTTGTAACTAACGTTTTTGAAACCATGTATTTATTGAGATGAATGCTTTGAAGATATGTACGAGGTTAAATCTATTTTAAAACATTTTATATTTTTGTTGAGACGAAATTTTGAACAGTTAAAAAATGTAAAAGAAAACCTCTATAACTAGCGAAAAATATTTGAGTTGTCATTATCAAGAAAAAATAGGTGTAATAATAATAAAAAAAAAAGTGCATGGAAATAAATAAACCGCAAATTTTAATTTGGTGCACGCACTCGTAACTAGTAAGTACCGCGTAGCATAATTTTATACAATTTCACATCCGAACTGTGTTTGGGAAATGTGCAGTGGTGCACGATGTAGTAGGATATTGTCTGGTTTATTAAAGTACTCCGTATATCATACAAAGGCCTTGATTGCCTGGAGATCTATACTATTATATAAATTCCGAAACATTAAAAGTTTTGGTACCTGTTTTTTTGTACTTAGTGAATTTACTTATATACCCTTCATTATAAAGAAACATAAATCTATACTATTATATAAATTTCAAAACATTGAAAGTTTTGGTACCTGTTTTTTGGTACTTAGTGAATTTACTTATATACCCTTCATTATAAAGAAACATAAATACACCTAAAATAAATAATAACATAATATAATTAATGGTAATTAGTCGAGATAATACATTTTATAAACACCTAAAAACATCAATCGTATCATATCTTTCCATCATTAATATTTTCTTTCCAATTAAAACACGTTATAATTAATGATAATTAGTCGATTAAGATAATAAAATTAATGGTAATTAGTTGATTGCCTTTTTCAAATTAATATAATAAAATTAATGGTAATTAGTGATTGCCTTTTTCACATTTACTTTTAGTTGAACATATTACCTTTTATAAACACCTAAAAACATCAATTTTATCATATCTTTCAATCATTAATATTTTTACGTTACCTTTTTAATTTACAACAAATCTTACAATCATTAATATATACATGAAAATATCACATCATATTTCTCAATTATTAATAAAATATATTAAAAATCGTATACATTGTTTATAATAATGAAACATGAATATAATCTGTAAACATGAGTATATTAAATTATATTAAATAAAAATTTAAAAAATTATTAAAAATAATGATTATGCAAAAACATAATTATAATATTAAATAAAAATTATAATATAATACAAGAAACCCGTGCATTGCACGGGTTATAAGCTAGTATTTTATAATAAGAAAATACTTGGTTTTGTAATTTATAATATCTCACGGTGAAAAATTGAAAGTTGTACAGTGAAAGAACTTCACAAAAGCTTCGTATGGAAACAACATCTACAATAATCTATTATATATATAATAGGCCAACACAAGATAAAAATAGTGAGATTTTTTAATGTATTGTAATTACCAATTTATCCCTCTATTCTCAAATTTTTTAAAAAATGATTGTTGGTGGGGATTGAACTTGGGTCTTCAAGTTATTTAACATATCTTTCTACCACTACACCACTCAATCACATATGTTGTAAATCATACACATTATAGATGTATGTGTGTGTTATGCGAATATAGTATGATTACTAATTTATCCCTCTATTATCAATTTTTTGAAAAAGTTGTGGTTGGTGGGAATTGAACTTGGGTTCCCGAGTTAATTAACAAATCTTTTTACCACTACACCACTCAATCACATGTGTTTTAAATCATACACATAAAAGATGTATGTGTGTGTTGTTTTAGTGAAAAAAATTTCTAATATTATAATATTACGACATATTAGTAATTTTTTGTCATGTTGCATTTACATTTATTGATTTAAACTATAACATCTTAAATTAAAATATAAATTATTGATACATAATATATGGTTTGATAATATTATAAAATTGTAATAACAATAATAATCAACATAATAATAAAAAAAAATTACTATATAATTATTCCCTTAAACAACCTAAGCACTCATCTATACGTGTTTTCAATAATACACATGATATCTCTATGTATACCGCTTAAGCGGGGCAATATTTGGTTTTATATAAAGAAACAATATGAAATGCATAATGTATTTTTTATGAAAAATATTACATATATGATCAAGTCAATAACTAAAGTACTTTATTACTGATTTGAAAGCACCAATTTACTCCTAAGTTTCTATTTATTAATATATAGAAGTATTATTCTTAATGATATTCAAACGTGGATCACCGAGTTAAATTATGCATCTTCATACCATTAGATCACATATTCACATGTATTTTAAATTATACACACGATATATATGTGTGTGATATTGATGAAATGTTATTAATTAAATATTACTGCATTTTAAATGAGTTTGGACTATTTAATGATTATCATTTATCGATAAAATAACTACGTAAAATACACAATTGAGTTATAAACCGATATTATAATTAATATGATGGATATTATCTAACAATACATTAGAGTAAAAAATATTGAGGTGTTAACGTAAAATGAAAATTTTATATTACTAAATAAGATATATATACTGATTTATTAGTCAAACTATTTGGGTCATAAAAATGTTTGGTTTCAAAAAGACGAATTCTACAAATAAAACATTACTTTTTATATACAAATTAGTTAATGTTCAATATAAAATATGGCATTTTATGGGGAAAAAAAGACCATATATTATATATTATTTATGAAGGTAACTCAATGAAAGTCAGGCGGAAATCGGAAGAGAAATAAAGGCAAAGAATTCTTAAAATGAAGAAATTAGAAGAAAACAAATAAAAGAGTTAGAAATGTAGTTTTAAGAAGTAAAAGCGCATGAACTGAGAAGTTTTAGAAGATTTACGAAGGTTTTTTGATTGGGATCAGGACTAAAACCTACATTCCCAGAATGTAGCATCTTGAAGACTATTAAATTTTTACCTTGAATATTATTGGAGATCCAGCTAAATGGATGCATCATTTTTGAAGAAAATTTAGGAATGTAGGTGCTCTAAAAAATCGTCTTAATTAATAATTAGACAACACCTATAAAACACTCAAATTATATTCTATGGCCCACAACAAAATTAAAACCTGACATGATTGCTATCAATACTACTCATATTAGTTTTCAAAGTACAAATTTGAACATATTTAAGTAAGTACACAATAACCACATAGGCAATTAACAAGATTAAATCTATGAAAATCAATTACATGTTTCAAACAATACTGATCATGAATAGTTTAATTAAAAAATAAAATTTAAGCTAGCGACCCGTGCCTCGCACGGGTTTTTATGCTAGTTATTATATAAATTCCGAAACATTGAAAGTTTTGGTACCTGTTTTTTGGTACTTAGTGAATTTACTTATATACCCTTCATTATAAAGAAACATAAATACACCTAAAATAAATAATAACATAATATAATTAATGGTAATTAGTCGAGATAATACATTTTATAAACACCTAAAAACATCAATCGTATCATATCTTTCCATCATTAATATTTTCTTTCCAATTAAAACACGTTATAATTAATGATAATTAGTCGATTAAGATAATAAAATTAATGGTAATTAGTTGATTGCCTTTTTCAAATTAATATAATAAAATTAATGGTAATTAGTGATTGCCTTTTTCACATTTACTTTTAGTTGAACATATTACCTTTTATAAACACCTAAAAACATCAATTTTATCATATCTTTCAATCATTAATATTTTTACGTTACCTTTTTAATTTACAACAAATCTTACAATCATTAATATATACATGAAAATATCACATCATATTTCTCAATTATTAATAAAATATATTAAAAATCGTATACATTGTTTATAATAATGAAACATGAATATAATCTGTAAACATGAGTATATTAAATTATATTAAATAAAAATTTAAAAAATTATTAAAAATAATGATTATGCAAAAACATAATTATAATATTAAATAAAAATCAATATATATATATAAAGGAGGATAGCGGAAGTTTAGGTGGCACTCTAAGATCGTCTCAATCTATTTTTCTAATTTTCTAGAATTTTAGAATTTTAAACACTAATAAATACAAAAATATCAATTAACATATTAGAAGTAGAATAGGTGTTCGAATTTATAAAGGAGAAGAGTTCGAATTTATAGAGAAGACATATGATTAGAAGTTCTATTGTAAGTATAATAAGTATTTATAAGGCATACGATTAAAAGTTCTATTGGAAGTAGAATAGGAGTTCGAATTTATAAAGAATAAGAGTTCGAATTTATCGAAAAAATATATAAATAAACGTTCTACTAGAAGTAGAATAGGTGTTTGAATATATAGAGCAGAAATATAATTAAATATTTTATAGAAAGTACGATCTTCTTAAATTATATATTTTTTATATAAGTTAATTATACTTATATTAGGAAAATTTATTCATAAATCCAATACTATTGTCATAAAAAAAGTCACCGTATTTAAAAAAAAAAGAATTGATGTGTTAACATAATTCACCGTATTTAAAAAGAAAAGAATTGATGTGTTAACATAATAAAAGAACAATCTCATGCAAGAATCCTAAATAAATACAGGAGTATCTATAATATAAAGAGAAAATAAGATGTGTTTTCATTTTCTAAAACTCCAAAAATTTTAGAATGTATAGAGAAAGTATAAATTGGAATTCACTCTATTTTTTAGATTTTGATTTTAAGGAAAAAAATTGTTGTGTAAGATAAGTATCATCAATAATATGTAATGAAGTTGGAATTTCGATCCCAAACGAGAGCGGCTCGAAACATGTTTAACGGGAAGACGACACACTATAAAAGATTGTACTAGCTATTAAAATACCATATTGATGTTATAAATTTTATTTTATTTTTAGGATTTGATTTTTATGGATAAACATTATCATACAAGTAATATATGTAAAAGTTAGGTTTTTGGTCTTAACGAGAGAGCGGATCAATAGTAATCACCGTGTTTAACAAGAAAGCGGTTCATTAAATAAGACCGTATAAAAAGTGTTTAAATATATAATACATAAAATAAAATGTTTTATTGGAAGTAGAATACGAGGACGGTGGAGACGTTATATACGATTTTTTTAAAACTATACATCTTTTTTCCTAAAAATCCTTTATTTTAACTTTTTTATACAAGTTTATCTATAATATACAGAAAATATAAGATGTATTTTCATCTTTTAAAACTCTATAAATATTAGAAAGTTTAAAGAATATAAAAATTGGAATTTGCTCTCTTTATATAGTGAAGTTAGAATTTCGGTTTCAAATAAGAGCGGCTCGAAACGTATTTAACGGGAAGAGGGCTCGCTAGAAAAGATTGTATTAACTATTAGAATTTGATACTGTAGTCATAATTTTTTTTTATTTTTACGGTTCGATTTTATGGATAAAAAATATTATATAAATCTTTATAATATATGTTAAAAAGTTGGGATTTCGGTTTTAACGAGAGAGCGGCTCAATCGACAGAATCGTATTTAACAAGAAATTGGTTCATTAGAGAAGATTATTTAATTATTAAAATTTAATATTAATATTATAATATAACGTAAATGTATTGAATTTTTTAAAAAATAAAAATTGTAATGCCGCCGCGAAGCGCGGCTTTATCAACTAGTTATAATATAATACAAGAAACCCATGCACGGGTTATAAGCTAGTATTTTATAATAAGAAAATACTTGGTTTTGTAATTTATAATATCTCACGGTGAAAAATTGAAAGTTGTACAGTGAAAGAACTTCACGAAGCTATGGAAACAACATCTACAATAATTAAAAGCATAACTTAAGCTGGAGATTGCATTCCTGTCCCACGATACCAAACGGGAGATACAAAATTTTACAATCTGGGAGCAATTTATTCTCGGACAGGTCGTGGCTAGTTGTCTATTCCTTTTAGGAATACTAGCTTATAAGTCGTGCAACGCACGGTTATTTTTATAATATTTATAATTATATTAACTTTTTTTAATATTTATATATAAGATTTTATACGATTAATTTAATATTTTTGCTCTATTTTGAATTCTTAAAATTTTGATTTGGACGATTGTACAGCCCACATGAAATTAACAAAATAATCTTTAATTTAGTGATGGTTTAAGAAATTGACAATTTTTTACGTTAAAAAATCTGTTCGATTTATGAAATCTACTTATATTTCGTTTTGATTATCAAAATACCATTCTTATTAGTTGAAGATAGTTCTACTAACAATCAAATATGGTTTTAGTAATGAGTGTAAGAGTGATTTTGTCCAAAATTTTGGTTGTGGGTAGTTTGGTTTTCTAGTACGAAATATTAAATAAGAACCGTTAGATCATAAAATAAATAGATGAAAAACGATAGATCTAGCATAAAAAATATTTTATTTTTTAACATGTAAATTAAAAAGTGTATTTATATTGAAATACGAAAAAGTGTATGTCAATAATTTAAATCATATAATTTGGTTTTCTACATTGAATAGGATTATCAATGTAGGTCTTCTGCGCTGAATATGATTAATATAAAAATTCATAATTTGGTTTTCTACATTGAATATGATTATCAATGTAGGTCATCTACACTGAATAGGATTAATGTAAAATTCCTAATTATATTGTCTCTTGATAGTATGAGTGTTTTCATTTCCATAATAATTGTTAAATCATCACTAACTTAAAGATAATTTTGTGAGTTTCGCCTGGGCCGTAAAATCATTCAAATCTGATTTCTAGATCTCAAGATAGAGTCCAAATAGTAAATATGAATTTTTTTAATATTAATAAAATAAATAAAATTCAATTGTATCCGTTTAATTATATCCTTTTCATATTATAATTTTATTTTTAAAATTCAATTCTAATACAAACTTCTTTAATTATATTCTTTTTGGATTATAATTTTTATTTTAATATGATATAATCTTGATCGCTTATTTTTAAAAATATTAGATTTGACGGTTGAGATTATTTTGGAAGTATAGCGACCAAACCAAAAATTATGGATAAGATCCTCTTACGCTTATTATATATAAGGATATAATGCTGCCATGGTCATGCAAATAAAATCAAAACGGAGTACTCTGCCTAAAATAAAGCTAAAGAATTTTTCAAATATTCTGACAGGCACAAGATTAGGAGGTAAAATGTAGTACAAGATTTAAACCAAAGATAATTAGTAAACTAATTCTTTAGCTGAGTAAGCATGTAAAGTAATATTAGTTGACTCAAGCATGTAAAGTAATACATATTAGTTGACTCAAGCATGTAAAGTAATACAGGTACTAAGAGCATCTCCAAGGATGCACACCCCTTATCAATTTTAGGGATTTTCTTCCAAAAAAGCATTCTTCAACCACTTCTCCCCTTCCCAATATATTTTAAGGGGAGAGAAAATAAATTCCTACATGTGAGAATCCAAATATCAACCCCTATCTTTCTCCACGTCATTTGCACCCCTTCCCATTGGTTGGTTTATTTAAATTTCAAATTTTTAAATTTTAAAAATTAAACTTTGAAAATATAGGTATCTATATAGAGATTATCATTGGAGTGAAATATCATTTTGATTTCCTATATTATTAATAATCCTTATTTCATCCAAAAGAGTAAATTATTTTTAATTAAAAAGATTTGTATTCTCAATACTTAGCAAGATTTTCTTTATCTCTCTTTCTTTAAAGAAAGCATTTGGTATACATACAAATGAAGTCTTGTCTATGTGACATGGTGTGATTGTCTTCTGTCATTGTTACGTCTTGTCCTTTCAATTTGTCTTTGTTTCTTAAACAATCTTATCAATGGATGATACAAACACACTGTTAAATGCTATTAACAATATCTCGTTGGAGGATGAGGAGGAAGGTGGTTTAGATTTGATATCTGAAGAAGCATTGGAGAGAGAGCAGTTAATCAGAAATTTCAATGCAAAGCTATGCGTAGTGGCACGTTTTCTATCAGACGGGCACGTAGACTTCCCTGCAATGCAACAAACACTAGCAGCTCTTTGGAGGCCTGGTATGGGAGTTTATATTAAAGATTTGGAACCTAACCTGTTTTTATTTCAGTTCTATCATGAAGTGGACGTAAAGCGAGTAATGGAGGGCTGTCCATGGTCTTTCAACAGAAGGGCATTGTTAATGCGTCGATTAAAAGAAGGAGAAAATCCTAGAAGTGTAGAGCTGAATACCATGGATTTATGGGTCCAAATTTATGATCTTAAAGTGGGCTTCATGTCTGAGAAAATACTTACAGAGGTGGGTAACAATATTGGGAGATTTATTAGTTCATGTCCTACCAATTTTCATGAAGCTTGGAGAGAATATTTTCGAGTACGTGTCACCATTGACGTTACTAAGCCCATTAAACGTAGAATGAAGATCAAGAAGGCTGCGGACGATTGGTATTGGATCAATTTCAAGTATGAAAATATTCCAACGTTTTGCTTTATTTGTGGTTTGTTAGGCCATTCTGAGAAATTCTGTGGAAGATTATTCGACACACCAGAGTCAGAAATTGTTAAACCTTATGGTCCTTGGTTGAGAGCCCCTTTTAGAAAGCAAGTTAAGCCTATTGGTGAAAAATGGCTTCGAAATGGCCTGAGTAGTGGTGGTCGGAATTCTCAAAATCAGTCACAGTACGGAGGTGGTAGTAGCAGTCAGGATCCATATGTCTCTCCACCAAATCAGGGAACAGTTGGAAAGGGAGAAATTCATGGGGATAATGTTTTTTCAAAAAATCAACTAGGCGGGAATGAGGAGATAAGGGCTGTATACAGTAATGATGCAACAATTACGCCAACAAACCAACGGACTGATGCAATTGTCATTGAACATAAAAAAAGGCGTACAAGAGGAGAATCGGGCCAAGACAATCAAATGGGCCTAGCAAACAAAGTCTTATTGGACACAGATGGAGACGAATTTATGAACGATGAGACAAACCCAACAAGTATTCAGAACCAAAAAAACGGACCAGAGGCGAGTATCTTGCAAGATGCTCGCCTATCACAATGAGTATCATTAGCTGGAATTGCCATGGGCTTGGGACCCCGTGGGCTTTACAATTCCTAAAGGAGATTACTCTCCAAAAGAGACCCAACTACATCTTTCTGTGTGAAACTCTTTGTAAAGATAGAACAGTTGAAAAAGTGCAAGCGATGCTGGGGTTCGAAGGGATGATTTCTGTGGATGCTAATGGTCATAGTGGGGGACTAGCTTTGTTATGGCGCAATAAAGATGAAGCAAGTCTAAATACTTTCAATAAAAACCACATTGATGTAACAGTGTCGACAAAGGAAGGTTTTAAGTATAGACTTACTGGGGTCTATGGCGAACCAGATCGCTAAAAAAGACAGGAGACGTGGAGTTTAATAAGGAGTTTAGCAAGCAACAATTCGATGCCATGGTGTTTAATAGGAGATATGAACAATGTTCTATCTCAAAACGATAAGAAGGGAGGTAGACCATATCCCCAAAGTTTGTTGCAGGGATTTCAAGAGGTGATCAATGACTGTGATTTAATTGATATGCATCTTTGCGGCTATCAATACACTTGGGAAAGAGGGATTGGTACTGACAAGTATACCGAGGTACGTTTAGACAGAGCCTTAGTAACGCCAACTTTTCTGAATATGTTTAAAGAAGCTAAGCTCACTAATCTGGAAGTATCAACATCAGACCATTGTCCCATTATTTTGGAGCCAGAGATTGGAGTTGCAGTTGTTAGAAAGAAAGTGTTCCGATTTGAAAATGCTTGGCTCAGAGAGCCCATGTGCTATCAGTTAGTAGAAGATGTTTGGAAAGGCAATCAGGTCTCCTTTTATGATAGACTTCACTTGTGCTCAGAAATTTTATCAGAGTGGGGAAAGGAAATTACGGGTAATTTTAAAGGAAGAATCAATCGAAGTAAGAGAATTCTGCAAGCTTTAAAAGGAAGGAGGGACCACTCTTCAATATCTTTAATCCAGGAAGAAAAAAAGAAACTTTCAGAAACTTACGCTCAACAGGAAGTCTTCTGGCGCCAAAGGTCGAAGCAATTGTGGTTGCGTGAGGGTGACCAGAACAGCAAGTTTTTCCATGCTGCCACTAAAAACAGACGGAAAGCCAATCTTATAAACTCTTTGCAGGATACTCATGGTAACAAGGTGGAGTGGGGCACGGGTATTGAAAAGGTAATGGAAGATTATTTTCAAGAGTTGTTTACTGCTACTAATACAGAATGGAACTGTGTCACAGATTGTGTCAGTGCAAGGGTGACATCAGACCAGAATGATCAACTTCTTACAGCAGTCAGTGAACGAGAAGTTAAGAACGCTCTTTTCAGTATGCATCCAGACAAATCCCCAGGACCAGATGGTATGAGTCCGGGATTTTATCAAAAATGTTGGAACATAGTAAAAGCAGATGTGGTCGAAATAGTGCAACGTTTTTTTGAAACAGGAAGGATTGATGAGCAGCTAAGAGCCACAAATATAGCTTTGATTCCGAAGAAGCCAAATCCAATCAACATGACTGAAATTCGTCCCATTTCCCTATGCATTGTGGTATACAAGATCATTTCTAAGGTGTTAGCAAACCGTTTGAAGGAAATTATTGATCCAATAATCTCTGAGTCTCAAAGCGCCTTCATACCTGGTCGACTAATCACAGATAATATCATGGTAGCTTTTGAAGTAATGCACTACATGAAACGCAAGACGCAAGGGAAAGACGGGTGGATGGCTTTAAAGCTTGACATGTCAAAGGCATATGACCGTGTGGAATGGGCTTATATGGAAGCAATTCTTTTAAAACTGGGGTTCAATCAAAGAGTGACCAATTTGTTTATGAGTTGCATCAATTCAGTAAGTTATAGCATATCTCATGCAGGTCGGAATTTTGGTTCTATTGTGCCGAGAAGAGGTCTCAGACAAGGAGACCCCTTATCATCATATTTGTTTCTCATTTGCATAGAAGGCCTAACAGCACTGATCAACGATTTTGAGCGACGTAAATTGATAAAAGGTATCAAAGTAGCCAGAACTGCTCCAATTATATCACATATGTTCTTCGCAGACGATTCATATATTTTCTGCAAGGCCAATAGTGAGAGTGCTTACAATGTATTGCAGCTTCTAGAGATGTTCGAAAAAGCCTCGGGTCAACAAATAAACGTCAATAAGTCCTCAGTTTTCTTCAGCAATAATATTTCGATCCCCTTGAAGAATGAGCTGTGTCACATTCTCAGATTTTCTGAGGCAAACGATCAAAGCTTGTACTTGGGTCTCCCTAACATAATAGGAAGGAACAAGTCTTCAGTATTTGGTTTTCTGAAAGAAAAGTTACAGGACCGTGTTGTAGGATGGGACAAGAAATTGCTTTCTAAGGGAGGTAAAGAGATTTTACTAAAGACGGTTGCCCAGTCATTGCCTAATTACACAATGGGAGTTTTCTTACTGCCCATGGACTTATGTCAGCAGCTCGAAAGGCAAATGTGTAAATTTTGGTGGAAAACAGACTCGAAAAAGGACAGAAACATTCATTGGCAAAGTTGGACTAAGATGTGTAAGAGAAAATCAGATGGTGGGATGGGATTCAGAAGTGTGAGGGATTTCAATATATCCCTTCTTGGCAAGCAGGGATGGAGACTCTTAAAGTATCCGGATAAATTGGTAAGCAAAGTTTACAAGGCACGATATTATCCTAAAGGTACTTTTCTTAATGCCAAGATTGGTTCCAACCCTAGTTACATATGGAGAAGTGTTCTAGAGGCTCAGACAATTGTTAAAAATGGAATTGGTTGTAGAGTTGGAAATGGAAAATCCATTAGCATTATGGAGGATCCATGGCTTCCTTCGGAATCTGCACCTTACATCCAAACTAATAGTATTGCTTTCCAGGGACAAACAGTCTCTTCGTTGATGAGTATGGATAGCAACAGTTGGGACACAGACTTAGTGCTGGACATGTTTGACAGCAGGGATGCAGACATCATCTTGTCAACCCCTTTGAATAAAGACGTCAATGACTCATGGTACTGGCGACGTGAGAAACTTGGTAACTATTCAGTCAAAAGTGCCTATCTTCTTATGCAGGAGGAGAAGAATAACAATGCTACAAGTGCAAATTCTGGTTTTTGGAGAAGTCTTTGGAATTTAAAGATACCACACAAGATTAAAGTCTTTTTGTGGCGTGCTTCTACAAATAGTCTCCCTACAAAAGACATGCTTCGATCTAGAAGAGTTCAGATTAATGCCTTATGTTCAGTATGTAATGAACATCCAGAAACAGTGCTGCATCTTTTAGTTTCATGCCCTCATGCTGTGTCTAGTTGGGAGAAGCTTAATAGTTCTCAGCTTGTGGGCGAAATCAATTCCTTCCCAGATTGGCTTCAACTGGTGTTCCAGCAGAAGAGCAAGGACGAAGCCTGCACCATAGCCACAGTCTCTTGGATGTTATGGAAAAACAGAAATGATCTCATATGGAATCAGCGAAGTATTGAGCCTTCAGAGGTGGTACAATCAGCACTCTCGGTCCTTAATCAATGGAAAAGTGTTCAAGATCGAACCTTCGACCGTTTTCTGGGATACATGTCTCTCGATGACGGAGACGAACACTGGAGCGCACCATTGCCTAATAGCATTAAGGTAAATTCTGATGCAGCCATTTTTGAAGATTTAAATTGCTACAGCTATGCATTTATCTCTAGAGATCACGAAGGGAATCTGATAGAAGCAAGATCAACTTGTGTTCGAGGTCGACCTAACGCAGATTTGGCAGAAGCAATAGGCATTCGAGAAGCTTTAAGTTGGGTGAAGAACAGTGGTCTTAAAGATGTCCAGGTGGAATCCGATTGCTTGCAGGTTGTACAAGCTATTCGCAGTTCCTTCATGTGCTTTTCGTATTTAGGAAGTGTGATTCAGCAGTGCAGATCTCTACTAGCAAGTTTGAGTACCAAAAACGTAAGGTTTAGATTTGTTAAACGGTCCGCGAACAAAGTCGCTCACTATTTAGCGAAACAAAATTGTTCAATAGCTGATCGTATTTGGAGAATGGGAGATGTCCATTCCGATTTATATAATGTATTGTCGAACGATTTGAAAAATTAATAAAGTCGACTCCTTTTATGGCAAAAAAAAAAAAAAATAATCCTTATTTTAGGGGCTAAGGAAAGAATGCATCCTTGGAGATTCTCTAATCAGTTGCCGGACTCTTAATTACCACTAATCAGTTGCCGGACTCTTACCATTACCACTATATAATATCTGCACTTAACTTGATTTCTCTTGAAGTGAATTTACAGGAAATCCATTAGCCATAGGAAATTCTTATATACAACATTGAGGAAACAAGAAGTTGATTTATGTATTGTGGCTCCAAGCTCGGCAGCATCTGTATGAGGAAGTGGAATATCACAGTATACAGATAACTTACTAATGTTATGCTTTTTTCATAGCAAAATATTTTTAAGTTTCTAGATAGAATCACTTAATGAGTACCAAGTGCAAGTCTCTAGTGCATTCCCTAGCATTTCGTAGCTTCATATTTCATACCATGTCAGCATGATTGCTCTTGTCATGGCTGCTAGTCTCTAGAGTGATTCCCTTATCCTTCTTATGGCCTCGTCCAAGGAAAAGTCTACCCCCGCGCTTAGGTTTTATATTTGTCCCATCTTCATCTGCTTCATGACCAGTTTGAATTACTTCCAGATACAGCACCTTTACTAAATTCCTAAAGCGGCGCCTAAACGTTGGCATTCTCGACATGAAACCAACAATACCCTGCAGTCTGTCACAAAATGATCATGATTTATAAATCTCTGGGATCTGCTCAACATTTTATTTACGCTATGAACTATAACCACTTGCAACATAATGAATTTATATTCTAATGAATTTTTGGAGATACCACACATAATATAAATAATTAGTACATTTAAATTAATCAAATTAACCTTATATAACTAACACACTAAAATATGTACTTTAGCGAGATATTATTTTGATTTTGTCTGAAATGTATCTACAAGTGGTTTGCAACTTCTTTCTTTAGTTTAGGAAAATCCCGGAACATATGGAGCAATGCATTATTTGCAATTTTAATGTTTACCTTGAATCTTAAAAAGAGAACAAAAACAGAACAAAACACAAGAATATACCTCACAATCTGCAACCACACCAACTACTACAAGAGAGTCGGATGTTGTAAATTATTAACTTTCAATTTGTTTGGATACTCAAAGAGCAATAAGGAGGACAACATATATGGCATAATGATACTAAATCTTGTACTACATTTTACCTCCTAATTATTAATTTTCACTGATGACAGGTACATATCTTTGGTTTACTAATATGTAACATTCTAAAACTCCAAATCCAGAATCTAGAACCACAAGGATAGTTACAAGATCATATAGCGAGCACATGGAAACTCATGAAGAGATTGGGCGCAATTTACCTTGACCTATCTTCTGCTAGAACAAATAATATATTCTTGGGGAAAGTGTTGTTAAATGCGTGTTAGATGCCTGTCAAATACAAGGCACACCAGACTTGTATCTCTTCTGACCAAGCACAGGAAATGGAAAAGGACTCTTGATTTTCATCCAACCCGCAGATTATTTACTTACTACAAAAAAAAAAAATCACAATGAAAAGAATGTAATTTAGATGCGCCGGACACTGCCTCATGTCACCCGAAAGAAGTAACATACACCATGGGTCAACACACATATAGCTGTGCGCCGGACACTGCCTCATGTCACCCGAAAGAAGTAACATACACCATGGGTCAACACACATATAGCTGTGGATAGGACGGTGCACTGTAAAAGTTATTGTATAGTAGATTAGCAGTACATAATTGTGTTGACAGATATTCTGAGAAGTATGAGTATAGTATAGAATACCCGGTTCAGTCATCTCCTCTAGTTCCACCTCATCCAGTGTGTAAAATAATTCTCCACTACATCATCAAAGTTCAGACTTTAGAATATCATCAACAATGACACTTTCTTCGGTGTAATCACCTTGAAGCTGATATAGCGCTACCTGAAATTTGAGCTTTATACTTCAACTCATTTCGTAAATAATAAAAAAAACACCTTCCCTGTTATGAAAGAGAACCACAACAAAGAGTCCTATCATGTATAGGTTCTTTCCATTCTGTTGCTACTTGCTAGGAAGAGGTCTGAGATATTTAACCTTTGAAATTTTTTTATAATCTTCTGGCCATAATATTATTTGTCCAAGTTTTGATTTATATAGAGCTCTACCCTCCAACATTATCCAGAGACACTAAAACTGTGTTTATTATTTGTCCAAGAGAGAAACATGAGAAAAATAAGCTTTAATTCCTTACAGTAATTTTTTAGGTAAACCTGAGTAAAACATGAAACCCTACAAGCAAGCAAATTGATCCACTATTTTGAGAATGTATAATTAAAATCGGGTACAATTTGTTATCACATGGGGCTCACCACGATTTTATAACATGATCAGGGAAAATAACTTATATACGGAAAACTCGAGTGATGGAGCAAACTATAACATCCCATTTATTCCATGAACCCATGTTACTCTCTCTGGGTCTAGGCCCCATAAGTCATCCTACACCAATCAAAAATATACCTTGGACTATTACTTCACATAGAGAAATAAAAAGTTGTTCTGTACCCAAAAAAAAATGAATGATTACAAAAAGATGGTTAATTAAAAAGTTGTTCCGAGGTTGCTGTATCATTTTTCATTGATGAAAAATCAATCCAGTGGAGGTGCTTCGCTATCTGTCTTGATATTGTCATGTTTGGAAGCCTTAATTGTGTATCAGGATTGACAACTACAATACAAGGGTGGTTTGAGTCGCATGATTTCAATCCGGCTAAGGATGGAATGTGAATGAAATTTCAACAAATTTTTGTAAATAAATCTCATTCCCGTTCCCATTTACTTCATTGAAATCAAATGAACCAAACTGCCCCATAGTGTAGTCCTAAGTTTCAGATTTCTCATAAAGCACTAGTGGTGACACTCATGTAATTTACCATGATGGAAAGAAAGGGCCATGTGTATAAGAACGAGTACCACTTATCACACATTCAGCTCTACGAATAGGATGAGGCAACTCACCAAGCAGCAAGCAACAATCAGACCTCCAGCACTTACATCCCCCCCCCCCCCCCCCAAAACTACATAAATATGTGTCAACAGAGAAAGACCCCTGAAGTGTAAGTGAGGGGGTGGGGGGAAATTAGAAAATTTTAACTTTAGTCACTAAGATATTAGTTTAATACTACATTTAAAGAATTGCAGTAGATAAATGTGATTTATGTAAGTAACATGTTTATTGGGAAAAACATAAATAAATCTTCAATAAACTTTACAGTATACTATATATGTAGCTAGAAACTTAAGCAATTAACTCAGTACCAATAGTTTAAAAAAGAAATAGAGTGATCAGATGGTAGAATATTAGTGCCTGAGTGGTTATATGTGTATCCTCTAGCCCGTCCAGGTTTGAATCAGGTTATCTATGTTTTACGCTTTGCAATTTGCATTATGTGCATTAGTTGGATAGGTTTGCCTACAAGATAAGGCAACCAAGTCGGATCACACTAAGGAGGCTTAGAGCAAAAATGGTACACAGAGTTACTATCAGTAAAAACACTTAACTGCCTCTAAAACATAACTTACTAGGCCAAGTTGGTTTCACTCGCCAATTTATAAAATTGCTCCTAATTAATAAACCTAGACATGGAAAAAGATACTATTGTAGTCTAATGTTGGCAATACTACATATTTGATAATACAACTTTATTAATACCTGGAACAACATTAAGTGTTCTCACGTTATACTGATACGGTCCTTGCAACCTTCCTATTAATCAGGGCTCCATCTAGCATTGCGCGGTCCTTCCCAGAATTAATGGATGTCCTCACGCCTATTTGATGAACTAAATTCAAGCAAAGAAAAAGAGAATGCGAATAATAGCAATAAACATATAGATGAATAGCAAAAATTGTGTGGATTCCAGTTATCAGTCCCCAATAACTAAGATTATATCCTATGGAAAAAACTGAATGAGTTTCCAATTAGATAATGAAAAGAACCAAAATCACCATATGGTAAAGTTGAGCAATGGGAAATAAAATAATTAGCCTATTTGATCCTTGACCATGAACTAATTGCTCCAATTCCATGTTCTACCCTGGCCGACGGGCATTATTTCTCTCCTTGATAATCTTCGCCATTCCAAATTCTTCAGTCATGGAAACTGGTGGAATCCCCTTCTCCTCGTCGGTCCCTCCCCATATTTGACTATCATGTGCAGTGTGCAAACATAAACGTCAAAGGGTCACGAGTTCGAACCTCACCCGCCCCCTATGCGGAACTGAGTTGGTAAGACAGTGGAAGGTTTGACAAACGTAACCGTGGGATTACTGAGCGTATCGCTTAAGTGCCCCGGCCACTGGGTCTTGTCGCTCGGCTAGCAGATTTATATGCCTGTGTTGGCCATGGGGCTGGTCGGCAGGTTCCCGGAAAATAACCCGGGCAGGCCAGGGTGTCCTGTAATACGCCTTTTTTGACAAAATTCTAAAAATCAGAAATAAATTATAAATATTTTTACATCCCTCATCTACTTTTGAAACCGAAGTATTAACAATGATCTGCTCTTAAATATATATTTTTATCAATAAAATTTAAGAATATGTTTTAATACTTTTTAGAAATTTAAAAATCTATTTTAGGATAAGGAAAATATTTTTGATATTTTGCATGTATATTTTACCAAAAAAATTAATGGTTGAACTATTTTTTTTTTAAAAGATATGATTAGAGTTGAAGTGTGAGGAAATATTCATTTTTCAAAACAAGTTTCTTTTTCTTCTTCAGAATCTCAACTTGTGTCTCTCCTATTAGCCTGACTCCAAGTGACCAGTTTTATATGAATATAAACTATACCATCTATGAAAACAGCTACAAATTACATAAAGTTGTCCTGCATTACGATAAAGATATGTACCTGGCCCCGTTGCCATCACCCAAACTCTCAGTTCGATCTAGCAATGCATAAAATAGCAACATGTGTCAGCTGTATACATGGCTCCAGTAACCACTGAGAGTTTATTATACTGTCACTGAACCATAATTTTAGACAAATAAAGAGGTGAAGAGTTACTATCTTTATGCAAAGCATGTCATAACAGGAAATCCAGTTTGAGTTTGTGAAATGAAAGATGGCCTTTTAGTGCCAACTTTCCAGAAAATTTCCTACAATCAGTACATCAGCCATTCTGTAAATTATTTTACAAGATTATAATCTGGACATCTTGAATAACTATGCCATCATTTCCAGTAGCAAGAATTGAACTGCCCCCTTTTTTTTTGAAAATGATGTGAGCAGAATAAAGGTCCTCCACCCCCCGGAGGAGGTGTGCTTAGCTCTGTTACTAAAGACTATGTTCTTCTAGCATTAGACAGGATTTAATTAAATGAAAAAAAATAACACTATACTCGCAAGCCTTAATTTTTTTACCTACTGATGCAGTACTGTACTGATGATTTCTAGTGCTTCACAAAATTCATTCCATGTTGGCGTTCAGTAGTAATTGAGCTCACTTCAAGCATCCATGCAGCTGGAATAAATTTTTATCTAATTCTTGGGGACACCAAGAATTGCCCTGCAATTGATTGTACAAATATCATGCAATGCGTCCCCTCAATCTACATTTTGGACAAGCAGATTCCTCTTTATGTTAAAAATAAAGGTACATCAAAGTATTCAATAATTTCCCAAAACTGCGGCCCAAATTGTCTTGAGTATACCAATTGTCCTCCTCTTTACATTAGTAACAGCTGATGCACAATATCACTTAAGCCTATGTGTCTCGAAAATATATTTATATAATATATATCATTAGAATACATCTTAGCAACAATTAATTAGGGTCTTACTATGAGTCAACCTATCTTATGCCGTTGATGGGTAATACAAGGGAAACATGTAGAGAAGATTTAAACATTGTACAAAGAGATGTAGCAATCACCTAGAAATCAACTTCATACCTTTAAGTCATCTCCAATAGCCATATTGAGGTTATTTGATAATTTTTTTTTTGTTAATACACCAAAATGTAGGCTGATTGGTGAACCTGCTCCTGTCTCCTTTTGTCTCTTCCCCTGATTACATAATCTGCTTTGGCATCTAATTGAAACACCGATCACCATAGAACTCCAAAAAAAATACTAACAACAAATCTTATTTTAATGTAAACTGTTAACTTGTGTTGCAAGAATATGGGCATCTATTAGAAAATGCTTTACTTCAAAGTAAGGAACCTTAAAAGGTTCCTTGAATTAAATTGCAATGCCTGACTACTTATATTCTTCTATGATTGCTTCTCGAGTTATGAAGCACTGGATCCAAATCTATTAACTCTCCAGCACCATTTAATAAACCGGAGGCTTAAGATCGAGCAAATGTAGTAGCATACCTCAAACATATATATCATAATTTCCCATTCCAAATAAGTTGAAGGTAAACAAATGTAGCTCAAACAATTTTTAAAAGCTAGATAAATTATTATGCCGAGCAAATAATATAAAAAAGGAATTTATAATTAGTCAAACAACATATAAGGACGTTCAGAATATATACAGAATATAAAATATATACACTTAATGAATCACCCATAGCAAATGTGCAACTTACTCGCTTAGTCGCTTATACAAGGGCGAATTTATGTATGGACTTAGGGGGACACGTGTCCCCGGAAAAATAAAAAATTAGCGAATTTTAATTAAAAATTTATGATATAAATTTGTATATTTTGTAAAGTGCCCCCACAATAAAAAGTTAAATGTCCTTATAATGTTAGTAACTATATCATTATTTGAGCTGTTTATCATTTTGTTTAGAATAATATGATCATAAATTGGAGATTAAATTGTTGAAGTACCAAATTTTTAGAATTTAAATATTAAAAATGTATAAAATATACAAAATATATACTAAAAATGACCGAAAACTTTGAAGTTGTGACAATCAACACTAGGACTAACTCATTTAAGCACATAGTGCCCCCAGAAAAAAACATCACTGGATCCACCAATGCATTATACTACAGTATATTTGGGTGCACTAACTTTTTGATCAACAAGTATTCCTCTGCCTTGATAATCTTCTTCTTTAATTACGGTGACTCCAGGGCGTCCTCTCTTTCTCAAAGGACCTTCCTTTTTTTTTTATATACACACACTCAGACAATTAAGTTTCAATTCAGGAAACATGGTTTAAAATTTGTTTACCCTGATCACCAAGAGCCATTTTTGGGATGCCACAGTGGATGCCGTATTGAGTTGCTAAAAGAGATTATTGACAATGATTAGACATATTTGGCCCAGCAGCTGTCCTTTATATTTAGATATGCAGAGCAACACAATTTGTTTAACAATGTCCACAGGAACATTTAATTATATGTGATAGAAATTAAGTACAAGGAATTAATACATACATATTGAAATATCATGACCACAGCTACGATGGGAAGCAGACCGCTTGGAAGATGATTCTGCACGACGAGGTTAACGTACACTACAGTATTGTTAGGTCGCTTACTTTTTGACCGGCAAGCATTAAACCATCTGTCATGATAATCTTCGCCATTTCAAAACTTCTTCACTTACGGAAACTCTAGGTCGTCCTCTCTTTCTTGACAGGCCCTCCCCATCTTTTAGTACTATGCCTGTACATAAACATGAGAACATTTCATACAACTAATATTCAATTTAGGAGATGCTATACGATAAGAAATTTGGTAATGAGTCCACAACCGTACAACACAGTTTAAATTTCATATTTTAAGAGAAACTTACAATTCACAAAGCAGGAAGCTAGTATGCAAATAAATAAATGTACATACACTTCCTATATTTGCATCACACAAACTCTCTAGCCTTACAATTGTTGATAGAAATATAGCAAGAGAAATGAATACATACATACATTTTGATGAGGGAATGAGTTTGGATGTAGAATTTGTGTGTGAGCCTTCGCATGCAACAGTCTCTGCACACAGTGATGATGGGGAATATAATTTATTCTGCTCGGAGGATCATCAACATCAATTAATTGAATTTCAATATACTTGAATAGACTGAAATATAAGACTCAAACAATCATACACTCAAGAGTCAAGACAGTTCCATATTATTTTCAAGATTGATCATACCTGTTGGAAGCTGTTTACAGCACTTGGCGATTCAGGGCAGCTATTAAAAAAAGAGGCAACTGATATTGTGCAGAAGAGGATACAAAAGGTCTTATTGGATAACTACATATATTTATATGAAAGGGATTACGTGGAATTGAATGTTTTAGCAAAGTAGTATTTGCAGTATTAGAATTTAAAAAGTCTAAGTCTCAGACTCTCAGTGACACAGCATTTCATGGGAATATGAGTTATATATTTGCTGCACTTGTCAGTCTAAAAAATTTCAAATTATATTTCTATCTTGAGATTGTGCAAGCTTTTTCTATACATTTTCCAGAATTGGTAAACCCGAAGATCATGGTCCACTACTTGTACAACAAGATTCATTAGATTAATATTCTGGTTCTCTCACCAGAACTCAGCTGATTCATTTCAATTATCTTTTAATTCACATATCAAGTATCTGAGTTGGACAACAGAAATATAAAATTACTGGATGACAATATTATCAGGAATTGCTCATGCTAAGAATTTTATCTGCGGTTTTATTTATGCAGCTAATTAATTCACTACCCTTCTTTCAAATCACATGTCAGATTTCTAAGTTGGACAGTGTAAATATAAAATCACAATGTGCCTCTTATATTAGGAATTGCCCAGGCTAAGACTTTTAGCAGCAGTTTACAGTTATGCTACCGCAACTTGGCAGTACCAAAATCTTCATTCTACTTTGAAGGCCATAAAGGTAAATATGTATCTCATTCTGGTATGCGAATATGAGTGCAAATCCTCTTTTCCGTTCTATGAGAGAAAGTATAAATAATATATGATTCTATAACTTTTAGCCTTGGTAAATTTCTTAGCACACATTGTACACCTTTAGCAAATTTATTTATTTTATTGGTAAGTTATTCCTCCAGAACATTCATATTCAATCTGGTTTGTACTATGTCAGTATTGGTACAAGTTTGTAAATTTAGAAAGCTTTGTTAGCTTTATATATAGGAAGCTGCCTTTAAGTTTACAATGAGCTGTAATATTAAACCCTAACCGGCTCAGCAACTGGCTCTCTCACTTGTTAGTCCTTTTATTCATTTAACACTAAATGTGAACCATGTGAAGCTCGTGTTAAATGCACTCATTCTGAAGCTAAGGTTCATGGGGGTTGAACCTCTATGCATAACATAGAATGTAAGAAGGCTAAACGAAATTAAGTTTGCTCTTAGGTAACTATTTTTCTTGACGACAACAAGCATCAATTAATATATCATGAATAACAACACTGGGCACTATATCACTTTTCAATATGCTATCATAAAGCTTCCACAAAAAATCAAATCAACCCATCTTAACACACCCATCTAAAAGCGCACTACAAGCTTGCACCGAAGGCAATTTCCTAGTCTTCCAAAAACTCACATAGCATCATTAACCAAACCCATCTCAAACAATGCAATAATCAACAACGCAAACACATTAAAATTTCATTTCTTAAGTTTCAACTCACACTGCATCGAAAATAGCTGAACAGGCACGTTTAGAGCTCCGAGTCTTGAGGAGCAGTTGTAAGAGGCATTTCATCAAACAACTTGCCTGCAAGTGCATTTTACCGTATTAACCCATAGATGAATTGCAACGGAATGTAGCCTACTTATCTATTTACAAAGCTTCAACCAGTAGATTTGTTTACCAAACCACTATCTGCAGCTCGAACCTCAGTATTGCTATCTAAATTAGGAGCATTGCATTGAACATATTCACTCCTCCAAATTTGAGGGGATATTGAGGAGAAGGACAGTCAACAGCAACAGTCAAAGGGCGTTATTGTAAATATCTGAATATGTAGGGTTAATTCTGTAATTGTGCATAAGCAAATGGGCGCCAAAGTCTGTTACAAAAGTTAGTTAGACTGAAATTGTATATAGTCATTTTCTCTCTCTTTTTTGTAAATTGATTCAGAATGAAATGTAAATTCTCCACCTTCTCCATCTTCATTCTTCTACTATTCTACATGTACAACAGCAAAAAGCAAACAACCTAATATCTTAAACAACACTTAGTTCACAAATTTTGTAATTTTTACGTGTGAAGTTGACGCTTCTCCTGGCTGTGATTACACTACAAGAAATTTTATATTTACCTACTAATAATTTACCTACCAAATATATATTAGTAGATAAAAATTTTCTTTACTTACCGATATCTATGGGTAGAGACTATTGGTAGATAAATATCTTAGTACCTAAATATTTTAGGTCCCGGACCCACATAGACATTAGCAAACGTTATGATTATATGGGGTCAATTTCAACAATTAATATTTACAGGTTGGATGTTAATGACATGTCCGATTAATTTGTCTCATGATGCTTTTTCGAAAAACTAAACATGATGTACCTACGAAATAAAAATAATAATATATGCTAGTTTTTTTTTTTCGAGTAATTAATATATGCTAGTTTTAGTTACCTTTTATTTGTATTCAACTTTTTTAATATAAATTGAGCACTGCTTTTCGACGTTATCATTTTTTTACAATTTTTACACAAGTCCTGGACCATAAGATTTATTGAATTAAACGGTCAGGATACGATGGCGCCAGCCTCTCTCATCCTCACCATATCCACCTGCTTTTCCTTTTTCTGTTATACTAATTATCTTTTTTCTTTTCTTTTCTTTTGATAACACCTTTTTCTATTGATTTTTTCTGCACTCCATAACATGTTATTATTTAAAATTTGAAATGTAATTATTAGCTAATGTTTTCTTGCTAAATTTAATATTTTAATCTTTTTTTTCCTATCAATATTTTAATCTAAATATTTGGGGGGAAATATCTAAATGTAGTTGATTATGTAATTGCAAAAAAACGAACCCGAGTTTAGTGATTAAAAAATTTGGTATTTTGATACAATTACGTGACATTTAAACATAATTTTTCATATAAATAAAGAGTATAGATGTAAATTTGATCATATCGTAGAATAGCTTTAAATTATTTCATTAATTTATAATGAATTTAAAAAAAGAATAGTTGTGTAATGTCATTTTTAATTTCTTAATTAAGATAACAATGATAACAAAATCTTTTGGACTACAATATCTATTACAATTAATGGAAACTAGTCAATATCTTTATAACCATCGGTCTCATCACCATCTTCTTCTTCTTCATTTTCTTCACCTTCTTCTTCTTAAACAGTCATTAGCATATACCAGACACATAACCAAATCATCGCCTTATACAAGTAGTTATGATACCATTGTTGGATTTCGAGGTAGTAAAACACAACGGTAATAATGATAAGTATAAAAAAAATCGAAATCCAAAACCATGGATCCATGTATAAGGGGATGTATGGGATAATTTTACAGTTGAGAAAGGAAAGGGAGATGGCGGTGAAGAGAGAGAGAGATAGAAGAAAAGGGAGAGAGGGGAGAAATAAAAGAAAAGGGAGACCGGGTGGAGAGACAGGGGTAAGATAAAATGAATGGTTTGATAAAATAATAGGGATAAAATATGGATAATTGGATGTGTATTTTTAATTAGCGGCTGTAGATTGATTGCAGAAACACAATCCGTGTGCTATGCTGTCAGCCAATAATACATTGACACGTGTCATCAAATAGAATTTTTAATTTTCCATTCTTAATATAGAGTAAAATAAATACCCGGAAATCAAAAATGCTCTAAAAAATATGAAATTTTTACGAGACTTTGAAATATTTAAAAAATTGTTCTCTCAAAAGTTGGTCAAATTTTGTTAGGATATAAAGAATTGAAAAATAATTATTTAAAAATGAAGTTTAAGCATTTTTACATAATTTTTAAATAGATAAAATTTGTGTTTAAAAAAAGATAAAATTCATAGAAATTGTGATACAGTTGCATATGAAATTCATAGAAATTCTTTTTTTAGTATTAAAAAATTATAAAAGTCATTAACACAAAATATTTTCTCAATGAGAGTCTTTAATTTCTGTCTATTCTCTCCTCTTTCCTTTTCATTTCTTCACCAAAGAAATTAATTCTTAATCTTTTTTGTTTTAGTACCATTGTGACAACTGTTCCTAACGATGTAATTGACGATATTTTCCTTCCTTGTTAATCAATTATTCCTCTCTGTTTTTACTTTTTGTCCTTTACGAAGTACTTTTTTTTGAAAGGCTTTATGAACTACTTAGTCATAATGGACTACAGCTTTAATTTGATAGCTTTAATATGCAACACATCTAATAATGGACAAATTTTTTTTTTTTCCAGTTTTGGCGCTCACCATTCCCCCCAATTTTTTTGTTAATTTTTAACTTTTTACTATATACCCACCTTTTGCCAAAGCCACACAGCCACACGAGTCTTGGTTTTTCTCTAATTGGTAATTCATCTCTCAATATCTTTACTTTTTTGTGTTTATATGCAAGTCCAATTTAAGAATATATGTATGAATCAGGTATGTATTATTGTATGTGTTTGGATACAAACAGGGGGTATAATAACTTGTGTGTTTTATGATTAATTTTATAATTTTTTGTATATGATTGCATACCATGTCGATATCATATTCGACGTGGAATGGAATTAACTTCAATAACAGGACAAATTGAAACATGGTGTTTAAATCATTCTGATGAAAATGGATGAACTGGGCCAGACCTTCAAAATTTATATGTGAGTAATATATTTATCTCTTTATTTTCTACTCACACATGTACATAGATAATTTGCTTCAAGGTCCTAATTATAATTATTATGTAACTAGGATAAAATGATGGCTATAAGACAAGTTTATACTCCAGAGGAAATGCCAGATAAGGAAATTATGGAAGCGGTACTTGGTCGTCATTCAGTATACTTGCGAGGATGGGGAAGATCTAGTGGCACATCCAACAAGAAAGCTCACGGTAACTAATATCAAGTCTGACCAACCGAGTTATCAGGATTTAGTTCAGCGACTTAATGAAACCAATAAACGTCTTGATGAAGTTGTTAACGTGCTGTGCCAAAACAATCTTATGCCACAACCAAACACATCTCCAACAAATGAAGATTTAGATGATTTATTTTAATATGCTTTTTTAAATATTGTTGGAACTTTTAATTCTATGACTCATTTGAAACTTTCATTTTTAGGTTATTTTTATTAAATACAATTATGTAATTTTTGAGTTGTTTATTTAATTTAAAATTTTATTTACAGAAATCATATTTGTATCAGTATATAATAAATTGTAACCATTGGGAAATTGCCACTACACGTGATGCCTTTTCGAGGTGCCATGTGTCACATTTTTGGAGCACCACATGTCATGATATGAGATGCGCCACATGGCACGATAGTGAGGCACCATGTGGCATGATGAAGAGGTACCACATGGCGCATTAACGAGACTCCATGTGGCATGTCCATAAGGCGCCACATATGCATGCCATTAGATGACACGTCGGTATGCCACGTAAGCAACATATGTAAGTGACATGTCATCTGCTAACTTATTATTGTGGGGTCCACAAATTATATACCTACCAATATATAAATGTGTAGGTAATGAGTCTTTCTCCATCAACTTTTACCTACCAATCTTGACCAATACCGTATTGGTAGGTAATTCTCTTTACCTACCAATATCATACTTTTATCTACATTTACAATTGGTAGGTAAAAACCATATTTCTTGTAGTACTTGAGCTCTGTGAAGTTCACGAGTGTGAAGTTAGTACTTAAATTAAGAAAAACCCGAGCAAATATAAAGTTGACAATATTGAATTATAAAGAAGCTACACTGTATGGAAAAAACTATAAAATAATCCTAATCCTATAAATTCCTTTGTACTGAAGGCATCAGAAAATTAAATCACTAAGGTTATTGTAATATGAATCCTGATTTAATTTAATATTTTATCAGAGATTTAGATGAAGTACTAGAGAGATATTAACCTAGATTAGATAATACAAATTGGCACGATTGTCAGCATATTGAACTTAAAATAGGAACAAAGTAGATAATCAGCCTTTCTATTTTGTTTGCTTCCCTAAAATACAACATAAAACCTTAAGGCAGAATGCCATTTTTCTAGAGAGCACCTTTTCAGTACACTGATGTATGGCCTCTTGCCGTTCCAGATAGGACAACCTGCGTGAATGATGATAAGATTAGGAAGTTAAAGAACATATTACCACAGATTGCAAAAATTATACTACGGCTTTTAACAGAAAGTCTTAACAAAGAAACCAAAACTGTAAGCTGCTATAAGAATTTTTTTTAATAATTTTTGTAAGTAATATAAAGTATAGAAGATTGTAAAGCAAATGAATTCAGTCCAAGGTATAAGGGAACCAACTGGAATTATGAAGCTTTTGAGAGCATTGAGATGGTAAATTTTCAAATGAAGCAACTTTCTGCTCCTTTGGTCTTGTAATGTCTTGATTTTGAACAAGGACATCTGGAGGCAACAGTATACATGAAAATGTTAAGTTTTTAAAGGCCACCACGTTGTTATCTGTTGTAGGCCAAGATAGCCTGTGATTTGCCTTCCATGGTCGGATTAACTACTCTGTGACATTCATATAGGTTATTAACATCATTTTGGATGGGTTATATGTTAAACCTGGACCCATTTAAGCATATCCGGAATCCAGAGCACAGGTTATTACGGGTTGTGGCATAACATATCAAATTAAAGAGCATTTCAATACATGAACTTAACAATCAATCTCATATATAAACAAGATTAGCATGATTGTTAGACAAGTACTTTCACATGAAAACACTCTCATAGTAGAAGGAAATATGGGCCAACTGCCATGCACTAAGTTCTACGAAGGTGTATAATCTTGCTAAAAGTTCATATGTAAGTGAGAGTAAGCAACTATTTGTGCTTGTTCCAGATCTAGTAATGAATTGTAAAAATAATCTAGTGCTAATGGGTGACCATATAGGCATTTATACCTTATCTGGAATTGTTAATGTTATCCGGTCATGCCGTCATTGCACCTCCTATGTTCCAACCCAATCATCAAGATGGTGGACAATGGGTCAGTTGGCTTGTAATCCATTACCACCATTTACAAACCAAGTTGGCAAGTTTCATCAGCCTGCACAAATCAGAAAATGAAGCATCAGAAGAAGTTAAAGTATTTGCAGAAGAAGTTATGACATCCTAATATTGGATCTCATAACTTCTACTAAGATTCTGCACTTTTCGGGAACCAACATTAGTAAGGATGTCCTCTTAAGTGCAATTTTGGCAAAATTTATTTGGTTGGACATTTTTATGATGATTTCATATAATTAAAATTAAATTGAAGCAAGACGATTGCAGCAACTTGCACTACAGGTTACTTTGGAGAGAATGCATAATCTAGATTCTAGATATATATGACACGCCTAAAGTAAACATGAACACTATCTATTATTTTAATACAGTAAACATATTACGAGTACTTGTCTAATATCGATAATTTTTTCAACCGCAATGAAGTTACAGAAAATTGCATAGACGAATCCTATGCTACTCCATATGAAATAATAGGGAATTGGTCCATTTGAGTTTGCATCATCAATAAGCTTTCTTGAGGGGTCAATCTACTACAAGATGTGTAAAATAGGAATACCATTTACCATGACGCTAAAAATGTGAATGTCGAACGCCACAAAAATCCACCAGAGCTGAGAATTCAAAATTTAGGACAATCTGAGCAGTGGGAAGGAAGACAGAAGAGGTTAAAGAGATGACCCAATGCACCAGAGCTGAAAATCGAAGATGTAAGACCATCTGAGCACTGGGAAGAAAGACATAAGAGGTTGGAAAGACTATTGAATGATAAAAAGATTGAAATTTCTGATGATGGTCCTAAACTTTGTCCTGATCCACATTCCATGAGCCTTCCATTATACGTAGCTGTAAATAATGGTGATGTTGAAGAATAAATTGACGCTTTACTGCTTTAATTTTATCCATAAATTACTACCAGATGACTCCACTTTTATAATACACTCCTTCATGTGGCAATTTACAAGCCTTTTTTGTGTTAGTTAGGTCTGCAATTGTGTTTGGTATCACCCCTCTACATGTAGTTGTAGTGTAAAAGGTATTGATCATTGATAATCCTCTAAAACAGTAGTGTTGCATGTTAATTAGCAATCTTTGAAACAACCATGATTACAATCTGAAGCATACTAATGTGCAATATCTATTCTTGTTATACCAATTAAAATTTCCGTGTGCTCTTTATTTGGCTGAGAGTTAAAGGATGAAACATAAGACACGTGGATTACACTTGCCCCGCGAATTGACAAGTACTCGATTTTCTTACACTAACTATTAAGAGCAAGCATCTGGAACTGAAGAGTGACCAGATTTCTCGAACTAAGTCTTTAAAGTTAGCATATATAAAGGGATGCAAAGATATACTCCTATGTACTATGGATTGAAAAAGTCGTGATATATGTATGGTTTTTTTCCAAATGATCTAGGAGTAAAAAAATATAAGTCAGAACTTATCAAAAACATTTATAAGCACAAAATCCAACCCCACTCCACCTATATATATAACCCCCAACTTCAATGTTCTTGCTCAATAATGTAGTCAAATTTAGGTCGTCTAGGTATACAAATAAATTAGGCAAATCAAATGATCCAATAAACAACTATAAAATTATGTGCATGTGACACGTACATCTGTGTCATGTTGTGCTACGAAATAAGAAAATATCATCTCCAGATATTCTAAAATCAATTATTTATATGTCCTGTTTTAATTATACAGTAATGATGAAGTCCCTTACAGAAGTAGGGAGGCGTGAGAAGTTGCTTTCGATGTCATTTTAATATGTGGGATATGGAAGCTTTCAGGTTCTTATTGCAGATGGATAGGCATTTCAATGCCATAGCCTTTCAGCCTTTCACGCTCGTTCTTATTATCTAGCAACATTATAGGAAACCAAGAATTTGATTGGTACTCCATGAGTCATGAATTGATTTTTAGATGAAATCCTGTAAAGAATAAGATTTCCCAATATTTTTCCAAAATTTTTATGGAATGATGTGTACATATGACATATTTTAATTTGTGACACATATGATTGCACGTTAGATCTCATTATATATTTGGGAAAGTTACCGGTGACACATAAGCATTTGAAAAAATTTTGGAAATTTTTTTTAGGATATTTAGAATTTTCAATGTATTTATAAATCAATCATATGCACATATCAATTTCCAGAATTTAATAAATTAACCTGAACTTTTTCATAAAGCTTTCGGATTTTCACGAAAATACCTATGTCTTTTGAAGCTCGCGAATCGAATTGGCCAGGAGTTGAACAGAGTTATACTTACAATTTCAATATTGATATTTCCAAATTTTTTGAATAAATAATTTTTTTGAGGGCTTGATTCCTTATAAACTTATATATAAAAGGATACATAGGTGAGAAAGAGATCCCGAAATTCTATTCTCTCTTAGAACTGATCCCCTAAATCGTCATATCAAATCCCTAATTTTATAGCTCTATACGAATACCCGGTTATAAATCTAATCTTGAAGTTTAGTCCGTGACGAAAATTGGCTTCAACCGTTAGAAAACTCAAATTTTTAACCGAGATTTTGTTTGAGATTTATCAGAAATTTCAAAAACAATTGGAGAAAAGTATCTATACGATATTTATTATACCTTAAATGATTCAAGTAAAAGTATGTTGAGATGAATAAAATAATACATAATTTTCACTTAAATGTATAATTTTATAAGAGTAATGCTACGGAATCAAAAAAAGTTTCCAAAATGAGTTGGCAATCTTGAGTTAGCAAGATGGGGAGTTTTAATTGATGGGTTCATATTTATGCACGTGGGATCTATCCTCATTATTTATTCCATCAACATTGAAAGACATGTGGCATTTGGAAAAACTTTTTGAAACTTTTGTTTGGTTTCCTAGCATTTTTCATTTGATAATATCTTTCTCATGTCATGCACATACTACGCAGTACACCGTGTATATATTATGTCATGTACCTTGACATCATTCTTATATAAAGAAATTCGAAAATAATGTACTTGACACATGAATAAATACTTTCGTCCCATTAAATTTTTAATATTTTAAAGTATAAAATAGTCAGAAAGTGTAAAAAAGTGAGTAAAGTAGTGAGATAATTAATATTAAGTGATAAATTAGAAAGATAATAAGACGGTGGGAAATGGTGGTCTCATTTAAGTTTTTAAAGTATTAAAAATTTATTATTTTAATAATTTTTGAAATATTAACAATTAAATGAAATATCCTAAAATAAAAGTTATTAACCATTAAATGGAATATTGTAATAGAATTTGTTGTGCCCAAAATTCGCCTTGGGCTTGATTTAATGCCCATTAAGGTTACGTGTTCAAGTAATATGGATATGAAGGATGGGATGGACTAGGTATGGATGTTTTGGTCTAATATGCTTTGGAAATATACTGAAAGATGAAGATTCTGGCATCTGATTCGGAGTTCATTCTTGTAGGGGTTCAGGTGTCTGAACCCCAGGTGGGGGTACTGCTGTGTGGAGGCCTTATAGGGGTTCATGCAGGTGAAGGGCTTCCAGGCAGGGGTTCATACTCGTACCCCGACAGTCCGCGGGATTTTGCCCAACAGCCTCCTAAATTGTAGGAGAACAGATATATATCGCTCTAACAGACTTGTGGATAACTCCTAAACATTAGGAGTGGCCCAACAACCTCTGGATTCGTGGATAATCATCATATATACATGGATTAGGTATATATATTCAGATATATGATGGAAAATCATATAAATATGAAGATAATTATGGTTATATGGAGGGATAACTACTAGATAATCATATCATCTGGGATAATTAGCTGGATCAGTTCAGTAGAGGAAGATAAATATAAAACATATATGATATATACACTGCGTATATATATAGGCGGCTGTACAGCGGAAGGCCAGGGTTCAGGCAGTGTCCTAAGGGAACTAGGACTCTTCTTCATCACAAAATAACAAACGGATCAGCATGGTCAAGAGGATAAGGCTTATCAAAACGTGCCTGAGCTATCAACAAGGAGTCCAAAACCCTAGAACTACATGGGACTTGATTCCTATAAATATAGGATATGTAGGCACTTTGCAAGGGTTGAATCTCACTTCTCTCTACAAAAATCATGTAGAAAACTTGAGCAATACACATATCTGGCAGCTGGGATCGACTGAGTAGGAATTACTCCGTCCTTGCTGTCCGGTGACCTTGTAAACTCAATCCCAAAATCATTACAAACAACCGTCCACTTTGGCAGTTGAACGCTGGGCTATAAACGCTTGAACGCCGATTCTGCAACCGGAAATCAAGCAATTTATCCGTTATTCCAGCGATATTCTCTCGAAGTGTTGTACCAAATTCCTCTCACAACATTTTTGGCGCTAGAAGGAGGGCATTGGATGATCTTTTGAGAGGAAAGATTGCAAAAAGCTTCGGTGATGAACATACACCGAAGAACAATGGAGGTGACCATGAAATTGGGCCCGAGAAGGAGCTCAACAATCAAGGTATGGTGGATTATATCATGTGAATGGGCTGGAAAATCGAGTCTCTAAAAAAAATATATTTGAAAAGATGAAAAAATGGGAGAAAAAATCATGGCTCATCGAAAAAAAAAGATGATGAAGAAGAAAGGTTTGCCACAATCGCCTTTATTCTAGTCATTTGGTGGTAAAACGCATAAAAGAAGAGATGTGGCTCTGAGGTCTTGGATAGAATGGCCGAAAAATAAGTGTTTCGGATACTATATTTCGACAGGAAAGAATTAGATTAGGGGTTCAGCAATGCGGGGTTCTGCGATCCAGAAGCTTCTCCAATCAGGTGCATCAATACATATAATAGAACATACGAGGAAATGAATGTCCACATGTTGATGGAGATAAAGGCCATTTGGAAAAGTACCAGTTGAGAGGTTCAAGCGGTAAAGGCTAGAGAAGCCTCAATCTGGTGGTCGCACCCATAACAGAAGGTTCCACACAGATGAACCCCCAGTTTCTCAGCTAGAAGGTTCCTCGAAGTCAAACCCCCAGTTTCTCAGTGAGAAGGCTCCTTGCAGATGAACCCCCAAATACTCAATTATGGAGAACGAACTCATGGTAAAAGGTACCCATAACCAGATGAACCCCCAATACTTAATTTTGGCATACGACATGGAAATTTTTATTGTCATAAGGTGGAGATTATCAATCTAGGGGTTCAACTAGTTAGAGGTTAAGCTCTATCAAAGCTCCCTTTCAACAATTCTGGGGTTAAACAAGTCTAGGAGTTTCCGTTAAAGATTGTGGAGCATAACACTAGTTAGCACCACAACTCAATCCATGAAGGGAGTAAATGGGTGAACTTGAATGATGATGGGGGTACGAACATCATGATTGATGAGCTGTAGGTGAATCCCAACGCAGATAAGGGTGCGAACCTCCTGATAGATGATTAACAGGTGAACCCCAGTGCAGATAGGGGTACGACCCTCCTGACTGAAGGGGTACGGGTGAACCCAAATTGAAGCAGAGATGCGAACCCCATGATTAATGATCAGTATGTAAACTTGGATGATGGCAAGGATATGGACTCCCTCATTGGTTTCCCATCAACATTTATCATGAGAACACGAATGAGCTGGAAGACTAAGCTTCCATGAAAAAGAGGTTTATTGGTGGGAGCAACCCGGACGGGGGTTCGATGATGACATGTTCAAGGAGATAAGTCCTAGAACCCTGAGGCTTGACTTAACAGAAGCCCGAGTATGTTCAATAGACTTGGCAGGAAACTTAATATTAAGCTTGTCAAATTAAAATATGGAAAAGATTGGTAAAAAGGACTCCCCCAAAAATGAGCTTCCTAGAAATGGGGTTCGTATACGATAGGTTCGATGATGGAAGGCCCCTTGATCATAAGCAAGAAGCTGAATAATAAAAAGGCCCGCAATAAGCAAGAAGAACCCGGGAAGCAACCTAGAAAAGGGTTTAAGCATGGAAAATCCCATTCAAAGGCTTTAAGCCAAAATGGAAAATATTGGAACTCAATGTAGGGGTTCCACCATGGTAGTTGTGTCACTCGACATGAGAACCCCAAAAGAATTAATTAGTTCCTAAAGGGGATTCATCAAGAAAAAACAATCTTGGCCATGTTTGGCCTCTTATGCAACACATGGGCGTTGCACAACTGGTGTGGGATACTCAAATGGTTAAATCAAGGAAATGGTCAAAAGTAAACACCTCACTGAACGGGTATGATGGAAGCTCCATTCAGAATACTTGAGGAATCATGTTACCAGTACCCCTACTGATGGAACCCCATAAAGTGGTTCCAGTTTTTCGGGGGGGGGGGGTAGTACCACCCATAACGTTGATGTAAATGGCTGCTCTAATGGAGGATGATGAAGAAAGAACGCATCATATAGAAGCAATAGTTGAAAAGCTTTTCAAAAAATGAATCAATAAAGTCCAGAGATTTGAAGTTGCCTCTCTGACAGAAAGTATGAAGGAACCTCTATAAATGAAAAATGAGGAGTTCTTGGTTGGACATGCGATGACACCAAATCAAAAAAGGCAAAAGCAGCTTATAAAGATGCTCACGATAAAAACTTCACTAACAGTGGAAGGTGAAAGGTCAGAATATCCAGCTAAGAGCATTGGGCGAAAGGTCTCAAGTAATGACCTAAATGAAGCTCTGGCGAAAAGCTTATCGTGGAAGTTGAAGGTGGAATTAAACCTCTCACGAACTGAAAATGTCACTGGTATTATTGAAGGATAAACCCCTCTTATCCACCCAGTTGGAAGGAGTTATGGTTGATAGCGTATCCTATAACATTATGGTAGGATGACCCATTCTAAAGAAGATGCAAATGGTGGACTCAATTTATAACATGGCTACGAAGGTTCTCATATGTAATCAAGCACAAGAAGCTGGAAGGTTTCCCACAAAGGGGTTCCCCTGCTATAAGCCCCGCAAACATCAGAAGTTGGAACATGTGGAAACTTCAGGGAAGGAATTGTGGAAGCTAGCGGTGGATTATAATCTCGATGAAATTATGGGAAAGATGCCACTTGACAAGGAATTGGGTGTGAACGACCTCTCGATCAACAAAGAGGTGGGTGCGAAGTTTATACGTGAACCCCTTAAAGGAAAAACCAGAATCTGCAAAAGCTAGGGAAAATAGCTAAGCTAAGAATGGAATCTGGGTTGGAATAGACTTGGATCCTCATATGCTAGGGCAATGGAAAGGAATCAGGGGCAGCTTCAACCAAGACACTATTGCTAGCGGCTTCCCCACCTAAGGAAGAAATCTGAATACAGGTGAAAGGCATACTGGGGGGTACTGGTTGAAGTACCTAAGCGGAGGCCACAGAAAGGAGGTTTTATCATCTAGACAAAGAAAATGGTTACATACCTCGCATTTATAAGGAGGAGCATGGCTTCCCACACGGATTAAAAAAGAGGTTGAAACTACTGTGAGACGTGTATAGCTAGCTTCACGGATGTCCATTTAGACTTATCCTCAAAGTGGATGAGAAGCTGAATATGATTCAATATTGACCATGGACAAACTACACCGAGGAATCGGGGGCTAGTGGATGCTAGGCTACATGGAAGATTTCTAAATGCACCTTATTTTTAATGGGAAGATGTACAAAGGAGGTTCAGGTTCGTGAACCCTTGGCGGCCTTCAGCCTCAAAACTCCTTATTGGGTTACAGCGACAAAACTCGACATAAAACACAATCTTCAGCAATCAACATGGTTGGATTTATAGATGGTCACAACTATATTCACGGCATACACCTGGAGTAAGGTCTTAAAGGTAGGCGTACCTGAATCCTATGGAGGGAGGTTTAGTCAATTGAACTCGGGGAAGCTTGATTCATGTGAATTTCTGGTACCAAGGAGGGTTGTGAAATATGGTTTCGAACTTGAAACATGGAGGAGATCATTGGAAAACCATATCGGGTGGCATGGATATAATCATCAGGATGTAGAAGTGTGTGAAGATGGCGAGTATATATGGGCTATCAAACGTAAGCTACCAAAGGTTAGCTGAGGCAACCACAACGTAGGGTACGACATCGGAACCTTGGAGGGTCAAGAATGGAAATTATTGAATCATCATCGGGGAAAAGTAACATGGTCTTTCTTGGAAGGAATATTACAAGCAGTAGCCGCTTCACCTATGATACCCCTTATTTCTTACAATGAGTACGCTCACGTAAGTTTAGAGGATTAGGGTGAAGGTTGATTGAACCTGGTTGCGGATTATATTAGGTTCCTTTTGCATTTAATGGCTGCAGGGAACCGGGGGGTAGTGGATGGTATACCGCCCATGATGATATCTTGAAAGTGGTAAATTTTTAAGAAAACGGAACTCTCACACAATGAATGTGTCAGGTTCATGAGATTCTTGAGGTTCTGGTATGCGAACCCCTAATGGAATCTAATTCTGAGGTACCCCTGGAAGCTAGACCAAGGAGCATTTGCGGATTGGATTTCTTGAACTGGTTTGAAAAGGATTTCTCATGTATGGATTATGCATGAGCTGGATTAACAGCATATGGATTATATGCTAATGGATGGGAAGCATATGGATTATATACATATGGATTGGAAACATATGGAATATATGTCAATGGATTACACGGCCAATATGGAACATGTATGGATTATACATGAAGGGATTGGAACGCATGTGGTTTACATGCGTATGGATTGGAACACATGTGGATTACATGTGTATGGAATTGGAACATACAGTAGAAAGGTCCTAGGGAAACTAGGGCCACATGGTTCCTTTATAATGGGGGTTCACTCGCTTGAAACCTGAAAAGGCATAATGTCTTCAAACTTTCGTGTAATCAAGTTGGTGGATAACCAACCCCGTTATATTATTTATGTACAGCTGAAGAAGCTACGAATAAATTGGCAAATGGCTTCACCACGACCCCAGGGAAACTAGGTGAGTTAAGTCCTAATCTTGGATATCGGAACGCTAAGGATATTAGTGCTGTGAGAAAATCACATGGGATTGGCAAATAGCTTCGCCACGACCCCAAAGAAACTGGGTGAGTGAAGTCCAGCTCAAGGATATTGGAATGCTAAGGAAATTAGCATTGTGAGGAAATCACATGGAACCTCGTTGAGGGAATCTCCGAGGATGGAACCTGGTTGAGGGAAACTCCCAGTATGGAACCTCGTTAATGGGAATTCTTCATGAATTCTAGGTCTGATCCCGTAGACCAGTCTAGGATTAGGGGTTCAGTCGGTAAGATGATCTAGCTTATATCAGTGGAAGCCCGGGGGGTAAGGGACGAGCGCTTATCTATGAAATAATTTTTATGACTTGAATAAAACTATGATCGCTTTATCTTTGCCTTTATTTACTTAACTGCTGTGAATGACTATGCGTACTTATGTGCTATGTGTACTTATGTGCTTCATGTCTTATGCTCACATGCCTTCTTTTTGTGTTCATATATTATTGTTTATGTGAACATAGTTATTTACTATAAGATAGGTTATATGAAAGGACTCTAGGGGTAGTAGGTGTATGAACCTACTCGGTAGAAGCCTTTTAGGTATGAACCTTTTGGGTACGAGCTTCCCCGGGGAGTATGGATTTTGATTCGGATTTGGATTCAGATTTGGATTTGGATTTGGATTTGGATTTGGATTTGGATTTGGATTTGGATTTGGATTTGGATTTGGATTTGGATTGGGTTTTGGATTTGGATTTGGATTTGGATTTGGATTTGGATTTGGATTGGGTTTTGGATTTGAATTTTGATTCGGATTTGGATTTGGATTTGGATTGGATTTCATGATTTGGATTTCTCGTATATGGATTATGCATGAGCAGGTTTTTAACATGTATGGATTATGCATGTTATGGGTTCGCATCGATCCTAGGGACACTAGGCTAGCGAAACTCCCATAAACTTAAGGCCCATGTAAACCCTTTATAGGTAGTGTGGCCACCTGAACCCTTAACATGTGGTGGTGTCCTCTTATTATTAACATTGTGGGTATGTAACAATGCTCACATCAGCTTCAAGCCCATGTAAGCCATCGGCAGGCAGTGTGGCTAGGTCCACGTGAACCCTCAACAGGTAGTGGAACCTTTTTTCCAGGGTTCGCATTGACCCTAGCTACCCTAAGTGAGCAAAGCTCCTATCAATCTTACGCCCACATAAACCCTTCAGGTAGTGTGGTCAGGCCCACGTGAACCCTTGACAGGTAGTGGTGTCCCCTTATCATACATGCCATGTGAATAGATATATACAAGTTAAGGCTATTGCGTGAAGCCTTGATATTTATAAAACCTTAAAGGGTACAACTGGGTGAACCCCTAGGGTTTGAATGTACCCCTAAGCAGTCTACTTCTCACATGGCATACGCATGAACAAAGGTTCAAGGATTCAAGCGGAGGAAGGCTTACATACCATACGGGAAGGAAATCTGATCCTCGGGAGGTAACTCAACATCTCACCATGGAAGGGCTTACATAATGGAAAGAGGCCCTCATCTTAAGCTCAAAGGCTGGCAACCCCAACCTTATGGGTTCAATGGTTGAACCATGACTTGGATTGACGTGCTAAAATAAAAGATAAGTTCTACTTTCATTCTTTTACATATTCTCTATCACACATGTTTTCTATGCATACAAGGAAATTTATATAACATCTAGCCAAAAACTTCATTGCGAAGTTCATCTTTTCAAATGGATCATTATCTTCTATCACACATTAATTCATGTTCATCTGGATGTGTGTATCACATGATTTTACACTTGCATGGATTTATACACAAAGGGTCATCATGACATATATTTACTTACATTATGCATGAGTTTCAAAATTACTTTCAAACTTGCTAGCTGATAGGTACTTGGGCATACTATATGCCTCATAACGTAACCACTTGGAAAGACATAGTTACAATTGAGGAGATTTCTATGACCTTACCTTGGTCCCTCCTGGGGTACGCATATGAGATCATCTGCATCATATGGATTATAGGTTCACTTGGGAAAATCCCCATAGTTTATGGGCATGGTTTGGCAAAGTCCCTTGGTTTATGGGAACAGTTTGGAGAAGTCCCACAACACTGGGCATCAGTAGAGAAGTCCTCAAAATACTTAACAATATCTTGGGAGGTCCATTTTGATGGTTTCATGAAAATCTTTAAATATTATGGCATGTGTCTTGAAGAGTGCGTTCGCCAAGGTTCTACTTGAGTGCGAAGACAACAATGGGTTTGTATACAAAGTCATATGCACTCGCATAATCATACTTGCATCTATGGATTATATATCTATGCGCTATGTGCATTATATATGTGAGCTACTTAGCTCATGTTACTAATCACTTTTTCTAGTTGTCTCGGTAGCCCAAGGTTCTGGAAGATTGAAGCTTATTTGCAACAACGGAAGCTGCATGACTTCACCCACAAGGATTCACACGTGAAGACCAACCTCACAGGGAAAAGAAATATATCGAGAAGTCCGGCTATGATTTTCAAGGAAGGAGGCTGGAAGCTGGTAGGTTCAGGTGACAAGGATAAAAAGCTCATGATTGGAATTGGTACACTATGCATGGTCTAAGGTATGTGGAAGGAGTTCATTTAAGGATTCAGATGGGGTACATAGGTGGAAACATTATGTTTCCTGTTTCTTACGCCGAGTTAGCTCATGTAAGCTTGGAAGCATGATGTGGAAGCTATGTATTTCTCTGAGGGGGATAAGGAAGGATTAGACCTCGTCCTATTTTGGTTCCTTTTGCATTCAAATGGCTACATGGAACCGGGGGGTAGTTGTTGTGCCCAAAATCCGCCTTGGGCTTGATTTAAGGCCCATTAAGGCTACGGGTTCAAGTAATATGGATATGAAGGATAGGATGGACTAGGTATGGATGTTTTGGTCTAATATGCACTACGCCATAAACGCACATACGCAACCCTTTTTAGAAAGCGTTGCACAGAAAGCGTTTCGTTAGATAGAAATTTTGGGTCTTTTGCAACTGAGTTGAACTGGTGTTGCGTTAGATATAATTCAGTGTTGCGTATTACCCACAGTGTTTCACATCATGCAACACTAACTGCTGGTGTTGCGTTAGATAATTTTTTATTTTAATAAATGATGACGTGGCAGAAGTGGGACCCACATGTGCTGACGTGGCATTTGCTGACGTGGCAATTGTGGGGCCCACAATTGCTGACGTGGTAGGAGTGGGACCCACCTGTGCTGACGTGGCATTTGATGACGTGGCATAAGTGTTGCATTAGATAACAGTAGTGTTGCATTTGCTGTTTGAAGTGTTGCATTAGATATTTTTTTTATTTAAATTCTGACGTGGCAGGTGCGGGACCCACCACTGCTGACGTGGCAGTGTGGGGCCCACAATGGTGACGTGGCAGGAGCCCACCAATGCTGACGTGGCAGTTGTGGGGCCCACAATTGCTGAGGTGGCAGGAGTGGGACCCACCTCTGTTGACGTTTCATATGATGACGTGGCATAAGTGTTGCATTAGATAACAGTAGTGTTGCATTTGCTGTATGAAGTGTTGCATTAGATATATTTTTAACTAGTCTTGTCCCGAATGATGAATCTATTTTTTTAAATTATTTTTTCGACGTTCCAATCGCACGGATGTCAAGATATAACGATTTTAGTGGTACGGTAATTTTTCAAAAAAATTCCTATATGTATTTGGTTTGGTTTTATAACGGTCAAACCGGTCAAAGTGGACTTCCTTTTAACTAGTCTTGTCCCGAATGATGAATCCAATTTTTTAAATTATTTTTTCGACGTTCCAATCACACGGATGTCAAGATATAACGATTTTAGTGATACGTAATTTTTCAAAAAAATTCCTATACGTATTTGGTTTGGTTTTATAACGGTCAAACCGGTCAAAGTGGACTTCCTTTTAACTAGTCTTGTCCCGAATAATGAATCTATTTTTTTAAATTATTTTTTCGACGTTCCAATCCCACGGATGTCAAGATAAAACGATTTTAATGATACGGCAATTTTTCAAAAAAATTCCTATATGTATTTGGTTTGGTTTTATAACGGTCAAACCGGTCAAAGTGGACTTCCTTTAAACTAGTCTTGTCCCGAATGATGAATCTATTTTTTAAATTATTTTTTCGACATTCCAATGGCACGGGTATCAAGATATAACGATTTTAGTGATGTGGTAATTTTTTAAAAAATTTGCTAGATTTATTTGTTTTGGTTTCATAACGGTCAAACCGGTCAAAGTCGACCTTCCTTTTAACTAATTATGTCCCGAATAATGAATCTATTTTTTTAAATTATTTTTTTGACCTTCCAATCGCACGGGTGTCAATATATAACGATTTTAGTGATGTTGTAATTTTTTAAAAATTTTGCTATATTTATTTTGTTTGGTTTTATAACTGTCAAACCGGTCAAAGTCGACCTTCCTTTTAACTAGTCTTGTCCCAAATGATGAATCTATTTTTTTAAATTATTTTTTCGATGTTCCAATGGTACTGGTGTTAAGATTTAACGATTTTAGTGATGTGGTAATATTTTTAAAAAATGTCCTAGATTTATTTGGTTTGGTTTTATAACGGTCAAACTTCTCAAACTCGACCTTCTTTTTAACTAGTCTTGTCTCGAATGATGAATCTTTTTTTTAAATTATTTTTTCGACGTTCCAATCGTACGGATGTAAAGATATAACGATTTTAGTGATGTGGTAATTTTTCAAAAAATTTCCTAGATTTATTTGGTTTTGTTTTATAACGGTCAAACCGGTCAAAGTCGACCTTCCTTTTAACTAGTCTTGTCCCGAATGATGAATCTATTTTTTAAAATTATTTTTTCGACGTTCCAATCGTATGATTTTAGTGATGTGGTAAAATTTTCTAAAATTTTGTAAATTATCATGTTATTAATTTTCTAAAATTTTGTAAATTTAAAATTAAAAAATTAAAACCATACTTTACAAAAAAATTAAGAAAAAATTTGTTTGTTTGATAAAAAGGCAATGAGTACACGTGGTCTTGCACACGTCCCCAGGTGAAAATTTTGGGCGGATATTTTCCCCTCAAATGAAATAATTCACACAAACTTAAAACTCACATCTGGAAAGACTCAACTCATTCTCTCTTCTCATTCTCTAATTCCCTCTCTCTCTCTCTCTGGATAACTCTACTCTTCCACACAAATTCATTTCTATTTTTGATTTACAAACTCGGTAGTTGAATACAAACTCTCAACTCATTTCTTTTTCTTATTAATTATGCATAAAACTCATTTCTATTTTTGTTAAAATTGCAGCAAATTAGGGATTCAACTTTGGGGATTTTTTATTTTGCAGGTAATCTCCAACTTGTATTTAGTGTTTTATTTTGTGTGAAACCTTGCGGCCTTTTCTTAGTTTAATTACAAGTTGATGCTGATGGAATTGTAGATCTGTGGTCTTCCTAGCAATAAATTACAACTGGAGAGAAGGGACGCAGAGCAAGCAGGTTAGCCAAAGCTGGTTCTCGGGTATGAATATTCTCAATATTTTCCAGTTTAAGGTCAAAGAAATCTTGCAAAAGATGGTCTCAAATTTAGATATCTTTTATTATTAATTTTTGGGAACATTGTTTATATTATCGTACCAGTACATTCACATAATATTATCTACTGTATTTTCACAGATTTAGTCGGGAACAAGTTGATCAGCTTGATAAAAATAGGCAATGGTCTAGGGCACTTGATGGATCTGATTATCTTCCACGAATGGTATGCGGTTTCTTATCTTCCAAGAACTTTTTGCATCTTATTCTCTGGTTCTATTGGTTGGTTGATCTGTCTTGCTTCTAATTGCTAAAGTTTATATGGCACACTCCTTTTTGGAGATGTCGGAGACGTCGAATGAGTATCTTAATGCCTGCCCTCAAGATGGGGACACAGAGGCTGCTGCAATTGCAAAACATATGCCTCATCTATTACACCTTGAAATTCGTTTCTCCAAATTATCTGCTAGAGGGCTTCTATTGATTTCTCAAGGGTGCTCAAACCTTGAGTTCCTGTATCTGTCTGGATGTGCAAATGTGACTAGTCGAGATATTGCAAATTTATCCTCACAGTTGAAGAATCTGAAAGATATCAAGAAACCCAATTTCTACATCCCCAGATCGGTTTTTCAACCTGACAGGTATGGCCACTGGAGTTTGCATAGCTTCCCTTGTTTTTCGCAATCTTTTGTATAGCTACTTGTGTTTACGTTGCTGTTGCTATACGCGACACAGCTGACTTCCTGTAAAAAAATAAGTTACTTTCTTTTTACTTTCCTCCATGTTGCACATAATTTATGTGGTAATCACTCGTCGATGCAGGCTTCTTTGTCTTTAAACTCAAATCTTTGCAGCACTTCAATATTTGTAGTTCACCTTTTGAGTCCCAACTTTTTATTTTTGCAAGATATATCTAAGAATTAAGGACAATTGTATTTGTTATCGAGCGGGGATTATATTCACAAACTTATAAATGAGTACGCTTGTACAATTCATTATCATAGTTCTAATACTTAACATGTATCAAAGGGTAAAATATTTAAAGAGTACATGTCTAATGCAATTCATTATCAGAGTTCATTGATGCATAAATTCGCCACTCTATATTTTAATACAAATCTGATAAGTTATGGTAAATGTCTACAAGTGCATTACAATTTACACATCATTCACAGGAGCATGTAAGATTATTGTAATACAGGCAAGAAATATTTATAACATAAAGCAACCAGTTGTCGGAGTCTGTCAGGGAAAGAGAAATAAGTGATTGTGGAGGAAGAACAGGATCAGATTGGTCCGATTTGATTCGTAAGTGCCTGATCAACATATTCTCCAGGCTCACCTTGGAAGACAGGTGGCAAGGATCTATGTTGGTCTGCAAGTCATGGCTACAAGCCAACGGGGAACTATTTTTCAACTCAGCCTTTGATCTCCAGTCTCACTTCGACTTGGCTACGGAGTCACCGCTCTGGTGGGACACTGGGTTCGAATATAAAATAGATAACATGCTTAGATCCGTCGTAATTCAGGCCGATGGCTCGCTCAACGAAATTTGGGTTAGCCACCAAACTGCTCCGACAGGTCTCTCAATTTGATGACCTAAAGGTATTTAATTTTTAATACTTGTTTACCATTACTATAATGTACATATACATATTTGTTGCTTGTGTCGAAGTACAAACTATCTTAGTTTTCAAATTACAAACATAGAAACGGTGAATCTCATACATATTTAGTGAATTTTGAGTCTGTTGGTAGCATAATAGTTGACGGACTGTGTCTTAGTCACTCTTCCTTTCATATTATTTCATATTATCGTTCTGCTGTTATTCCAATGTGTTACTAATCACTTATAATTACTAATGCAGGTGTCCGAACCTTCGAGTTCTTTGTATTAGGAGTTGCTCCAATATTACTGATATCTCTTGGAGTTCTTTGTATCCAGAAGCTAAGATAGCTTCTGGATGTGCACAAAAAAAGTAAATTTCAAAAAATATTTTTTGCAGATTTATCTTTCTGAATAAAAATTTCACATTTAAACTTTTTAACTTGTACTGTCTCAATGGACTTTTGACGTTTAAATACTCTGACATCCCATCTGCCGCTTAAGTCCACCCAGTGGTTTTCGAGAACTGCATACTTCTGCCTCGGTTTTTGTTGTGCCCTGTTCTGCTACTTTATGCTGAAGGAACTTAAGAAGGTCACGGATAGAAACTTCAGGATCAGTGTTTTTCATTAACTCTCCTGCAATCGATGCAGGAGTTGTATCTGCCCTTTTTAAAAGCTCTTCAATCTGGATGAAATGTGGGTGGTGCAGGATGCCTAAATAGTTGAAAGCTAGCTGCTTGAATGCCTAAATAATGAACAAAATAACAAGAATATGTGGTGATTGAGATAGCAGCAGTGTTATTGGTGTGTACAGGAGCTAACCTATTTCTGTGAGATAACAAGATATGATTACTGTCATAATATTTTAAAGTCGTGAGTTTTTTTTCTTATTGGATCAACACTATTTTGCAGAATAATCTCCATGAACTCTGGTCTCTTTTGGTCAAATGCTCAGAACGATGCAGTTGTTGTATTCCCTGCTCCATTACTTCCATCCAAGGCAGAATGTCGCTCTTCCAAGATGTTGTAATGCCATTTTGAATGAACAAACAAGTATAGGTCTCTGTAAATTATAGTTTGTAACATGTATAAGTTAGACTTAATATGGTTGGTACTTGGCATAAAGGTAAACTATATCCATCTCCTAGTACTTTTGTTGGTTGAATCATTGTGCTTGGTTTTTGGACATTTAGTTATTTTGGATTGGACAGGTTGGTATTATGTATGAACAAAGCAGTCATTTCAATTTTTTTATAAAAAAACCGTTGCATTTGATGTCTATTTGATGTTGTAGTAGCACAGTTTTAATGTTGCAAAAAAAAAATGGTGTTGCATTTGAAAAGAATGGTGTTTCTTAAAAAAAATTTTAGTGTTGCATTATACTCAAATAGCGTTGCGTTAGATAGTGGACCCCATTGCTGACATGGCATGTGGGCCCCACTGCTGGCGTGGCATGTGGGCCTATTGCTGATGTGGCATGCGGGCCCCAGTGTTGACGTGGCACCTTGGTGGGCCACACTGATGACGTGGCATGCCCCCCATTTGTGACGTGGCACTTGTGGGCCCCACTAATGACATGTCAGCATGTTGACATGGCGCCTTGCTTACATGTCAGCATGCTGACGTGGCACCTTACTTACATGTCAGCATGCTGACATGGCTGAAAAATCTTATGCAACCCCATGTAGTGTTGCGTTTGCATGCTTTTGGTGTTGCATAAGACCTCTTATGCAATGCTTTCGTAGTGTTGCAATAGCTTGCGAAAAGCGTTGCATTAGGGGTCTTACGCAACGCCGGTATTGGTAACACCCCTCTGGTGTTGCGTAAGACCTTACGCAACGCTTTTCAGGTCTTTTGCAACTTTATTTGGGGGTTGCGTATGTGCGTTTATGGCGTAGTGATGCTTTGGAAATATACTGAAAGATGAAGATTCTGGCATCTGATTCGGAGTTCATTCTTGTAGGGGTTCAGGTTTCTGAACCCCAGGTGGGGGTACTGTTGTGTGGAGGCCTTATAGGGGTTCATGCAATTGAAGGGCTTCCAGGCAGGGGTTCATACTCGTACCCCGACAATCCGCGGGATTTGGCCCAACAGCCTCCTAAATTGTAGGAGAACGGATATATATCGCTCTAACAGACTTGTGGATAACTCCTAAACATTAGGAGTGGCCCAACAACCTCTGGATTCGTGGATAATCATCATATATACATGGATTAGGTATATATATTCAGATATATGATGGAAAATCATATAAATATGAAGATAATTATGGTTATATGGAGGGATAACTACTAGATAATCATATCATCTGGGATAATTAGCTGGATCAGTTCAGTAGAGGAAGATAAATATAAAACATATATGATATATACACTGCGTATATATATAGGCGGCTGTACGGCGGAAGGCCAGGGTTCAGGCAGTGTCCTAAGGGAACTAGGACTCTTCTTCATCACAAAATAACAAACGGATCAGCATGGTCAGGAGGATAAGGCTTATCAAAACGTGGCTGAGCTATCAACAAGGAGTCCAAAACCCTAGAACTACATGGGACTTGATTCCTATACATATAGGATATGTAGGCACTTTGCAAGGGTTGAATCTCACTTCTCTCTACAAAAATCATGTAGAAAACTTGAGCAATACACATATCTGGCAGCTGGGATCGACTGAGTAGGAATTACTCCGTCCTTGCTGTACGGTGACCTTGCAAACTCAATCCCAAAATCATTACAAACAACCGCCCACTCTGGCAGTTGAACGCTGGGCTATAAACGCTTGAACGCCGATTCTGCAACCAGAAATCAAGCAATTTATCTGTTATTCCAGCGATATTCTCTCGAAGTGTTGTACCAAATTCCTCTCACAACAGAAATTGTTAACAGTTAAATATAATTCTTGTGAAAAAAAAAGTGAACTAAATTTTGGACCTTGTCCATTTCAATTAATTATAAGACTATATATAAGACCGAGCAACGGCCCATAGTTTGTGGGCTTGGAGTCCATTTTTAATAAAAAAAAAAAAAATTAACGCTTGCGATAAAGCCATCCAGCCTATCCTAGAAAGTCTTGCTTCTTTAGAAAAATATTGTGTCTCCCACTCCCACACAATCAAATCATGCAAATTGCAAGCTGTTACATTTGCACAAGCTAGGAAAGACAAAAGAGTAGGTAATCTTAAATTGGTGAAATAAAGAATTTTAATTGATAAATTTATACTCCGTATGATATATGTAAGATTTATTTTATTACGAGCAATGCTACGTATCATGAAACGGATCTTGAAATTGTTTCTCAATGACATATGATTTATTTTTATTTGTGGATTTATATATATACACGATTGAACCATCTCATTAATATAAGGAACAAACAATAGTAAAATGATAACTCATCATTTAAATGGTTTTAAAAACTTTTTGAGAATTTTTTGCGAACTCAATCATTTCTTTATTATTAATTATTTTATCAACCAAATAGAAAGATATAGGAAGACATATGACATTTGGAAATTTAACTTAATAGATAGGTTTGGTTCCTAGGACAAAATCACTTTAACATGGTATAAAAGTAAAATATAGAGAATGGTGGTGCTGTACATACAACTTATTCTCATTACCCAGCACCGACCTAGGACCCTCAAAATCCAAAATTGTGTACATTTAAAATTCACGCTTCATGTCTAAAACCAAAAATAAACCGTAAACATGTAATTTTTAAAATCCAAACCGTAATCAAATTAGTAACTTAGTAATTTAATAACATGTTTTTGACTATAAAAATTTAAACTCGGACAAAAATTGATCAAATTAATTTTGAATAATCAAACTCGAACAAAAATTATGGATCGAAAGAGTAAATGACATGACTTGAGCTTTCAAACGACGTCATGACTTGAGCTTTCAAACGACATCAACGTCCGGTATATACCAACTGATTCCAATCATAGTCTCCTCACTGTAACCAACAGAGGAGTTGTCCAGTTTAGAATCTTTACTGACCCACCTAGCTAAACGATAAAGCTGTTGTGTCCAAAATCCGCATTGGGCTTGATTTAGGGTCCATTAAGGTTACGGGTTCGAATAATATGGATACGGAAGGATAGGTTGAACCATGTACGGGTGTTTTGGCCCACTATGCCTTGGGAATAGACCGAAGATAAGGATTCTGACAGTTGGTTTGGGATATGTTCATGTAGGGGTACGAGTATGTGAACCCTGGATAAGGGTAGTTCTGTGCTGAAGCTAGATAGGGGTTCGACTGGGTGGCAGGCGATCAAGCAGGGGTTCAACCGCGTGAACCCCGACAGTTCCCAGAAATTGCACCAGCGATCGCGGGGCTCCTTAAAACACGGAAATTCGGGTAAGGGACGTCCAAACGGCCCAGTAGATAACTCCTAAACAACAGGAACGGTATATCAGAGGTGGTTATCGTGGATCAACATCAAATATACATGGAATATGTGTATATATGCGTGTATATATATGGAATATATATATATATATATACGTATAAATAAAAGGATATATCTCCTATATGGAAGGATAATCAAAGGATTCTGTTGGAATAACAGTCGAGCAACCATATCAGTAGGGATAAACGATTAGGGCAGGTGGTTTTATGGAGGATAAGGCTTATCATATGGTGAAGATTTATCAAGAACTACATGGGACTTGATCTCATATAAATATATGGGTATGTAGGCCATTTGCAAGGTTAGACACACATTTTACACCTCTAACACTTGCTCCTAGCTATTGGAATTCGATTGAATAGGTCATATTCGATCAATATAGCTTGGAGTACTTGCAAATTCAGTCCATTAAATCATTCTTTCACTTCTCGGATTAGGGTTTATGAAACTAGGGTTTTTGGATTGTAATTCGGATTATTCAATCATTATTATTGGTTTTTCTTGGTTTATTATTGTAATTCTCTCATTGAAGTGTTGTACCAATTTTCCCTCACAACATTTGTGGCGCTAGAAGGAGGGGCTGGTATTGTCTCTTGAGGGTAGAGATGTCTCGGAATTCGGGTGATATTCATACGCCGGAGGATGAACGTAGTAAGGATAATGGAGGATGTGATGATGAAGTCACAAACCAGGAGCTCAAAGAAAAGATTAAAAAGATGGAAAAGAAAATCGTTTCTTTGGAAAGGAAATCCGAGAAGTTGAAGAAATGGAAGGTAAAGCACAGTTCCACGGACCGAAAGGTGAAAAAAAAGGTGGTTACACCGGTTCGTTTGGACTTTGATAGTAATGAGGATGGGGAAGAGTCAGAAAAGGAGGCATCACAGAAGGGATTTTCTGATGTGGAGACTAATCAGACAAATCCGGACTGGAAGGATGGAGATGAAGAAACTCAGCAGTCCCAGGGTTCACCCACTCGCAGCCTCAGTGTCTTCGATAGGCTGGGGAACAAAATGACTAGCAAGGATTTGCGTCATAAACTCGATGGAAAAAGGGAGAGGCAGACTAGGAGAACTCAGGATATGAGGTCTCAGTCGAGAGGATCGCAAAGTCACAGAAAGGACAAATCTATTTCTCGGTCCGGTAGGCTTTCCAAAGGGGGTGATGATGAGCGAAGCTATAGCTCTCAGCATGACCCTGAGCGCCGTGATGATGGCCAGGGTTCAACTGGGAATTCCAGTGACGATGGAAGTTAATTCACAGATGGTGAGAATGAACATTACAAGGTGAAGGACCTGCGTGAAGCACTGAAAAAGTTAAAGTTGGAAAAACAGTTGTTGGAGGGTTTAACAGTAGCTTCACCCTTCACCAAAAAGCTGAGGGATTCGCCACTCCCACCAAAGTATCGGGGGGTAGGAGACTTGAAATTCAGTGGAACCACCGATCCGGTGGAGTACCTTAGTTGGTTTGACAAGGAAATGGAGGTATACCAGGTGAAAGATTTAACAAAGTGTCGCTTGTTGGCGGTCACGTTAAGGGAAAGTGCTCACCAATGGTTCAAGAGGCTACGCCCAAATTCCATTCGATCTTGGAGACAAATGAGTGAGCTGTTTGTTACACAGTTCCGGGCTTCAGTTGCGTTCCCACCCCCAGCCAACACTCTGGCGAACATCAAACAAGACAAGAATGAAACTCTTACTGAGTATTTCAAACGGTTCAATGCGTAGGTCCCTAAGGTGAGGAAGACCACTGATGAAACCTACAAAAATTTCTTGATTGCGGGCGTACGCCAAGGTACTGATTTCTGGAAGGAGCTACAAGGGGCGGAACCTAAGACTTTTGCAGATTTCTATGCAAAGGCAGAAACTTACAAGATAATTGAGGAATCGATGGATAAACTTGAAAAAAGTCGAAGCTCAAGGGGGTGGAGCAGGAGCAAGAGGCGTAGGTCGTACAGCCCAAAGGATAGGGGGTACCACAAACGAACCTCCTATGGTGGAAGATCTTCTAGCAGGTCCACCCATCGTGATGAAAAAATGGCTCCTATAACTGTGAACGCAAATAATACAGGGAGGACAGTAAGCTATAAGTATCCTTCGAGGAAGGATTCTCAGGGTTCACGCAAGTATACTGAGTACACCCCGCTCATAGCTTCTGTTGAGCAGGTGTACGAGGTAGGGAACAAGGCGGGAATGTTCAGAAAGCCAACAAGAAATGGGCCTCCGGGAAACAAAAATGAAAGGCGATACTGTGTTTTCCATGATGTCAATGGGCACGAAAAGGTGGATTGCCATCATTTGAAGGATCATATCGAAGATCTAATCAGAAGGGGTTACCTCACTGAATTCGTGGCCCAGGAAGCTAAGGGGTACAAGAATGACATGATCAATAAGGAAACCGAGAAGGAGAACCCCGAACGTCGTACAAGGGCCAACAGTATACATATTATCATAGGTGGACCCTACATTGGGGGTACAAGCAAGAATGTCCACAAAAATTACACCCGGGAAGTGAGGGGTGCACCCCTCACAAATGTGTATAACTTGTCAGAAAGGCCACCAAAACTTTTCAGAGGCGAAGCGGCTGATATAACATTCACAGAGGAGGATGCCAGACATGTACACCATCCACATAATGATGCCCTGGTAATTAAGGTTACGATTGGAGGTATGAACGTACACCGAGTGTTGGTGGACAACGGAAGCTCGGTTAACATTTTGGCTTACAGCACCTACCAGAAGATGGGGTTACTAGATAAAGAAATAGCTCCCTCTTATAACGAGTTATATGGTCTTACGGGAAACCCCGTACAAATTGTAGGGTGAGTAAAGCTCCCTGTTACTTTGGGAGATGAACCCCGGACTGCAACACAAGTAGTAGAATTCATGGTAGTCAATGAAGACATCTCTTATAATGGGATACTTGGAAGGCCGTTACTCAAGGAGATGCGAGTGGTAACTGCTATCTACCACATGTCCATGAAATTCCCGACCCCGGGAGGAATCGGATGCGTTCAGGGATGCCAATCTGATTCAAGGGAATGTTACAGTAAAGCCTTGCACACTGCTGAGCAGGCTTGCAAACATCTTTTGCTGGTGGATGGGGGTTCATCTGAGAAATGTTATCGCTACTTGGAACCCGGTGTAGGGCAGGAGGAGGAACCCCTACGTCGGAAGGAAGCAAATCTAGCAAGAGACATATGCAATGTTATCATGATTGTGCAACATCCAGGCGAGGAGCCTTATACAGATGTTACAAGTTTTCGGGGGGTGGATACCCCCAGTAGGGTGCTAATGCTGGAAGCCCCGAAAATTCAAAATTCATAGATATAAGATACATTGATTGAAGGGATAGTTGAAGAAGTAATTGACAGTGACTTTGAGAGTTTGGAGGATGAAAATAAGCTGCAAGGTGTAAAGGGGTCCAACGGTCAGTTGGTGAAACCTCATCGGGGTGTAAACAAGGCGAACCCGGTGGAAATCGATCTTGACCCGCGTATGCCGGAAGCAAAGGAAAAGGCCGGTGCGGCTGAAGACACTTTGTCTATCCTGGTAGATGCAGCTGATCCTACCAAGGAGTTGAAAGTTGGCAAGCAGCTGAACCCTGTGATCAGGGAAACATTGGTCTCATTCTTGAAAGACAACCTGGATATATTTGCATGGAGCCATGAGGACATGGTGGGGATAGATCCAAGGGTGATGTGCCATCACCTAAACATTGATCCAGAGAAGAAGACCGTAAGGCAGAAAATGAGAGCTATAAGTGGAGAAAGAGCTATTGCTCTGGAAGAGGAGGTAGATAGGTTGTTGAAGGCTAAACTGGTAAGGGAGTCCTTCTACCCCATGTGGTTGGCAAATCCAGTTCTGGTAAAGAAACCCAATGGAAAGTGGCGTACATGTGTGGATTTTACTGATTTGAACAAGGCATGCCCCAAGGATAGCTTTCCGCTTCCGCGCATTGACCAACTGGTTGATGCTACGGCCGGCCATGCCCTGCTGAGCTTCATGGATGCATACTCGGGTTACAACCAAATCCCGATGTACGAGCCCGATCAGGATCACACTTCCTTCATAACGGACAGAGGCCTCTATTGTTACATTGGGATGCCTTTTGGATTGTTGAACGTTGGGGTAACTTACCAAAGATTGGTGAACAAGATGTTCAAGGAGCAGATTGGAAGGACTATGGAAGTATATGTGGACGACATGCTGGTCAAATCCAAGGAAGCAAGCGACCACGTCGCCCACCTCAAAGAAATGTTTGGTACCCTAAGGAAGTATAGAATGAAGCTGAACCCCCAAAAATGTGTATATCTGGAAAGTTCTTGGGCTTCATTTTGAATCACCGAGGAATCGATGCCAATCCTGCCAAAATCAAGGCACTGGTTGAAAGGCATATGACGCAGCCTATTTGTAGTTCGAGGACTCAACTCAACTTAAGCTTAGATTGTAATAAGTAAATAACTTTAACTGTCATAGGAATCTCAGGAGGTACTATCTGTCAGAAGAAAAACCCTAAAGTCAATCTATAGTTTTGATGTTTTACACTGGAAGAAGCTCAGATTGCTGATCAAGCCTCAGTATTGCATCAAAGAAGTGGATTTATTTCTAAGACAGAGATTTCTAGAGTGACAGGTTCAGACAGAATACAGTGAAGTACAAGAAGGAGAAAGAAATGAGAAGAAAAATGAATCACATTTTTAATGTGAAAAATTAAAGGACAGTCATTGAAGTTAGTCGTTCATGAACCAGACCGTGCATGGAACGTCAACAAAATATTCAGTGGTATTCCTTTATTACTTTCAGTGATTCAGAAAAGAATTAAGACAATTCAAAGATATATAATTATTCTTCTTTAATTAACTTAAATCAAGTAGTCAATTTAATTAATAAATTAATTCATCAAGAATTAATTCAATTATTAAATTAATTATTAAATTAATTAAATCTGAATAATTATTATTTAAGTAAGTTTAAATTAAAAAGATTATTTATTAATCAGTTTAATTTAAAACTGAAAAAAATGAACTAGCAAGACAATAAGAGATTGTCTTGCCGATTGTCTTGAAGAAGAAATCAGTGAAGCAAGACAATCAGAGATTGTCTTGGTAATGATAAATTCTGAACAGCTTTAAAAAAGAAGAATAAAAATCTGATTTGATTGTCTTGACGATTGTCTTGACAGTTCAAATCAGATTGTCTTGATAATGATCAAAAAGAAAAAGCTTCAGACAGAATGATAATTTTTGATAAAGCAAGACAAAGATCTCAGAATTTGATTGTCTTACCGATTGTCTTCGAAGAACCTAATTGTCTTGACGATTGTATTGCCTATTATCTTGGCAGTACAAAATTGGTTGTCTTGGAAGAATAGATTGTATTGCCTATTGTCTTGACAGTTATATTTGAAGATAAAGAGGCAGTAAATATTATATATGAAGACACAGACGACACAAGACAGACAGACAAGAATATTACATTAAACAAAGGCAGTTTACTCTCTTCTCTTTCATCAAGAACATAACCTGCAGGAGCAAAAAAATTCATAGAAAATCAAGTTCATCTTATTTTTAATATCTGATCCGATAGAACTTGTTTACTTGATACTCTTGTACTATTAGCGAGTTTTTACTCCTAATCTATATCTTGATTTTTATTAACAAATCTAGAAAAATTCATGTCGATTTTTCTAATTTTTTTTATTAACTAGATATAAATTATGTACTGTATTTGTAACAAACCCCTCAAGTTAATATAATTTTATATTCAACTTGAATTTTGTTTCATTTAATTCCGCTCAAATTTGTCAAAATATAAATTAAATTATCCGGACAAATTTCGATTAAACAGTACTGTTTGTATTCAACCCTCCCTTCTACAAACATATTGGACCTAACAATTGGCATCAGAGCTTATTGATTGATATACAAATCAAGATCCTAATTTTATTCCGCCAAAAATCTATCTCGAATTTTTAACTCACTTAAAAATCATGTCGTCAAAAAGCATTGTTAAGATTCCCATGTTTAACAAGGACAATTATGCAATGTGGAAAAATAAAATGGAGTTGTTTCTTGATGTCGCAAATTCTAAATATTTGGGTGTTCTACAGAACGGACCTATACTTCCACTCGAACATATATCTGAATCTATTGTCGGAGGAATTGTTGTAACACCTGCATCATCTGTTCCAAAGCATGCTGATTCTTTTACTCCTGCTGAAAAAGAGGACGCATGACTAGATAAGAATTTGAGACTTATTCTAATAGATTCCCTGGATGCTGTGATGTACAGTCATGTGATGAATCGTAAAACTGCAAAACACATGTGGGAAACTATTGAAACTATCAATGAAGGAACTGATGAAGTCAGGGAAAACAGACTTCAGATTTTAACCTCTGAGTATGAACACTTTAGAGCTGGCCCTAATGAAGGCATTCAGGAAGTGTTTGAAAGGTATAACAAAATTATCAACAACTTGCAAGTTCATGGCAAGCAATATACACAGAAGGAGATTATTATGAAGTTTTTGTTGACTATGCCCACTCATCTTGAACATAGGATTACGGCCATCGGAGAATCAAGAGATTTGAATAAGGTTTCTCTTGAAAGATTGTTTGGTGTTCTGAAAACCTATGAACTGGAACAAGTACAGCAGAGGGAGGTCTCTGGTAAAGGACGAGTGCCAAGTTCATCTACAGCTCTTGTTGTTGAGGCACCTAAGGAAGTGGAAGCTAAGGTTGTTCTACCTTACAGCTCATACAAGGAAAAGACTGAAGTAGAACTTGGTCAAACACCACCTACTCAGGATGGTGGAGACTTCTAGTCATTGGAAGAGCTAGATCAACTGGAAGATGAATCCCTGGCATTGATGGTAAGGCAATTTGGCAACTTCAGATTCAGAAGAAATCCAAAGTACAGGTTCAAGTCAAATAACAGATTTCAGAGAGGAGGCTCTTCTTCCTCTAGTAACAGGGGAGGATACAAAACTGGATCTGTTGACAGAACCAAGATTCGTTGCTTCAACTTTAATGAATTAGGGCACTTTGCCACTGAATGTCAGAAACCCAAGCAAACTCAAAGAAGAGATTTTGCTGCTGAGAAGAAGAAACCTGGAAAAGCCTATGTTGCGGCTGGTAAGAGTTGGGATGACACGGACAACGAAGATGAAGAATATGGAAATCTTGCTTTGGTGGCAAATGATGAAGCATCTGATCATCATAACAAACCGGTAATTGTTACTGACCCTGAGTTGATTCGTAGTCTTTATAATTCATTAGGTAATGCACAAACTGAATATAGAAGACTAGATCTGTTAAGCACTAATCTTGGCAATGAAGTGTCAGAATTGAAAAAGGTGTATATTAATCAAGATCAACAAAGAGATGAAATAACAATGCTTTATAAAAAGGAGAAAGCTATTCTAGAAGTTGTAGGCAAACAAATGGCTAGAATTACTGAACTTGAAACACATGACACATGTCAGGGCTTGTTATAATTCGGTTAAAGTTTCCAAAGAGTTCTTTAACAATCAAGTTGTAGAATGAACAACAGGTATAGGGTATGGTTACAATGAAGCTGTTGGATCATTGGGCATAAATTCCCTTAACCCTATTAGTGCTAAAGAAAGGGGAATACCACATGTGCTCAAAAATGTTAAAGAACGTCTATTTAAAAAATCTGATGCTGGACCACCAGATATTCTTTCTATGGTCATCCAAGAAGAAATGAGAAATGAGGATAGTGGAAATGGCACAGTCTTTGTTAAGGATAAATCTGTAACGAACGATAATCCAAAGAATGTTTCATCCAAGAAAGATGTCACAGTCTTTGTTAAGGCTAAATCTGTTGAGGATACTAATACAACGAATGTTTCATCCAAGAAAGATGTACCTAAAGTGCCAGTCAAGGTTGTTGAAACAGCTGGTTCTTCTAAGACTGAATTAGGTAGCAATAAGTTGAAGCAGAAAAATAACATGTCTAATATGAATACCATGCCCATCATTGATTCTAATCATAAAGCATGTGGTGTTATCAATTGTATGTCTTGTGCTTTTAACAGTATGCGTGATTATTTTAATGGTAGTTATGCATGTATTAAACAGACTGCTCCTCGACAGCATATGAACAGGAACAATAATGTTCGATCAAAGACTGCTTTTCCTCCTCAAGTTAGGAGAGAGACATTTGTACCTAAGACTAAACAAAGGGTTACCAAGAAAGTTTACCAGGTCAAATGTCCAGTCAATGACACAAGTGTTATTGCTGCTAGAGAAACATGGATACCCAAGATAAAACAAAAGATTTTCAAATCTGTCTATAAGGTTAAATGTTTATTGACTAAAGAGGTTAAAATTAAAAATGTTGTTTTGCCTGATAAAGGTCAATACTCTTAATCCGCAGGACCCAATCAAATTTGGGTCCCGAAGAAGGTTTAATCCATTTGTCATTGCAGGGTATTGAACAGGTTGAACGAGTAACCTGGATCTTGGACAGTGGATGTTCAAGGCATATGACTGAAGACAGAACCCTGCTGACAAATGTAGTGGAGAAGGCCGGCCCAGTAGTTACCTTTGGAGATAACAACAAAGGTAGAACTGATGGATATGGCAGACTTGAAGCTGGAAATGTTATCATTGAAGAAGTGTCCTTTGTAAAAGGACTTGAGCATAATTTGCTCAGCATCAGTCAATTCTGTTACAAGGGATTTGAAGTCTACTTTAACAAAAAGAATTGTCTGATTTCAAACAAATGAAGTGAACAACCATCTCTGACGGGAGTCAGAAAAGGAAACTTGTATGTAGCCAACATGAACATAAGAAGCACTCAAGAAATCAATTGCTTCTATTCTAAAGCATCCACAGATGAAAGCTGGCTATGGCACAAGAAACTTTCTCACCTGAATTTCAAAACAATGAATTATTTGGTTAAGAGGGAAATGGTGAGAGGTTTACCCCCTATGGAATTCGCACAGGAAGGACTATGTGATGCCTGTCAAAAAGGCAAACTAAAAAGGGCAACTCACAAAAGCACTGATATATCTTCAATAACTGATCCTTTACAGTTACTTCACATGGATCTATTTGGTCCAGTGAATGTGATGTCTATGTCAAAGAAAAGATATGCTCTTGTGATTGTTGATGATTTTTCAAAGTACACATGGGTTTTGTTCCTGAATTCTAAAGATGAGACTCCACAACTGGTGATTGATCACATCAAGTTAATTGAGTTGGATTCCAAGTATCCAGTGAGGGCTATAAGGTCAGACAATGGAACTGAATTCAAGAATGCAGTTCTGAATGACTTTTGTACTGAAAAACGTATAACCAGACAATACTCAGCTCCAAGAACTCCTCAGCAAAATGGGGTAGTTGAAAGAAAGAATAGAACCTTGATTGAAGCTGCACGTACTATGTTAAGTGAATCAAGGCTTCCATTATATTTTTGGGCTGAAGCTGTCAACACTGCTTGTTATACTCAAAATCGAACTCTTATCAACTAAGACTTGATGAAAACACCCTATGAAGCCATGAATGAAAAGAAACCAACACTCAAATACTTTCATGTATTTGGAGCAAAATGCTTTGTACTTAAAGAAGGAGACGATCAAGGTGGAGAATTTGAAGCCAAAGCACATGAAGCAATTTTTGTTGGTTATGAAGTAGAGCTTATAAGGTGTATTTGATTGAACATCAGAAGATGATGGAAAGTGTCAATGTAACATTTGATGACACTAAACTCCCTAGTATCCAAACTGAAGATTCATCTGAAAAGCTATCTTTTGAAGATATGAAAGATCTAGATTCAGATGATGATAGTCTACCTGATGTTTTTGCTGATGCTAATGACAACAATGTCAATGATGAGTTCAATCAGAATAATGGTGGTAATAATAATGATAATATTGAAAACACCACTCATACTTCTGAACACTCATCTAATCATCCTGGCAACAACTCAGGGGGAGTTAGTGAAGGATCAACAAGTCATACTCAACAACACAATTCAAATCAAGGGGAATCATCAAGAATTAATCTACCCAGACAAACTGTTTGGAATAGAACTCATCCTTTTGAGTTAATTATTGGTGATCCAGATGTTGGAGTAAAGACTAGAAGAGCTTATCAGAATCAATGCAATTATTCATGGTTTCTATCTGAAATGGAACCTAAGAAAACTGAAGAAGCTCTTTCTGATCCTGATTGGGTGATTGCTATGAAAGATGAACTCAATCAATTCAAACAACAAGAAGTATGGAAGTTGGTACCCAGACCTTCAAATAGAACAGTGGTTGGCACTAGATGGGTATTCAGAAAAAACTTGATGAAGATGGCACAGTTACAAGAAATATAGCAAGACTGGTAGCAAAGGGTTATTCACAAGCTGAAGGCATTGACTATGATGAAACATATGCTCCAGTGGCAAGACTTGAGGCCATTAGAATATTCTTGGCATTCGCAGCATTCTCAAACTTTAATGTTTATCAAATGGATGTAAAGAGTGCTTTTCCAAATGGTAAGCTGGATGAAGAGGTCTATGTAGAACAGCCCCTTGGCTTTAAAGATCCAGATCTTTGGACTATGTCTACTTCCTTTTCAAGGCTATCTATGGCCTCAAGCAAGCACCAAGAAAATGGTATGACACCCTTTCTGAATTTTTACTTGAAAATGGCTTTGTTAGAGGTGTCATAGACAAAACTCTCTTCACTAAGAAACATAAAAATGATACAATATTAGTCCAAGTCTATGTGGACGATATAATATTTGGGTCTACTAATGATCTTTTGTGCAAGAAATTTGCTAAGTTAATGCAGGGTAAATTTGAAATGATCATGATGGGAGAACTGAAATTCTTTCTTGGATTGCAAATAAGTCAAAGGACAGAAGGAATATTTATCTGTCAATCCAAGTATATCAAAGAGCTCCTCAAGAAATATAAAATGGAGGACTCATCTTCAGCTAAGACACCATCATCTACAGCTGTCAAGTTTGGAGCTTGTGAAAATTCTGCCAAGGTAGATGTCACAAGTTACAGAGGTATGATAGGCTCATTACTTTACCTTACTGCAAGTAGACCAGATATTATGTATGCTACATGCTTGCGTGAAAGGTTCCAAGCGGATCCTAGAGATGTTCATCTCATTGCTGTAAAACGAATCTTAAGATATCTTAAGGGTACACCTAATCTAGGTATCTGGTACCCTAAAGAATCTTGTTTTAATCTTGTTGGATACACAGATTCAGATTATGCAGGAAGTGTTGTAGATAGAAAAAGCACCTCTGGGAGTTGTCAATTCCTAGGTGGCAGGCTAGTTTCCTAGTACAGCAAGAAACAACAAACAGTTTCCAACTGAACAGCTGATCAAGCTGAATACATAGCTGCTGGAAGCTGTTGTGCACAAATCTTGTGGATTAGGAATCAGCTAAAAGACTATGGTTTTGTATTAAAAAAAATTCCAATTTTGTGTGATAATACAAGTGCCATAGCAATCTCCAACAATCCTGTGCAGCATTCAAGGACCAAGCACATAGACATCAGGTATCATTTTATAAGAGAGCATGTCATGAATGGTACTGTGGAATTGTTATTTGTACCCACAGAAGAACAAACAGCAGATATTTTTACTAAGTCTCTTGATGAATCCACATTCACCAAAATTGTTGGTGAATTGGGTATGTTGAACAGTCCTAGTAATTAAGCTGGTTAATATCTGAGGTTTATTCTTTAATAATTTGCAAGTGATTTTGTTATTATTTTTAAATTTTAATCACTTGCATAATTATTTTATCAACTTTTTATTGCTTGTGATTGCTAAAAATCTTTGTCAACATGTTAATAATAACTTCTTTATTACTTCTTGTGTTTTGGAATATTTGTGATATTTTAATTATTCATATTCTCTCGTTAAATAATTTTCTATTAGAAAGTTATTTATTAGAAAATATTTAGATTCATTAATTTGTTATAAATGTTCTTGTAAATATATTTAATATTTTATTAAATGTTTTGTAGTGTTTGTCCTTTTGTTATTTATATTTGTTGTCGTAAAAAGATTAATCCATGTGTTTGCTAAATATTTATTTATAGTAATTTTAATAATAAATAAGAGTGTATTTTAATTGGATTAATTCTGCACAGTAATTTGTATTTTATTAGTATAAAATTAGCAGATTAATAGATTGTCTTGTTTGTCTTTATAGTATCAAGACAATCGCCAAGACAATCCACAGATTGTCTTGGCAGGTTATTTTATAAAATAATTAAATGTTTTTCATTTTTATTTTTATTTTTGTTCTGTTTTGTATTGATAATATTAGTTCAAGACAAATGATTGTCTTGATAGTTTTGAACTACCAAGACAATCGGCAAGACAATCACTTGATTGTCTTGGAGTGTCAATTCAGTTTTTAAAAAAATTAAAAAAAATAAATAAATTTTATTTACGTTTTTTTATTTTATTTATCAGCATAGTAAACGATTGTCTTGATAGTTTTTGAACTATCAAGACAATCGGCAAGACAATCAACCGATTGTCTTGTAGTGTTATTCTGTACTTAAACAAAAAAAAGGAAACAGCATCAAGACAATCAGTTATCTCTCTCTCTCTCTCTCTCTCTCTCTCTCTCTCTCTCTCTCTCTCTCTCTCTCTCTCTCTCTCTCTCTCTCTCGTGTATTGACACAGAGCACCATTACACTATACATACAATACACACAAACTTTGCACTGAAACTCTGTTCGATTTTCTTCAACAAAACTGAAATCTGAGACTGGATTTAAGTAGATCGTTCAATTTCCTGTTTATTGAACCGAATATCTACGAGTTTCGTTAAGTTTTTGAAAATCAATTTTTTCAAAAATTTCAATCGGTTTTCACTGTTTTGAGAGTTTTAAATTTTTTCTTTAAAATCTAAAAATAGATTGAGACTCCCAGTGTTTAGAAGATCATCATACTAAGTTTTGGGATTTTTCTGACAACTTTGAATTAATTCGAATTTTTAATTAATTTTAATTAATTAATAATTCTGAAAATTTTCGAATTGTTTTAATCTTCCTAAAATTGAAGTGTGTTTTTGTATTAAAAAAAATGGCTGATAATTTTGAGATAATGAAGCATAATTTGGTTGGGTATTTTAATCCGAACGATTGTCCCTATGATCGATTTAAGCCTTGGATACGGTTTTTAAATGATGATTCAATTATCCGAACTGCTATTTCGATGGAAGCCCCAATTAAAATAGGACCACTGAGATTGATTTGCACAGAAGCTGTGGTGTCTGAAGATTTGACCTCATTCTCTTTTGACTTTGATGGAACACACCACGTTGTGACTGAATCAACCTTTACTACTGTATTGGGCCTCCCTGTGGATAATTTTGATCCGTTTCCAACCAGTGAACAACTCTATCAATTTTTCAGTGATATTAATTATCGTGGAGTAATTGATATGAACAACTTGAGCAAAAGGAACCTGGTTCAACAATGGGATGCATTTTTCGACACGATCTCCAAGGTATTTGCTAATACAGCCAGAGGTAACTTTCATTTACTCACCTCTATGTTATAAACTATTGGTTATGCTGTTGCTAACAACCGTAGAATCAATATTGGTAATCTACTTTGGAATACTATTATTGGTAGAATTGTTAAGGCCAGAAGGGATTTTGATGAGGGTAATAAAGTTTTATGTTATTATCCTAGATTCTTAACTTTGATATTTAATCATCTTGTTCCTGTTGGTCAACAAGCAATCTTTAGGAATGACAACCCTATGGAATAAGGCAGGCAAACCAAGAAAATATTCACTAGCCTTGATACACATAGAAAATTAACAACTGTGCCAGTGTATGTTACACAATATTTGTCTACCTTCATAAATCTACCTGTCATTCCTCGACTTGTAAATGCACCTGAACCTGAACCTGAAAATGTACCTGTCCCTGAACTTCAACCTCAAATGTATCAATCCATTCCTTTAGGTACAGCTACTGCATCAATGGAGCAGGTATTGCCTTCTCTCTCTCAAACTGTTTCTAGAGCCCAAGTGGCTGATAGGTCAGACCAAGAGGTTGTAGAACCACAGCCTCTATCCCAGGTCTTAGAGCCAAACACTGTGTCTAATTAAATCTCTAAACCTAAAGCCAGAAGCAAGTTGTTGACAAAAAGAGCTGATAGAAGAAGTGATAATTTGAGTGATCCCATAGCTCTGCTTCCACCAAAGAAGAGAAGAAACCTACTACTTGAGGCATCTGTTAGCCCATCCATTTCCTCCCAAAAGGACTTGGACATTGAAATGGCCGATGAACTGTTACAAATTTCATCCTCTCAACAGGATGGAATTATTGAAATTCGCCAAAGGGCCGTGGCACCTTGTACAGAGTCAAGCACACCTCTATTACCTTAGAATCTGATGTTGTTAAGGACACTGAGCAAGGAGTGCACGATAGGATTGTTACTGAGACAGTGCCTACCATTGTTACGGTAGAAGAGCCTTCACAGGCTTCAGAGGGAAATCTTGACTCTCTGCCAGTAATAATAGAGTCATCATCTCCCCTCCCAGGAGGAACATTCCTGGCTCCCTCAAGGGATTCTTCACTCGCAGATTTATCTGGAGAAAGTGAAGGGCAACTTGGTCATCCTATCACTGAAGAAATTCAGTTATCAAATCCAAATGAATTAATAGAGATGACTGAGGATTGGGAATTGCGAACTCCCATTGCACCACCACTCCTCTCCAGAAGAGGCTAGGGTGATTTCTTTTGCAGGTACAGCTCAAGAAAAGGAGCTAGTGTTGAGTGATGTGAGGACCACCTTAAATATGAGTGAAACACATGCACGAAAGGAGAGTGACATATCCTTGAGTGAACATCAGGTGAGCGCACACACTGACACAAATACTTTGTCTCTTATGGCTCAAATAAAAGATCTGCAAAAGAAGTTGATGGAAACTGAGGCTGAAAAACAATTTTTCAAAGCACAAGTGGATGAACGATCTTCTTCTTCCACCTCTGTCAACAATCGCCTTATGATTATTCGTGACGATGTTCAGAACATAAAGACTACACTCACTCCAGCAATCAATACATTGATTCAATCCAACTCTCAGGCATCTACAGAAAGAATAGATATTCTAAATGCTATTGACAGACTCTCTAATAGGGTGGATGAACTTCAAGTGGAAATGCATGTAACTGCTCAATCATATTCAACAACCTTTGCGAAGCTTGAAGAAAAGTATGATTACAAGTTTGAAGGACTTGATCATCTATACAACATTGTTAAACCTACTCATCATATCACACCAGAACAAAGAGCATATTTTGAAGACTATGATGATGATAATGAAGGGGATAATGTTGAAAATAGGGAGCTTGACAGTCAAAGAAAGTCTGTAGAGGATTCCTCAACTAAGGGGGAGAAGTCTGGAGAAGGAGAGAAGTCTGGAGGAGCAGGAGGAAGTAAGTCTGGAGGTCAAGGGAAGTCTATAAAGGGAAAAGAAAAAGCTGCTCATGATCAGGATGTATCAGATTTTGATTTTGATCTCAAGAATAGTAATTTTGAGGTACAACAATTGAATGATATTGAAGAAGATCTTTCAAACTGGCAAGATGATCCTGAATCTGAGAAGGAACTTCAAGAGGAGAAAGCTGATCATCAGATGAGACAAGCTAAGCTTGAGAAGACCAGACAGGTAGTGGATAAAAGATTGAAGCTGAAGCAAGCTGAAGATGCAGAGAAACAAAAGCTACATGCAATCAGTGTACAAGAAAGGAAACGAGATATTCAGTTGAAGATTGGTCCAAAGTGGGAGAGAGCAAGAGAAATTTTTGATTCTATTCAAAACACTACCCATGATGATGAAAGTTTTCTCCAACTACTTCAACAGTTTCAAGAGACCAATCCAAATTACTTGCAATATATGGATGCATTGATGCTGGAAATCTCGAGGATAGTAGCTGGGTTTGACAGATGTGCAGATCAACTGATAATTCAGATTGACTCTCGTACAATGGGTTCTCTCTATGTGTCACTTCAAATCTTTCAACAGAGAAGCTTGATTGAACTGTGGATTATGTCCCTAAAGGTAAAAAGGTTTTCTGAACTGAATATTTTACTTCATGAAAGACTTTTGGAGTTTGCTCAAAGGAATAGTCTACAAGTTATTCAAACTCCACATCATGTTAAGTTTCTTAAGGGTAATACACTACATTCTTGCTTCCTTGATTCTAAGTCGATGAAATTATATACTGCATCTCATCTGGTCTGGTTAGAACATATGCCGAGGACTACAGTATTCGAAGATAAAGAAAGTATCTTTGTTGCTGACATTATTCGATCATATGCTTTAACTGGCTTTGAAAAGAAATATTACATCCTTCGGAATCGGCTATGGGGCAACCTTGGAATTTTGCCTAATAAACCTAAAGGCCTTGTGTCAGATTATGAACGTGTACTTGACAAGGATTTGATCAAAACCTTGGATGATCAAGAACGATTTGACACAAAGAATATCAGAAGATTTCTAGAACAAGAAGATGAAGTTGAACCTGGAGAGATAAGGGAGGAAGATACTTCAAAGTGAAGATCAGCTCTACATGTGATATCTTTAGGGCTTAGTTAGGACAAGATAGAAAATTGTATTATATGATCAGTCTAGAGGATCATCTATCATGTATTTATCTTTTATGTTTGAATCTGGACAATGTTAAATATAAACCAGAACCTTTCTTTTATTTACTTTGTATTTAAAGTTTTATCTTTTACTAAGTTAAGTTGAGTTAGTTGAGTAATCCTCTAGGTATTTGCTTGTTATTTTCTAACAAACAAATAGGGGGAGATTGAAAGGCATATGACGCAGCCTATTTGTAGTTCGAGGACTCAACTCAACTTAAGCTTAGATTGTAATAAGTAAATGTCATAGGAATCTCAGGAGGTACTATCTGTCAGAAGAAAAACCCTAAAGTCAATCTATAGTTTTGATGTTTTACACTGGAAGAAGCTCAGATTGCTGATCAAGCCTCAGTATAGCATCAAAGAAGTGGATTTATTTCTAAGACAGAGATTTCTAGAGTGACAGGTTCAGATAGAATACAGTGAAGTACAAGAAGGAGAAAGAAATAAGAAGAAAAATGAATCACATTTTTAATGTGAAAATTAAAGGACAGTCATAGAAGTTAGTCGTTCATGAACCAGACCGTGCATGGAACGTCAACAAAATATTCAGTGGTATTCCTTTATTACTTTCAGTGATTCAGAAAAGAATTAAGAAAATTCGAAGATATATAATTATTCTTCTTTAATTAATTTAAATCAAGTAGTCAATTTAATTAATAAATTAATTCATCAAGAATTAATTCATTAATTAAATTAATTATTAAATTAATTAAATCTGAATAATTATTATTTAAGTAAGTTTAAATTAAAAAGATTATTTATTAATCAGTTTAATTTAAAACTGAAAAAATGAACTAGCAAGACATTCAGATATTGTCTTGCCGATTGTCTTGAAGAAGAAATCAGTGAAGCAAGACAATCAGAGATTGTCTTGCCGATTGTCTTGATAATGATAAATTCTGAACAGCTTTAAAAAAGAAGAATAAAAATCTGATTTGATTGTCTTGACGATTGTCTTGACAGTTCAAATCAGATTGTCTTGATAATGATCAAAAAGAAAAAGCTTCAGACAGAATGATAATTTTTGATAAAGCAAGACAAATATCTCAGAATTTGATTGTCTTGCAGATTGTCTTGGAAGAACCTGATTGTGTTGACGATTGTATTGCCTATTGTCTTGGCAGTACAAAATTGGTTGTCTTGGAAGAATAGATTGTATTGCCTATTGTCTTTACAGTTATATTTGAAGATAAAGAGGCAGTAAATATTATATATGAAGACATAGACGACACAAGACAGACAGACAAGAATATTACATTAAATAAAGGCAGTTTACTCTCTTCTCTTTCATCAAGAACACAACCTGCATGAGCAGAAAAATTCATAGAAAATCAAGTTCATCTTATTTTTAATATTTGATCCGATAGAACTTGTTTACTTGATACTCTTGTACTATTAGCGAGTTTTTACTCCTAATCTATATCTTGATTTTTATTAACAAATCTAGAAAAATTCATGTCGAATTTTCTAATTTGTTTTTATTAACTAGATATAAATTATGTACTGTATTTGTAACAAACCCCTCAAGTTAATATAATTTTATATTCAACTTGAATTTTGTTTCATTTAATTCCGCTCAAATTTGTCAAAATATAAATTAAATTATCCGGACAAATTTCGATTAAACAGTACTGTTTGTATTCAACCCCCCCTTCTACAAACATATTGGACCTAACACCGGTTGAAATGAGGTCCCCTCGGAGTGTGAAGGAAGTCCAAATCTTTACGGGATGAGTGGCAGCCTTGAACAGGTTCATCTCTAAATCCTCTAATAGATGTCGAGAATTCTTTGCGACTATCAAGAGAAGGAAAGGCTTTGAGTGGACACCCGAGTGTGAGGCTGCCTTCACTAAGTTAAAGGAGCAACTTGGAAGACCCCCATTGCTAGCGATGCCAGTGGAAGGTGAAACCCTGATTTTATACTTGGCGGTTTCTGAATATTCAATTAGTTCAGTTCTGGTCCGTGAAGAGGATCAAACCCAGTATCCTGTATATTATTTGAGCAAGAGGCTTCTTGATGCTGAAGCTCAATACACCAATATGGAGAAATTGGTTTACGCCCTAATTCTGGCATCAAGAAAGTTGAGGCCATATTTCCAGGCGCACACCATAGAGGAGCGAACCTCATTCCCACTAAGGCAAGTCCTGCACAAACCTGAAGCCTCGAGAAGGTTAATGAAATGGGCTGTGGAATTAAGTCAATTTGATGTTGAATAGAAGCCAAGGACAGCTATATAAGGTCAAGCACTTGCTAATTTTTTACTAGAGTTCCCACCATCCTCAGAGGTTGAAGTCAATGAGAAGGTGATGGAACCCCAAGAAAAGGAGGCTACAACGGAAAATTGTGCACTTTGGTGGACCCTGTATGTAGATGGAGCTGTGAATGGAAACGATGCAGGTGCTGGCATAGTCCTGATAAGCCCCGAAGGCCACAAGTTACAAAGTTCGATTCATTTTACATTCAAGGCTACAAACAACGATGCTGAATATGAAGCCTTGATTGCGGGTTTGAAGCTAGCTCTTGAGATGAAGGTGGTAAACATGACTGTCTATAGTGATTCCATGCTGGTAGTGGGACATATCAAAAGCAACTTTCAAGCTAGGGGTCCACGTACAGACCTATACATGAGGTACGCTCACGAGATAAACCTTGTACAGATTCCAAGGGTAGAAAACTCAAGTGCAGATGCCCTAGCTAAAATGGGGTCAACTAGGGAAGCAGCCATGCTAGGGGTGATACCCTTGGAAATACAGCAGCAACCTAGCATCCCAAGGTTTGACTGTATGGATGTTGAGGTTCAAGTGAAAGATACCTGGATTACTCCCATCCTGGAGTACATAACAAAGGGGGTTCTACCAGCTGACAAGGATGAGGCCCGAAGGATGAAGTATAAGGCTACGCATTATGCTTTGTATGATGGAAAGCTATACAAGAGGGGTTTCAACAAGCCGCTTTTACGATGTATAGCGGGCAGTGAATGTGAATATATAATGCGGGAGGTACACGAAGGCATATGTGGAAACCACTCTGGGGGAACCTCGTTGGCTCATAAGATACTTCGACAGGGGTACTTCTGGCCAACGCTACAGCAGGATGCCCACAAATTCGCAAAGGCATGCGACCGGTGCCAAAGGTATGCTAACTCGAATAGGAACCCTGATGTACCTTTAAAGCCACTCTCAAGTCCATGGCCTTTCGCAGTCTGGGGGATTGATTTAATCGGAGAACTCCCTAAGGGGAAAGGAGGAGTAAAGTACGCAGTGGTAGCCGTGTATTATTTCACCAAATGGGCAGAGGCTGAACCTCTGGCTACGATTACCACAGCCAAATTAAAGGAGTTTGTATTCCGAGCAATTGTATGCTGGTACGGAGTTCCTTACAAGCTAATATCGGATAATGGCAAATAATTCGATAGTAAGAAATGAGGGGTTTATGTGAAGACCTTGTGATTGTGAAGGGCTTCTCTGCAGTTTGCCATCCACAAAGCAACGGCCAAACAGAGGCCATCAACAAGATCATTAAACATACTTTAAAGGCGATGTTGGAAGATAAGAAGGGCTGTTGGCCGGAGGAGCTTCCCATGGTGTTATGGTCTTACAATACAACACCCAGGACTACAACTGGCGAATCCCCATTTACTTTAGCGTATGAATGTACGCCTACTTCTTGAACACCAATTATGATTTGATTTAATGAAAATGGAATCAACTTGCTTTTTCTTTATCTTTGTTTTATGCATGGAAATGTATGGGTATATGTGGATGGATGCATGCTATGTGTAACCTGCTTTATTTTTTATAGAGGATACGACTGTTGAACCTAGTTCTTCATTATAAGCCTAATTATACTAAAGAACTCGGGGGGTAGTAGGTGTACACTAATTAATGGAAAGATAACTCAGCTTAAAAATGGGCAAATTGGAAAGCAAAATTTATGTAATGGAATGGAAACATATGGATTATATGTTTAATGATGGAAGGCGTAGGGAATATATGTTAACAAATTATATGGATCATAAAAACATATGGAGTATATGTTAACTAATTACACGGATCATATGGAATATATGTTAATGGATTACACGGGTCATATGGAATATGTATGGACTATACGGATACTTGGATGGAAACGTACGTGGATTACGTGCGCATGGATTGGAATATGTATGGCTTATACATGAAAAGGGATGGAACCCCAAGGCATGAAGGTTATAGGGTAACTAGGATCACGAGGTTCTCTCGTAGAGAGGTTCAACCGTTTGAACCCCTAATTATCGTGTAATCAATGTGGTGGATAACCAAAATCATTATAGGATTTGGGCACAGCTGTGGAAGCTAAGTGCAAGGTGGAAAAATAACCTTGCTACGACCCCAGGGAAACTGGGCGAGTGAGGCTTAATCTTTTGGGAAAATAGAATGGCTAAGGAAAATGGTCTTGTGAGGAAATCACATGGAAAAGGGAATCGAGAATGATGGAAGCTTGGTGTGTTCCTGAAATAACGCCCTCAGGGATACGACCGGAGGAACACCGGTCATCCATTAACAAGGGATTTATGGTTAAGCGAGGATTGGTTGCAGGTTAAAGACTTTGGATGGAAATGGCAGGATCGTGGAGGATTTCATTTGGCTTAACAGATCTGAAAATTCACAAAGTTAAGATAGGATTTGTTAAAACATGTCAGAAATATAGCAGGTGGAATACCTATTGTTCCTAAGGAAGGGATACGAGTTCATTAACATCCAGGGGTACAACAGGTGAACCCCTACGACAGCGGATGCCTAATTACCTTAAGTACATAACATGGATATTCTACCAGGCATGGCATGCTAAGTAAGGAACACTATGTACTGAGTAAAAAGAAGGGTGTGTGCACGTATAAACATGTAATCAAACTGCATGGCAAGCATATACTAATCAAAAGCAGATAAAGTGCATAAACCTTAACATGAATCCGAGGAAAATGAAGTTAAAGATTACATCTTGCGAGACCTTCAGAGGAGTCCGCACCCTCAAAATATCAAGTTTAAGGCAATTAATGCCAAAAGGGTTCATAAAAGTTTGATTAAAGGATCGGTACTCAAATTACTGGCCTGATTTGAGTGGAGAGGCAGAAGGATTCTCATCAGGTGGAGAGGTCTTTGGAACTTCATGATCGGATGAGGTGGCCTTCACCTGGGATTCCATGGTTGGACCCTCATCATTAGCCTCCCCTGACTGAGTCTCTATGGCTTCAACTGCTGCTTCTGCGACAGCATCTGCAGGAACCTCTTCAGCCTTCTCCTGGGGGGCTTCCTCCATATGCACCTCGGGGGGGGGGGGGGGGTTCGCAGCTTGCTCAGCTTTAATCAGGTTGATGGCATCAACATCGTCTTGACCCAGGAGGTTCCGATCCAAGTTCGGGAAAGCCTCATACGTGGAAGACATGTAGTCTCTAACCCCAGCTTTATAGCCATTGTCATATTCCTTGTTCTCTTGCTGGGCAATGATGACTTTATATTTGGCGATTGAACCCTGGAGTGCTCTCACCTTGAGCTCAAGTTTCTCCTTCTCTTTCTTATTGGATTTGGTAGCATCCTCTCTCTCCTTATCCATTTTAAGGATGATAGCATCCATGGTATCCTTCTATACTTCAGGGATAGGAAGAGGCTTTCAGCATTCACTAGGGGTACCTTGTTTGTAGCTTCCTCAAAACTTAGGCTATCCCACTTTGAGATAGACCGTGCATGGATTGTATCTTTGATGGCATCAACAAAAGCATTTAGGGGAGCTGGAGAGATGGTGCCAGAGGGACTTAGTTCGATCTCATGCTTGGAACGTTTACCTCCCCGAGAGCCAGATGCCCCAGACACTTCAAGAGTATATTGTGTAGGCCTCTTCCTTGAGGAAACATTCTTCTCTGTGGAAGCTGGGTTGACTTTTGCAGAGGGAGCATGGGTTCTCTCGACAGGTGATGGGGGTACAGGTGATCTGGGAACATTCTTGTGTGCTGAACGCTTGGTGATGAAGGAAGGCACTGAAAAAGACATATCTGCATTATCACATGAATCGTTAGCAAAGACATAATGACAATAAAGATATTCTTTGGTAAAATATCAAGTAAATCGCATGAATAAAAAAAGACATGTGTGTGAAGCATAAATCACTAAGGGAAAAGCAAATAAAGGGGGAGGGGTACGCCTACGAGCAGGGATATAAGCATGAACCTATCTCTTTGGAGGGTACGTCAATAGGATTCTCCTCAACAGGGGTACTGGCGTCCCTTGGAGGCTTGGAGCTGAGTTTTTTGCTAAAACCTAAGCGGAGTAACTTTCTCTTGGTAAGCAGGCTAGCACCATCTCCTAGCCCTGCACTCATCCTTAAAGCTTTACGAGCCCTTTTTAGCTCGTCTCCTTCTAGTATGGTTTGAACAGGCATGTCTGGATAAGGATTAAACTCTTTTCTGTATTCTGGGCATTCGTAGCAGTATAAGAACTGCTTATGCCATCCTGACATTCCTTTTTTATTCCTTTTATACATTTCCCCTGATGGACGTTCCAGGTGGTGAGATAAAAGAAGCCATTAGTCTTCCCAGTCTCTTTGAGTTGGTAGAAGAAACCCAACTCACGAGCAGTCAGTTTAATTTGGAACATGGAGTCATATAAAATGTACATACATATGGCCGTGCGATAGGAATTTGGGGTCAATTGTAATGGGGCAAGTTGGTAGGTGTTAAGAATATCCACAATGAAGGGATGAAAAGGTAATGATAATCCCAGTCTAAAGAACTGAGCAGAGAAGACAGCACATGGGATCACTTGATCTGGTTCGAAGTTGGAAAAGTTATGGCACCTTTCTTCAGGTTGGGGTACGACCAGAGTACACCCAGGGGTACAAACTCCTAATAGGTTTTCTAACTTTTGGGCAGTCATTGAGGTACAGGTGTCGACACATGAAAGCTGATGAACAGGGGCAGTGGGGGTTTTAGCAGGGATAGCCTCATCCTGGTTTTCATTATCCTTAGGCTGGTCATTGAAGGGTTCAACTGTTGGGGATAAGTTCTCCAATGAGTCGATTTCTTCCTCAGATCCAAGAGAACCAGAACTAACAGTGGCAGGTACGATAGAAGAAAGATCAAGGGAGTAGGATCTGAGTGAAATTTGGGCAGCAGTGGGGTCAAGGACTTTGACCTTGGAACGGGTACGACCACTCACAGTAGAGGTCGTGAGAGGAAGTGTGGACAAGGGTTTTGGAGATGTGAAGGAGTCAGCTCCAGATAAGGATGGTGATTGAGAGGCCATCATGGTAGGCATATTCTGGGACTCAACAGACGTATTCTTGCTCGACATCTGCAGCAGGAAAAGCAGAAGTGAGCCTTGAATCCATAAAAAAGGAGTTCTTAAGACAAAGGAGCGTGGGGGTGTCATCAATCATTGGGGTTCAAGTATGAGAATCCCAAATTTAAGAAGGTTTATTATTTGTTCCTGGCGTTTCACTAAAAAAGGGGAAAGGTTGATGGTGTCATAATCCATTGTGGTAGGAACCCATGGGTCACTAGGAGGTAGAGGGGAAAAGGTAAGTGGGACATTATTTCAAACAGGGCTTGTGCATATACAACCCAGGGCTAAGTGAAAGGGGTTACGAGTGTAGAACCCCTAAACTAACAAAGCCAGGACTGAGCTCGACGAACTATAGCCCATGTACAAGGAGGTTGGAGTAGGGGAAACACGAATGGAAGTCCATTGACGTTACAGGAACATGGGTTTTGGACAAAATATCGATTAACAAATATGAGTAAGTGAAAAAAAGAAATCAAGATTCGTGCAAAATTGAAGAACAGGTGTATGAAAACAAACATGTATATGTGGAATATGAACAGGCAGATGGAAAATTGTCATCAGAAGTAAGGAGATCTACTCAATTATGCAGTCAAGCATGGCATGCATATGCAAATAATACAGAACGTCATCTAAAGAACAGTATTCGACACAAGGAAAAGGGCAAGGAGATAGTCGGGACGGACTATCAAACATCGAAAGATACAAATCCAAGGTCTGGGTGTACATATGTGTGCATCAGTGTACATAAAAATCAGTGGGCATCAAGTAATACGAGAAGTAATGAAGGAATAAAAGCAGAAAGTACCTTTTGATTAAAAGAAATGATCGGAGCACGGGAGCCTTCACCGGAATTAAGTTTGAGCAGACGAAACGATTGGAAGAGAGAGGAAAGGGTTTGGCGTCGATTTTTTGAGAAAGCGTAAAAGGGGAAAAGGCGCGGGAGATATGTATATATAGGCATATGGGGATAGGTGCTACACGTGTTTCAACATGCATAGGCCCGTGTGTGAGGTGGAGGAATGAAGATAATTATAAACAGGGTTTTGGGAATATAAGGGTTTTGAATCTGGATGGGTGGAAGGCTAAATACATGAGATTTTATGGAAAAAATGGAGTGGTTATGTGAGAATTAAATTTTAGAATACTAGAATTTTAATGGAATCTGAAGTCTGAGTAATTGGAGTTCGGATGGGACTTTTGTTATTCTGGGGATTATCGTTTAAGAAGAGTATTTAAAAACAATATTTTCTGAGAAAATGGGTATATAAACGGAAGTTTATGGTCAAAGGAGTTCGATGGGGGTAACCCAGGGTGAAGATATGTGAACTCCAGAATGTGAATTCGGAGGTACAATTGTTTGCACAGAAGCTTCATGGTTGAATCCCTTGTTTCTTACAATGAGTACGCTCACGTAGGCTTAGGGGTTTATGTGGAATGAAGGCATGGCTAGGGTATGAATGACATTAGGTTCCTTTTGCATTCAAATGGCTACAAGGAACCGGGGGGTAGTTGTTGTGCCCAAAATCCGCCTTGGGCTTGATTTAGGGCCCATTAAGGTTACGGGTTCGAATAATATGGATACGGAAGGATAGGTTGAACCATGTACGGGTGTTTTGGCCCACTATGCCTTGGGAATAGACCGAAGTTAAGGATTCTGACAGTTGGTTTGGGATATGTTCATGTAGGGGTACGAGTATGTGAACCCTGGATAAGGGTAGTGCTGTGCTGAAGCTAGATAGGGGTTCGACTGGGTGGCAGGCGATCAAGCAGGGGTTCAACCGCGTGAACCCCGACAGTTCCCAGAAATTGCACCAGCGATCGCGGGGCTCCTTAAAACACGGAAAATCGGGTAAGGGACGTCCAAACGGCCCAGTAGATAACTCCTAAACAACAGGAACGGTATATCAGAGGTGGTTATCGTGGATCAACATCAAATATACATGGAATATGTGTATATATGCGTGTATATATATATATATATATATATATACATACGTATAAATAAAAGGATATATCTCCTATATGGAAGGATAATCAAAGGATTCTGTTGGAATAACAGTCGAGCAACCATATCAGTAGGGATAGATGATTAGGGCAGGTGGTTTTATGGAGGATAAGGCTCATCATATGGTGAAGATTTATCAAGAACTACATGGGACTTGATCCCATATAAATATATGGGTATGTAGGCCATTTGCAAGGTTAGACACACATTTTACACCTCTAACACTTGCTCCTAGCTATTGGAATTCGATTGAATAGGTCATATTCGATCAATATAGCTTGGAGTACTTGCAAATTCAGTCCATTAAATCATTCTTCCACTTCTCGGATTAGGGTTTATGAAACTAGGGTTTTTGGCTCGTAATTCGGATTATTCAATCATTATTATTGGTTTTTCTTGGTTTATTATTGTAATTCTCTCATTGAAGTGTTGTACCAATCTTCCCTCACAACAAAAGCTATCCCAGGAAATCTTGCTTCTTCATGAGCCAAGTATTGGGCGGCAAGCCTTACATTTGCCACAGGTTACAAAAGACAAAATCTCTTTCAAATATTGTAGTTAATAGAACATAGAGTATGGTGGTGCTGTACATACAATTTGTCCAGTCCCATTATCCAGTGCTCTACTATTTTCACCACCCAGCACTGACCTAGGACTCTCAAAAAGCAAAATTATGCACCTTTAAAATTCACCCTTCATGTCTAAAACCAAAATTAAACCCTAAACACATAATTTTTAAAATTCAAAACCGTGATCAAATTAATAATTAGTAATATAATTATAACATGGCTTTGACTTTAAAATTTTAAATTCGGACTAAAATTGATCAAGTTAATTTTGAATAATCAAACTTGAACAAAAAATTATGGATCAAAAGAGTAAGAGATCGTGTGGCTAATCTTAAAATTATTACTTATGACTTAAACATAAGTGGGAGGTGAAAATTTTAAGTTTACATATGTTTGGGTAATTTTATATTCATAGATAAGTTATGAATGATTAAAAGTGTAAATTTAAAAATTAATTCGATAAATTATTTATTTGAATGAAGATATTAACTTTTATCAAAAAAAATTCTAAAAATAAAATAAACCATTTGAAAAGGTAACTCCTACCAACTTTTGACTTTAAACTGTTTTTTTATAACTTTAAGTCAATTTCTGACTTATTACAGAAATAAACTTTTTTTAACGTAAAAATAAAAAATAGTTTTAAGCCAAGCTTAAAGATTGTAGCCAAACGGCCTCTAAGGCTATGTTTGCCCCCCCTTATTTAGAACTTATAACTTAGTTATTTCCGAAAAAATTCGTATTTATATACTATTTTCAGGAAAAAAAAATATGTATGATGAGTTAACATTTATTTTCTTGTAAAAATAAATTACTTATTTCAAAAAATATATATTTTTAATTTTTTTTTAAGAATAAATTACTCATTTCACAAAAATAAGTAGGTCAAACGGGAGCTAATGACATGACTTGAGCTTTCACACAATCCGGTACATACAAACTGATCACCATCATAGTCTCCTCACAGTAATCTACAGAGGAGTTGTCCAGTAACCAACTGATTACTATCATAGTCTCCTAGCCATGTAACCAACAGAGGTCCAGTTTAGAATCTTTACTGACCCACCTAGCTATGTACATACTACTCACTTAATAACCTAGGCCACGTTGCTTTAACTCCCAACATGGACTTGTAATTTCTAATTGGGAAGCAAGTCTATAGGAGTATATTTTAAATAGCGTTACTATCTTAATTATGGACTTGTAATTTCTGTAAATTATGTTCCACCCTCTTACTTTGAACATAAATCATACTTTAACTCGAGCATACTTTTCATTTTAAGGTTAGGTCAGCAAATATAAATTCCTTAATAAGCTGGATATATAGGGCCTGTTTGTTTTCTCATTTTAATGTTGACTTATGGTTTATAATCTCATAAGTGCTTATAGGGAGTGTTTGCCAAAATAAGTTTTAGCTAAACTTATAACTTATAAGCCCATAAGTTGAATGTTAATAATTCTTAACTTTCAACTTATAACTTATTACTTATTCTCGATATACGCAATATATAATATCCTTCAAATTTTCAAAATCATATATCTCTCGATCCATTCATTAGAAAATTGATATGTATATATCAAATTTCCCTATTCATCCAGATCTATCCATTGATATCCATTGTTATATATAAAAAAACAAATATTTTGAAAATTATAAAAAAAGTTAACTTATAAGTTCTGATTTACCCAAACAGTCTACTAATTATAAGTTCTGATTTACCAAATACTTTAATCTCTATTATACTCATCACTTATATGACATAAGTGCTTATAAATCGTAAGCTACTCATTTTAAAATACCCAAACATACACATATTCAGCTTTGTCTTTTATTCCCTGCAATAGTTGCATGTTTTGTGTGAAGTCTTCAAGAAAGGAATGATTTAATACTACTCCGGATTCTATTGATTGTATGATTGCTTTTGAGGAAATTTAGTAATAAATGAAAATTTATTTCAAAAAATAATATAGGAGAGGGGGTGGATACCTAGTTAGTAGTAGTGAACTACTGATTTCTAATCCTAAAAAATTAATTAATTTTATACTTGTGTTGGATCCTTTGTAAATATGATTTTTAAGTTTTTAATCTTTAAATTTAATTTTACAATTTTTCTAAAGAATCGTAAAATAATGTCATAAACTCCATTAAATTGATGATACTTATTTTATAAACATTAACATTTATTATTTAGTTTTTATTGTGTTTTTTGCCTAAAATTTCATATTTTTCTAATTTTAAAATTATGAAATGTTTTTTAATATCTCTTTCATTTAATTATTCTATTAGACTCTACATAATTAATTTTGATTTTTATCTGAAAACTTTAAAATTAATTAAATTATGTAATTTAATAATATTTTTAATTTCTACTTATTATTATTTAAAAATTTAATTATTACTAGCTTAAAACCCGTGCGATGCACGGATTTTTTTTTATTTTAATATTATATGAATTTTTCATTTATTTAAATTAATTTTTTAAAACATTAATTTTGGAGGCTTACATTTTTATATGAGATGATTCGATAACAATTATATAAATGTTATCCGTGATATTTCTAGAAATGGAGGGATTTTAGTTAGAAAATATAGAAAAGATGATAGGTTTTAGTTGAAAAAGATAATCAGTTAATTATTGGTAATTATAAAATTATTATTTTATTTTATTAAATAAAATGCCCGTGATATGATTAGAAAAAGATAGGATTTAGTTAGAGAAAATTAAAAAGGAAACATGTTCTAGGTAAAAAGGTAATTGATTAGTTTATGGTAATTATAATTTAATTATCTTATTTTACTAAATATAATTTCATGTAATATTTTTAGAAAAGGAGAAATTAATATTGTCCGTGATATTTCTATTAAAAGAAGGATTTTAGTTAGAAAATATAGAAAAGATGATACGTTTTAGCTGAAAAAGGTAATCGGTTAATTATTAATATTAAAATATTATTATTTTATTTTATTAAATAGAACCGCCCTTGATATAATTGAAAAAAGAAAGATTTTAGTTAGAAAAAATAGAAAGGTAACGTGAAAATTAAAAAGATGACATGATTTATGTGAAAAGGGTAACTGATTAGCTTATATAATTATAATTTAATTATGTCATCTTACTAAATAAAATTGCTCATAGTTTTTAGAAAATGAGAAATTAATATTGCCGTGATATTTTTAGAAAAAAAAGGAAATTTAATTAGAAAAATAGAATAGATGATACGTTTTAGCTGAAAAGGTACTCGGTTAATTATTAGTATTATAATATTATTATTTTATTTTTATTAAATAGAAACATCTGTGATATAATTGGGGAAAAAATAGGTTTTAGTAAGAGAAGAAAAAAGGTAACGTGTTTTGGCTGAAAAAGTTAACCGTCTATGATATAATTGGAAAAAGAGAGATGTTAGTTAGTGAAAAAAAAAGGTAACGTGTTTTGGGTGAATAAGATAATTGATTAGTTAATAGTAATTTTAATATAGTAAAAAGAGAAATTTTAGTTAAATAAAATGTGAAAGATATTCTATTTTACTTGAAAAAGGAAATTATTTAGTTATTGAAAAATAGAAAAGGTAATATGTTTAACCTAAAAAAGGAAATTGATTAATAAAGGAGAAATTTTAGTTAGATAAAATATAAAAGGATATTGTATTTTACCTGAAAAAAGGAAATTATTTAATTCTTGAAAAATAGAAAAGATAATATGTTTAACCTCAAGAAGGAAATTGATTAGTTAGTAGATCTGTAATTGAGTAAGGGTAAATAAGTAAAATCAACAGGTACCGTACCGACCGACCGTACCGACCGACCGACCCGCCAAACTTTTAATGTTTCGGCTTTAATAAAATGTGAAAGATATTCAATTTTACCTGAAAAAGAAAATTATTTAGTTATTGAAAAATAGAAAAGTTAATATGTTTAACCTGAAAAAGGAAATTGATTAATAAAGGAGAAATTTTAGTTAGATAAAATATAAAGAATATTGTATTTTACCTAAAAAATGAAATTATTTAATTCTTGAAAAATAGAAAAGATAATATGTTTAACCTCAAGAAGTAAATTGATTAGTTAGTAGATCTGTAACTGATTAAGGGTAAATAAATAAAATCAACAGATATCGTACCAACCGACCGACCAACCGATCATCCAAACTTTTAATGTTTCGGCTTTTATATAATAGTATAAATTAGCCTATGACAATCACGGTCATGATCAGACTTTCCTAAAAATTGACGGTTGCGGTGAGGCAATCCTAGAAAGCCTTTCTTGTTCAGAAATATATTATCACGGCCCCCCACACAATCAAATCATGCAAGCTTTTACATTTGTCAATTGTCACAAGTCACTTTAGCAAGTTAAAAAAATAGAATATAGAGTATGGTGGTGCTACAATATACAGTACACTACATACCATTTGTGGGAGTCCCCCATTATCCAGTACTCTACTATTCTCACTAGCTATTCTCCTTAGAGGGTATACCCACCACCCAGTATAAACCTCTGACGACTCTCAAAATATATGTTGTACCTTTACAATTCACACATGTTCAAAACCAAAAATGAACAGTAAAAATGTAATTTTTAAAATTCAATATCGTATTCAAATTAATAATTAATGGTGTAATAACATGATTTTAATTATCTTTGATTTTAAAATTGATCAATTTAATTTTAAAAAAATCAAACTCGAATGAAAATTATGTAACAAAAAGAGTAAATAAAATGACTTAAACTTTGAAACGACGTCAACATCCTGTACATACAAACTGATCACTCTCGTTCTCGTAGTCTTCACGTAATAACCCACAGAGGAGTTGTCTAGTTTAGAATCTATAATGACCCACCTAACTCTGTGTTAGGGCTGAGCATTCGGTCGGTTCGGTCCAGAACCGGACCGAATCGAATAAACCGAAAATCGAAATGTCATTTTTTTTCTGGATCGAACCGGACCGAAGTTTAATCATGGACCGAACCGGACCGAACCGAATTCGGTCCGGACCGAAAAAACCGAATTTTTTTTTAAAAAAAACCTATATTATAAATAAAGCTAAAAATTCATGATTTATCACAAAAATAATAATCAATTAATCACCACTATTTCACCAACATAGATATAATTAGAATTTACAAATTAGATAATATAATTATATTATATAATATATATATAAAATGTATATAACATAAATAGAAAAATTAAAGTATATATTATTCGGACTATTCGATCTATTCGGTCCGGACCGAAATATTTTTCAAAGAACCGAACCGACCCGATTTTTATTTCTATCTATTCGATCCGGACCGAATAAACCGAATTTTCAAAAAATTAGAACCGAACCGAACCGAACCGAATTTGCACAGTTCGGTTCGATTTTTCGGTTTCGGTTCGGTTTTGATCAGCCCTACTCTGTGTACGTAATAACCCTAGTCCACACACATTACTTAAACCCACAACATTGACATGTATTTCTAATTCGGAAGTGAGTCTACATATTTTAAAAAATGTTACTATATATCTTAATTAATTAATACTCGCTTGTTTCTCTAAATTATGTTCGTCCCTTTTACTTTGAATATTAATCATTAATCATACTTTAACCCAATCAGATTTTTCATTTTAGGATTAGATGAGCATATATAAATCCATTGATCAGATGTATATATATACCTCCAATTGGAAATGACTAATGAACCAAATGATAATTTGCAAAGCTTCATCAATCTGCTAGAATTTACACATGTCCAAAACAAATGACACGCCTAAAAAATGTGTGAGTAGAAACGCAACCGACCACGTCGAGTCCGACGAAAAATTGAAATTCTTCTGGATCTCGGATTAGCCTAAACACTTTTCCATAAATTTGGTCGGGTTCGAAAATGTTTATAGTTTATTAATTCCACAGATCGGACTGACGGTGACAGGATAGATTGTTAGTTACCATCCGAATTTTAATAAATTTGATTTTTTTGAATAGTATTTCATTTTTTGTGAGTTTTCTAGATTTTGTTGAAAAATTTAAATTTTTTAATCGAGATTTTATTCAAATCATTATTGAGTTTTATTCGTGACCTATCAAGATTTTTTTCTAGAATAATTAAAAGTAAAAATAATAGTTTTCAAAAAAAAAAAAAGTAAAAATAATAATGTGACCATTCAACAAATTTGAACTTCATTCAAATAGGCGGATTAATTGTTCTCATAAAAAAATAGGATCGGTAAATATAAGCACGCAACACTCCAAAAAAACTACAGTAAAAATTAAGTGGCACTTGAGACCTTCTCCTAGTGTAAATACATTTTATAACATTTCCTCGGAAACTAAGAGTGAATGTGGGCTCGGGTAGGACTAAAAGAAAGGGCAGGGTTAGGGTTGGTGGCACATTGGTAAAATCATATCCCTGCATTTAACATTTGTTTCTTTCCCAGCCTTGGCCTCATGTAGAACAAAGAAACATTAAAAGAACAGAAAATAGATCGGCCATTGAGGATCGTGTTCTAGAAAAAGATGAGTTTTTCAGAATTTTTAAGAAGCATGTCAAACAAGTACTCTTATGTTGTGTCTCCGTATATATAATATTCCCTCCTTTTTTTAGTGTCCTTTTTTTTATTAGATTTGAATTTGAATTTAAATATTATTTTTACATTGTCGAAACAAACAAATTTTCTTTTCATCTAAATACCCTTTATCACACTTACAATATTAAAGGTATGTATTAGTATTAAATAGGATAGATGAAGGATAAAATTAAAAAATAAAATTATATTAATAATAAAGAACCTAATTATTTTTTTGGGATATTCCAAATGATATCACTGTATAATTGTTTTTCCATTTGATACCATTCAACATTTTTTACTTCTCAGTGGTACCACTGTACTTTTGGCTTCATCAATTTTATATCATTCTGTCAAGCAAACGTTAATCAATTAGATTATTCTTGATGGTACCATATGGAAAAATCAATTGTATAGTGGTACCTTTAAGAATATTCTAATGTCTGATTAACGTTTGCTTAACAAAATGGTATAAAATGGATCAAGCCAAAAGTACAATGATACCACTTGAAGCGAAAAATGTTGTATGGTATCAAATTAGAAAATTCAATTGTACAATAATATCATTTGTAATATTCCTATTTTTTTTAATAACTATGCATGACACGTAAAAAAACAACACATTTTAAAAAATGGTGGGAATAGTTAGTAATGTAATACACATTTGTCATAAAGGAAAGTAGGTACAAGGCAACAGTTGTGTTGTATTAGGGCGGATATAAACTTAATTCGCATGATTAAGCATAAAAATTACCCGCCAGCCCAAGCCCCAAGTATTAAAGTGGAACTATACTAGCTTTTTGAAATGAAGACCGTGAGAATTCATGCTCCGTTACCGTGAGAATTCATGCTCCGTTACTGTAATTGGTTCACAAAAAGATGCACACATAATCAATTTAACATGCAAAAGTGACATAAAGAATGAAAAAGTATGTTAACTTTTGGTATATTATACAAAATAAAATCAAGCACTGCACCTCATAATTTACAACTTTGTAAATCAAACCCCACTAACCAATGCACCTTCCAACCTACTCCTACAATTTTGAGAATCAAAACCCATTAACCAATGAAATCACATCCCAATTACAAACCTTTAATCTCTTTTTACTTTCTTATTTATGAACGGAATAAAATATAATGAAACTTGGTAAGCACATTTTCATCCCTAAAATTATACTAAAAGTAATTATTCTTCAGAATATTTCATATTTTATTTTTATTTAAAAACAAATTATATCCCACTCCTCATTTCCATCTTTAATTTTTTTTATTAATTTTTTAAAATGGTGGACAAGTAACATATAGAAGAAAGAGAGAAGAGAAAATGATCATCACAAGAATGAGTACAAATGGGAATCTAGGGCATCGAATTATTCAAATTACATAAAAAGTTTGTTATTCGAATTACTTAAATTCGTGACTTATTATGATTTTTTCTAAAAAAAGTAAAAGTAAAAATAATAATAATATATATGATCATTCAATCAAATTTTTAGCTTTTTTCAAATAGGCGGGTTAAATGATTTCATAGAAATATGGGATCGTTGACTATAAATATGCTCAAAAAAATTGGATTTAAATAATGTAAACACTCTAAAGATCCAAAAATTTAGACGACACTTGATAGGTCGTAAGAGCTTTCCTGATACCAAATTGTGTAAATAAAATTTGTAACATTTTCTGGAAAACTAAGAATGAAAATGGACCTTGGTAAGGACTAACGTTGTGTTGTGGAATCTATGAAAAAAATAAAAGAAAGTGGGTTATTTTATTTTAAGTTTAAATCTCTACAAAAATAAAAAAAATATTTAGAGCCAAATGAAAGAATTTCTAAACTATACAATTTTGATTGAAAGCTGCCCAAAATACCCATATTCAATTCGTTCCATCTTTTTACCCACTGAGTACTAGTGGTAACGGGTCCCGTTCGGCTCGGATTTTGTAAAATCCAAATATTTTTGGGTTTTAAAATAAATCCATATCCATATCCAAATCCATTCGGATCGAATCGGGTTTTTTTTTTGGATATTCAAAATTAAAAATAGTGTTCCTATGAATTACAATATTTTTAACTATAAAAAATAGATTAATTAATCAGAAATATGTCAAATTAATAATTCTTAATATACCAACACAAATGAAAAATTTATGTAAAATAAAGAAATTTACATCCTAAACATATTAATAAACTTTGATGTTGAGAAACAGAAGACTAATCACTAGATCTTTTTTGACTATTTCTAATAAAAAAATAATTCATGTCTTATATTTCAAATATTATATATAATAATTACAAATTATCAGATTCTATATAATTATTAAAATGATTTTTTAATTGAATTTGAATAACAAATATGATGTTTTATTAAAATATGTGGACTGAGATACACATTCTCCAAATGCGTATCAGGAATAACGCATCTCCTAGGTAATTGATGTTAATTGACATCACTTTTACACAAACTGCTCCAACATCTCAATCACAATCCCTTAATCGCCCTTACAATCTACCATTTTGAGATTCGAATTTAATGAAGATGAGACGCATAATAAAAATGCTCTAATAGACAGTATTAATGTCATGGTGTGCATAGATTATAATTCATTTTATATAAGTGAGCCTAATATGCTTAAAAATCTAAAAATCTAAGATTCACACTCATGTTCAAAACGACGTCAACGTGATCACTCTCATGGTCTCAGCGTAAGCAATAAAGGAGTTGTCCAGTTTTAGAATCTATACTGACCCACCTAGCTACGTGCATAATAACCCTAGGCCACATTGCTTTAAACTCATTTCTAATTCTAAGACAAGGAGTTGCTTCTGACCTAGCTATGTACATAATAACCCTAGGCCACCTAGCTATCTTAAAAACGTTACTCTCATAATTAATATTTTAACCTAGAATATAAATCAAACTTCAACTCGATCAGACCAGACATTTAATCTTACGTGGATATAATTGACACATGTCAAAACCAGAATAAAATTTATAATCAAATTGCATATATATTATATATAATATTTACGTAAACACTACTCCCTCCGTCCCGATAGATTGTTTACGTTTGCTTTTTGCACGGAGACCAAGGATTATGATTAAAATAAGTGAAGTAGTGGGTGTAATAATAATTTATTGTTAAAATAAGTGAAGTAGTGGGTGTAATAGTGATTTTATTGTTAAAGTAAGTGAAGTAGTGGGTGTAATAGTATAAAGTATTGTTAAAATAAGTGAAGTAGTGGGTGTAATAGTGTTAAAACTTACTATTTAAGGAAACGTAAAGAATTGGTTGGGACGTCCCAAAAAGGAAAGTGTAAACAATTGGTTGGGACAGAGGGAGTAGTATATTTTATGATGAAAATGTGAAAGCATGCACAGAGATGACCGTCAGAGGTCATGAGACGAATATTTTTAAAAATTGATTTTTTTAAAGTTGGATTAGCCTCGGCTGTTTCTAAATTACCCGGATTTTCACGTAAATATCTTGAGTACGCATATCGAATCGGCGAGGGGATTTATAGATTTATACTTACAATTTCAATATTGATATTTTGGAATTTTTTAAATAATTCTTCTTTTTGAAGAGATTTTGGATTTTGTTGAAAAATACATATTTTTATCCGTGATTTTGTTTGGTTTTACAAAGAATTCAGATATAATATGAGTTTAATTTGAAATTTATCGGGAATTTCAAAGACAATCGGAGACAAATATGGGCTATACGAAATTTTCATCGAGTCAAGATAATCGGAATTAAATTTGACCACATCTATTTTTTCCAAATGGTATTAAAAGAATCCTTGAGTTTAAACTTCCCCTATTATCATTATCCTTGAGTTTTCATTTTCAAAATTGACTTTATTACTCATCCTTTTAACCACGCCAAATATGGGTACATATAAAATCCGTTCATTAATATTTGAATTTTTTAATATTTGTATTTTTTTTGAAATTGGTCTACTAATTTAAAATACAAAGAAGTATTTAGATGGGAACATGAGTGAATTTATACTTCAATTTATCGATAATACCTTTTTTAATTCTAAGTGGGAAAAATTGATGATCCATATACTCATACTTCTCAAATCTTTCTGTATATACATATGAATATGAATGCTACATATAATTAGCTTTATGGAATGTTATAATAATAAAATGACTTGAGCTTTCATGAAACTTCAATTTTACAAACACTATTGTCTCACCGACGACCTCTAACAGTATCTGCTTAATACTAACGTCTAGCTAGTGTAGAGTCTACGGTGACTCACCTAAGCATGTCCTTAACCCTAGGCCACACATTACTTAAAACTTACAACATGGCTTTGCCAACAACATGTTGGTGCGGTAGTTGAGCCACTGGCCTCCTTTCAAGGAGGTCAGGGGTTCGACTCCTGCATGTGCGTGAGTTTCTTAGTTTGTATTAGGTTTCCTTTCTGTATTTGTATTTCTGTATTTGTAATGGCCGGGGGTCCTTCGGAAACAGCCTCCCTATTGTATAGGGACATGGTCTGCGTACAGCTACCCTCCTCAAACACCACTTTGAGTGGTATTATAACTGAGTAAGCAAAGATAAGGTTACAACATGGCTTTGTCAGTTGTTATTTCTGACTCTGGAAGTGGGAAGTGAGTCTTCCTATTTTAATAAACGTAACTATCCTAATCAATAATTTTTAAACTTGTGTTCGACTCTTTTACTTTCAATGTAAATCACTTCAATTTTACTAGCAAAGCTGGATTCTGATCAATTATCTTAAATTTCTAATTTTTAATTTTTTTAAATAAAATTATTTATCATATTATTTTAATTAAATAATTTAATGACATTTACTTGCTCTGATACTAATATTTTAAAAGAACTCATTCTGTTGATAATAATTTAATTAACAATAATATTTATAGGGTCGAGAAAACTAAACACTAAAAACATTTAAATACTTTTAAATATCATATTTAGCTAAATTAATAAACTTTTAAATGTTACTAATTAATCATTAATTATGATAAATTCTTCAAATTTTAATCAAAAATTTATCTAACTTATAATCTAGGCAAGCCCTCATATTTATCTTGATCAAACAATTTTCTAACATCCGCTCTTGTCCCAGTGGCACAGTAGTCACTAATCCTCTACGGCATGAAACACCATTTATATACATGCATGGAGAAGCGTGTCTGGTGATGCATATACATATTCAGCATATACATATATTAGTATCAAACTACATATATTGTGGACTAAATTGCACTTTGGTGACTTGTACTATTTTGTTTTTGCATGTTAGTTGCTATTATTTTTTACTCAGCATTTGCATGGCCACATAAATGTTTTTAAAGCAAAAAAAGGGCTCCGCACAATACAGCTTGACGGTGTTAACGGAAGGTGAGGGCATTTTGGGCAGTTTGCATTGCTTAATTCATAAATATGCATCTTGTCCATACAATTTGCATTTTTAATCTTTTAAAATTCATATAAAATCATTAGAATTGATTTTAATCATGAGACATTTTGCATTATCATCTTAGTGATATTGTTGAGTTATAAAAATTAGTATGGATATTTAATTGTTTGATTTGGTATTTTTAAATGATTTAAAAGGCATTATTTCTTTTAAAGAGCTTTTATTTCGAAAATTCGTATAAAATTAATTCTTGATCCAAATATTATTTTAAAAATATGGGGATGCTTCTAATTTTATGATCTTTATTTTAAAAAAATTTACGAAATATTTTCTCCCCATTTCCTAATTTATGTCGATTTAATGGTGGTTTAAAATCAGTTTTTCAGAATTATAAAATAGCATTTTTGAAATCTTCGGGTTTTCCTTCAGCGACCACTGCCTTTACTTATAAAGTATCAAGCACGACTGAACTCACACAATCACACCCAAACAACTCTACCAAGCTTGGTCTACGGGTTAGTCTTGCCCCCAAGCTTGCAGCAAATTCGTAATGTGTTTCATGTGTCTATGTTACGACCCTACCACACCGACTATCGGCATGTGATAGAGTACGACCAAGTGGACCTACAACCAGACTTGACCTATGTGGAGCAACCCGTGGAAATCATGGATAGAAAAGAATAAGTGCTGAGGAACAAGGTTGTCAAGCTAGTGAGAGTTTTGTGGAAGAACCAGAACGTCGAAAAATCAACATGGGAACTAGAGAGCACGATGCGCGAAAAGTACCCCCAACTGTTTTCAACCTGATTCCGGGAAAGAATCCTTTTAAGGAGGGGAGGCTGTAAGAACCCTAATTTTTGTAATATTTTTTATATAATATCATATGACATTGTGAATTTTGAACCTTTTGAGTCACCCATGTTGTTTAATGGAATTGATTATCTGAGAAATTATGTTGTTACATTCACTATGTAAAAAAAAGGGAAGATTGCTGAAGGCAAGAGTCTTATTGTTAGTAAGATTTATAAAAGTTGGGATTTGAGAGTTATTAGAGTATTAAAAGATTTTTAAGGGATTATGACAAGGAGTCATGGATATTCGAGGAATTTACACAATTAAGTACTTAAGGAATTACAAGGAAATCTCTACGTGACAAAATATTACTACGAGGAGTTTAATTAAGATACGATATTAATTAAAGATTAAGTGACAAGCATTGGTGGAGGAATAATAATACAAGGAAGGATATAACATGCAAGTGTCATGTAACTAGCTAGTTAGGAAATGAACTAGAAAAGCAAAAAGGCACCCAATGAATAGTAACTAGTTAGTGCATTATTCTAGGAGACAAAGAGGTATGGTGTGGCTAGTCTACTACTTAAGGTGTCAACATGTGATACAATACATATACATAACAATACATATTACAATAATACAAGTCATTATCCAACCAACACAATACAAAACAACCCCCCTTGTCAAGAAGCTCTCGGCCAAGCTAGTTTAGAAAGGAGAAGAAAATTTTTTCTTCAACTTTCCATCACTTACAATTCAAGGCAAAATTCCTAGGTCCTCTACACTCCATATAGAAGGTATGCTATGAATTTCAAGCCATTCTAACCACCCAATCTTGAGATATTAATTGTTGAAGATTGAGTGAATAGTAACAATGTATGTTTATCTTTTAGATCTTGAAGGATTAAGGTCTTTAAAGGCTCATCCAAGTGTTCCTAGTGGTTGTAAAGCTCACCCAAGGTCTTTAGCTAGTCAAGAAGGTATAAAACTCCAAACCCCTCTTAGCCATGAATTATTTATGGTGTATAATGTTAGATCCATGGACTATGGTATGAATCTTGGTTATAAAAGTTATGGATGATGAAGATCTTGAGTTTAAATGTTGTTGATGTGATTTTTAAGCTTGTGGTTAGTGTATATAACTCCATGTGTGCTATAGAGTATGATCTTGGTGGTTTAGCTGATGGTTGTGATGTATACAAAGAATTCTTGAATGGTTATTAAAGATAGCAAGCTGTGTAGATTTTTCTGGGAACTTGTACTGTCTTGTAGGAGGGTTTTGAACCCCTAAATCTTGTCCCCTGAGGTCCTAATGCATATGGTTGGAAAGGTATTTGAATGTAGTTTCCAGAAATATAAGGTTCATGACTAGGTGATATGTAGATTTTGAGTTATGGCCTTAGAAGTGAAGAGTGGTTCTGGAATCCGAACTGCACTAAATGGTCCACTTGTGAACCCTCTTTAAGCCCCTAAATATTTATGTAGGATCATGGAAAAATTAGGGGAGCTATTAATTGCAGTGGTGAAGGCTACCCAAAAAGAATTGGATTAAAATATGTATTTTTCAATTTTATAAAAATGTTAGAGTAAAATTCGCGCAAGTGAAAAAGTCGTACGAAGAGTTAGTGGAGTATGAATTTAAGGGGGGATCGATACGCTTCGAATATGGTAACCAAATTAAGTCGAATAAGCGACGAGCGTAATTGAGTGATGACATGAACCTATAGTGGGGCTAGAGAGTCATAAGACGAAGTCATTAAGTTAATTTTGTGTCCCCTAAAACCTTGTAATTAAAAAGATATTGTTAAGGTACTAACGAACGACTATTGGTTATGTATAGATCATCATCCCACTCCGCAAGCTCGACCACCCCAACCTCACCAAGGCAAGTTTACTTTTCAAAACTTACATATATAAGGACTTTCACTGTTGTGTTTGTAGTTTTCAATCGTATTATATGTTTATGCTTATTGAGGTCATGATGAAATTTGAGATATATGCACATATATGTTTGTACCCCTTGAACTTAGAATGAAATGTTTTCTTCGGACAACGACTCTAGCAATAGAGGTCGTAGCGGTCCAAATATACCATTGACCGGGGAGCGGTGTATTATTATATCGTGATTAAATTGCGAAAACCCGAAGGGTCATTCGGGAAGTATCGTATACCTAAGTATTTATTTTTATATCATCATAAATACTCAAAAATACCTATCTTGGATTAAAAGCTTATTTAATTAAATAATTATTTTATTAATTATTAATATTAAATCTTAAAATATCATTTATTAATTATTGTTCATTATTTTAAAGGCAAAGCTAATCCAAGATACCTTTAGAACTTTCAAACTCGAACTCTTTCGAACTCAAAACATTTTCGAAAACCCCCGGTCAGGTTTTGCTTCTTGTATTATTTCAAGAATTATCGGTCGACTGAGGTCGAACTTCAACTACTCGAATTTTCTATCAAAATGATTTTTGACAAGAAAGAAACAAAAAGGGGACTCTGGCAGGTGTGGAATCGTTGACGAACGATTCCCGGGATGTGTAAGCGGCCGTGAGCCAGGCGGTCCATCAATTATTATTCCGGCCCAGGTGTTGCCGAAGGATGATTACGGATGTAGTTTTCACCCGAGGATAGTTACGGATGTAGTTTCTATCCTTCTACCGGTAGAGAAGACCCGCGGATTATTGGACTTGGATGTGGCGACTGATCATCGTAAATCCCTGTCAGGTTTTATGTTTTCTTCAAGTCCCATCCTCCACTTTGAAAAAATACTCAAACACTGCTTCTTGGGCCTAAGTGCCAAGTTGCCGATAGTGTGGTTTTTGATAAGAAAAATATTGACATCGTGCAGTATCTAGAACTGCAAGATTTTCTATAAAGATTGGCACGTGTTAGTGCACTCTTGCAATTATTTCAAAGAATGAAATGTTTTTGAATGAGAAACCTTCTAAGCTAATGGAAGGAAAGAGGTTTGCAATGATGTATTCCCTGTACAGTATGTTAACCGTAGAGTGTTTTGCCGAAATTGATATACTCATATGTATATATTTTCAAGTTTGAGATATATTGAAATGGGAACCTTATAAAGGGTTCATATGTTATTCTTAAAGCTCCTTAGTGAGTATAGATGTTTTATTCAAACTCGGACATATATATTGTCCAATTATGTTTTGAAATCTGAGATATATACCCATATAGTTGGGAATGTTTTCGAAATAAACCACATTATTATTTTTCAAAATGGTGAACTTGCTGAGCATTATGTAGCTCATTCTTGCTTTATGAATACTTTTCAGAAAGAGAAGAATTTGGCCGATTAACTCCGCACCAGCAGAAGAGGAGTGGAAGATTTACCCCGGAGATGATTTAGTTCCTGATAAATACTACAGAGTAAGTCTGATAGGTTTTCAACTGTAATAGTGAGACTTGTCTTCATGTGTAGTTGTATAAGTGGAAGTGCGTAAGACTCTGAATTGTACAGATGAATTGTAATATTTAGTGTTACTTTTGATTATCGTTTCTGAGGCTCTAACTTGTTTGTGCGTAAGATTGAGGTCTGGATAGATGTATTGTTGAGTTGTAAAGTTAATACAGGTATGATATGGTTGGATGGTGATGTGACGACCTGAATCTTTGACCTCGAATTTGGGGGTGTCACAATTAAACAAGAGAACCAAGCAATCAAAGATCAAAAACTCCATTCTCTCCATTTTGTTCAAACTGCCCAGCAGAACACCCTCGAAGAAGAAAATTCATATCTCCATTTATATCCATGATAAAATCACCAAATTTTGACCACAGCCTCTCCACTCAATGGGAAATATTCGCTCAAAATTTCATGGCAATCTAATGAGTATAGCCTAGTCAAATATCCTCCCCAAGTTGAAGAAACCAAACTTCCCTGTTCTTGACAGTTTCTGTCCAGCGGAAAAAGGGGGCTCAAAACCCTAGCTAGGAAGCTTCAAATTTGATGAACTAGGACTCAAAACAAAGCTTATGAAGAGTCCAAGATGTGGTAAAAATTTGAGAGCCAAACTCTTATTTTTTGATTTTCTATGATTTTTACAAGTTTGTGGTGAATAGTAACTTTCAAGAAACTAACTTTGTTTTTCTTGATTTCTTGGATGATCTAAGCTTGGTTAAGGATATACAAGGACTATACAAGGCTTACTAAGTGCATACACACTCCAAGGAAGGTATAAACTTCAAGAACCCAAGTTTTTGTTTTGAGTTTTAATGGAGTTTTAGATGAGGTTTGGTGATGATGTTAGTATAAGCATGTTTACATGATCATGTAGTTGTTCTTAGTAGTTATTTAATCATGATTCAAGTCCTTGATGATTTTGAGGTCAAGATCAGTGGTTCTAGGACTTTCGGATATGAGAATCATGTTAATAAATTGTGTTGATGCCCGGTGTGGCTTGGTTGTGTTGTTACGATTTTTAGAACGTCCGATTTATAGTCGTCGTAATGCTGAATTTTTGTTAACACTTAAAAACCAAGCATGGCAGTTAATGTAGGTTCCTGACCTTGATAATATTATGACTGGTCCTTATAGATCACGAGCCATAGATCGTTTTGGCGCAAGAATCGAAACATTCCGACTTACGGTTTACGAGTTATGGTCAAATTACTAAAAATTTGTTCGGAACCGTAAGTAAAAGTTCGTAACTTCAATTGAACCCTCGTAAAACATGTTACTTAGTGGCGAATCTTGGTAAATAAATACTAGAGGTCATAAGGAAGGTATGAGAGAAAACCACATGTCAAACTGATCGATTTTCGATTTTATAAAAATGTTTGAATCGAAGTTAAACGCGAACGAACCCCTTAAAAGTATAACTCTGGTTATAACTTTGGTACAACACTTAGAAAACGAACGATGAAACTCGAGGTTTAATCTCGGTTCGTAATCGATCGACTTTAGAACTTATACGACTTAAGTATATACCGAGTGTGGGTATGATGACATGTCGTAATAACGAACAAATGTCGGATCGTATCAGTAATAAAAAGAGTTACACTAAAAGGTGTATAACGGGATAATTCAAAAATGTGTTTCGATTTAAGTGAAGTTATACTTAGACTCTTAAAAGGTGTTGAGTGGTTATTCTCGAATGTTCTGATTGTTTATAGATCATCGAGCAGACCCAGGACACGCTATCTCTACCCACACCCGATTACCATGCAAGTTTCCAATACCTTGGAACTGTTGTTGTGATAATATGTTTATATGTTGTTTCTGATATATATGTCATAGCATGCATGCCTATTGTCAAATTATATTATGATACCTGTTCCCTGAATTGATATTGGCTTATAGACTAGGTACGAATTATCAGTTATAAGCCGGATTGTTTTGGTAAGACCCTTAGTGAAGGGCATATGATATTCATTCTTAAATATAGACCGGGAGTCGGTATTTTGAGATATAGATAGTCGTGGAAACCCGAAGGGATTCCAACGATAGATTATTATTTATCAGAGGAATGTTATTCGAGTATTATCTCAGTCGAGTGATATTAAATGAATGTTAGTTTCGAATATTCATTTAGAGTTGATTATTTAATGAATATTATTTTGATATTCATTAGAATGTTATTTATTAAATGAATATTACTTTCGAATATTCATTTAAGGTTTATGTACTTAATGAATATTATTTTAAAATATTCATTGGAATTTCTAATTACTTAAGGGATATTATTTCGAATATTCCTTTAAAGTTTTGATTACTAAATGAATATTATTCGGATATTCATTTAGAAGATTATTTATTAAATGAATATTATTTTCAAATATTCATTTAAAGTTTGACTCATTTATTGAATATTATTTTAAATACTTATTGGAGTCTAATTATTAATGAATATTATTTTGAATATTCATTTAAGGAGTGATTTATTTAGTAAATAATTCTATATATTCATTCGAGGATTACTTACGAGCAATATTATGATGTAATAATATTCCGTAATTATTATTGAGTTAATAAATATTCTTGGAATATTTATTTAATTCTTTTAAATTCTTTTTTTAAAATGATTTATATTATTTGGAGATTATCTTTCACCTCCAAATATTATGTAAAATATTTCGGAGTCCTACGATTAATATTATATTAAGAAAGGTCCTCAAGATTCCATTCTTCACTCGAATCTATCTCTTAAATTATAAGGGAACCTTACTTGAGAAAGTTTATTTATCTTGTTGACTTCCCGGTCATAATTTACCCTTTTCACTTGCAACTTGGTTTCTATGGACTCATTAAGTCTGTGTGTACCTTCTCATCATTTGAGGGGTAAGATTGTTGGAACAAGTTGATATCCATTAACAAGCAAAAGCTTGGGAAATGTTGGTGAATTTTCCTTTCCAACTAGATACGACTACTTTGTGGAGTCTTATCAACAAGTATTTCACATGGGGAAGGGAGGACAAACTCTACGTTTCAATGCTGTGGATTTATTCGAACTAGGAGTCGTGTGTAAGAGGCCGAGTCGCGCGGTCCATCACAAGGCCTAACCATTGGCCAGGGAGTTACTATTAAAGGCCATCGACAAGTGGAGCCGTCAGTTCTTCCTTCTACCGGTAGTAAACTATATTGGGCTGTACCATTCCCGACTGATCATCAGGGAGTGGGACAGCTGGCGCATGATAACTCCAGTATTGGTTCATCTCCTAAATTGGGAATTCCCTGCAACACGTATCGAAGAGACTTCTTTCAGGTTGACGGTGCCTTCCACAACACGTATCGAAGAGACTTCTTTCAGGTTGTAGAACTTCGAAAAATGTTAACAACTGGGATTGCAATATTTTTCTTGCAAGTTCCTCTTTCTATGATAAATGATAATATCTGGCTTATCTTTGACATAGCAGAAATTCCCACCTATATATGCATTTTGAGTTACCTCGTAACTTCATCGTTCATGTTATTCTGGCATCATTTCCGTAAATGCATGGCATATGGTTTGAAAGATACTTTTGAACTGTTATATATTATCATTCAGTTAAATATTATTGTTGGTGGGCTATTGCTCACCTTTGCTTTATTATTATATCACAACAACAGCTAGACCAGATGATTCGCACAAGGCGCACTCGATGCTGGCGAGGACGATGAGACTACCAGAGCTGAAGAGAAAGCTATTGGTAGGATAGATTCACTCTTTCAGTACCAAAATATATGGACTAGTATGACTTATGTAAATGGATGGCAAAGAGTATGTATTCATATTGAAATTATTTTGGGTTGTAAGAACTCATAATGTGTTTAATAAAATTTGGTTGTTACTCTGATTTCATCTCTGGGACTATAACGGGTGTGTTTTATATTGTTGTGTTGGGTCATAAAGATGTAATTTATTTTATGTTGAGGTAAGTTCAAGTATTGTGGACAGAATTGGAGACCGTAACGACCGGATCCCGGATCCCGGATCTGGGGGTGTTATAGGATGGATCTTGACCACCGTATGGTTGGGTCGTCGAGAAATATTTTTTAAAAAATTGAAACACTAAACCCTGACGAAACCCTATTTAGGGGTTATAGTCGTAGTACTAGTTGACCGTTAAATTACCAAACCAAATTAATTTATTTTTCGTTGAAATTTTGGCAATAACATTAAAAAGGATGGATCTTGACCACCGTATGGATGGGTCATCGAGAAATATTTTTAAAAAAATCGAAACACTAAACCTTGACGAAACCCTGTTTAGGGGTTATAGTCAAATTAGTAGTTGACCGTTAAATTACCAAACTAAATTAATTTATTTTTTTTCTGAAATTTTGGCAATAACATTAAAAAGGATGTTTCTTGACCACCGTATAGTTGGATCATCGAAAAATATTTTTAAAAAAATCGAAACACTAAACCGTGACGAAACCCTGTTTAGGGGTTACCAAACCAAATTAATTCTTCAATTGCTACTACTACTATTTTTAGTTGTTTTGTAGTGTTCATAGTGAGTATGACTACTCGGGTGTGTATGAATGTTTATCCAAAATTTGGCTATTTTTATCCTATTTTTATTTAATTTATTTTATAAACTACTTTAAAATGGATGGAAATCAAATTATTAGCCAAATTAGTGGAAGTAAGGTAAAATTTATCACTAAATTAGTTAGTATGACTACTTGGTTGTGTATTAATTTTAAATCAAATTTTTACTTTTTTCTTAATTTTATTAAATGTATCAAGTAATTATACGAAATACTTAAAAATGAGTGGAAAATCAAATTATTAAAAAATTAGGTAATATTCATCACAAAAATAGTTAGAATGAATACTTGGATGTGTATAAATTTTAAATTAAATTTAGGATTTGTTTCCTTTTTTTATTTAATTTTTTAGCTTCTTTTTCCTATTTTTATTTAATTATTTAGGATTTGGTGTCCGATTTCAACGCTCTTATAGTCGAATCGAAGCCCTCATCATACTCGATCCAAAAACATCATCAGATTTTGTGGGGGTATAATTTTTGAATTTCTCCTATTTTGTTTAATTAAATTCGAATTTATTTATTAAAATTATGAATTTTTGTAAACGTGATTGGTTGCTGATTTTGATGTTACCATCGTGTAGAGTATGTTTTTCTAGTCAATATCATATATTATATGTTGAATTTCGAGTTCAATAACGTATAGTAATTAAAGTTTGATTGTCGTGTTCTTCGTGTTCTTCGTGTTCTTGAGGATCGAAGCTGTTTTGGAGATGTTATTGACCTCCAAATCATGAGTACGAGTAACCAAACTGAATGTCACATGCTATGCTACACAAACCAACTTCAAATTCAAAGAGCAGCAGATTTTGCTGCCTTTTTTTTTTAAAAATCGTTGTTCCTTAAATTCGACCATATTTGGTCGAATTTAGCATATTAAATTCCACCATATTTGGTCAAATTTAGCATATTAAATTCAACATATTTGGTCGAATTTAGTAGACTTTAGGCGCCAAAATTTGAAATTTTCAAAATTCAAAATTTTAAATATGTTTTGCCAAATTTATAATTTCGATAAAATTTGGTCGAATTTAGTCGGTCGAATTTAGTTGGTTGAATTTAGTCGGTCGAATTTAGTCGGTCGAATTTATGTATTTTCGACCGTTTTGTGTATTTTCGACTCCGTTATAATCGACCATAGAAATTTCGGTCGAATTTATCTATTTTCGACCATATCCGGTCGAAAATAGCTAAATTCGCCCGTTTTAAGTTGGTCGAATTTAGCCGAGTTTGGTTGTAGTGTCAGCAGGAATAGTAAATCTACTTATCAACACAGAATTAACCACATTTAATCCATAGATTAATGCAAATAGTAGAATAGTCCAAAAATAGTACTTGGACGTTTAACACTTCAACTAGCAAAGCATAATTAATTACTCAAATAGTCTACCACCATCCTTTCTTCCTTGATGAAGCAGCCTCCGCCCTTGCTTTTTCCTCAAGAGCCAACTTTTCTCTTTCTTTTCTTTTCATCAACTAGTAAATTTGTGAGTGCTATAATTGTTTCTTCCTGTGATGTCTCCATTGCTTTCTTCACATCCTAAGTGAAGAGTCAAGAAAAATCATAATAATTAAAATTTTATAATTTGATATACATATATGTGTAAATATATACTGTTTTTACCTTTATACCATTATCAACCATGGTTTGAATTTCCTCCTTACTTGGAGGAGCCTTCTTCAAAACTTTTTCAAAAACAAACTCCTCCTAACCAAGAAATCGTTAAACAACTGTTATAAGTTATTTTTCCAATAGATTTTTCCGGATAACCAACTGAATCTTTCACATAAGAAGAAGCAACCTAAGAGAAAAAACAAACACCATAAATAACGACATGTAATTTTAGAAAATGCAAAAAAATGGTTTATTACTTGCCTTCCATATGGGCTGCCGTGAGCTTTCACCACTTTTCCCTTCATCCATTTTAACGTTTTCTTGGGATTTTTCATTCTGAACTAATGTATCAAAAAAAACAATTAAATTTATTACAGATCTAAAAAAACAATTAAATTTATTACATATCTATCAATATATTCATATACAACTAAAATCTAGAGATTACAAGGAACTCCAAAAAATAAAAATATGTTAAATACCTTGAGTTTGCCTCCATTTTTCTCATTTTCGGCACCGGATGGAGGCACTCCTTCCTTTGGAGTGTTAAATCTTCTAAAATTTCCCATTCTTTTCATCCTTTCTTTTTTGTTGTGTAAGGTAGTGTGCTTTCGTAGTGACAAACAGTATAATTTAGTGCGGCTATTTATATAAGTTTTAGTAATAGAACATCTAGGTTAGGGGTTAGTTGCTAGCTGTTCTACACAATCGGTTTGGACCTGGGCCTTGCTGCCTACAAGTTTTTATGGATCAGTTGGTTTATACTACTTTATGTCTACCATTTGAAATATGTCTTTTCTACCATTTGAAAGTTGAAACATGTGAAATAAAATCTGCAAATTTTTATTAAAATTTTTATTTAACTTCTTTTAACATAAATTCAAATAAAGATTTAAATAATATAACAAGACAAAAAACAAGAAGCGGCTATCCTCCATAGATCTTTCACCAACTAGGTGCACTATACCAAACCCTAGGTTTTAATTACCTACTATGTCACAACCATGGCACTCTCCTTTGAATGTACAAACTATTCCAGAATACATATGAACCATATCAATGTAAATGTATTGATGGAACATTTCTGGGATAATGTCAGCTACATTTCATTTGTGTATTCGATGATTCATTATACTGTAATTTCAGATCTAGTATAAAATAAACATGCAATCATATTTTTTAAATTTACTTGATAACTTATGAAGTTCATTCAGCAGGAATAGTAAATCTACTTATGATCAACACAGAATTAACCACATTTAATCCATAGATTAATGCAAATAGTAGAATAGTCCAAAATAGTACTTGCACGTTTAACACTTCAATTAGCAAAGCATAATTAATTACTCAAATAGTCTACCACCATCCTTTCTTCTTTGATGACGCAGCCTCCGCCCTTGCTTTTTCCTCAAGAGTCAACTTCTCTCTTTTTTTTTTTCATCAGCTAGTAAATTTGTGAACGCTGCAATTGTTTCTTCCTGTGATGTCTCCATTGCTTTCTTCACATCCTAAGTGAAGAGTCAAGAAAAATCATAATAATTAAATTTTTTATAATTTGATATACATATATGTGTAAATATATACTGTTTTTACCTTTATACCATTATCAACCATGGTTTGAATTTCCTCCCTACTTGGAGGAGCCTTCTTCAAAACTTTTTCAAAAACAAAGGTTCCAACTCCTCCTAACCAAGAAATCGTTAAACAATTGTCATAAGTTATTTTTCCAATAGATTTTTTCGGATAACCAACTGAATCTTTCACATAAGAAGAAGCAACCTAAGAGAAAAAATAAACACCATAAATAACGACATGTAATTTTTAAAAATGCAAAAAAATGGTTTATTACTTGCCTTCCATATGGGTTGCCGTGAGCTTTCACCAGTTTTCCCTTCCTCCATTTTAACGTTTTCTTGGGATTTTTCATTCTGAACCAATGTATCAAAAAAAACAATTAAATTTATTACAGATCTAAAAAAACAATTAAATTTATTACATATCTATCAATATATTCATATACAACTAAAATCTATATATTACAAGCAACTCCAAAAAATAAAAATATGTTAAATACCTTGAGTTTGGCTCCATTTTTCCCATTTTCGGCACCGGATGGAGGCACTCCTTCCTTTGGAGTGTTAAATCTTCTAAAATTTCCCATTCTTTTCATCCTTTTTTTTGTTGTGTATGGTAGTGTGCTTTCGTAGTGACAAACAGTAGTATTTAGTGCGGCTATATATATAAGTTTTAGTAATAGAACATCTAGGTTAGGGGTTAGTTGCTAGCTGTTCTACACTATCGGTTTGGACCTGGGCCTTGCTGCCTACAAGTTTTTATGGATCAGTTGGTTTATACTACCCTATGTCTACCATTTGAAATATGTCTTTTCTACCATTTGAAAGTTGAAACATGTGAAATAAAATCTGCAATTTTTTATTAAAATTTTTATTTAACTTCTTTTAACATAAATTTAAATAAAGATTTAAATAATATAACAAGACAAAAAACAAGAAGCGGCTATCCTCCATAGATCTTTCACCAACTAGGTGCACTATACCAAACCCTAGGTTTTAATTACCTACTATGTCACAACCATGGCACTCTCGTTTGAATGTACAAACTATTCCAGAATACATATGAACCATATCAATGTAAATGTATTGATGGAACATTTCTGGGATAATATCAGCTACATTTCATCAGTGTATTCAATGATTCATTATATTGTAATTTCAGATCTAGTATAAAATAAACATGCAATCATATTTTTTAAATTTACTTGATAACTTATGAAGTTCATTCAGCAGGAATAGTAAATCTACTTATGATCAACACAGAATTAACCACATTTAATCCATAGATTAATGCAAATAGTAGAATAGTCCAAAATAGTACTTGCACGTTTAACACTTCAACTAGCAAAGCATAATTAATTACTCAAATAGTCTACCACCATCCTTTCTTCCTTGATGACGCAGCCTCCGCCCTTGCTTTTTCCTCAAGAGCCAACATCTCTTTTTATTTTTCATCAGCTAGTAAATTTGTGAGTGCTACAATTGTTTCTTCCTGTGATGTCTCCATTGCTTTCTTCACATCCTAAGTGAAGAGTCAAGAAAAATTGTAATAATTAAAATTTTTATAATTTGATATACATATGTGTGTAAATATATACTGTTTTTACCTTTATACCATTATCAACCATGGTTTGAATTTCCTCCCTACTTGGAGGAGCCTTCTTCAAAACTTTTTCAAAAACAAAGGTTCCAACTCCTCCTAACCAAGAAATCGTTAAACAACTGTCATAAGTTATTTTTCCAATAGATTTTTCCGGATAACCAACTGAATCTTTCACATAAGAAGAAGCAACCTAAGAGAAAAAACAAACACCATAAATAACGACATGTAATTTTTAAAAATGCAAAAAAATGGTTTATTAATTTCCTTCCATATGGGCTGCCGTGAGCTTTCACCACTTTTCCCTTCCTCCATTTTAACGTTTTCTTGGGATTTTTCATTCTGAACCAATGTATCAAAAAAAACAATTAAATTTATTACAGATCTAAAAAAACAATTAAATGTATTACAGATCTATCAATATATTCATATACAACTAAAATCTAGAGATTACAAGCAACTCCAAAAAATAAAAATATGTTAAATACCTTGAGTTTACCTCCATTTTTCCCAGTTTCGGCACCGGATGGAGGCACTCCTTCCTTTGGAGTGTTAAATCTTCTAAAATTTCCCATTCTTTTCATCCTTTTCTTTTTTGTTGTGTATGGTAGTGTGCTTTCGTAGTGGCAAACAGTAGTATTTAGTGAAGCTATATATATAAGTTTTAGTAAGAGAACATCTAGGTTAGGGGTTAGTTGCTAGCTGTTCTACACAATCGGTTTGGATCTGGGCCTTGCTGCCTACAAGTTTTTATGGATCAGTTGGTTTATACTACTTTATGTCTACCATTTGAAATATGTCTTTTCTACCATTTGAATGTTGAAACATGTGAAATAAAATCTTCAAATTTTTATTAAAATTTTTATTTAACTTCTTTTAACATAAATTCAAATAAAGATTTAAATAATATAACAAGACAAAAAACAAGAAGCAGCTATCCTCCATAGATCTTTCACCAACTAGGTGCACTATACCAAACCTTAGGTTTTAATTACCTACTATGTCACAACCAAGGCACTCTCCTTTGAATGTACAAAATATTCCAGAATACATATGAACCATATCAATGTAAATGTATTGATGGAACATTTATGGGATAATGTCAGCTACATTTCATCTGTGTATTCGATGATTCATTATACTGTAATTTCAGATCTAGTATAAAATAAACATGCAATCATATTTTTTAAATTTACTTGATAACTTATGAAGTTCATTCAGCAGGAATAGTAAATCTACTTATCAACACAGAATTAACCACATTTAATCCATAGATTAATGCAAATAGTAGAATAGTCCAAAATAGTACTTGCACGTTTAACACTTCAACTAGCAAAGCATAATTAATTACTCAAATAGTCTACCACCATCCTTTCTTCCTTGATGACGCAGCCTCCGCCTTTGCTTTTTCCTCAAGAGCCAACTTCTCTCTTTCTTTTTTTTCCATCAGCTAGTAAATTTGTGAGCGCTGCAATTGTTTCTTCCTGTGATGTCTCCATTGCTTTCTTCACATCCTAAGTGAAGAGTCAAGAAAAGTCATAATAATTAGAATTTTTATAATTTGATTTACATATATGTGTAAATATATACTGTTTTTACCTTGATACCATTATCAACCATGGTTTGAATTTCCTCCCTACTTGGAGGAGCCTTCTTCAAAACTTATTCAAAAACAAAGGTTCCAACTCCTTCTAACCAAGAAATCGTTAAACAACTGTCATAAGTTATTTTTCCAATAGATTTTTCCGGATAACCAACTGAATCTTTCACATAAGAAGAAGCAACCTAAGAGAAAAAACAAACACCATAAATAACGACATGTAATTTTTAAAAATGCAAAAAAATGGTTTATTAATTTCCTTCCATATGGGCTGCCGTGAGCTTTCACCACTTTTCCCTTCCTCCATTTTAACGTTTTCTTGGGATTTTTCATTCTGAACCAATGTATCAAAAAAAACAATTAAATTTATTACAGATCTAAAAAAACAATTAAATGTATTTCAGATCTATCAATATATTCATATACAACTAAAATCTAGAGATTACAAGCAACTCCAAAAAATAAAAATATGTTAAATACCTTGAGTTTACCTCCATTTTTCCCAGTTTCGGCACCGGATGGAGGCACTCCTTCCTTTGGAGTGTTAAATCTTCTAAAATTTCCCATTCTTTTCATCCTTTTCTTTTTTGTTGTGTATGGTAGTGTGCTTTCGTAGTGACAAACAGTAGTATTTAGTGAAGCTATATATATAAGTTTTAGTAAGAGAACATCTAGGTTAGGGGTTAGTTGCTAGCTGTTCTACACAATCGGTTTGGATCTGGGCCTTGCTGCCTACAAGTTTTTATGGATCAGTTGGTTTATACTACTTTATGTCTACCATTTGAAATATGTCTTTTCTACCATTTGAATGTTGAAACATGTGAAATAAAATCTTCAAATTTATATTAAAATTTTTATTTAACTTCTTTTAACATAAATTCAAATAAAGATTTAAATAATATAACAAGACAAAAAACAAGAAGCAGCTATCCTCCATAGATCTTTCACCAACTAGGTGCACTATACCAAACCTTAGGTTTTAATTACCTACTATGTCACAACCAAGGCACTCTCCTTTGAATGTACAAAATATTCCAGAATACATATGAACCATATCAATGTAAATGTATTGATGGAACATTTATGGGATAATGTCAGCTACATTTCATCTGTGTATTCGATGATTCATTATACTGTAATTTCAGATCTAGTATAAAATAAACATGCAATCATATTTTTTAAATTTACTTGATAACTTATGAAGTTCATTCAGCAGGAATAGTAAATCTACTTATCAACACAGAATTAACCACATTTAATCCATAGATTAATGCAAATAGTAGAATAGTCCAAAATAGTACTTGCACGTTTAACACTTCAACTAGCAAAGCATAATTAATTACTCAAATAGTCTACCACCATCCTTTCTTCCTTGATGACGCAGCCTCCGCCTTTGCTTTTTCCTCAAGAGCCAACTTCTCTCTTTCTTTTTTTTCCATCAGCTAGTAAATTTGTGAGCGCTGCAATTGTTTCTTCCTGTGATGTCTCCATTGCTTTCTTCACATCCTAAGTGAAGAGTCAAGAAAAGTCATAATAATTAGAATTTTTATAATTTGATTTACATATATGTGTAAATATATACTGTTTTTACCTTGATACCATTATCAACCATGGTTTGAATTTCCTCCCTACTTGGAGGAGCCTTCTTCAAAACTTATTCAAAAACAAAGGTTCCAACTCCTTCTAACCAAGAAATCGTTAAACAACTGTCATAAGTTATTTTTCCAATAGATTTTTCCGGATAACCAACTGAATCTTTCACATAAGAAGAAGCAACCTAAGAGAAAAAACAAACACCATAAATAACGACATGTAATTTTTAAAAATGCAAAAAAATGGTTTATTAATTTCCTTCCATATGGGCTGCCGTGAGCTTTCACCACTTTTCCCTTCCTCCATTTTAACGTTTTCTTGGGATTTTTCATTCTGAACCAATGTATCAAAAAAAACAATTAAATTTATTACAGATCTAAAAAAACAATTAAATGTATTACAGATCTATCAATATATTCATATACAACTAAAATCTAGAGATTACAAGCAACTCCAAAAAATAAAAATATGTTAAATACCTTGAGTTTACCTCCATTTTTCCCAGTTTCGGCACCGGATGGAGGCACTCCTTCCTTTGGAGTGTTAAATCTTCTAAAATTTCCCATTCTTTTCATCCTTTTCTTTTTTGTTGTGTATGGTAGTGTGCTTTCGTAGTGACAAACAGTAGTATTTAGTGAAGCTATATATATAAGTTTTAGTAAGAGAACATCTAGGTTAGGGGTTAGTTGCTAGCTGTTCTACACAATCGGTTTGGATCTGGGCCTTGCTGCCTACAAGTTTTTATGGATCAGTTGGTTTATACTACTTTATGTCTACCATTTGAAATATGTCTTTTCTACCATTTGAATGTTGAAACATGTGAAATAAAATCTTCAAATTTATATTAAAATTTTTATTTAACTTCTTTTAACATAAATTCAAATAAAGATTTAAATAATATAACAAGACAAAAAACAAGAAGCAGCTATCCTCCATAGATCTTTCACCAACTAGGTGCACTATACCAAACCTTAGGTTTTAATTACCTACTATGTCACAACCAAGGCACTCTCCTTTGAATGTACAAAATATTCCAGAATACATATGAACCATATCAATGTAAATGTATTGATGGAACATTTATGGGATAATGTCAGCTACATTTCATCTGTGTATTCGATGATTCATTATACTGTAATTTCAGATCTAGTATAAAATAAACATGCAATCATATTTTTTAAATTTACTTGATAACTTATGAAGTTCATTCAGCAGGAATAGTAAATCTACTTATCAACACAGAATTAACCACATTTAATCCATAGATTAATGCAAATAGTAGAATAGTCCAAAATAGTACTTGCACGTTTAACACTTCAACTAGCAAAGCATAATTAATTACTCAAATAGTCTACCACCATCCTTTCTTCCTTGATGACGCAGCCTCCGCCTTTGCTTTTTCCTCAAGAGCCAACTTCTCTCTTTCTTTTTTTTCCATCAGCTAGTAAATTTGTGAGCGCTGCAATTGTTTCTTCCTGTGATGTCTCCATTGCTTTCTTCACATCCTAAGTGAAGAGTCAAGAAAAGTGATAATAATTAGAATTTTTATAATTTGATTTACATATATGTGTAAATATATACTGTTTTTACCTTGATACCATTATCAACCATGGTTTGAATTTCCTCCCTACTTGGAGGAGCCTTCTTCAAAACTTATTCAAAAACAAAGGTTCCAACTCCTTCTAACCAAGAAATCGTTAAACAACTGTCATAAGTTATTTTTCCAATAGATTTTTCCGAATAACCAACTGAATCTTTCACATAAGAAGAAGCAACCTAAGAGAAAAAACAAACACAGTAAATAACGACATGTAATTTTTAAAAATGCAAAAAAATGGTTTATTACTTGCCTTCCATATGGGCTGCCATGAGCTTTCACCACTTTTCCCTTCCTCCATTTTAACTTTTTCTTGGGATTTTTCATTCTGAACTAATGTATCAAAAAAACAATTAAATTTATTACAGATATAAAAAACAATTAAATTTATTACAGATCTATCAATATATTCATATACAACTAAAATCTAGAGATTACAAGCAACTCCAAAAAATAAATATATGTTAAATACCTTGAGTTTGCCTCCATTTTTCCCATTTTCGGCACCGGATGGAGGCACTCCTTCCTTTGGAGTGTTAAATCTTCTAAAATTTCCCATTCTTTTCATCCTTTCTTTTTGTTATGTATGGGAGTGTGCTTTCGTAGTGACAAATAGTAGTATTTAGTGCGGCTATATATATAAGTTTTAGTAATAGAACATCTACGTTAGGGGTTAGTTGCTAGCTGTTCTACACAATCGGTTTGGACCTGGGCCTTGCTGCCTACAAGTTTTTATGGATCAGTTGGTTTATACTACTTTATGTCTACCATTTGAAATATCTCTTTTCTACCATTTGAAAGTTGAAACATGTGAAATAAAATCTGCAAATTTTTATTAAAATTTTTATTTAACTTCTTTTAACATAAATTCAAATAAAGATTTAAATAATATAACAAGACAAAAAACAAAAAGCGGCTATCCTCCATAGATCTTTCACCAACTAGGTGCACTATACCAAACCCTAGGTTTTAATTACCTACTATGTCACAGCCAAGGCACTCTCTTTTGAATGTACAAACTATTCCAGAATACATATGAACCATATCAATGTAAATGTATTGATGGAACATTTCTGGGATAATGTCAGCTACATTTCATCTGTTTATTCGATGATTCATTATACTGTATTTCAGATCTAGTATAAAATAAACATGCAATCATATTTTTTAAATTTACTTGATAACTTATGAAGTTCATTCAGCAGGAATAGTAAATCTACTTATCAACACAGAAGTAACCACATTTAATCCATAGATTAATGCAAATAGTAGAATAGTCCAAAATAGTACTTGCACGTTTAACACTTCAACTAGCAAAGCATAATTAATTACTCAAATAGTCTACCACCATCCTTTCTTCCTTGATGACGCAGCCTCCGCCCTTGCTTTTTCCTCAAGAGCTAACTTCTCTTTTTTTTTTTCATCAGCTAGTGAATTTGTGAGCACTGAAATTGTTTCTTCTTGTGATGTCTACATTGCTTTCTTCACATCCTAAGTGAACAGTCAAGAAAAATCATAATAATTAAAATTTTTATAATTTGATATACATATATGTGTAAATATATATTGTTTTTACCTGGATACCATTATCAACCATGGTTTGAATTTCCTCCCTATGAGGAGCCTTCTTCAAAACTTTTCAAAAACAAAGGTTCCAACTCCTCCTAACCAAGAAATCGTTAAACAACTGTCATAAGTTATTTTTCCAATAGATTTTTCCGGATAACCAACAGAATCTTTCACATAAGAAGAAGCAACCTAAGAGAAAAAATAAAAACCATAAATAACGATATTTAATTTTTAAAAATGCAAAAAAATGGTTTATTACTTGCCTTCCATATGGGCTGCCGTGAGTTTTCCCCACTTTTCCCTTCTTCCATTTTAACATTTTCTTGGGATTTTTCATTCTGAACCAATGTATCAAAAAAAACAATTAAATTTATTACACATCTAAAAAAACAATTAAATTTATTACAGATCTATCAATATATTCATATACAAGTAAAATCTTGAGATTACAAGCAACTCCAAAAAATAAAAATATGTTAAGTACCTTGAGTTTGCCTCCATTTTTCCCATTTTCGACACCGGATGGAGGCACTCCTTCCTTTGGAGTGTTAAATCTTCTAAAATTTCCCATTCTTTTCATCCTTTCTTTTTTGTTGTGTATGGTATTGTGCTTTCGTAGTGACAAAACAGTAGTATTTAGTGCGGCTATATATATAAGTTTTAGTAATAGAACATCTAGGTTAGCGGTTAGTTGCTAGCTATTCTACACAATCGGTTTGGACCTGGGCCTTGCTGCCTACAAGTTTTTATGGATCAGTTGGTTTATACTACTTTATGTCTACCATTTGAAATATGTCTTTTCTACCATTTGAAAGTTGAAACATGTGAAATAAAATCTGCAAATTTTTATTAAAATTTTTATTTAACTTCTTTTAACATAAATTCAAATAAAGATTTAAATAATATAACAAGACAAAAAACAAGAAGCGGCTATCCTCCATAGATCTTTCACCAACTAGGTGCACTATACCAAACCCCAGGTTTTAATTACCTACTATGTCACAACCAAGGCACTCTCCTTTGAATGTACAAACTATTCCAGAATACATATGAACCATATCAATGTAAATCTATTGATGGAACATTTCTGGGATAATGTCTGCTACATTTCATCTGGGTATTCGATGATTCATTATACTATAATTTCATATCTAGTATAAAATAAAATTGCAATCATATTTTTTAAATTTACTTGATAACTTATTAAGTTCATTCAGCAGGAATAGTAAATCTACTTATCAACACAGAATTAACCACATTTAATCCAAAGATTAATGCAAATAGTAGAATAGTCCAAAATAGTACTTGCACGTTTAACACTTCAACTAGCAAAGCATAATTAATTACTCAAATAGTCTACCACTATCCTTTCTTCCTTGATGACGCAGCCTCCGCCCTTGCTTTTTCCTCAAGAGCCAACTTTTCTCTTTCTTTTCTTTTCATCAGCTAGTAAATTTGTGAGTGCTACAATTGTTTCTTCCTGTGATGTCTCCATTGCTTTCTTCACATCCTAAGTGAAGAGTCAAGAAAAATCATAATAATTAAAATTTTTATAATTTGATATACATATATGTGTAAATATATACTGTTTTTACCTTTATACCATTATCAACCAGGGTTTGAATTTCCTCCCTAATTGGAGGAGCCTTCTTCAAAACTTTTTCAAAAACAAAGGTTCCAACTCCTCCTAACCAAGAAATCGTTAAACAACTGTCTTGAGTTATTTTTCCAATAGATTTTTCCAGATAACCAACTGAATCTTTCACATAAGAAGAAGCAACCTAAGAGAAAAAACAAACACCATAAATAACGACATGTAATTTTAAAAAATGCAAAAAAAATGGTTTATTACTTGCCTTTCATATGGGCTGCCGTGAGCTTTCACCACTTTTCCCTTCCTTCATTTTAACTTTTTCTTGGGATTTTTCATTCTGAACCAATGTATCAAAAAAAACAATTAAATTTATTACAGATCTAAAAAAACAATTAAATGTATTACAGATCTATCAATATATTCATATACAACTAAAATCTAGAGATTACAAGCAACTCCAAAAAATAAAAATATGTTAAATACCTTGAGTTTGCCTCCATTTTTCCAAGTTTCGGCACCGGATGGAGGCACTCCTTCCTTTGGAGTGTTAAATCTTCTAAAATTTCCCATTCTTTTCATCCTTTCTTTTTTGTTGTGTATGGTAGTGTGCTTTCGTAGTGAGAAACAGTAGTATTTAGTGAAGCTATATATATAAGTTTTAGTGATAGAACATCTAGGTTAGGGGTTAGTTGCTAGCTGTTCTACACAATCGGTTTGGATCTGGGCCTTGCTGCCTACAAGTTTTTATGGATCAGTTGGTTTATACTACTTTATGTCTACCATTTGAAATATGTCTTTTATACCATTTGAATGTTGAAACATGAGAAATAAAATCTTCAAATTTTTATTAAAATTTTTATTTAACTTCTTTTAACATAAATTCAAATAAAGATTTAAATAATATAACAAGACAAAAAACAAGAAGCAGCTATCCTCCATAGATCTTTCACCAACTAGGTCCACTATACCAAACCTTAGGTTTTAATTACCTACTATGTCACAACCAAGGCACTCTCCTTTGAATGTACAAACTATTCCAGAATACAAATGAACCATATCAATGTAAATGTATTGATGGAACATTTATGGGATAATGTCTGCTACATTTCATTTGTGCATTCGATGATTCATTATACTGTAATTTCAGATATAGTATAAAATAAACATGCAATCATATTTTTTAAATTTACTTGATAACTTATGAAGTTCATTCAGCAGGAATAGTAAATCTACTTATCAACACAGAATTAACCACATTTAATCCATAGATTAATGCAAATAGTAGAATAGTCCAAAATAGTACTTGCACGTTTAACACTTCAACTAGCAAAGCATAATTAATTACTCAAATAGTCTACCACCATCCTTTCTTCCTTGATGACGCAGCCTCCGCCCTTGCTTTTTCCTCAAGAGCCAACTTCTCTCTTTCTTTTTTTTCCATTAGCTAGTAAATTTGTGAGCGCTGCAATTGTTTCTTCCTGTGATGTCTCCATTGCTTTCTTCACATCCTAAGTGAAGAGTCAAGAAAAGTCATAATAATTAGAATTTTTATAATTTGATATACATATATGTGTAAATATATACTGTTTTTACCTTGATACCATTATCAACCGTGGTTTGAATTTCCTCCCTACTTGGAGGAGCCTTCTTCAAAACTTTTTCAAAAACAAAGGTTCCAACTCCTTCTAACCAAGAAATAGTTAAACAACTGTCATAAGTTATTTTTCCAATAGATTTTTCTGAATAACCAACTGAATCTTTCACATAAGAAGAAGCAACCTAAGAGAAAAAACAAACACCATAAATAACGACATGTAATTTTTAAAAATGCAAAAAAATGGTTTATTACTTGCCTTCCATATGGGCTGCCATGAGCTTTCACCACTTTTCCCTTCCACCATTTTAACTTTTTCTTGGGATTTTTCATTCTGAACTAATGTATCAAAAAAACAATTAAATTTATTACAAACAATTAAATTTATTACAGATCTATCAATATATTCATATACAACTAAAATCTAGAAATTACAAGCAACTCCAAAAAATAAATAAATGTTAAATACCTTGAGTTTGCCTCCATTTTTCCCATTTTCGGCACCGGATGGAGGCACTCCTTCCTTTGGAGTGTTAAATCTTCTAAAATTTTTCATTCTTTTCATACTTTCTTTTTTGTTGTGTATGGTAGTGTGCTTTCGTAGTGACAAATAGTAGTATTTAGTGCGGCTATATATATAAGTTTTAGTAATAGAACATCTACGTTAGGGGTTAGTTGCTAGCTGTTCTACACAATCGGTTTGGACCTTGGCCTTGCTGCCTACAAGTTTTTATGGATCAGTTGGTTTATACTACTTTATGTCTACCATTTGAAATATGTCTTTTCTACCATTTGAAAGTTGAAACATGTGAAATAAAATCTGCAAATTTTTATTAAAATTTTTATTTAACTTCTTTTAACATAAATTCAAATAAAGATTTAAATAATATAACAAGACAAAAAACAAAAAGCGGCTATCCTCCATAGATCTTTCACCAACTAGGTGCACTATACCAAACCCTAGGTTTTAATTACCTACTATGTCACAGCCAAGGCACTCTCTTTTGAATGTACAAACTATTCCAGAATACATATGAACCATATCAATGTAAATGTATTGATGGAACATTTCTGGGATAATGTCAGCTACATTTCATCTGTTTATTCGATGATTCATTATTCTGTATTTCAGATCTAGTATAAAATAAACATGCAATCATATTTTTTAAATTTACTTGATAACTTATGAAGTTCATTCAGCAGGAATAGTAAATCTACTTATCAACACAGAAGTAACCACATTTAATCCATAGATTAATGCAAATAGTAGAATAGTCCAAAATAGTACTTGCAAGTTTAACACTTCAACTAGCAAAGCATAATTAATTACTCAAATAGTCTACCACCATCCTTTCTTCCTTGATGACGCAGCCTCCGCCCTTGCTTTTTCCTCAAGAGCCAACTTCTCTCTTTCTTTTTTTTTCATCAGCTAGTGAATATGTGAGCGCTGAAATTGTTTCTTTCTCTGATGTCTACATTGCTTTCTTCACATCCTAAGTGAACGGTCAAGAAAAATCATAATAATTAAAATTTTTATAATTTGATATACATATATGTGTAAATATATACTGTTTTTACCTTGATACCATTTTCAACCATGGTTTGAATTTCCTCCCTAGGAGGAACCTTCTTCAAAACTTTTCAAAAACAAAGGTTCCAACTCCTCCTAACCAAGAAATCGTTAAACAACTGTCATAAGTTATTTTTCCAATAGATTTTTCCGGATAACCAACTGAATCTTTCACATAAGAAGAAGCAACCTAAGAGAAAAAATAAAAACCATAAATAACGATATTTAATTTTTAAAAATGCAAAAAATGGTTTATTACTTGCCTTCCGTATGGGCTGCCGTGAGCTTTCACCACTTTTCCCTTCTTCCATTTTAACGTTTTCTTGGGATTTTTCATTCTGAACCAATGTATCAAAAAAAACAATTAAATTTATTACACATCTAAAAAAACAATTAAATTTATTACAGATTTATCAATATATTCATATACAACTAAAATCTTGAAATTACAAGCAACTCCAAAAAATAAAAATATGTTAAATACCTTGAGTTTGCCTCCATTTTTCCCATTTTCGGCACCGGATGGAGGCACTCCTTCCTTTGGAGTGTTAAATCTTCTAAAATTTCCCATTCTTTTCATCCTTTCTTTTTTGTTGTGTATGGTAGTGTGCTTTCGTAGTGACAAATAGTAGTATTTAGTGCGGCTATATATATAAGTTTTAGTAATAGAACATCTACGTTAGGGGTTAGTTGCTAGCTGTTCTACACAATCGGTTTGGACCTTGGCCTTGCTGCCTACAAGTTTTTATGGATCAGTTGGTTTATACTACTTTATGTCTACCATTTGAAATATGTCTTTTCTACCATTTGAAAGTTGAAACATGTGAAATAAAATCTGCAAATTTTTATTAAAATTTTTATTTAACTTCTTTTAACATAAATTCAAATAAAGATTTAAATAATATAACAAGACAAAAAACAAAAAGCGGCTCCATAGATCTTTCACCAACTAGGTGCACTATACCAAACCCTAGGTTTTAATTACCTACTATGTCACAGCCAAGGCACTCTCTTTTGAATGTACAAACTATTCCAGAATACATATGAACCATATCAATGTAAATGTATTGATGGAACATTTCTGGGATAATGTCAGCTACATTTCATCTGTTTATTCGATGATTCATTATACTGTATTTCAGATCTAGTTTAAAATAAACATGCAATCATATTTTTTAAATTTACTTGATAACTTATGAAGTTCATTCCGCAGGAATAGTAAATCTACTTATCAACACAGAAGTAACCACATTTAATCCATAGATTAATGCAAATAGTAGAATAGTCCAAAATAGTACTTGCACGTTTAACACTTCAACTAGCAAAGCATAATTAATTACTCAAATAGTCTACCACCATCCTTTCTTCCTTGATGACGCAGCCTCCGCCCTTGCTTTTTCCTCAAGAGCCAACTTCTCTCTTTCTTTTTTTTTTTCATCAGCTAGTGAATTTGTGAGCGCTGAAATTGTTTCTTTCTGTAATGTCTACATTGCTTTCTTCACATCCTAAGTGAACGGTCAAGAAAAATCATAATAATTAAAATTTTTATAATTTGATATACATATATGTGTAAATATATACTGTTTTTACCTTGATACCATTATCAACCATGGTTTGAATTTCCTCCCTAGGAGGAACCTTCTTCAAAACTTTTCAAAAACAAAGGTTCCAACTCCTCCTAACCAAGAAATCGTTAAACAACTGTCATAAGTTATTTTTCCAATAGATTTTTTCGGATAACCAACTGAATCTTTCACATAAGAAGAAGCAACCTAAGAGAAAAAATAAAAACCATAAATAACGATATTTAATTTTTAAAAATGCAAAAAAATGGTTTATTACTTGCCTTCCGTATGGGCTGCCGTGAGCTTTCACCACTTTTCCCTTCTTCCACTTTAACGTTTTCTTGGGATTTTTCATTCTGAACCAATGTATCAAAAAAAACAATTAAATTTATTACACATCTAAAAAAACAATTAAATTTATTACAGATCTATCAATATATTCATATACAACTAAAATCTTGAAATTACAAGCAACTCCAAAAAATAAAAATATGTTAAATACCTTGAGTTTGCCTCCATTTTTCCCATTTTCGACACCGGATGGAGGCACTCCTTCCTTTGGAGTGTTAAATCTTCTAAAATTTCCCATTCTTTTCATCCTTTCTTTTTTGTTGTGTATGGTAGTGTGCTTTCGTAGTGACAAAACAGTAGTATTTAGTGCGGCTATATATATAAGTTTTAGTAGTAGAACATCTAGGTTAGCGATTAGTTGCTAGCTGTTCTACACAATCGGTTTGGACCTGGGCCTTGCTGCCTACAAGTTTTTATGGATCAGTTGGTTTATACTACTTTATGTCTACCATTTGAAATATGTCTTTTCTACCATTTGAAAGTTGAAACATGTGAAATAAAATCTGCAAATTTTTATTAGAATTTTTATTTAACTTCTTTTAACATAAATTCAAATAAAGAATTAAATAATATAACAAGACAAAAAAAAAGAAGCCACTATACCAAACCCTAGGTTTTAATTACCTACTATGTCACAACCAAGGCACTCTCCTTTGAATGTACAAACTATTCCAGAATACATATGAACCATATCAATGTAAATGTATTGATGGAACATTTATGGGATAATGTCAGCTACATTTCATCTGTGTATTCGATGATTCATTATACTGTAATTTCAGATCTAGTATAAAATAAACATGCAATCAAATTTTTTAAATTTACTTGATAACTTATGAAGTTCATTCAGCAGGAATAGTAAATCTACTTATGATCAACACAGAATTAACCACATTTAATCCATAGATTAATGCAAATAGTAGAATAGTGCAAAATAGTACTTGCACGTTTAACACTTCAACTAGCAAAGCATAATTATTTACTCAAATAGTCTACCACCATCCTTTCTTCCTTGATGACGCAGCCTCCGCCCTTGCTTTTTCCTCAAGAGCCAATTTCTCTTTTTCTTTTTTTTTCATCAGCTAGTAAATTTGTGAACGCTGCAATTGTTTCTTCCTGTGATGTCTCCATTGCTTTCTTCACATCCTAAGTGAAGAGTCAAGAAAAATCATAATAACTAAAATTTTTATAATTTGATATATATATATATGTGTAAATATATATTGTTTTTACCTTGATACCATTATCAACCATGGTTTGTATTTCCTCCCTACTTGGAGGAGCCATCTTCAAAACTTTTTCAAAAACAAAGGTTCCAACTCCTCCTAACCAGGAAATCGTTAAACAACTGTCATAAGTTATTTTTCCAATAGATTTTTCTGGATAACCAACTGAATCTTTCACATAAGAAGAAGCAACCTAAGAGAAAAAACAAACACCATAAATAACGACATGTAATTTTTAAAAATGCAAAAAAATGGTTTATTACTTGCCTTCCATATGGGCTGCCGTGAGCTTTCACCTCTTTTCCCTTCCTCCATTTTAAAGTTTTCTTGGGATTTTTCATTCTCAACCAATGTATCAAAAAAAACAATTAAATTTATTACAGATCTAAAAAAACGATTAAATTTATTACAGATCTATCAATATATTCATATACAACTAAAATCTAGAGATTACAAGCAACTCCAAAAAATAAAAATATGTTAAATACCTTGAGTTTGCCTCCATTTTTCCCATTTTCGACACCGGATGGAGGCACTCCTTCCTTTGGAGTGTTAAATCTTCTAAAATTTCCCATTCCTTTCATCCTTTCTTTTTTGTTGTGTATGGTAGTGTGCTTTCGTAGTGACAAAACAGTAGTATTTAGTGCGGCTATATATATAAGTTTTAGTAGTAGAACATCTAGGTTAGCGATTAGTTGTTAGCTGTTCTACACAATCGGTTTGGACCTGGGCCTTGCTGCCTACAAGTTTTTATGGATCAGTTGGTTTATACTACTTTATGTCTACCATTTGAAATATGTCTTTTCTACCATTTGAAAGTTGAAACTTGTGAAATAAAATCTGCAAATTTTTATTAAACTTCTTTTAACATAAATTCAAACAAAGATTTAAATAATATAACAATTTAATAAAATAATTCTAGTTAATCATAAAGAATCAATAATCAATCATTCATTAGTCTACACAAACTAATTCTAGATTAACAAATTTTTGTACTTCAACATGAAAATGAAATAGAAACATACACATTTTTGAACACATTCCTTCCATTACAAATTGTCAATAAGAAGTCTAATAAAATTATTTTATTCAATTTTTTTTTCCTTTTTCCTACCTTGCGGTCCATATATCCTACATTTTCTAAAATACATCTATAGTCATCTGCATATAATGTTAGTAATATGTGCAAAAACGGTAAACACCTAAAATTTGAAAATTGATAATTTTGAATTTTTCCAAGTGCTTTGGGATACCTGATTGAGTCTTCATATGCTCCAATTTTCTTATAGACAGATTTTAACACATGCCTAGAGATAGCTCCACACAGTATAGACTTACGGACTGACCCAACATCGCCAATGGGGTTAAGTGGTCTCGCATCGTAAGATATCGGGCTTGCGGCCTCGCAACTCTATGTACGGCCTCGCAACACTAGGTGCTGGCCTTGCCTTGCAATTTTTCAAATGTCCTGCTAGAAGGGGTTGCCACTACCCCCCCCCCCCCCGAGTCCTCATTATCATTGTTGATGTGATGAGGAATCAACATGTTTCAGCAACCTTCTTGTATTATTTGGAGTTTACACCACTTGTAATGAAGATAATTTTTATGTGGCCCCGCTGTGAGTTCTCCTTTAGATTGGGACAATTTATGTTGATATTAGCGAAGTCCATACCAAGCAAGGGGCTTGTTTGATAGATGATCTTCCTGGTGTACTGAGGTAGTTGAGGACCTCCTCATTGCCGCCAAGGATCAGAGGCGTCCCCCCTCTCCTCGACGTAGTGGTATTTCACCAAGAAGCATCTTATGTAGAGGTGTCCAATGGTTGGAATAAGATCCTTGTCCATAAATCCCATCTTCTTATAGACTTCATATGTAAGGACATTGACTGCGCTCCAATTATCCACGAGGACCCTGTAATTATTTTGAGATCCTATGCGAACCGGAACAACCAGAGATTCAGAGTAGGGATAATGAACCCACTTCGCATCCTCCTCGGTGAACATGATATTTGTACCCTCCCCTTTGATGAGCTTTGGGGTCTCTCCTGAAGGTGATGTACATTGGTGAGGGGCAGCTTCTTGGTCTCACGAGCATACTTCTCTTTGGCCTTGTTGCTATCTCCTCCAATATGAGTCCCCCCATAATGACATGAATACTCCCAGCTCACTCCTCTTTTTCTTTGTGGGACTTTTCTTTTTGCCCAAACGGTGGGAAATTATTGAAATCAAGACCCGGCTTAGTACCATGCTTCTTCACCTCACGAACTACCCATTCAGTTAGCTATCCATTACGAATTAGCTCCTCAATCTGCTCATTGAGCTGCCTATAATCTGCAGTATAATGCCATGTCTGTTCACGAAAGGCACAATATTTACAAATATCCCTGGTTGCCCGGCTATTCATAGGTGAGAGCTTCTTAAACATCCCCTTTTCAGCATTAACTGCATAGGTGTGATGAATGGAGGCCACTAAAGGTGTGGACTAACCCTCATTCCTTCCACTTTGAGCTCACGATGCTAACCTCCTTGGCGGATTGTGACCCCTCCTATTTGGGCTCTCACTGCAATCCCGTCTTCGCCTAGGGCTCCAAGAGTTCTTCCTCTTCACTCCCTTTCTCTTACTTCCACTGTTGATAGCCTCATTATTCTTCTTGAGGTCTTCCATCAATTTTTCAATCCATTTGTAAGGCTCGGCCTCCTTGTAGAACTCAAAGAGAGTGTCAGGTGTGTGTGCCTGCAAATTCTTTCAGAACTTGGTGCCCTTTCTCAGCCCAGTAATGAGAAATTTTTTTAATGGCCTCGTCATTTTCTCCTCGCACCCTAGGGTCCTCGGCGTTAAACCTCTTGAAGTAGTCCTGTAGGGTCTTACCCTCCTTCTGTTTTATGTTCACCATGGTGGATACACGAGGTGCATAGAGCTTAGAGGACTGAAAATGATTAATGAAAATTTCCACGAGCTGCTCCCAAGAGTCTATAGTGATGTGAGCCCCTAGCTTAAAGAACCACTGCTGGGCACTACCCCTCAACGAGGCCGTAAATAAGCTACACCTTGCCAATAGTGAGACCCGGTACATATTCATATCATTGTTGAATCGAATAACAAACTCTGCAGGGTCTGTGTCCCTATTATAAGTCATGTATGGGTTAATACTCCGGAATATAGTGGGAAGCGGAGTGGTCCTGATCTCTTGAGTGAAAGCCGAGGTTGGACTCATGGGGTTAAGGATCTCCTTATCTGCATTCCTCTTATCCAAGGCCTTCTTTAGCTCCTCTAGCTTGTAGTCTCCAACCCTGGTCTTCTTATCTTCAATTTTTTTTCTTTCCCTTTCCAGTGCTGTCATGGCGGGATAGGGTCTTTTTGGGAGCTCTAGACTCCTCTTGATCCTTCTTGCAAATCTGGGGGTCAGGTTTGTACTTCTAGGACCGCTCACGCTCTCGATGAGGAGAGGGGGGTCGTTCCAAACCTTGGCTCCAAGCCTGGGATCGCTTATACTTCCTGTCAGCTATAAGTTTTCCGAGCTTGAGGCAGAGATCATGTTCTACTAACTTCTTTCCAAGACGATCAAAGACACTAACTGACCTCCCCTTGGATGAGGCGGCCTCATTCTGCAACCCTTCCTTTGTCTTAGTAGGCTCTACATCCTCCTCCCACTCGAGGCTTCATAGAAGTAAGGGTTTATTTGATCCGGAACAACATCATCAGCTTCATCCAAGAGTTTCTTGGTGGTACCCTTACTGCTCTCCTCCTGATAGGACTTGGGCCCATTCCTGGCATTCCCCTTCGCGCCACTTGATCTATACCTATTCTTCACTCTAGTCATCCTATCTTGCACTGCTGACACCTTCTCGCGCCCATCCTCGCTTCTCGGTCCTGGGGGGATCGCCTTTGGGTATCTTGTGCGACCCCGGGGTCTCCCCGACTTAGTCATCTTTCTCCCAATACGATGAATGCCCCTCCTTCTAGCGCCAAATGTTATAGGGAGAATATTGTATAACAATATTTTGGAGGTTTGCTGGAATCACGAAGCAAAATACGGATATTTCGCTAAGAACACGGAAGGAGATTGGTGATTTTTTGTGGCTGATCTTGTTTGTTGATTCATTGAATGTCAGAGAAAAACTGTTTATTCTCTCTTGCTGCCAACTGTCAATCATCCATAACAAGGTGCCTATGTACCCTATTTATAGGGATCAAGCCATACGTAGTTCTTAGAGAAGAAGTTACCCAAACGGGCTAGGGCTTTTATAGATCCATCTTGGCCCAAGTTCACTCACTTTTGGCCTGATGTTAATAGTCCATTAACTCTGCTCATGACACATGGCTCAATAAAGGTTACCTATGGCTAACATGATGCTAGAATCACGAGGCCTCATTTGCGAGGCTAATGGAGAGCTTACGAGGACCTCGCATGCGACCCTGTGGGTGCAGGCATGCGACCTCGTGGCTACAGGCATGCGACCTCCTATGGGTGCAGGCATGCGACCTCCTGGGTGTAGGCATGCGACCTCGTCAGTACAGGCATGCGACCTCGTCGGTACAGGCATGCGACCTCGTCGGTACAGGCATGCGACCTCCTGTGGGTGCAGGCGTGCGACCTCCTAGGTACAGGCATGCGACCTCCTATGGATGCAGGCATGCGACCTCGTTGGTACAGGCATGCGACCTCGTCGGTACAGGCATGCGACCTCCTGTGGGTGCAGGCATGCGACCTCCTGTGTAACACCCCAGATCCGGGGTCAGGGATCTGGTCGTTACCGTCTCAATTCCCATCCAAAACTCAACATAAATATTAAATTACAACCTTGTGACCCAAAACAATAACATAAAACACACCCGTTATAGTCCCAGAGATGAAATCAGAGTAACTACCAAATTTTATTAAGCACATTATGAGTTCTTACAATCTAAAAAGAATTACAATGTGAATACATACTCTTTGCCATCCATTATCATAAGTCATACCAGCCCATATATTTGGTACTGAAAGAATGAATCTATCCTACCAATAGCTTTCTCTTTGGCTCTGGTAGTCTTATCGTCCCCGCCAGCGTCGAGTGCGCCTTGTGCGAGTCATTTGGTCTAGCTGTTGTTGTGATACAATAATAAAGCAAGGGTGAGCACTAGCCCACCAACAATAATGTTTAACTGAACGATAATATATAACAGTTCAAAAGTATCTTTCAAACCATATGCCATGCATTTACGGAAATGATGCCAGTATAATATGAACGATGAAGTTACAAGGTAACTTAAAGTATTTATTTTGTGGAAATATCTGCTAAGTCAAAATAAGCAAGATATTATCATTTATCATATAAAGAGGAGCTTGCAAGGAAAATATTGCAATTCCAGTTATTAACATTTTTCGAAGTCCTACAACCTGAAAGAAGTCTCTTCGATACGTGTTGTGGAAGACACCGTTAACCTGAAAGAAGTCTCTTCGATACGTGTTGCAGGGAATTACTAATTTGGGAGATGAACCAATTCTGAATTTATCACGCGCCAGCTGTCCCACTCCCTGATGATTAGTCGGGGATGGTACAACCCAATATAGTTTACTACCGGTAGAAGGAAGAACTGACGGCTCCACTTGTAGATTGCCTTTACTAGTAACTCCCTGGCCAATGGTTAGGCCTTGTGATGGACCGCGCGACTCGGCCTCTTACACACGACTCCTAGTTCGAATAAATCCACAGCATTGAAACGTAAAGTTTGTCCTCCCTTCCCCAAGTGAAATACTTGTTGATAAGACTCCACAAAGTAGTCGTATCTAGTTGGAAAGGAAAATTCACCAACATTTCCCAAGCTTTTTCTTGTTAATGGATATCAACGTGTTCCAACAATCTTACCCCTCGAATGATGAGAAGGTACACACAGACTTAATGCTTCCATAGCAACCAAGTTGCGAGTGAAAAGGATAAATTATGACCGGGAAGTCAACAAGATAAATAACATTGCTCAAGTTGGTTCCCCTATAATATGGAAGTTTGAGCGAGCATTTAAATCCTTTTTAGATATATTTAAATGAAAAATAAAGAGTTGGAAACTTTTCCTTGATAAAATAGTCGTAAAAAGACTCCGAAATATTTTACATAATATCCGGAGGTGAAAGATAATCTCCGAATAATATAAATCATTTTAAAAAGAATTTAAAAGAATTAAATAAATATTCCAAGAATATTTATTAAATCAATAATAATTATGAATATTCGAAAGTAATATTCATTTAATAAATAACCTTCTAATGAATATCAAAATAATATTCATTAAATAATCAACTCTAAATGAATATTCGAAACTAACATTCATTTAATATCTCTCAATTGAGATAATACTCGAATAACATTCCTCGAAATATTTCCAAGTAATTGATACTTTATGGGAATATAAATAACGTTTAATAATAACATTCCTCAGATAAATAATAATCTGTCGTTGGAATCCCTCCGGGTTTCCACGACTATCTATATCTCAAAATACCGACTCCCGGTCTATATTTAAGAATGAATATCATATGCCTTCGCTAAGGGTCTTATCCAAACAATCCGGCTTATAACTGATAATTCGTATCTAGTCTATAAGTCAATATCAATTCAGGGAACATGTATCATAATATAATTTTGACAATAGGCATGCATGCTATGGCATATGTAAAATGACAATCACATATATATATATATTATCACAACAACAGGTTCAGAGTTTTGAA